>CM032454.1:165705195-165958249 GCA_019049505.1 Pachyrhynchus sulphureomaculatus | reverse complement strand
AAATTTATTTTGAGCACCTTGTAACATCTAACTCAAATTTCTTTACATATATCTTTTTTTCATCTCTTTAGAACGCTCGTACCAATTATGAGTATTCCACCTTCAGAAACAATGGCGCTACTGGCAATTATTTACAAAACTGAAAATTAGTGTTTTTGAAAAAAAAAAAACTGAAATATTAAAAAAAATACTAGGTTTAGGTATATAACATTATTAATAAAAAAGTTTACGCAGAATTTAAAAATAAATTAGAAAATAAGATGTTCTATTTTAAAAAAAAACATATGTTATATCGGCCACACTTTTTTAAAGCACCCTGTATACTCAAAAATAATTTTGAGCTCTAAAACTATTGTATTTAAAAATTTTTTCATCATTCCCGAAAGAAATGAGATAAAGAACTTTATTCTATCGTTGATTCACCTTGTACAGGGACATTTTTTCTAAGTATCTCACCTTTTTCACTATTTTCCTTTTTTACATACAAAGAAAATTATTTCAGTACTAAGCTTAGTTTTTTCGTGAGAAAGCCAAATATGATAAAACAAAACATTTGGCATCTGCCGAATTTGATAGATTACAAAGCCAACAAGTTTTTTTTAATGACACCCTCTACATGCATTAAATAGGATTTTTTAGTCCGTTTACAAAAATATATAATAATTGACATTTATTTTCAGTCGTTATCGATATACATATTTATTGAGCCTAATTTTAACCTTCAAATGGCTCACCCGATTTAGTATTTTCCTATTTGAGGTATCAAAAAAAATCTTTTACTAATAAACTCAGTTTTGTGAGGAACTCTCTATATATATCATTAAATAGCATTTTTCAGTCCATTCACAAAAATATATAATACCTGATATTTATTTTTCAGTCGTTACTGATATACAGGCCATTTAAGCTATTGAACTGACTTTTAACTTTTAAGAGGCTCACCCGATTTACTATTTTCCTATTAGTTCTTAAAAAAATTTCTTTCACCTCTAAACTTCCCTTCTTTCTTCGCTTAAAATTATTAGTTTTAATTAAGTTTTTAAATTCATTGTGTAGTGTTATAGTTAGTTTGATTCAAAATATATTAATTCCTGATGGAATTTATTGGAGGAATTTAGATTAGTCCAATAAAAAATTCTAATTCAATTAAGGGATAGTACTAAGTTAGTTTCTGAGGAAGATAGATTATCCAATTTGACAGATTACAAGTGACAAATTTTTGGCTTTCTCACAAAAAACTAAGTTTGCTATTAAAGAAATTTCTTGTTATGCCAAATAGGAGGATAGTAAAACGAGTAAGCCTCTTAATGCCTAAAATTCCGGTCAATAACTTGAATGCCATGTATATAGCTAACGACCGAAAAATAAATATCAAGAATATATTTTTTGTAGACGGACTGAAAAATACTATTTAATGGTGTACTTATACGTAGAGGGAGGCATTTAACAAAATCCTAGTCTGCTTTGTAAACTGTCAAATTTGACAAGTGACATATATTTTTGTAAGCGGATTAAAAAATGCTATTTAATGATGTATTTATATGTAGAGGTGCCATTTAAAAAATTCTAGCTGGTTTTGTAAACTGTCAAATTTGACAACTCACAAATTTTGTGTTATCATATTTGGCTTCCCAGAAAAACTAAATTTTTAGTAGAATATTTTTTTGATACCCTAAAAAGAAAAATCGAGTGAGTCCCCAAAAAGCTAAAATTCCCTCTTCTATAATCTATAATATATATAAAATGCAACTTCTCTCTGTCTGTCTATCTGTCCGTTAGTGAGCTTAGCACTAGAGAACCACTTATCCAATTTACGTACTTTTTTTTTTTAAAACATACATATGTTCTCTGGCCAGGTTATAGGTTATATTTTATTACGATAGGTAGCATAAGGAATGAGCAGCGACAATAATAGCGAATGAAGTCGGAAAAAAGTTTGCCGCTAGCGCATTCCCTTGCAATAGACAGCCTAAACCATTAAATATGGAAGAACATTACGTAGCAGAGAATATCTATAATCTATAATCTATAATATATAAAATGTAATGTCTTTCTGTCTGTCTGTCTGTCCATTAGTGCGTTTATCACGCGAGAACCACTTATCCGATTTACGTGTCTTTTTTAAATTCATACATATATTCTCTGGCCAGGTTACATAATACTAATAATAATAATCTATGTCTATAATATATATAAAATGCAACCGCTCTCTGTCTGTCTGTCTGCCCGTTAGTGCGCTTATCACTGGAGAACCATTTATCCAATTTACGTACTTTTTTTTAAAAAAACATACATATGTTCTCTCGTCAGGTTATAGGCTATATTTTATTACGTTAGGTAACATGAGGAATAAGCAGTGACGATAATAGTGAATAAAATCGGAAAAAGTTTGCCGCTAGCGCGTTCTCTTGCAATACACTGCCTAAACCATTAAACATGGAACAATATCATGTAGCAAAGGATATCTATAATATATATATAAAATGCAACGTCTCTCGGTCTGAACCAGTTATCCGATTTACGTGTTTTTATAAATTTATACATATGTTCTAATTCGATATAAGCCTAGACAATGGGAGATAAGGTGAAATAATGGGAGATCAGTATAAATAATGGTAGATAAGCAGAGATAAGTCTAGATAATGGGAGTTATGGTGAGATAATGGGGGATAAGGAGAAATAATGGGAGATAAGGAGAAATATTGCGAGATAAGTCGAGATTACCCTAGATAATGGGCGATAAGGTGAGATAATGGGAGATAAGGAGAAATAATGGGAGATAAGGAGAAATAATGGGAGATGAGCAGAGATAAGCCTAGATAATGGAAATTATGTAGAGATAATGGGAGATAAGGAGAAATAATGAGAGATAAGGGGAAATAATGGCAGATATTTTATTACGTTAGGTAACATAAGGAATAAGCAGTGACGATAGTAGTGAATCAAGTCCACGCGAGCGGAACCGGGGGCACGGCTAGTTTCAAATAAAATATAGTATAACTGTTATACTGTATTTATTCAGATCACTCTGACGCGTGTTTCGGTCTCGCGATCATTTTCGAAGAAGCTATTATATTTGGATGGTTAATTGGTACTAAGTTTAAATTAAGAGGTAATAAAATTGGGTTAATTACAGGTAGTCTATTTTAACACGGCGTCTAATGTGGAGGTATTACCAAATTCTTTTTGGGTGTTTGTTATTTTTATATTAGTTTTATTGCCTTTTTTTTAAGCTAAGAATTTCTAAATAATCCATATGTTTTCCTTTTTGAGCCCTGTATAGCAACTTCACCCTCTCGTTATTAAAAAGGTGATAATTGTCTATACAGTGTTCAGCAAAGCCTGTTAATTTTTGTTTATTTAAAATAGAGCGTGTGTGTTCTTTCAATCTTTGTTGTAGGCTCCGTCCTGTTTGTCCCACACAGTGTCACGGTTATCATAATTAAGTTCAAATATACCCGATTTTCCATATTTGTTAGATATTTCTTTATCATTAACTAGATATCGCGCTATATGGTTTTTATTAACACTTATACAGCTTATTTCTAACTTATTAAGGATATTGTTGATTTTGTTACTAATACCACCGACGTTGATAGCAATTTCTGTTTTTGTGTTTTACGTCTGGTGCGTAAAATTGTTTAAGTATATTTTTATGTTTTTTGTTTTTTTTTTTCCAGTTTATCTACAATAATTCGAATATATCCAACAAAATCAACAACAGTTAGAAATAAACTATATTCGTGCTAATAAAAACAATATAGCCTGATATCTAGTTAATAACAAAGAATGATTTAACAAATATGGAAAATCGGGTATTGTGATGACTGTGACGCTGTCTATGTGGGGCAAATGGGACGGAGTCTACAACAAAGATTAAAAGAACTTAGCCACTCTATTTTAAATTAAATTAAGAAAAATTAACAGGCTTTGCTGAACACTGCATAGACAATAATCACCTTTCTAATAACGAAAGGGCGAACTTGCTATACAGTGCTCAAAAAGGAAAACGTATGGATTATTTAGAAATTTTTAGCATAAAAAAGCCATTAAAAATAATATAATAATAACGAACGCCCAAATAGAATTTGGAAATACCCCCATATTAGACGCCGTGTTAAGATAGACTATCTACAATTAACCCAATTTTGTTACTCTTAATTTAAATTTAGCACCAATTAACCATCCAAATGTAATATCTTTTGGGACTTAAGTTTAGTCTTATTGTAAACCTCTTCGAAAATGGTCGCGAGACCGAAACACGTGTCAGAGAGATCTGAATAAACTCACTGAAACAGTTATATTGTATTTTATTTCAAAAGTGTAAATATTAAGATGTTTCACCTAGAAGTGATCGCAAACTCCATAAATTTTAGTTAAAATTCAGTTCAGCAACTTGAATGCTCTATACATCGGTAACGACTGAAAATTAATATCATGTGTTATATGTTCTTGTAAATGGACTAAAAAAATGCTATTTAATTGTGTGCTTATATGTAGAGGGTGCTCCTAGTTGGTTTTGTAATCTGTCAAATTTGACAAATTATAATTTTTTTGTTATGTTTGGTTAAGTTTAGTACGGCAAGAATTTTCTTGGTACGTTGAATAGGAAAATAGTGAACTAGGTGAGAAACTGAAAAAAATATTCCTGTATATACATGTATCAGGTACAAAACTGAAATCAAAAGATATTTGTATTTCTTGTCATCGACATGAACAGTTATCACCACTAAACCAAATACGTTCTTTTTGGACACGACGCGTGGTTCGCTAACCATATTGGCATCACCAGAAGTGATAATTGCTTAGCAAAATGTTCGTCGAGTGCAAAAACAAATGTGTCTGGTGTAGTGGTGATAACTCTTGTGCAGTGTTATTTTGTGTATGTGAGGCCGAAAGGTTTTCTTGTAAGAATTTATATTTATAATCTGAGTAAAAAAGGCAAGTCTGCATTCAGAGCAAAGCAATTTTGTGTATTGGTTTTCAAAACTAATTCGTTTAACAAGCACGCAACATTCCTAAATTAATACTTTAAAATTGCATACAGAGCCTCTCGTGTGCAAGTTAATTGAATCTAGTTATTCGAAATGATCATTACTTATCCAATACACTTAAGAAGTAAATATTTTCAATTGACATATCAAAAGGAACATTTTATTTAATGCATTTTCTAAACCTTTTAGTAAATTACACTTTTACAACACTTTTTATGAAGCAATTTCTAAAAGATTAGGAGGAAGAATAAAAAAGACGATTAATAAAAATTGCATGGATCTACTACTTTTGGCTTTAGCTTTTGCTGATTACAATTTTTCGCCCTTGATAGAATTTTAAGCCTAAGAATAACAGAAGAAAGATAAATGAGTTAATTTTTCACTTTCTGACATCTTTTCATTGCCAGAAATTGCCTTGAATCAAAAAACATAACCTTTTTTTACTATAATTGTACGGAATGAATTTAAGCTAAACACGAAATAAAATTGAAATTTTAAAAAAGATATTATTTTTATTTAGATTTATATTAGAATAAATCTCTGAATGATTTCAATTTGCCTTCTCGTCGTTGCATTCAGAAGCAGAAAAATTAACAACATGAGCTATACCAGAAGTCACTACCTACTTGCAGAATGTTCATATAGTCGCACCGATCGGCGTAGGTAAACCATCTACCACATTCCCTATATAAAGAATAATCATAAGAGGAGTAAAGGATCGCAGACCCAGCTCACAAGGAGGTTTAGTGGGTATGCTAGGCACTCTGGCTGGAGAACTACCACATAACTGGAGCAGTTTGGGGCACCGTTAGGATGCCGATGTTTCGCTGTTGGCGCATAAGGCATCGGTTATCTGTCGGTAGATTGACTTTGAGTTAACCTATTTAACGATTTAAGATCGGGCACTACGTTTTGAATTCACGTGGTAAAGGGCTTGGAACTAACAACTAGTAACAGTAGAAAAATGGTAATCTAGACGTCAATGCGCGTGTCAGCTACTAGCTGTAACAACTAAAAAAAATTATGCGAAAAGTCCAATTGTTCTTCTTTTGTTTATAAGGTTTTTAAAGTTGGAGTTTTAAAAATCCATTTTCATCGTTTCAGTTTCATAGTTCGAGATTTATCGCCCCAGTTTTATTTCTAGTTTTTTTCTAATGGTTTGTCAACCAGTTTTTTTTTGGTTTTTGACTCTTAGTTCTTTTGCTTCCGCCCTGGCGTCTACAAAGTACTGCAGCATGAACGGCATATATGTATATAATATTCAATATTCTTTTAACTTTTTAATATCTAAACAGTAACTTTCTTATTAAAATCCGTGCTAATTTATACAACTCAAGAAAGTCCTAGAATTTTCGGAAGCTCAAAAATTGTGTAAAGTCACAGTTGTTTCTTGTATACATTACAGTAATCTACTAATACAAATAATAAAACCTTATTATTTTATTTTGGAACAAACACCACCTTTTTACCTTGAGTATTTTTTTCTAGAGTTGCCTTATAGTACATAATACGGTGTAATATTTCCTTTTTGTAGTCCACTACAAAGTCATGACATCTGTCTGGTTATAAATATTTTACGTTTTCAAATGTTCTATTTCTGTTCTCTTTTTATTGATACTATAGAATATATCGTAAACGATGGAACCAGCGTGACGGTTTTTTTTGCAGGCAGATCGACTGCAGCGTGGGATCGGTTTTCGATAAAGAGCGTAGAACCATAGGTGCTTTATTCTAATTCTGTACACTTATTTTTTAAGACGCTGCATCTCAAAAATCGCAATTTTCGCCATCCTTGGGTTAGAAAACTCTCCAACTGATATTTACGGTAACAAAAGACCGTTTTTTTTTACAGAAAGAAAGCCGACGCCATTTCGCAGTACCACGTTCCATCCAAATATTTTTGACCACTTGTTGCAGTGCCGATAAGATAAAATTTTTTTGAAAAGCCTCTTTTCACGGTTTCATGACTTTGATGGTTGTATTAATTTTACTGTTCATTATGTCTTCCATAATTTTTACTACCAGTTCTCTTTCAGGATACAATTTTCTCTATCATTTTCTTTGCTACCATCTACTTGGTCTTCTGAATATACTCCTGTTTTTCCGATTTCTCTGCTAGCCGTTATTGGAGTCGTATTACCAAGAGCTTAGCTCACCAGCCTAAGCAGAAAAGCTGTATCATCAAGAGTGAAGAACGAACTTTCTAAGGCCAGTAATATTTTAAGAAACTGAAATCCGGTTTTTTGTAAGGTATAAAAAGTAGTTTAATTGTGGATATATCTTTTAATTCTATCACAGTTTCATAATTTAATATTTTTTTAACACTCTACTGAGTTACAAGTCTGGTACGTAAATAAGTAGAAATAAATGCATATTTTATTTTATCTTAATTAATTTCTTTGTTTTATTGTCTGGTATAGTGACACCTCACTTTTATTTATTATATATATTATATATATATATATATATATATATATATATATATATATATATATATATAAATATATATAAATATATCTATATATATATATATATATATATATATATATATATATATATAGGGAAAAAAAGTGTTTATGTCTTAGGGCTGTTTACTTTTATTGGTATAATTGACAAAGAATGTGAAATTAGACAGAGTTGAATTAAGGTTTATTTCCTTACTGCTCAATACTTATTGAATTAAATTTTAATAAATCTGCCTTAAATTGCTAATATCTTGCTTGTTTTTGGCAGTATATTATTTTTTTTAAATAAATCAATTTCTTTACCAGAAGTTTGCTTTACTCTCTTTCTTGGGTGACGACTCTCATATTTGGGCAGTCAAATTTGTGATTTTCATTTGCTTTGTGCTTATAAAGGGTGATTCATTTAGAGGTACTTTTTTTTTAAAATACAAAAAAAATGAATAAAAACAATTTTATTTTATAATCTTTATTATCATATAAAAGAACCATTCTTTACAATTATTTCTTAAAGATAATTTCTTTCAAATGTTGTCCGCGACTACGGTTAACGACGTCCATTCTGAAGTTCCAATTTTTCAATGACGCGTGTGAGTATTTCGAGTGGTATTTGGCCAATGACTCGAGTAATATTGGCCTCCAATGCCTCAATTGTAGCTGGCTTATCCATGTAGACTTTGGACTTTACATAGCCCCAAAGAAAAAAAGTCAAGTCAATTTTTCTCGAAAACAGTGGATCTTCCGCAAGCTTGTCAAGAGTCCAACGACTAAAACGGAAACGATTCGGAAGGTCGGTCGGCTTCAGTTGTTGCTCTAGTTGAATTTTGTATGCTTTTAAAGAAAGATTCTTACGTAAAATACGCCAAGTTGTTGAATACGACAGGCCAAGCTGTTGAGAACGGCGACGAATTGACACTTCACGGTCTTCGCGTACACTCTCCGCTACCGCCCCTATATTTTCTTCACCACGTGCTGGATGTGGTCTATTCGGTCGAGCATTATCCAATAATGAAAATTGGGTCTCAAACTTATTGATGGTAGAGCGAATTGTATGTTCGGTAGGCCGATTATGTGGACCATAAGTTGCTCTAAGCGCCCGATACACATTCCTCGTAGAACGCCCATTTTCGTAATAAAGTTGAACAATTTGTAGACGCTGTGCCGGGCTAAGTCTTTCCATTATGAATTGTCAAACACTACTGAACAGGAATGTCACTTCAGTTGACACGACGCATGCGCAATCTGCAATTAAATCCCCATCACAAAAAGTACCTCTAAATGAATCACCCTTTATAAGACTGTAGACATTTTTTTTTGCGTATTTATGTCCATTTCGGCTATTATCTAAATATATATTGTCATTCCAATATATTTTTAGAGCAATTTAGACAGGGTATAGAATATACTAAGTTTCCCTTTTTTAGTTGGAACTTTACCTTTTAGCGGAGTGAATAATGAACATAAAGGATTTTGTGCCTTGTGGCAGACTATAACGTTGTGTTTTTTCAGAATATATTTGACTTTTTCGGATAGGTTTTGAGTATATGGCATTACTACATTTTTTTTTTAGGTTAATTGATTTTTTTGGTTTTTGGGGCTGTATTATTGTTATAAAGTTTAAAAGTTCTTTCATGTCTAGATTCAGGTGAAGTTAAGGTTAGAGCTCTGTCTGTTAATTCTATTATAACGCTGTTTTTGAGATTTCGCGTGGCGTGAATTGTAATTGTGGTATTAACCTGACAAAGTATTCTTTGTGTACCATTTAGTTTTTAAGTCTTCACTGTTTCGTTGTGGTATTATTGTTAAATCAATATTTTTGGTTTTCTATTTTCTATATAAATTTTAGCTTGGGGTGAAAACTGTTAGATATTTCTAAAAGGCTGTTTGTTTTGTTTTCTGGTACAGTGGTACGGCAATCATCGAGGTACCTTCTGAAAAATAAGAATGGAATATAGGTACTGTCTAAGATTTTTTCTTCTAAATATTCTACGACTAGTTGCTCAACTGGTGATGATATGAGGGTGCTCATAACGCATCCCCCTAATGGTTGACCAAAAGGATTTTTATATTGAAAGTAATTGTTAGTTAAAGTTAGGTTTATAGATGCTATAAACATATATTGATTTAGGGATCAATTTTTCTTGTATTATATTCGTTAAAAGCTCATTTGATATAGTTGTATAAAGAGATACGACGTCAAGGGATATCAGTTTGTAGTTGTTGGGTTTTTTCATATTACTGAAGAATTCTTTAACAAAGGAATCTTTTGTATAATATTCGTTTTTACATAATATTTTGGGGAGATAGGTACCTAAATATTTCGAAAATTTCGATTATTTTGTAAAAAGGAGATTGATGTGTGAAACTGTTGTTCTTAATGGGATACCAGATTTAATATATGTAGTTTGGGTCAACCGTATATTTTTGGTGCCACCGCATTAAGTATTGTTAGTTGTTTTGCTTCTATTTTGGATATGAAGTTATATTTATTATATCTAAGAATAAACAACCAAGAAAAGGCTACGCTACATATATATATATATATATATATATATATATATATATATATATGTTGGGAATGTGGAATCTTTGGCACAATGACACTACTCAGTATATATCACTACTACATCAAACATTTTATTTTTGCGCTCGACGCGGGTTTCGCTAATCATGTTAGCTTTATCAGGAGCGACCATTTACAATGATGTAAATAAATTTTAATGGCAAAAAAATAGAAACAATTTCTTGGTAAGGGGCGAGAAATGGGAGAGGAGAGTAGGGCAAATCGAACCTCTACAGATATATTTAATATAAAGTGTTACTTCTGTTTGATACATGCAGTCGAAGAAGTTGGAAGTGTTGAACGTTGAACGTAGGGATGGATAATGAAATATAATAATGTTACAACTGACCAGCTTGAATCCCAAACCTATGAGCTATTATTATATTCGAGCAACAGAAAAATGATTGAGGATAATTCCAGGTCGTCAAGTAACGCAATATCAAGTTGCAAATTTATTTGCAGAAGCTGACCAAAGAGCTGCTATCATTGTCCAGTGGACAAAAATGTCTTCCCTGGACATATATAGGCAGTGAATTCTATAACACACCCCGTGTATATATATATATATATATATATATATATATATATATATATATATATATATATATATATATATATATATGTATATATATATATATATATATATATATATATATATATATATATATATATATATATATATATATATATATATATATATATATACGAGGCTGGTTTGAAAAGTCCGTGCAAAAATAGAAACTACTTATGTGTTTGGGGTAAACCTTTTTTATTTTTCGACATAGTCTCCTTTTAGGCTTATACGCTTCGTCCAACGATGTTCTAGTTTGTTGATCCCTTCCGAATAATAGGATTTGTCCAAGTCTGCAAAATATCCATTAGTGTCTGCAATCACCTCCTCGTTTGAATAAAATCTTTGTCCCGCCAGCCATTTCTTCAAATTGGGGAACAAATAGTAGTCCGAGGGAGCCAAGTCTGGAGAATAAGGGGGATGTGAAACGAGTTGGAATCCTATTTCCATTAATTTTGCGACCACAACTGCTGAGTGTGTGTGCTGGTGCGTTGTCGTGATGGAAACGGACTTTCTTGTGGGCCAATCGCGGGAGTTTTTCTTGCAGCTCGGTTTTCAAACGGTCCAATAACGATGAATAATATTCACCTGTAATAGTTTTACCCTTTTCCAGATAGTCGATGAGGATTATCCCTTGCGAATCCCAAAAGACAGTCGCCATAAACCTTTCCGGCCGAAGGAACGGTCTTCGCCTTTTTTGGTGCAGATTCCCCCTTGGTAACCCATTGTTTAGATTGTTGTTTGGTCTCAGGAGTATAGTAATGTATCCATGTTTCATCCACAGTGACGAAACGACGCTTAAAATCCTCCGGATTCTTCTGGAACAGCTGCAAACCATCCTTGCAACACTTCACACGATTCCGTTTTTGGTCAAGCGTGAGCAATCGCGGCACCCATCTTGCGGATAGCTTTCTCATGTCCAAATGTTTATACAAAATATTATGTACCCGTTCAGTCGAGATGCCCACAGCACTAGCAATCTCACGCACCTTAACTCTTCTGTCATCCATCACCATATCATGGATTTGATCAATGATTTCTGGAGTCGTAACCTCCACAGGCCGTCCAGAACGTTCAGCGTCACTTGTGCCCATATGGCCAGTCCGAAAATTTTGAAACCACTTATAAACTGTTCTAATCGAAGGTGCAGAGTCACCATAATGTTTATCAAGCTTCTCTTTAGTCTCCTGAGGCGTTTTGCCTTTCATAAAATAATGTTTAATCACCACACGAAATTCTTTTTCGTCCATTTCTTGAAAATCACTCGACTTCCTTGATTCACACGAATGCAAAACACAAAGAAATAGACCAATATGGCTGAAACTTGGTGTGCGTTCATTCAAGAGATGCTACTAACTAAACATGACCTCGATACGCGCCGGTGGTGCCATCTCTCGGACTTTGCACGGACTTTTCAAACCAGCCTCGTATATATATGTATATATATATATATATATATATATATATATATATATATATATATATATATATATGTATCTATATATATATATATATATATATATATATATATATATATATGTATCTATATATATGTATATATATATATATATATAAATATATATATATATATATATATATATATATATATATATATATATATATATATATATATATATATGTATATATATATATATATATATATATATATATATATATATATATATATATATATATATATATATTTCTTGTATTATCTAGTTGTAATACTTTACACGCTCAACATGAATTCAGGCACCTATAGTTTCATGAGGTTACATTAGGTTATAATCAATATGTAGATTTGAACAGATGCCCAAAACTTTTAAAAAATACACTGAAATAATTTCGATAGTTGCTGCTGTATGCATCTGGGTCAGCAAAATATACGTCTGTGTATTTTTAAGTACTGGACAACTTACATTATCCATTTTTGAGTACATTTGTGATAAAATAAAATACAATATGCAGTTGAAAATTATTAATAGTGAGGTAGAGATTGTTCCGATAGCATTTGAAACGATCGCCTATATTAATTTATTTAAATCAGAAACAATCAAGTACAGAATGATCCAATGTCCACCCATTCATAAACATTTTATTTGTCAAATAACATTTTGCAAAATCTATGAAATATTCACGACATTTTAATTAAAAATAAATTTCCTGAAACGAAATGTATTTATTGAAATGAAAAATAATTAAAAATATAATTTGTTGGATTTTTCGAACCAAAGCATTCATTATTAATTATTTTTCAAATTTTTATTTATTTAAAATATGTAATTATTGCGAATAATTTTGTTTCAAAACCTAAATTTGGTTCTTTTGGCGAAATTAAACAATAAATATTCCAGAGGATAAAAAAGTTTAAAATGAAAACTTATTTATATGGATATATAATAGATAAAAGAGAATGCTTGGTACTCTTAGAGAGAAGTCTACTATTAGCCAATTTATTTTATTTAAAACTTTTAATATACTTTAATAGAGTAAACTAAATATATTACATACATTTATATGTAGAGTTATTTTTAAAAATTCGATTTTTTTATGGATTTTTATTTTCTATATTTCTAAGAATTGTTCAAAAAAAAATTAAGGAAATCCCATTCCATTACAAAGTTATAGCATTAAATGTGACCTGGCATCAGATTGAGACCGATACCTATTTTCAGACACTGTATGCAATTTTATTCAGTCAATGTTTAATATTTTTGAACTTTTTTTTAAAAATCTTAATACTAAAGTTTGAAACACCGGAAATTTTTTATTTTTGAAAAAAAACCCTTTGACAATTTTTAAATGGGTACTACATTATTTTACAAGATTAATTCTTATTTTTGCACATTACTTTCTTCAGTGGTTCATTTAACCAGATAAAAAATAATATTAACACTTAAAACATATTTAAAAAAAATTTTTGCTTATACAGTAAAGTACAATAAAAATATATGATCGCCATTCTTTTCGATTACTTACTTAATAACCTTTAAAATATTTTTTTTTAAAAATATATTCTGTGCCCAGGTGTATGTAACCCCTTAAGATCATAATTTTATTTGTGTTATGAAGACCCTGTTTAGTAATAAATTAAATCTAACGAGTCCACTATCTGTGTCAGATACTGATAATATACAATAGAATACATTGGAAAACTATGCATAGGAGATGTGCTGACCCTTTGCATTATTGATGTAGAAATAACTTATTATAGTTCGATCTTTCGTATCCTTTTAAATATAATATGACTGCAAAAACATTTTTATTAGCGTTAAAGCTAAGAACTTCTTGAACACGCTGTAGAGCATGTCATATCAAATGACTCAGCAGTTAACATTTTATTTGTTTTATCAAAGAAGCTGTCCAGTTATTCTATCGAGTTAATATTGTGTAACGTTTCCAGACAACCAGCTGCCGTTTCTCATGTTACATTTGCTTAGATACGTCGAATTTCTCCATTAAGCTGTCTTTGTGGACGCACATAAAATCTACAAATCTGCTGATTTTTATACGAATATTTTTCCTAAGATATTTTTTGGTTTTATAATTTTAGAAAAAAATTTTACTCAAAATAGAAATATAATAATACTAATTAAATACATTGTTTGGAATCTATACATGTAACTCAGTAGTCTCTAAATAGTGCAGTAAAAAAAGGTCAAAATAATGATGAGATAGGCATAGTTTAGATAAAGCAATAATATGATTTTATCCTCCCTGGGGTATCACTAGGAGTTTTGCACCTCGAAAAACTTGTGCTCTTTTGTTTATAAACAATTTCAGTTTTCAAAACGTATTTTTTGGAGCTTAAAATGTAAATAACTCCGGTTATATAAGTCGGATCGAGACGAACAAAAAACTAAACTCTTTGTAATGAAATTTCCAACAAATCTTCATTGGTTTTAAATTGCTCAAATATTTATATATATATATATTATATATATATATATATATATATATATATATACATATATATATATATATATATATATATATATATATATATATATATATATATATATATATATATGTATATATATAAAACCTATAAAATTAAAACAACAGGAAATCTGTTTTTTTTTTCATTTTATTGTACAGGTCGACTAAGTAGACCGATCGGCTTGAAACTTTCAGAAAATATGCCTTCTATTATAGCAAAAATACCCTGAAATTTTAGTACAAGAATATTGAACCCAGTGGCCACAATTGAATTTGTTATTTTAAATTTGAACTGCCCACCATTTTATGCCATTTGGTCCAAAATGGATCTTTTTTTTTTCAAAATTTAGGTCTCGAAGCCAACTTTCTGATGCCATTAAAAATTTTTTTTTATAACAACAATTTCGTTTCTTCGGTCATTTTTTAAAAAAGAAACTGTTAACAAAAATAATTTGTTTTAATAAAGATCTCGCGATTCTCTACCAGATGCGATAGAAATGTTTCAATGTTTTTTTTTCAAAATGACCAAATAATCGCATTTGTTTTACTTGATTAATAAACAAATGTAAAAAAAACGGTTAAAATGACTCCAAACAAAATTTTTTAGTGGCATCGAAAACTTGTCATCAGGACCTAATTTTGGACCAAATGGCAAAAAATGGCGGACAATTTAAATTTTAAATAATAAATTCAATTGTACCCATTGGGTTCAGTATTTTAGAATCAAAATTTCAGGATGTATTTGCTATTACAACATGCATATTTTCTGAAAGTTTCAAGCCGATCGGTTAACTTACTCGACCTGTACAATAAAATGAAAAAAAAAAGAGTTTCTTGTCGGATTTTTCAATTTTGTAGATTATCTACGCACTTGAGCGACTTAAAACTACAAGGATTTGTTGGAAATTTCATTACAAAGTGTTTGGTTCTTTTGTCTCGATCCGACATATACAAAAGGAGTTATTCGCATTTTAAGCTAAAAAAAAACGCGTTTTACAGCAAGATCACAGTATCGAGTAGCAGCAGCAGCGGGAGCCCTTGAAAATGCCATATCAGATTTTGGCGAAACGTCGTGCAAATTCATTGTTAGACGAACGGATTGAAACCCGGAATTTTAATTATTACATTCCACCATCCGTAAAACTTCTATTGTAACATTTATATATATATATATATATATATATATATATATATATATATATATATATATATATGTATATATATGTATATATATATATATATATATATATATATATATATATATATATATATATGTATATATGTATATATGTATATATATATATATATATATATATATATATATATATATATATATATATATATATATATATATATATATATATATATATTAGAGTGACCGGATCTCATAGAGGGGGAAAAAAATGTCGGAATCTTGTTCGTCTGGACCCCACAAAACGATTCCCCTTTCCAGATATTGAGATAGCCGAAATTTGAGCTCGATTAAACGACGTTAACCCGTGCCGCTCGTCGCTTAAAGTTTGAAAAAATTCAAATTTTTGGCCAAAAAGCTGACATATGGAGCCATAACTCCAGAAGGGTAAATAATAGAAACACGCTTAATATCTCAAAAGCAAGCTAATGTTGTTCTTCAAAATTTATATTCTATACATAATTGTTGTTATTTTAAGTCAAACCGAGTTACAACAGCCTTTAGCCCCAAAAATGTGACCTGGTACCACTAGGAGCATACTTCGTATATTTTGTTATTAAGTGATAAATTTTGCTTTTTTTTGGTATATTTTTGAGTTTAAAGTAGAAATATAATAAAAAAACAAGTAATACTGATAAGTCTAATGACATTTTTTATTTTAAAATATAAAAATTAGGTATATAATACATACAAAACAGACACAGAAAAGATACAGAGGTAGTACCTACATGAGTTGATAATTTTACATAGTTATCTAATCTATTCTAGAGCTTTTGTTAAAGTAGTTTTTGAAACGTCAGGATATAATGCTCGGCATTTACTTACAACTTGCAGGACATATTGCTTTTGGTCTTCATCTTTTGTCAGAAGGTCGTTAAAGTCGGTTATTAATTTAACACCACGCTCAGCCATATCATTAACTACTTTTAATGTTTTGACAATTTTCTATCCTTCTTGGAAGTCATTATTTTTGAGGCCAGGTGTTTGGATGTTGTCTTAGGAAATCTGTTTTTATATTAAATTGGTCAAAGAATGTAAACGTTTCTTTGGTAAGTAAATTTACCAATCCTCCATCAACTACCTCTTTTAAGTTTTCTTTCCTAACTTTTGGATTTACAACCCTAGCGTGCTGTGATGGTTCATCTGTGCTACTGAGCAATTATTAGCCAACTTTTCATCGTCTGTAATGGTGGGATCAAAAAACGATAATCCCACCAACTTTGCATTCAAATACCACAAATGGTTCGAAAATTTGGTCAGGGCTATTTCTGCAATGTCGTTGTCACATTCTTTATAGTCTAACAGACTATGCAAAATACCTAAATCTTGCTTTGGTGCAAGATGAGCTTTTGGAGCATTGAACCAAGCTTTACAATAAAATTTTAACTAGGAAAACAGAAATGGCACGCACAGAACTTTCTTCTTCTTTAGACATCTTTAATTGACGACGAAAAATGAACATTTTTAAGCAGTAAATAGCCTTTGCCATCCACCTAGCGTGATGAATGGCTCCTGGAGTTCTAAAACCCACAACATTGCCGTCTAGTGATCCAACAAATACGAGAACCAACTGCAATAGCTCCTTGTAGTCATTTCTAGGGTGGCTCTCAGTTAATTTGGTCTCGAATTCAGCAGTAACATTTGCAATTACTTCTGGAGTTAGCTGCTTTTATATTAGATTGTCACTGTTACCTGTGTCGTATTTTCGTTTGTCTATCTTGGGCCACGCAGTGAGGAATCTCTTGAAAATGTCTGGATGAGGTCCAGTGGTTGATCCCATTTTTGTGTCGAATACGCCTCTTAACAGAATTTCCAAGATATGGTGACGGCAAGCTAGGTATAAACAATTCTCTTCCTAACATTTGCTCCAATATGACGCATGCTCCTTTGAGTCTTCTCGTGTTGGATGGTGTCGTGTCGAAGCACATCGCCTTGACGGTGTTGAGAAGACCCCATTCATGTAGGCATTCAGATACGGCTACGGCTTGCTCCTCTCCAGAGCTGTTTGCTGTTACAGGAACTCCCAGCAGCTGTTCCTTTTCGCCATATGAAATAGCTAGAGCTATTCGCTCACATTGTTCATTTTTTAAAACACCCGGTAAAAGTTTACCGTCCCAGTGGACAACCACGGGCTCTTTTTCAGGAATGTTTACTTTATCAAAAAATTTTTATTATATTGTTCTCTGAACATTTGCATTCTATCATGTAATAAAGTGCTGGTTTAGTGCTTCTAGAGTAGCTATTAAAATTCTCGTGGCATTTCTGTCGGATACCTTACATCGATCTAATAAAATGGACAATTTCATGTTTAAAATCTCTTTAACGCCCCTTGCAAATGAAACTTTCATCCTCTTGCTCTCAGATGGTCCTGGATCTTCTGCAGCTTCTTCAGGGATGTCCATTTCCTCCAAGCTCTCAAGTTCTTGGCAGATGCTGTCCTCTTCAGTGTCTTAAAATATCTTCACTAGATCTAACCAGCTCAAAGGCACTTTAGAAACTAAACTGAATAAATAAAAGGTCGGTTGTACGCTGAAGTAAAATCACCATCCCTAAAATAGAAATTAGATTCAGCCTCCTTTTTACCTGTCAAACGGGTCTTTCTTTGGTAAACTAGTCGGGTAATCCCCATATAATAAAAGATTAAATTTGAACAAAAGGCTCTTTATGTTTGAAAATTGAGTTCCAAAATACTTTTTAACAAAAAAATGTTAATTCCGAGACACATTATGTAAAAACCCGTAAAATTCTACTGGTACCAGGTCACGTTTTTGGGGCTAAAGGCTGTTGTTAACTCGGTTTGACTTGAAATAACAACAATTATGTATAGAATATAAATTTTGAAGAACAACATTAGCTTTCTTTTGAGATATTAAGCGTGTTTCTATTATTTACCGTTCTGGAGTTATGGCTCCATATGTCAGCTTTTTGGCCAAAAATTTTGATTTTTTCAAACTTTGAGCGACGAGCGGCACGGCACGGGTTAACGTCGTTTAATCGAGCTTAA
Organism: Pachyrhynchus sulphureomaculatus; assembly: GCA_019049505.1. NCBI lineage: Eukaryota > Metazoa > Arthropoda > Insecta > Coleoptera > Curculionidae > Pachyrhynchus > Pachyrhynchus sulphureomaculatus. The sequence goes on along the minus strand of CM032454.1, from coordinate 165,939,524 downwards.
ATTTCGGCTATCTCAATATCTGGAAAGGGGAATCGTTTTGTGGGGTCCAGACGAATAAAATTCCGACATTGATATTTTGCGGTCACCCTAATATATATATATATATATATATATATATATATATATATATATATATGTGTATATATATATACATATATATATATATATATATATATATATATATATATATATATAAATATATATATATATATATATATATATATATATATATATATATTTATATATATATATATATATATATATATATATATATATATATATATATATATATATATATATTATTATATATATATATATATATATATATATATATATATATATATATATATATGTATATATATATATATATATATATATATATATATATATATATATATATATATATATATTTATATATATATATATATATATATATATATATATATATATATATATATATATATATATATATATATATATATATATATATATATATAAATATATATATATATATATATATATATATATATATATATATATATATATATATATATATATATATATACCCGTACATAAATATATAAACAATTAGAATTATTTTTTTAGAACTAATGTCAGTTCTTTTTTCTTATTTAAGAGGACTTTTCAGGGTTTTAAACAAACACGAAATAGTTAAAATTTATGACCATTACGGCAGCCAGCTGCAGTCTCACATGTTGCATTTGCTTAGATACATTCGTCGAAGTTCCGCATTAAATTGCTTCTTTGCAGATATTTCTAGAAAATCTAGCAAACTTCTCTTTACTAATCTTGCCAAATTTAGTTTAGAAATTATTTTATAGAATGTAGAATTGTCCGTTTGGAAAATCTACTAATGAATTAGACATATAAGCAGCATTTCTATAGAAATGATATATGTCAAACGTAACAGTAAATGTATAAAAATAATATATATATATATATATATATATATATATATATATATATATATATATATATGTATATATATATATATGTATAGATATATATATATATATATATATATATATATATATATATATATATATATATATATATATATATATATATATATATACATATATATATATATATATATATATATATATATATATATATATATATATATATATGGTTTGAAAAGTCCGTGCAAAAATAAAAACTACTTATGTGTTTGGGGTAAACCTTTTTTATTTTTCGACATAGTCTCCTTTTAGGCTTATACACTTCGTCCAACGATGTTCTAGTTTGTTGATCCCTTCCGAATAATAGGATTTGTCCAAGTCTGCAAAATATCCATTAGTGTCTGCAATCACCTCCTCGTTTGAATAAAATCTTTGTCCCGCCAGCCATTTCTTCAAATTGGGGAACAAATAGTAGTCCGAGGGAGACAAGTCTGGAGAATAGGGGGGATGTGAAACGAGTTGGAATCCTATTTCCATTAATTTTGCGACCACAACTGCTGAGGTGTGTGCTGGTGCGTTGTCGTGATGGAAAAGGACTTTCTTGTGGGCCAATCGCGGGCGTTTTTTTCTTGCAGCTCGGTTTTCAAACGGTCCAATAACGATGAATAATATTCACCTGTAATAGTTTGACCCTTTTCCAGATATTCGATGAGGATTATCCCTTGCGAATCCCAAAAGACAGTCGCCATAACCTTTCCGGCCGAAGGAACGGTCTTCGCCTTTTTTGGTGCAGATTCCCCCTTGGTAACCCATTATTTAGATTGTTGTTTGGTCTCAGGAGTATAGTAATGTATCCATGTTTCATCCACAGTGATGAAACGACGCTTAAAGTCCTCCGGATTCTTCTGGAACAGCTGCAAACCATCCTTGCAACACTTCACACGATTCCGTTTTTGGTCAAGCGTGAGCAATCGCGGCACCCATCTTGCGGATAGCTTTCTCATGTCCAAATGTTTATGCAAAATATTATTTACCCGTTTAGTCGAGATGCCCACAGCACTAGCAATCTCACGCACCTTAACTCTTCTGTCATCCATCACCATATCATGGATTTGATCAATGATTTCTGGAGTCGTAACCTCCACAGGCCTTCCAGAACGTTCAGCGTCACTTGTGCCCATATGGCCAGTACGAAAATTTTGAAACCACTTATAAACTGTTCTAATCGAAGGTGCAGAGTCACCATAATGTTTATCAAGCTTCTCTTTAGTCTCCTGAGGCGTTTTGCCTTTCATAAAGTAATGTTTAATCACCACACGAAATTCTTTTTCGTCTATTTCTTGAAAATCACTCGACTTCCTTGATTCACACGAATGCCAAACACAAAGAAATAGACCAATATGGCTGAAACTTGGGTGTGCGTTCATTCAAGAGATGCTACTAACTAAACATGCCCTCGATACGCGCCGGTGGTGCCATCTCTCGGACTTTGCACGGACTTTTCAAACCAGCCTCGTATATATATACCAACATTCTCAGCCTAAATGCCAAAATAAATTAGAAACTCATAAAAGTACCGCTAGGTTGTGAAATGCATGGACGATTTCTTTAAACAAGGATGTATATAGGTATTTTTTAACATTTGTAAATTCCTTACAATTTGTGCCGAATTGAAAAGATGCAGAAGTTCACATATTTATTGATACAGTAATCTTTGTTATATAAATTGGTTTAATGTTATTACCATGTCTATGTGCAGAAAGAGTACGCGTTGTATTCCTCAAAAATTCCTCTGAAATTTTATTTTGTTTCAAATTTAATATTAACATGGTACCTAAATTCTAATCAATTTTTAAAATTTCATCATATATGGGATAACCTTATAAGTTAACTCATGGCTAAAAAATATACGAATGAAGAAATAAAATAACAAGGAAAAAGTATTATCAATTTTTTGTCTCCGACATGCTTGAAAAACTATCATTGTCCGACTCATTTGAATTTACATGTATAATTAAAGGTTCAACAATGGCATCCACTGCCATGTCCACCGTCCACATTTTATCTTCCATCGTCAATACATGCTCGACGCATTGTCGCTAATTTTCTGTGGAAACATTAGATATGACATTCTGAAAAAGGTTTTGTAGGTCTGCTAATTCGTCGTATTGTTCCTGACGACTTCACCTTCAATCTGTATAACTTCTACCGGATTGAGTTCGCAATGATATGGTGGTAGGCAATAAACATTAATATTACATTTTTTTGCTATTTCGTCGTTGACGAAACTTCTGTACTGGTGTATATTTCTGAGAACTTCAAGCTTTACAAGTTTTAATATTGTTGTCTTAACGCTGTCTTTTCCAAATTAAATGTTTTTCTCGGTTATTCAAGATTGGATGTCAAACATATTTTTAATTATACGCTTTTCATTATGGGTTATCTGTCTGAACTTTTCACGTTTCGCTGGAGGAGACATTTTGTTAACACACTAACTGACTTGTCACTAACTGACTTGATACTTGGACATGTTGCTCTAAATATGTATTTATATGGGGCAGCAAGAAGGTATGCAAATAAAAAGACCCTTGTGATCTGAAAAATACCGGTAACAGATAGCACGCCACTGTTATAGGACCGACGGTCAGTCCACTGGCATTTTTATTACTATTAGTTTCAAATAAATAGAGTATAAAATATATAGAATTTGGACCATAGACTAATGGAATAAAGTCCTTTGGAAAGGTAAAGTGATTTTTCAAATGTTTGTATCTAATAGAAGAATACTTGTGTGCCGCTCGCCTAACGAAAGGGCTTCAGAAGTTTACACTACACCAACTTAGAGGTAGCAGCGTTACAGTTTGGGGGTATTATTGGTGGTGCTTAATTGGGCAGTTTAATGAAAATTCGTGGAAAATTGAATAAACATCGTACAATGTTTTGCACGATATTTATTCGATTGAATAGGCTAAATATTATTGGTCACATTTCTATCTTTTAATAAAATCACGATCCTAAACACTCCTCAAAACTATGCCAAAGGTATCTTAAAGAAAAAAGAGCCAACCTATAAGATGGCCATCTCAATCCCCCGATCTCTCTTCTATTTAATTAATATGGGATAAATTAGATTGAAAGGCTAAAAAATCGTAATCCGTCGAGCTTTGTGCGGCTTTGAGAATACCTAAAAAATGAAAGGGAAAAACTGACTATTGTGTATTTTAATCTATTACATATATAAAATGCAACGTCTCTCTGTCTATCTGTCTGTCCGTTAGTGTGCTTATCACTGGAGAACCACTTATTACGTTAGGAATAAGCAGTGACGATAATAGTGAATGAAGCCGGAAAAAAGTTTGCCGCTAGCGCGTTCTCTTGCAATACACTGCCTAAACCATTAAATATGGAATAATATCATGTAGCAAAGAATATCTATAATATATATAAAATGCAACGTCTCTCTGTCTGTCTGTCCGTTAGTGCACTTATCACGATTACTTATTCGATTTACGTGTTTTTTTTTTTAATTCACACATTTGTTCTCTGGCCAGGTTATCTATAATCTTTTATAATATCTATAATATATATAAAATGCAACGTCTCTCTGTCTGTGTCTCTGTCTGTCTGTCTGTTAGTTCGCTTATCACTGGAGAACCACTTTTCCGATTTATGTGCTTTTTTTTTTTAAACATGCATATGTTCTCTGGCCAGGTTATAGGCTATATTTTATTACGTTAGGTAACATAAGGAATAAGCAGTGACGATAATAGTGAATCAAGCCGGAAAAAAAAGTTTGCCGCTAGCGCGTTCTCTTGCAATACACTAGCTAAACCATTATATATGGAACAATATCATGTAGCAAAGAACATCTATAATATATATAAAATGCAACGTCTGTCTGTCTGTCCGTTAGTGCACTTATCATTCGAGAACCACTTATCCGATTTACGTGTTATTTTTTAATTCACACATTTGTTCTCTGGCCAGGTCTTCTATAATATATATAAATTGCAACGTCTTTTTGTCTGTCTGTCTGTACGTCTGTCTGTTCGTTAGTGCGCTTATCACTCGAGAACCACTTATCCGATTTACGTGTTTTTTTTCTTTAATTCATACATATGTCCTCTGGCCAGATTATATAATAATAATAATAATAATAATCTATATAATATATATAAAACGCAACGTCCCTCTGCCTGTCTGTCTGTCCGTTATTGTGCTTAACATTCGAGAACCACTTATCCGATTAATGTGTGTTTTTTTAATTTTTAACTTAATATTTATCAAAAAAAATCTATAATATATATAAAACGCAATGTCTGTCTGTCTGTCCGTTAGTGCGCTTAGCACGCAAGAACCACTTATCCGATTTACATGTTTTTTTTAAATACATATGTTCTCTGGCCAGGTTGTAGGATTTTTTTTTATATGGGTCTAGCAAACGTGCTAAAGGGAAGTCCCTAAAGCGCACCAGGAGCGGCATGTGTGCTGAAAAAGCGATTCACGTTGTTCTTGAATCGCTGTAAATTGTACTCGGTGGGAAACACAGTCCTGGGCAAATTATTCCAAAAGAATGATGTTCTCCATTTAAAAGACTGCTTGAAAAGTGTTGTACGCAGAGTAACAAGCTGAACCTCATACGGATGTGAAGTATTAGCGCGACGTGTATTTCTAACATGCACCGCTCTGGAAGGAATTAAGCCGGCTACATACTTCGAACACTTTCCATGAAAACCATATATTTTGTTACGTTAGGTAACATAAGGAATAAGCAGTGGCGATAATAGTGAATCAAGTCCACGCGAGCGGAGCCGCGGGCACGGCTAGTAAATTAATAAATATGATGCCGAACTGAAAATAAAGGAGGTCGTAGTTGTTTTGCTTTTTCAGTTTTTAGGGTAAACCCGTTTCTTTTTTCTCTATTAAATTTGCTTGTGTGTCTATTGTATTTAGCCATCCAGAATTAATTGTTTTCACATAAATTATACAATAATGCAGACTGATATTTGGAAAATGAAACACAAACTTGCATGTGCATACATGTCAAAAAGAAAATAAATCCTGCATTATGTTGATTGATGATTTTTGCTCCAAAGCTAGTTAATTCAGTAGTTTTGACGTAATAATTAAAACTTTGTAATTAATTAATTAACTAGAATTCTCTATTAAAATTTATTACACTTCGCGTTTTAAGTTTTATAGGCTTTTTAGGATAAATGTTAAAACCTTTTTAGGAAAATAAAGTTTTACGTCAGGCAAGAAAAGATATAAATCCGAGAGGCTGTTAAATAGCCGTCATAATACGGGGGAACAATAAATAAGTTCATAATTATTTGTCCAAATACAACGGGCAAGGAGCAAAGTGGTGGTAGTGAGTGTAACCCCGTTCTCTGGAATTTTGGTTCACATGGAGTGATTTACCGGAGCGGGACCTGTCTTTTGTGTAATAAAGTTTTACAAGAACAAAAATTCTGCAATTACAGTCGGTCAAATACAGCGATTCAAGAACAACGTGAATCGCTTTTTCCGCCCACATGCCGCTCCTGGAGCGCTTTAGGGACTTCCTTGTAGCACATGTGATAGACCCATAAAAAAAAAATAAAATAACCTATAAATTGTAGTAGGTAAAAAATATTCCTATTTTTTAAAGGTAAGATACCACGAATTGTATCAAATTTGAAAGGCATACCTAATACTGATTACAGCCACAGCCGACAGAGTGGTTGGAACACAGCCAAACTCACTGCAGGTAGCGCGATTTTTCAAGGGATCCCCCTCAGGCATATGTGTTTTAATGTAAAACAACTAAAAACAGATCAAGTTCATATTATATATATATATATATATATATATATATATATACATATATACATATATATATATATATATATATATATATATATATATATATATATATATATATATATATATATGTATATATGTATATATATATATATATATATATATATATTATATATATATATATATATATATATATGTATATATGTATATATGTATATATATATATATATATATATATATATATATATATATATATATATATATATATATACATATATATATATATATATATATATTATATATATATATATATATATATATATATATATACATATACATATACATATACAGTAGAATCCGAAATAATATGGACCAGAGTGACCTCAGATAATCGAAATTTCGGTTAATCCGAATTTTTTTATAAAATAGAAGTTTAGAATGAATGCAACATTGCAGATTGATTCAAAAGCATTTATACGATATGCTATTACGTACATAGGTATTTATTAAAACAAAGAATAGAATAATTAGTTTACTTATTTTATGTATATGTACGGAAAATCGAAAATAAAACAGTTTCATTCTTAACTTTAATGTCGTAAAAATAAGGTAACTTTTAACTGCACTCGTTTTGCGTTAGTTCTGTTTTTGGCTGCAATGTCTCTTCAACGTTTGATAAGCAAAACGTCCGCGGCGGTTGCATTTTCTTGTTGTTCTACATAAGTTAACGCTTTTTCTAGGGCCTCTAGTCCTTCCGAATGTGACATTTTTACTGGAATATTGTCAGTGGCTTCTACTTCGTTATAATCATCGTCATCACTGTCTATTTTATTAGCATTTATTTTGCATACACTTTTAAGTAATTCTTGGTCAGTCATTTCATCTTCCACACTATCACTGTTTAACCATTCATAAACATCAGTTTCCGTAACACTTTCACATCCTGATATTCTTGTAATAATTTGATGTAAACTTTCATTATCTTCTGTTTCTGCCTCTGAGTAATGTCTCTCCTCTTGTGGAATCAATTTTGACCAAGATTTTTCCAGAGTACTACTCTTTACTTGATTACAGGCTGACGCTATCCAATATATAACATTTTTCAAATTTATCTTCAGTAAGATTGCCACCCTCATCTTCTAAAATATGCTCCAGTAACAAACGCCTGTTATTGCCTTTTAAATTTTCCAGTACACCCTGATCCATAGGCTGAATGGAAAGAAGTTACAGCAGGAGGCAAAAACATTGCTTTTATTTCCCCACTTTCAAGTTGCTCCGCACTTGGGTGAGTGGGGGCGTTATCTAGTAACAGAATACATTTTCTAGGATATCCACGTTCTTTTAAAAAAAGTTCCACTTTGGGAACAAAATCTCCAAAAAAAAACAGTCTTTAAATAGAGTCGCATTTATCCAGGCATTGTTTTGATTTTTATACAAAAGAGGAAAAGCATTGCGATGAATATTCTTAAAGGTTCGTGGATTTGCAAGAAGAGTAATACGTTCTTTGCTTCGTTTGTAACCAGGTGCTCCAGCTTCCGTTTTTGAAGCTAAGGTATTTGACGGCATATTTTGTAGTTCAAGCCTGTTTCATCACAATTATAGATTTGGTCTGGTTGTAAACCATGTTCTTTCATAATAATAGATGTAATGAGTAACTTATAACACTCGTCGACTAACCAAAACATAGACAACGGTGAAATTCTAGACGTCGGGGAGTTCCCGACGCGTTAAGGAAACCACCCATCGTCTGTTTCGAATAATGGGGATTTTTTCGTTTAATGGGGAATACAATTTGCTTTTTAACAGTTTGTTTCGGATAAGCCGGATTTCAGATAATCGCGATTCGGATAATCGGGATTGTACTGTATATATATATATATATATATATATATATATATATATATATATATATATATATATATATATATATATATTTGTCAATCCATCCAGAGACGCGTTTTGCGTATCACTGCTCATCAGTTGGGCTAGGATTGACGAACAAGAGAACAGAATTTCCAGTACTTTATCTCGGTAATTATGGGGGGTACATATTTTTTTGAGGTTATTGTTAGTACTCCTGGAAACAATACTTTGTGGAAAGATATGAACATTTCTTTAAATTTTTGGCTTGTTAGCGGTTCGAAAAAGACAGAAATTTTTTTTGAAAATGACACCCATTGGACTTGACTTAAATCATACCTGGGACCTCCAAAACAATTATTCACGGCTGAACACGACTTTTTTAAGAACCTTTTTTTACAGCTCAATACGCAAATTTTTGCGGAAAAAAGTGGAAAAACTAGCTAAATTGCCATAAAAAGCATCATCAATCAATATATAATGTACCATATTATAAGTTTATCCATGTGATTTATTGAAATTATTCCTGATAACGTTTTCCGCTTTAATATAATAGCTATTTTTGCCCATTTTTTGCCAATTTTATATCTTATAGTCAAATTAACGTCCAGGTACACTTTTTTTGGGTTCTTTGACCTGCTGGCTTCCAATTTTTTTGTACCTTGTTTATATTAGGTTATCATTAGTTACGAACCCTTAAACAATGAAGCCCTTGTATATAGAACAAAGGAAGATACAACGCAATATTGCACAACATTATGAAACTGCTGATTCAAGAAGCAACCACCTGGCCGCTTTCCCAGATGGATCAAGTTCCCATTATAAATATATGCAATTGTAACAATTACATTAAGTCTTTAAGTTAAGTTGATACCGAGTGTATTCTTTTCTTAAACCTTCAATTGTATTTTTGAATAAAGTGTTTTTTAAAAAGTAGTCTTTCGACTTCAAATCATCACTCGTTTCTCAGTTATGGGCAGATTTTAGCCACTCTTCGGTCATAAATGTACATAGTGAAAAATTAAACTTATTTATTATAAATAAAATAAAACAGTTTTATGTTTGTTTGTTTTTTTTTTTGTCTGTATTATTTTTATAATTTTCAAAGTAATAAATAGGAATGTTTTAAAAAATGTTATCATAGATTACATTATTATATTTTTATCATAAAAAAGTTCTTCTTTCGCACATTTGGTCAATGTGGTTCCATGCTTGGCTGACGGGCCCAAGCCAAGTCAGCACAAACGCTATTACCATTGTGTATTAAGGAATGACCTGACAATGTTGCATGTTTTCAAAATCACTGACTTCTGAATGTTTCTGTGTATGTAGTCCTAATTGTACTAAGTGTGGTGTGAATGTTATTGGTGTAAGGCCTGTGGCTGATATGATGAGGAGGATAATGATGACTTTTTCTTGTTTCCATAGTCCTTATATTTCTATTGTAAGGTCCGTGTATTTGGAGATTTTTTCTGTGTATTTCGTTTGGATATTTGTATCATTGGGGACAGCTATGTTAGCTAGATGGGTGACTTTTCCTTTTTTGCACTAAAAAGTAATATCGGGTCTATTGGCGGAGACTGTTTTATCTGTATGGATACTGATGTCCCAGTAGAGCTTGTAATCTTTATTTTCAAATATGGATGTTGGTGTGTATCTGTAGTAGGGATCGGTGTTTTCTATGAGTGTGTATGTTGTGGCTAGTGCTTGGTGAACTACTTTTGCAGCTGAGTCATGTCATATTTTTATCATTATTATTATTATATATTATTATATTTTTTTCAAACAAACTATGTTACAACATAAGTTGGGCGCTCAAAACAATTAGCCACATATGTATTGATATGACCATGCAAAAAAGCTTCTCCAATGCTTGGAATATTATTTCGTAAGAAGTTATATATTCGCAAAAATTTCAAACATTTAGAAATCTCAAATTCGGCTACTGATGGAATACTGATTCAACGCTCGCTTTTTTTTTTAATCGTTTACCTCCCCGCCTTAGTAGGGATTTTACCCTTTTTTATATCTTAAGGATATCGGCAAGGATGTCGTAATACCCGTCAACGTTGTTCAAGTGTCGAAACATATATTTTTGCATTTCACAGCGCGGTACTGCTGTTAAGGACGTTATTGCATTTCTACAAACAACTATTACCTATGTACGTGGTCAGATGAAATATACTTAAATAAATTCATAAATAAGTATACCGACCTGCGGGATTGGAACCTGAGACCTTCTGCACCGCAAGCAAGTAACTACGCCAAGGAGCTACGGCAGCGTTTCTCAATCTTTCAGTATTTGCGACCCGATTTTCAAATATAATTTTCATCGCGCCTCCCCTCCTCTCATACAATAATAATACATGCAATAATAATGTATTTTCAGTATTTTGATGCTAACGCTACACTATGATCTTAATTACAAACCTTACAAACTACCAAGAATAAGTAAATTTATTCATATTTGGCAACACATATTTGCTGTGTTGACAAAACTAGAATCGATACCTCTCTATTGCTCTCTGTCACGTCTACCATATCGGTAGTGGCTTCGCGAGAAGTTCCGAGTTGTCTCGAACATTCGGAAAGTCTGCCCAAAAGTGTATAAATGCTGCACCTCGTTTAATTACAGCCCGTCTCAGTCGAATTGATCCTTCTACTGCTATCGGATTTATCGTGAATGTGTATGTTGTAATTTACGTGTTAATTGAAATTCAAGGTATCAAGTATTCATGGCAGTAAATTTATACAGAATCATGGAAACATTTTTAAGTGGGCGTAAGCGAGCATTAGGCGATAGTGAAGCATCAACAAGTGCACAGACGAGCGTGGTTCCGAAAATAAAATCAAGAAAATATTCTCAAGAATACTTAAATTTAGGGTTTACCAGTACTGAAGTAAATGAAGAGGAAAGGCCCCTGTGTGTTATTTGTTCAAAAATCTTGGCAGCAGACAGCATGAAACCAAATGAAGTTAAACGACATTTGGAAACGCTTCAGAGTGAGTACCTTAACAAATCCCGAGAATTCTTCGAATTAAAATTAAAATCATATAGTATGTAAAGCAGAAATCATTTTTTAGAAACACTTTGTGAAGGAAAAAGCTCTACTTGCCTCTTTCAAAGTTTCATATAAAATAGCTAGGTGTAAAGAGCCTCACACCATTGGTGAAGAGCTTGTTTTGCCAGCAGCAATTGAAATTGTAGAAACTATATTTGGAGATAATTTTGCCAAACAATAGCGCTCCATACCTATATCAAATGATACTGGTGCCCGTCGAATTGGTGATATAGCTGAAGATGTGCAGCATCAGCTTTTCGAGAAGTTGCGTGACAAATTGTTTTCAATTCAGCTTGATGAGGCAACAGATAGCAATAAAAATGCTCATTTCATTGCCTATGTTCGATTTTTGTGATGGTATGACAGCAGTAGAAGAACTATTTTTCTGCAAACCAATAGAACTCAAAGCAATATCACTCGCATTATTTGCATTCTTAAATATTTTTATAAACGACGCAAATATGGAGCGGAAAAATTGCGTCAGAATATGTACCGATTGGTAAAAATGTTAACCGTCTTTATATGGCATATTAAAATTACTATAATTACATGTAAATCTTTTAACAACCTTCAAAAGAAAATCCCTCCGTATTATTTTTGCATTTCTTTTTGTTTCTTCAGTTTTAATAAAATATGATAAAAAAAAAACCGTTTCAGTTCATGTACAGGGTGAGTCAACGATAGAGTAAAGGTCATTATCTTATTTGTTTTTGGAATGAACGACGAAAAAAATATTAAATACACTAGTTTTAGGGAATGTTAAGGTGTAGAGTTTAAAATTATTTTTGATTATACAGGGTACTTCAAAAAAGTGTGGCCTAGTAGTTTTTCTAATATTTCAATTTTTTTTTAAAAAGATACTAGTTTTTAGTTTTGTAAAAAATTGCCAGAAGCGTCATTGTTTCTGAAGGTGGAGTACTCATAATTCTTACGAGCATTCTATAGAGATGAAAAAAAAGATATATGTAAAGAAATTTGAGTTAGATGTTACAGGGTGTTCAAAATAAATTTATACATTTCCACTATTTTAAATTGAATATAATCTCAAATTTTTTAAAAGACACGCCCCGTGTATTATTATTTTTTCTGATACATTTTTCAAAACCCTCCAACTTTTATTAAGTATGTCAAATACCTATTTCTAATAGTTTTCGATTTATTTTGAATTTTTCAATTTTTACCCTTGTTTTTAATACACTTACGCTATTGTGAAAAGATAAACAAATAGTTAATAATAATTTTAATATAGTTTAACTTATCTAATGATTAATTATTATGACGTAATAAATGTTCAAAAATATGCCCGTCTACTTGAATACACATGTTTACTCGTTTTACCATATTTTCCTTCACTTTCCTTACCATAAAGGGCGTTATTGTCCTGCACGCATACCGTATCGTATTTTCCATATCTGTTGGTGTTGTAGGAGGATTCACATAAACACGACCTTTAATGTAGCGTCACAAAAAGAAGTCTAAAGGTGTTAAGTCATATAATCGAGGAGGCCACTGAATGAATCCATCCCTACCGATCCATTTTTGTGGGTAACGATCGTTTAAAAATTCCCGAACTTCCCGGTGGTAATGAGCAGGAGCTCTGTCTTGTTGAATCCACTTTTGTTCCCTTTCAAAGTTATCAACTTCTTCAAGAAGCTGGGATAATTCCTTTTGCAAAAAATTTAGATATCTAGGCCCGTTAAGCGGTTCGCGGAAAAAATATGGACCAGTAATTCGAAAATTTAATATTTCACACCATACATTAAGCGACCAATGGTTTTGGTTTTGAACTTCCCGGACCCAACATGTTGAATAATAATGCATGGTATGGCTCTTAACTGCTCCATTACTGCGAAAAGTAGCCTCATCAGAAAATATTATTTTGGATAAAAAATTTGGATCGGCTTCTGTTGCGCCATTCATGGTGGTAGAAAAGTAGTCTTGAAATTCTTGGTGTAATTCCATATGAAAGGGATGATACTGTATTTTCTCGTGGTGCCATTAGCCGTAGATTGGGATGTGTCAGATAAGTCAGCTAGTTGACGGCTGCTGACCTGGGAATTATATTAATTAATTTATTTTTAGGAAAATTCATAACTATTACCTTTATATGTCACTTACTACAACAAATTAAACTATTTTTACTTGCTTAATACACATGTCAAAATTTGACAATGCCTACATTTTGGTTTTCTCTTGGCAACTATGATGTTATAGCGTAAGTGTATTAAAAACAAGCGTAAAAATTGAAAAATTCGAAATAAATCGAAAACTGTTAGAAACAGACATACTTAATAAAAATTGGGGGGTTTTATAAAATCTATCAGAAAAAATAATAATAAACAAGGTTTTCCATTTAAAAAATTTGAGATTTTTCTATTTAAAATAGTCGAAATGTATAAATTTATTTTGAATATCCTGTAGCATCTAACACAAATTTCTTTACATATATCTTTTTTTTTTCATTGCTATAGAACGCTGATAAGAATTACACAGCCCCACAAAAAAAAAGTGGGGTATACTTTTGATGCGATATATCAGATCCGTAGTATTTTTGCCCGCTGATCATGAATCTGACGTCAGAATATCGCCATCACATCTCAATTTTTTTTCTAACCTCAAAAAATAGGTAAAAATTAGTAAAAATTAAGAAAAATATACTCCTCAAAAATTGATTCAAGCTTTTTCATGAATCCAAAGATGTATTAATATGTATTCGGACACGCTAAGCTAATATTCATCGGTTGGATTGAGCCATACAGTTCTGTTTTCTTTCTAACCTCAATAAATCAGACAGATATAGTGCTTCTCGAATGCAAAAACGAATTCAAATTAAAATTCAACCGATCCTTACCAAATTTGGTACACGGGGATTTTTTGGGTCGCTGATCACGAATCTGAGGTTGGATTTGCAAAATTCAAGATGGCAGATGTTTTCGCGCCATTTTGAACGCCGAGAAAATTCATCGGTCGATTTTTATTCTTCTACCTGCATCCAGGGCACCTCCACGTGGTGACGGTGGGCAACGGTGTTACTCCATTAGCCGGCAGAGTCCCTGGATAACGGCTTAGATGCCGTCATGGCAGGTAGAAGAAAGAGAATTACGATGCAGGGACTCGGAAACCCAGTATCGGCGGTTGGTCAGGGTGGGAAAGCGGGCCCGCAGCCGTCGTCATCCAGCGACCGTAGCTCTTCATGTGTGGGTGACTTGGCTCATGTAGAGTATAATGCTACAAGAAAACGGTCTCACGGTACAAGGACTTTTCATAAGTGCGATAAAAACTGTGATTCATTTTGTTATATTTGCTGTCAACACGTATTGAGTAAAATGGGGTCACCGATAACGGATAAGATTAAAACCTTATATAAGGATTGTTTTAACATTGAAATACAGCACCAGGATACAGATTGGGTTCCCCACATCATTTGCAGTTCTTGCAAAATAATGTTGTACATCAATAAGAAGGCGATTAAATATTCCAGACCAGCATATGGAATAGACCATACAGTGAAAATGATTGCTACTTTTGTATGAATGTTGTATCTAGGCATAACCGAAAGAATAAAAGCACTATTACTTATAACGATGTTTCGACAGTAACAAGACCAACTAAACTAATTCCGCCGAACGTTTTCACCAAGATCTGAAAATCATAGAAAATCGGTATCAAGGACGATGGGATGACCATATGCTAGCGGACTATTGCTGGTCGCTAAAAAGAGAAACAAGTCCTCAAAAGCATTTGGGCAGAAAGCCTTTGAATAGGTCATTCGCGGAAAAAAGAACAAGATACAGCCAAAAAAAGGAAAGTTAGGCGCGGGTCTAACCTTCGCAATTCTAGGGCTTAAGGGTCTACTATTTGAGAATATATGGTTTAAAAGTCTTGGTTTTGAGTTTATTGGGTCTCATTTTTAAAGTTACAGGGTTATTGAGGTCTATTTTTTGAGGTTACAGGGTGTGGGAGTCTAAGGTTTCAGGGTTTAGGGTTTAAGAGTATCAGGTTTGAGGATTCCCCAACTGTATACCAAATTTGGTAGGAATCGGTTAGTTTTCAAAAATTTTGTCCGCCATCTTGGATCCGCCATTTTGAATTTTGCAAATCCGACCTCAGATTCATGATCAGCAACCCAAGAAACCCCCGTGTACCAAATTTGGTAAGAATCGGTTGAATTTTAATTTGAATTCGTTTTTGCATTCGAGAAGAACTGTATGGCTTAATCCAACCGATGAATATTAGCTTAGCGTGTCCGAATACATATTAATACATCTTTGGATTCATGAAAAAGCTTGAATCAATTTTTTAGGAGTATATTTTTCTTAATTTTTACCTATTTTTTGAGGTTAGAAAAAAATTGAGATGTGATGGCGATATTCTGACGTCAGATTCGTGATCAGCGGGCAAAAATACTACGGATCTGATATATCGCATCAAAAGTATAACATACTCCACTTTTTTTTTTGTGGGGCTGTGTTATGAGTATTTCACCTTCAGAAACAATGGCGCTACTGGCAATTTTTTACAAAACTGAAAACTAGTATTTTTTTTTTTAATATTGAAATATTAGAAAAACTACTAGGTTTAGGTATATAACATTATTAATAAAAAAGTTATAAAATTTTACGCAGAATTTAAAAATAAATTAGAAAATAGGATGTTCCATTTAAAAAAACATACGTTATATCGGCCACACATATTTGAAGTACCCTGTATACTCAAAAATAATTTTAAACTGTGTACCTTAACATTCCCTAAAACTACTGTATTAAACATTTTTTCGTCATTCCCCGAAACAAATGAGATAATGAACTTTACTATATCCTACTTACTAGTAAAAGAAAGCTATAAAAATTGTAGTTTTTCGTTCTAGATTTAGAATGGGAATAATACATTTTCTGAATTATTGCTGTAAAAATTATTTACATCAATCATTTTTAATTTTCTCTTTTTTTTATTGCTCTGTCCTCCTTTTGATTCAATCAACTTTTTACAACGATTTTATAGGGTTTCAAATAAATTTCCCAGCTCATTTCGTAAGATTGCCTGCAACGGATATTCAATAGACTCATGTCCTTAAATACATATTTTTATTTTATTTTATTTTTTGGGAATAGTAAAAAGTCACTAAGGTGCTAAACCACTTGAATGATTTAACACCTAGACTTAGTTTCTAGACAAACAACATACGTTAATATAAACAATGCCATTATCAGAACATTAGCACATACAGTCCCTGGCCAAATTATTAGACGCACTGCAAGATTTCATGTAAAATATTAATTACCGAGTGATATTGTACCGTTTTATTATTTTAAATTGATTTGTTTTTTTTATTTTTATATTATCCAATCAATTACCTATTTATTTGACATAAATAAAACAGCATTCATTTAGAAAAGCATAAGTTTATTAAGTTTTAAAGAAAAGTGAAATTAATGTTAGTAAAAGTCAATATTTAGTTGAGCCACCTTTAGCCGCTATCAAAGCTTTAATTCTGCGCGGCATGCTATCAATGCAAGATTGTACTGTCTTCTGCATTTGAGGATGATGATTCCACACATGAATAATCTTTTCTAGGAGCTGGGTTTTGTTGGTAATCACATCTTTAGCCACTTCTCTTTTCATCAGCTCCCACACATTTTCAATGGGGTTCATACCCGGCCAATCCAACAGAGGGATATTTTTTTCTGCCAAAAAAGCTTTAACAGACCGAGCAGTGTGGCAGGGAGCTCCATCTTGCATGAAAGTGAATGGTTCCCCATTTGGAAACCATTCTCTGAGCTGCGGAATCAACCGATTTTGTAATACTTCTTTGTACTGATCTTGCCTCATTATTCCTTTGACGACGTACAGAGGTCCAGTGCCCTTGCCGCTGATGACTGACCAAATCATCACTTTGGTGGGATGTTTAACCGTCGGGACGACACAATCAGGATGAAACTTTTCTCCATGACGACGACGCACATACTGAGCTTTATTCTGCAAAATTTCGAATGTGCTTTCGTCACTGAAGTAGACCTGTCAAAAATAGGAAAAAATATATAAACTTCCATGTTTATTTGCTTTATTTAACTGAAAATGATAATAATGTATCAATTATTGATTAAATTGCTGTATCTTACCGATCTCCAGAAGTCCACATCTTTGTCTTGCCATTGTTTGGCACACTTCAGGTGCTTTGCTTTCATTGCAGCTGTTAACTTGGGCTTCCTGGCGGGGCGACAGGCCTTAAAATCTAATTCTTTCAATTTTCTTCGAACAGTGCGCTCAGAAGCATTTACGCTAGCATCCTGGAGTTGTGATTTTATTACCTTTGTGGTAGCAAATCTGTTTTCTACACAAATTTTCTCTCTGACCGTGGAGTGAAAATTGGTTTTCTACCGCATCTTTTCTTTCTTTTCGGGCTTAATTCCTTCCCTGACTCAATTTTTCTTTTTTATGCGTCGTACACTAGCTTCAGAAACCTCCAATCTTCGTGATATTTCTCGGTTTGTAAATGTTTTCGCAATCACAAGGGCCTTCACTTCAGCTTTTTTACGTGGTGAAAGATCGCCTTTTCTACCCATAATAAAAATAGTCCAATTACTTTTTTAAAACACTGCATACAAAATAAACTAATAATTGAGTAGTATAAAACTGTTAAACAAACAATCACAGTCTATAAAGCCACAGAAACACGTCCGTACCTGACTCGATTCCGATCGCGACTGATACAGATTTGTACTTGTTTACGTTCATGTATCACTTTGTCAACACAGTGTTGCCCTATGTTAAAAATAAATACAAATATGTAGTCTACAACAATTCTTTTAAATAAAAAATCAATAATATTGCAGTTTAAATATACCATTATTGCATAAAAACTCTTAAGAAACATAAAATTACTAAAAAAAAATACAGTGCGTCTAATAATTTGGCCAGGGACTGTAAATATAGTGTTGAATTAAAACAATAAAATGTTATATTCTATACAATTCATGTAACAATATATTGTACACTGCGATATATCTATCCCTATTCATACAACCAATGACCTTAAGAAGCGGTGTCACTGTTAAAATAGATACCCCAATAAACAACCGACCACAAAACATCATTTAGAGCTCCTGAATTAATGAGCAAATATTTAGCAACACTGACGTGCTGCATTATGGCGCAATGACATAAACCTTGATAAGTGACATTGCTGCCCGCTTGTATGCCAAGAACACTTTTGCACCCCTGAAATTTATTACTACATTCTCTGCACAATTTATCTTTAATTTATGAAAAGTTTATGACAAACTGTTAAATACAAACCGAGACAAAATTTAAGAACTAATAGAGTAAACAAATTAATAACCAAAAAAAATAACTAAAAAGTGTTTAGATGGCCATTGAGTAACTGTTGGATTGTAATCAAGTATTAAATAGAAAGTGTCCCATAAAATAGTTCAATTTTAAAATGTTTATAGTAAATAGATTAATAAATATTCCTTCAATGTATGTCAAAAATTACACGGGGCCACAATTGTTTTTACTCAAACAAGACAAGATGTTCTTTACGTATTTTCGGTTGCTGAAAACGAATCCGTTGGCCGTTTTCAACCAGCACGTCTAGTTTTTGCGTAAATGAACGAAATATAATCTCAAAACTATATAAATAAAATTACCAAAATAAATATCAAGATTCAAACCTAAGATAACTTAATTGATAAGAAATGTGCAAGCCTAGAGCTTACAAATTAAATTCCTTATGGGTGAAAGTTTCTAAACAGGACCTTGAATTTTGGTCAAGTCGGAAATTTTGCACAAAAATTTATAAATATTTGGTGCTTTATGTAATAACTAGCTCCGCTTGCGTGGACTTGATTCACTATTATCGTCACTGCTTATTCCTTATGTTACCTATATATATATATATATATATATATATATATATATATATATATATATATATATATATTATATATATCAATCGGTTTTATAACGTCTTCCGTCTTCCGTCTTCCGATGCCTAATTTCCACTCCTCCCGGTTTTTCCATCCTTCCTCCTCCAGATCTCTCTCGAGTACTTCCTTGTTGATTCCTGCTCTCCAGCTTTGGCGTGGTCTTCCTCGCTTTCTTTTTCCATGAGGGTTCCAATTTAAAATCTTTTTAGGCAGTCGGTCTTGTGACATTCTCTGTACATGTCCGTACCATACCAACTGTTGGGTTCTGATTTCGTCCACTATATCGTGCTTTATTTCTAAAGCTCGCCTTATCGTGTCATTTGGTATGCGGTCTTTTCTGGATTTTCTGGCTGCTCGTCTCCAGAAATCCATTTCTGTAGCTTTTAGTATTTTTTCTGTTCTTTCCTTTAATGGCCACACCTGGGAGCTGTAAGTTATTATACTTTTCACTATTGAGTTGTAAATTCTCTTCTTATTTTCAATGGTTATGTTTTTGTCCCATAGTATACTATTAAGCATTGCAATCGCTTTTCTTTCTTGGATATTCCTCTCGAATATTGCTTCTTCCAGTGTTCCGTCCCTAGATATTCTCGTTCCCAAATACTTACAACTGACACAGTGTTTGATGGTGTGTCCTGTGGCCAGTTTCAAGTCCTGCTGTTGTCCTCCGACGCACATGTACTCGGTCTTTTTAATATTGACTTCTAGGCCACATTTTTCATATTCATCCATAAGTTTTCGTGTCATGTATTCCATATTATCGATGTCCTGAGCGACTACTACCTGGTCATCTGCGAATGATAGCGTGTACAATGTAGTATCGTCGTTATGTTACCTAACATAATAAAATATATCGTGTAACCTGACCAAAGAACATATATATTAAAAAAAAACATGTAAATCGGATAAATGGTCCTTAAGTGCTAAGTGCACTAACGGACAGGCAGACAGAGAGACGTTGCGTTTCATACATATTACAGATTTTTTTTTTGATAAATGTTAAGTTAAGAATCAAAAAAAAAAAAAAACACCTAAATCGGATAAGTGGTTCTCGAATGATAAGCACACTAACGGACAGACAGACGTTGCGTTTTATATATATTATATAGATTATTATTATTGTTATATAATCTGGTCCGAGAAAATACGTATGAATTAAAAAAAAACACGTAAATCTGGTTCTCGACTAATAAGCGCACTACGGACAGGCAGACAGATAGAGAGACGTTGCATTTTATATGTATTGTATTCTTTGTTACATGATATTGTTCTATATTTAACGGTTTAAGCAGCATATTGCAAGAGAGTGCGCTAGCGGCCAACTATTTTCCGATTTGATTCACTATTATCGTCACTGCTTTTTTCTTATATTACTTAACGTAATAAAATATATCCTATAACCTGACCAGAGAACATATGTATAAATCTAAAAAAACGCGTAAATCGGTGGTTTTCGAGTGATAAGCGCACTAACGGACAGACAGGCAGACAGACAGAGAGACGTTGCATTTTATATATATTATAGAAGATTATAGATAACCTGGCCAGAGAACAAATGTGTGAATTAAAAAAAAAAACACGTAAATCTGATAAGTGGTTCTCGAGTGATAAGCTCACTAACGGACAAACAGATAGAGAGACGTTGCATTTTATATATTTTATAGATATTCTTCGCTACATGATATTGTTCCATATTTAATGGTTTAGTGTATTGCAAGAGAACGCGCTAGCGGCAAACTTTTTTTCGACTTGATTGACTATTATCGTCACTGCTTATTCCTTATGTTACCTAACGTAACAAAATATAGCCTATAACTTGGCCAGAAAACATATGCATGTTTTTTAAAAAAAACACATAAATCGGATAAGTGGTTCTCCAGTGATAAGCGCATTAACCGAAAAACAGAGAGGAAGACAGACAGACAGAGAAACGTTGCATTTTATATATATTATAGAAGCACGATCAGAAAGTTTCATTATCTGTCTTTAGAAAATTTCGTCCACCATAATATATTTCTGTAGGACCAAAAGGTACTCACAATGTGTGTGTACGTATAACGCATCAGAATTTACGCCTGAAATTCGCTGGTTTGAGGAAAGAATTAAAAGAGCTTGAAATTTTATTTGAATATAAAAGTTGCTTCAAAAGTATGGTATGTTCGAATTCTATACCTGACTGCTTTTTGTTGAGATGTTTGAAATGCCCTGGAACGGTAGAGATTTTGAAAAGTTACGAAACCATACTAAAAAATCAGAAGATTTGTTCGATAACTTTCGAACAGTGGATAAGTACCGACAGAGTTAACGGATATATGCAAAGTTCAGAGTAACAAATTTTTTTTTATTAATTTTCAGTTCTATTATAAAAATTTTTATGTCTCAAAATCCGAGAAATCTTTATATACATAGAAAATAATACATTTCATATTAATTTTTTTGTTCAAAAGAAAAAAATATTCTCACAGTTGAATAATGAACATTTTTGAATTTCAAACAGGTGCACGTTGCAAGCAGTGAAAGAATCACGCAAAACCTTCTTGGAAAATTTAATGATTGATTTATCTCTTGCATTAAAGCACGATTTTCTTGCAAAATTCCAAAGTTATTTTCTCACCAACACTAAAAATGATTTAGGGGTAAAGAATATGTTGCTTGCTTAGACTTATTAGAAAATTATACGTATCGTGTGCAAAATTCTGTTCAACCCAGGCGACAATTCATCCGTACGTGATTTATCATAAACAAAATGACGTCGTGGAACACACGAATTTCGTGATTATTTCTGAAGAATTAGAACACAATAGTTCTGCGGTTAATCTGTTTAATACCAAATTGATTTTTCTTATGAGAAATCATTTTGACCGGGGAAACATTTGTTATTTTTCGGATGGAGTAGGTTCCCAGTACAAAAATAAATTTAATTTTGCCAACTTACTCCATCATAAAAAGGATTTCAATATTGATGCTGAATGGAAGTTTTTTGCTTCAGCACATGGTAAAGGTGCATTCAATAGGATGGGAGGGGGGGTTAAGAGAAATGCTTATCGTTCTAGTTTACAAAACCGTGACCCAAAAAAAAATAGCAGACTCGAAAACCTTATTTGGGTGGACGAAAACCTACTTCAAATCAATTCATTTTGAATTCTGTACAAAGAAGGAGCACGAAATTCATTCTCCAAAACAAAAAAAGCGTTAAGCAACGGCAAAAAGTATAATAAACACCCTTCAATTCCATCGTTTTGTACCAAGGGGTAAACAAAAATTTTCAGATGGAATAACTCCAAACCTAACAAAATCTAATCCTAATATCTTTACACCAAGAACTCCAAGCCTAACATAACCTATATAACCTAATGGAAGAACTTTACAGCAAGAACTCCGAAACTAACTTAACCTAATCCTAAGATCTTTACACCAAGAACTCCAAAACTAACTTAACTACGTCTTGTCTTTTTCTAATCGTAAAAAATAGTTCTATGTCTATGTGAATACCTTCATTATGTTAGGTTTGAAGTTCTTGGTGTAAAGCTGTTAGGTATTCCCGCTATAAGAATGAAGATATTCATTGATTTTGTGCTTCTTCTGAGGTTAGAAAAAAGTGGTGACCTACTGGAGAATTCCGACGACAGAGTCAGATTCAGTATCTGAAAATACATGTATTGTTTGAGATATCTTTTATCAGTCTCGCAGTATTCCCGTTATAATAGTGAATATATTTTCTGATTTTGTGTTATTTTTGGAGGTTAGGATAAAATGGTGATGTAGTAGACGAATTCCAAAGTCAGATTCAGCATCTCAAAATATATAGAAATACATATATTGTATTAGACATCGTTTACTAGTTTTAAATATTTCTGTCATAGGAATGAAGATATTCACTAATTTTGAGCTATTTTTTGAAGTTAAAAAAAATCCTGACGTGATGGAGCACAACGTTTTTAGTGACCGAAATTAAATATACAGAATACAGATTCGTAGCTTATTACTTCTCATGTATTTAACAAAAAAAAAAATTGTGAGGTTAGGTTAGATTAGGTTTAGGTTATTGTTAAAAGTTAGGTCAGTTTATAGTTTATATACGGAATTTGTAAGCTCTAGGCTTGCATATTTTTTTACCGATTAAGTTGTTTTAGGTTTGAATCATGATATTTATTAAGTTGGGAATGTGGAATCTTTGGCACAATGATACTACTCAGTATATATCACCACTACACCAAACACTTTATTTTTGCACTCGACGCGCGTTTCGCTAACCATGTTAGCTTCATCAGGAGCGATGATTGACTAAAGCTAAACTACAAATCTACCCTATTTATACTTAGCCTAACCCTTGAATTACTCAAGCGGAACTAATGACATAGGCAAGGCTATCAGTTCCGGTCAAGTAACCAGTAGAGGGGGACTATAAGGACTAGGCCCTCTGTCTTTGTTTAAACTACTTTTACATTTTATGATTTCCATACTTTCGTATGCGTTCAACAATCTCCTATCAGATACATTTTTTATTAATCTTAGATTATCTAATGTTACAGTATGATCAGCTTCAAGAGCATGTTCGGCAATGCTAGACTTTTCTGTTCTGTTGTATTTTAAGTGTGCTAAATATTCTTTAAATCGTGTTCTAATTGACCTTTTAGTTTGCCCAACATACTTTTTGTCACAATCATTACAACTAATTTCATAAATTCCACTTTTCTCACAATTAGGAATCTTATCTTTGGGATTTCCTAAGATATTCCTCAGATTGTCTGATGACTTATAGACTAAGGTGAGGCCTACCTTATTAAATACCTTATTGAGTCCCTTGCTATATTTCGGATTATATGGTATGTAGACATACTTGGTGTTATTTTCTTCGCGTGTAAAAAAGGTGGAATTCCCAAGGGTATGGTATAGGTATGTGGATGATATTTTCGCGATTTTTGATACAAAGACAGCAAATATTGATGATTTTGTTTCCAAATTAAATAGCCGGTATGATTCCATTAAATTCACTTACGAAGTTGAGAACAAAGGACAATTGCCTTTTCTAGATATTTTAATTATTAAAAATAATAATAGATTAGAATTTGATATCTATAGGAAGGACACAGTAACAGATAGATATATTCCTAATGATTCATTTCATTGCAAACAACATAAATTAGCCTCATTACATTTTTTAGTTCATCGTTTGGTCACTTTCCCTCTGAATAGAGTAAACTTTAATAAAGAAAGGAACCGTATTAGAAATATAACTAGAGTTAATGGTTATGACGATGACTTAGTAAATAAGCTAATCAATAGGCATAAGTTTAGGTTTAATATTCAGAATTCCACCTTTTTTTACACGCGAAGAAAATAACACCAAGTATGTCTCCATACCATATAATCCGAAATATAGCAAGGGACTCAATAAGGTATTTAATAAGGTAGGCCTCACCTTAGTCTATAAGTCATCAGACAATCTGAGGAATATCTTAGGAAATCCCAAAGATAAGATTCCTAATTGTGAGAAAAGTGGAATTTATGAAATTAGTTGTAATGATTGTGACAAAAAGTATGTTGGACAAACTAAAAGGTCAATTAGAACACGATTTAAAGAACATTTAGCACACTTAAAATACAACAGAATAGAAAAGTCTAGCATTGCCGAACATGCTCTTGAAGCTGATCATACTGTAACATTAGATAATCTAAGATTAATAAAAAATGTATCTGATAGGAGATTGTTGAACGCATACGAAAGTATGGAAATCATAAAATGTAAAAGTAGTTTAAACAAAGACAGAGGGCCTATTCCTTATAGTCCCCTCTACTGGTTACTTGACCGGAACTGATAGCCTTGCCTATGTCATTAGTTCCGCTTGAGTAATTCAAGGGTTAGGCTAAGTATAAATAGGGTAGATTTGGTAGTTTAGCTTTAGTCAATCATCGCTCAACAACAACGGATTCGTTTTCAGCGACCTAAAATACGTATAGGACACCCTGCCTTGTTTGAGTAAAAAAAATTGTGGTTCTATGTTATTGATCACTGCTTAGCAACTTTGTTTCCTTGAAACACAGAAGACCGGTGGTGACTTGAGTATATCCTACAAGTATTTTCATAGGAAGTGTTGGATTAATGTAGCTCGCTTAAATTCTCCCGAAGTGGTGCATGCTAGGAATACACGTCGCGCTAATACTTCACATCCGTATGAAGTTCAGCTTGTCTCTTCTCGTGCAATCTTTGTCAAACAGTTTTTTATATGGAGAACGATATCCTTTTTGAATGATTTGCCTGATTTGGCCAAGTCTGTCTTTCCTACCGAGTATAGTTTACAACGAGTCAAGACCAACGCGCATCGTTTTTTCGGCGCGTGCTCCTGTAGCGCTTTAGGGACTTCCCTACAGCACCTGTGCTACGCTTATATAGAAAAAACCAGGATCGATTTAATTTCGTGCCCGATACTTTTCTTGTTTTGTTCTAGGAATCAAGAATTGTTACTGTAAAACTTTTATTTTTAAAATGTTCTTATAAATTCCATCAGCATTAGATCAGGGCTACGTGGAAGCAGACTTATGTCACCTCTTGTAATTGTCAATTTATTCGGGAAAATTTCTCAAATGTCCTGCCAAGATACGTTTGAACTGCGTAATATCGCCAATACTGCTTCAACGCTCGCTACCAAATAGACTCTACATTTCTTAGTTGCTAACCAGAGGAAAACTAGGTACCTAATTACGCTGACATAATGCTTAATGACTGCCATTTGTTCTTGCACTTAAAAAAGTACCTGAGAATGGAATACAGAAGCTGGCCTTATGACTCAAGTGCCTCAATATATGTGGAAATAGTGTTGAAAAGTAGATTAAGGTCGGGTGTTCATGTAAATATAAAATGGTTAAGAAAAGACCTTGCGGTTTTTAGTGTTCCGTAGGGAATACTTATAAGATGACTTCCATGTCTGTCTGTCTGTCTGTCCATCTGTCACACCCGTGTTTTTCCGAAACTATTTGTCATAGGAAGTTGAAATTTGGTAATAATATAGGAATTGATGACCTCATGAGAACCATGTAGTTTTGAAAGTTAAATTTTGACTTAAGGGGTTGGTTTTGGGTGGTGAAATCAGAAGTGAAAAAAAATTTTTTACTAGGTCATCGAGTATCAAATGAAAGCTTGTGAAAACACGAGTAAAAATATATATAATGTAATACTTCTGCACACTTCTTTTTGTATTATTTTTAAAAAATCGCGAAAAATCGCTGTTCCCCCTCTTATCTTAAAAAGTACTGATCAAAAAATTTTGAAAAAATTCTGGAATATTCTTCACGGGGTGTAGATTGAACGAAAATTATCCCGAGTGC
Organism: Pachyrhynchus sulphureomaculatus; assembly: GCA_019049505.1. Lineage (NCBI taxonomy): Eukaryota > Metazoa > Arthropoda > Insecta > Coleoptera > Curculionidae > Pachyrhynchus > Pachyrhynchus sulphureomaculatus. The sequence continues at coordinate 165,912,623 of CM032454.1, read as the reverse complement.
ATTACCTTTAATAATTTGTCTGATATATATATAAAAAAAAATTTCAAGGTCATCAGTTTTTAGTAATGATTGGAAACAAACTTTGTTAAAAACTCATTTGGGGTGTGTTTTGTTAAGTCACTGATCTTTTTATACCTCCGTAACAAAAATTTTTATTTTAAAAACAATCAACGTACGGAAGACTAATTGCGCAAGTTCAAGTTACACTTGACCGGTTTTTAATATCAAAACGGTATTTACTTACAAATGAGCCCTGTATATTATTATTATTTTATGAGCTTAGTTAAGTGTAATAATTTAAAAGTAAATATTATGCAATAAAATCTTCTGTTTTACAATTTATCATAACTAAATAGCATTACAGAGGGAAGGTAAGCGATAAATTCGATAGCCGTATAAAGTTCTTGACCCAAGAGAGACACGATGGTGTATCACTTGTCATGAAGGTTTATGTCCCTGTTCTCAAAATGCACCTAGTCAGTTGTTATCTCTTTTAACTATCAATTTATTTGGGAAAATTTCTCAAATGTCCTGCCAAGATACGTTTGAACTGCGTAATATCGCCAAGACCTACTGAAGTCAGATTCTCTAATTATAGCCTTAACAGTTTGTCAATCGTCTCCACATATTGTTCTGAATCGATAGTTGCTGTCTCCTGTCATCTTCAAAGAAGTACGAGCCGATTATTCCACGTACCCATCTTGTTCCTTAAGTCGTCATTTTAGGGGAATGGGAAGACTTTTGATGCTTTTGTTTTGGATTTTTCGGACTCCAATAATGGAATCTTTATTTATTAACATGACCGTTAAAGTGGAAATGTGCTTTATTCGAAAAAAAAGTTAAAAAGTATTTCAATTTGCTTTAATTTTTACACCAACTGCATCCCGTAGGAGTGCAGATGTAAATCATTACGAAGAATGTGCTGTAACGAGCACCTGTGCACATCTACAACACTTGATCGTTTGCATATTGAGAGGTAGAAATTTTCGCTAAGTAAGGCCGTATGACACGACTTAATCGACGCTATTTATTCTGTTATATGTTTGAGTACAAATATATATTTTTTTCATTTTCCCTAACATAAATTACAAAAAATTCTGTTAATACGGTTGAAACTATAAAAGATATATTGACTATCGTCCCTTTTACCTTCTTTCCAACAACATTGGTTAAAAGTTATAAGTGTCATTCTTACTTCAGGTATTACATTTTTAAGTAAGTACAGCTGATATGGCCACTGCAGCGTTACAGTCGCCTTTCCGCGCCTGCACGTTATGTACCTGCATCTATTGGCTAGCCACTGACGCCATAACGGAAGGAATCGTCCGAATTTATATTTGTTTGTGTGTGTTTAAAATGTCTGAGATCATTGAAAATCCCGCGGATTGTGAAATACGCACTCTAAATCGTTTCTTAAATGCAAGAGCTAAAATTCATCAGCAGATTAGTGAAGTGTATGGCGGAAACGCTATGAGCGAGAGAGTGGTAAGAAAACGGGTTAAAACATTTAAAGATGGTCGTACAAACGTGAACGATGGAGCACGAAGTATGTTTTGGGATAGATAGTGTGTGTTGCTTGCTGATTTTTTGCCTCGGGAGGGCACGATAAATGCTGAGATGTGTTGTGAGACCTTAAATAAACTACGTCGTGCAATACAAAACAAAAAGAGTTGCATGTTTAGTAGAAGGATCGTTTTGTTTCACGATAATGCTCGACCACACGTGGCCCGTCGAACTTAAGATCGCATCGCGTCATATAGTTGGGAACAAGTTGATCACCTCCCGTATAGTCCTAACCTAGCGCCCACTGACTAATAATTGTTTCTGCATTTAAAGAAGCACCTTGGAGGTCAGCGCTACGGCACCAACGACTACGCCAAAATGGCTGTGCTGCAGTGGTTAACAATAGGACTTAAGTGTCTGGATAGAAATTATTTTGAAAAGTACGGCCGTTCGTATAAAAACAAAATTGTTAAAAAAATGGCCTTGTGTTTTTTTAATACAAAACGGTACTTACCTTAAAAACGAGCCTGGTATATTATCATTATTTTATGAGTTTCGGTGTGATAATTTAAAACTAAATATTGTTTAATAAAGCACTATTTTCTGTTTTACAATTTATCATAATTAAAATAACATTACAGAGGGAAGGAAAGCGATAAATTCGGTCGCCGTATAGTGTTCTTGACACAAGGGAGACACGATGGTGTATCACTTATCATGAAGGTTTATGTCCCTGCTCTTAAAATGCACCTCGTCAGTCTTGCTAATATTGCTATCATCAATTCAAAAAGGATCAACCAGTGTCCTCTATTTATTTATTAATCTATTAAAATAATTTATTAGTTCTTGTGCGCAATGTTCAAAATTTAAAAAAAAAAATAAAAAAAATAAGTTATTTAAAATCTTTCAAACTAATTGGACGTACACAGTGTAGACAATAATAAGAAAATTTTTTTTCACTTCCGATTTCACCCCCAAAACCTCTTAAGTCAAAATTTAACATTTAAAACTACACGGCTCTGATGAGGCCATCAATTCCTATATTAGTGCGAAATTTCAACTTTCTATGTCAAATAGTTTCGGAGAAAATCGGGTGTGATAGACGGACAGACAGATGGACAGACAGACGAACAGACATCGAAGTGATCTTATAAGTGTTTCGTACGAAACACTAAAATAAACAATTTATTTTTAGTAAATGATACATGGCATTTTTTTTGAAGAATTTATTACAATCAGAAGGAAAAAGAACAGTTGGAAATAAAGTAATTATCAGATTCCTCGACTTTAAAAAGACTGAAGAGTCGTATAATATGATATATTCAAAATAATCCCTGTAAGCAAGGTTTTTTTTTTTAATTCATACATATATTATCTGGCCAGGTTTTTAGTTTATATTTTGTTACGTAAGGTAACATAAGAAATAAGCAGCGACGATAAAAGTGAGTTAAGTCGGAAAAAAGTTTGCCGCTAGCGCGCTCTCTAGCAAAAAAAACCTAAACCATAATTCTCTAGTCCTCACGAGTGGAGTCGCGGGCACCGTTAGTTTTTTTTAGTGTTCCGTGCGGAACACGTATAAGATCACTTCGGTGTCTGTCTGTCTGTCCGTCCGTCTGTCTGTCTGTCTGTCACGCCCGATTTTCTCCGAAACTATTTGTCATAGAAAGTTGAAATTTGGGAATAATATAGATATTGATGCCCTCATCAGAGCCGTGTAGTTTTGAAAGTTAGATTTTGACTTAAGGGGTTAGTTTTGGGGAGTGAAATCGAAAGTGAAAAAATTTTTTTTTTTACTTTGTTATCGAGTGTGGTGTCAAATGAAAGCTTGTGAAAACACTAGTAAAAAATAATATATAATGTAATACTTGCGCACACTTTTCTTTTTATTATTTTTAAAAAATCGAGAAAAATCCCTGTCTCCCTACCTTATCTCGAAAAGAATTGATCAATAAATTGTGAAAAAATTCTGGAATATTCTCCACGGGTTATAGATCGAACGAAAATTATCACGAGTGTATTACCTTTAATAATTTATCTGGTATATAAAAAAACACAAAAATTTCAAAGTCATCAGTTTTCAGTAAAGATTGGAAACAAATTTTGTTGAAGACTCATTTGGGGTGTGTTTTGTGAAGTCACTGATCATTTTATACCACCGTAACAAAATTTTTTATTTTAAAAGCAATCAACGTACGGAACACTAATTGTGCAAGTTCAATTTGCACTTGACCGGTGACATAAAATTATGTCACTAGAAATAGGTGTTTGTATAAATAAACATATTCTTATAATATACATTATATATTCCCTTATTTTTTAAGAAAAATTGAAGCAACTCAACTATCAACGGTAAAATTTTATGTAGGCTAATATTAGATGTCCAATGTTACAAATACGAGGCTGGTTTGAAAAGTCCGTGCAAAAATAAAACTACTTATGTGTTTGGGGTAAACCTTTTTTTTTATTTTTCGACATAGTCTCCTTTTAGGCTTATATACTTCGTCTAACGATGTTCTAGTTTGTTGATCCCTTCCGAATAATAGGATTTGTCCAAGTCTGCAAAATATCCATTAGTGTCTGCAATCACCTCCTCGTTTGAATAAAATCTTTGTCCCGCCAGCCATTTCTTCAAATTGGGGAACAAATAGTAGTCCGAGGGAGCCAAGTCTGGAGAATAAGGGGGATGTGAAACGAGTTGGAATCCTATTTCCATTAATTTTTGCAACCACAACTGCTGAGGTGTGTGCTGGTGCGCTGTCGTGATGGAAAAGGACTTTCTTGTGGGCCAATCGCGGGCGTTTTTTCTTGCAGCTCGGTTTTCAAACGGTCCAATAACGATGAATAATATTCACCTGTAATAGTTTTACCCTTTTCCAGATAGTCGATGAGGATTATCCCTTGCGAATCCCAAAAGACAGTCGCCATAACTTTTCCGGCCAAAGGAACGGTCTTCGCCTTTTTTGGTGCAGATTCCCCCTTGGTAACCCATTGTTTAGATTGTTGTTTGGTCTCAGGAGTATAGTAATGTATCCATGTTTCATTCACAGTGACGAAATGACGCTTAAAGTCCTCCGGATTCTTCTGGAACAGCTGCAAACCATCCTTGCAACACTTCACACGATTCCGTTTTTGGTCAAGCGTGAGCAATCGCGGCACCCATCTTGCGGATAGCTTTTTCATGTCCAAATGTTTATGCAAAATATTATGTACCCGTTCACTCGAGATGCCCACAGCACTAGCAATCTCACGCACCTTAACTCTGCTGTCATCCATCACCATATCATGGATTTGATCAATGATTTCTGGAGTCGTAATCTCCACAGGCCGTCCAGAACGTTCAGCGTCACTTGTGCCCATATGGCCAGTCCGAAAATTTTGAAACCACTTATAAACTATTCTAATCGAAGGTGCAGAGTCACCATAATGTTTATCAAGCTTCTCTTTAGTCTCCTGAGGCGTTTTGCCTTTCATAAAGTAATGTTTAATCACCACACGAAATTCTTTTTCATCCATTTCTTAAAAATCACTCGACTTCCTAGACTCACACGAATGCCAAACACAAAGAAATAGACCAATATGGCTGAAACTTGGTGTGCGTTCTTTCAAGAGATGCTACTAACTAAACATGACCTCGATACGCGCCGGTGGTGCCATCTCGGACTTTTCACGGACTTTTCAAACCAGCCTCGTATATAGCTCTGATACTGGATATCCAGTATTAGGTATAGTTTGAGAACATCAATTAACTCGTTAAATGCAGTTCACAAATAAAGTCTATTACATTTCTATTTACTCCTGCACTCAGCTTGCTTTCCTAGAGACGGTAATTGGGTTATTTATTTATTCAAAGTCTTTATTATTTATATCGCTGTCTGCACTATTGAACTATTTCATTGTTGTTGGAGGAACCAGGTTGTAAAACCTTTCTCTTTGACTTCTGCTTTCCATAGCCTGATTTTGATTTAGTATTTGGTTTCGCTTTTTGTTGATTAGCTGACTCTAAAGGTTTTTCATTTGGTGATCTAGACACCTTACTGTAGATTTGCCTCCTCTAGCTTCACGTGGCGATAACTTCATCTTAGATAAAGGGTTCATATTTGCTGGTACATATAAAACTTTGATGTACTTGGTTGCTCTATAGATAAACGCAAATCTGAAACTGATGCTTCTTCTTATTGTGAGCATTTGAGTCTATGTTGACACCTTCGATTGGCATTCTCTTAAAGTTAATGCCTTGGTTTTTGCAGCTTGTGCTGCCTCAACATCTCTGTTTTAATCAATTTATTCAAAATCATTGTCTTCGAATAAACTGGGAGTTTTCTTAAAACTATTTACAGCTGTTTGAAGATACGCCTTTGCCATTAAGCCTGATACTTGGTAAGAACTAACACAAAGTTCTCTTATTAATTTTCAACGTTTAGAGAGGGCTCATAAAGGATAGTTCGAGAGATTGCAGATGATGGGACCTGTGAAAAAATATTAAAAAAAAATACCCATCTAAAGTGACAATGACTGATTTTTCTATTGCATGTTTTTTGTGCGAAGTGGAACGATTAAGTAATTATGGGAACATATGGCTCTAAATCTAACTGGTGGCTGGCAACTTTTAGTTCATTTTTCATATTGAATCTTGGAAGAACAAATAGAAGTGGTACAAAATTTTGATCAGCACTTATCCACGTAGAGGATTTACCTCTTTCTGTTGATGGCAATATTTTTCAAAGGTGAGACCCTCGACTTTATGGACTAACGTTCGTGATTTTCTCAATCGAGATGAAATCTTTCGTAAAAAAGTCACTTTTTACAAAAAATAGTTGAGGTGTATTTTTCTTAAGGGCTAGTTGGAAAGCTTATTTTTGAATACCTATTATTCTTTAATCTAAATATACGCACACAGTAATAGACCAAATCAGCTGAACTGTAGCGCATTTTCAACATGAAGAAAATATTCTTTCTCCCTTGGGTTAAGTTGAAAAGTACACAGAAAATCCGTGTTAGTTCTCTCGTACAGTTTTTGAATACTATGAAATAAAAATTAAATACACGTTGCGTTTATTCCTGGTCATACTGTTTCCTCTTTTTTGTGTACGCCCCTCTAATAAAAGGGAAATAACATAATAACGATAAATACGAGGCTGGTTTGAAAAGTCCGTGCAAAGTCCGAGAGATGGCACCACCGGCGCGTATCGAGGTCATGTTTAGTTAGTAGCATCTCTTGAATGAACGCACACCAAGTTACAGCCATATTGGTCTATTTCTTTGTGTTTGGCATTCGTGAGAATCAAGGAAGTCGAGTGATTTTCAAGAAATGGACGAAAAAGAATTTCGTGTGGTGATTAAACATTACTTTATGAAAGGCAAAACGCCTCAGGAGACTAAAGAGAAGCTTGATAAATATTATGGTGACTCTGCACCTTCGATTAGAACAGTTTATATGTGGCTTCAAAATTTTCGGACTGGCCATATGGGCACAAGTGACGCTGAACGTTCTGGACGGCCTGTGGAGGTTACGATTCCAGAAATCATTGATCAAATCCATGATATGGTGATGGATGACAGAGGAGTTAAGGTGCGTGAGATTGCTAGTGCTGTGGGGCATCTCGACTGAACGGGTACATAATATTTTGCATAAACATTTGGACATGAGAAAGCTATCCGCAAGATGGGTACCGCGATTGCTCACGCTTAACCAAAAACGAAATCGTGTGAAGCGTTGCAAGGATGGTTTGCAGCTGTTCCAGAAGAATCCGGAGGACTTTAAGCATCGTTTCGTCACTGTGGATGAAACATGGATACATTACTATACTCCTGAAATCAAACAACAATCTAAACAATGGGTTACCAAGGGGGAATCTGCACCAAAAAAGGCGAAGACCGTTCCTTCGGCCGGAAAGGTTATGGCGACTGTCTTTTGGGATTCGCTAGGGATAATCCTCATCGACTATCTGGAAAAGGGTAAAACTATTACAGGTGAATATTATTCATCGTTATTGGACCGCTTGAAAACCGAGCTGCAAGAAAAACGCCCGCGATTGGCCCACAAGAATATCCTTTTCCATCACGACAACGCACCAGCACACATCACAGCAGTTGTGGTCGCAAAATTAATGGAAATAGGATTCCAACTCGTTTCACATCCCCCCTATTTTCCAGACTTGGCTCCCTCAGACTACTATTTGTTCCCCAATTTGAAGAAATGGCTGGCGGGACAAAGATTTTATTTAAACGAGGAGGTGATTGCAGACACTAATGGATATTTTGCAGACTTGGACAAATCCTATTATTCGGAAGGGATCAACAAACTAGAACATCGTTGGACGAAGTGTATAAGCCTAAAAGGAGACTATGTCGAAAAATAAAAAAGGTTTACCCCAAACACATAAGTAGTTTTTATTTTTGCACGGACTTTTCAAACCAGCCTCGTAAATTTCATAGTTCATATATCATAATACTTGATATCTAGTATTGAGAACACATAGGTATCCTGTATTGAAGAATCTAATTAGTTTGTTAAAATTCGCTGGTCTAAGTTTAGCTTTTATTTGTTATCTAGTGATCACTGTAGAATTCCATAACAAACTTTCTCTATGATTTCTGTTCTTAACTGCAAATATCTTTTTCTTTCTTATATGGTGTGTCATATAAGTAGGTATAATGCCTGTTTTATCTCTATTAACTTTCTTCCGATGTGGACGTCCAGCATTCTTTCCACATCTTCGGAGGTCTGCCCCTAGTTCTTTTACCGCAAGGTCCATTGAGTTTTGCTTTTTGTCAGTCTGTTGTGGTCTATCTGATCTACGTGTTTATTTTGTTGTTTTTTTTTTGGATATTTTTTGGATCGTACTTACTTCTTGTACATCTTTGCTGCCGATTTTGTCGTGTATAGTTTTTCCATGTATCACCTTCATTTCTGTTGTTCTTATCGTTTGTGCTGTTTTACATGTGTTAGCTTTTATTTCTACACCATATGTGAGGATCGGTCTCACTGTTGTATATCCTTGTTTTGCCTTCCATTGTTAGGTATTTATTTTCCCAGACTATGTCCTTCAAGCAACCTGCTATTAATGCCTTTACAGATTGTTGTTTTAGTTCTCTGTTTAAGTCTCCATAGCTTGTTATCATTGTTCCCAGGTATTAAAAATTATTAACTTGTTCAATAATACGTCCTGCAAATAGAAGTAGATTAATAAAAATACTAGCTTAAGGCGCTAGGGTCGGCAATAGGTCGCTCTTTCTAGTTTTTAGTAAATCCATATCCAGTATTCCTTAACTATCGAGTATTTTGTGCCGTTCCCCTGTTTTTAATGTGCTCTTTTAGTAAAGCAAGTAAACATGATTTATTAAATTCTATTAATAATTGAATTATAGATATAGAATACAGAACCTGAGTATTATCTAATAGAAAGATAATAAGACACATCCACGATTATAAATAAAAACTTTTTATCAGGAAATAATCGAGCGAAATAAAGAACATAGAGAACAGATACAATATTTTTACGGAAGGTCTCCACAGGGGCAATGGAATAGAGAATTTTTTTTGTTTTTTTTGTAAATAAAAGCGTCATGAGAAAGGGCAGATGTCTGGTCAATAGGATGAATTTTCGTTTTATATGTATGGAACATCCAGATAAATTTAAAATATAGACATAAATGAAGATGTTTATAATGAAAATTTATGTTATGTTAAGTAAAATTAATTTAAATAAGTTCTTGTATAATGTGTATAATTCTTCATATTAGAGAGATTTTGCAACGCTTATTTTGGCAGGCCACTGTGTTCATCTTTATTTGAAGCATGCGCAATAGTCCTGGAAAGAAATTAAATATAAGGGCTCAGCTGTTAGCCCGGTTTACATGAGACCAGTAGACAGGCAAGGCAAGTGACCATGTAACTTGCTACAAGTTATTTACCATGTGTGAACACTTACTTGCAGGCAAGTCAAGTTGCCTGACAAGCTGCCGAGCAAGGCAAGTAAAGTTGACCAACGTTCTACTTTTGAGGCAAGTCAGCTACCCTCTACTTGCCACGTGTAAACACTACTTTCTAGTTGCCAATATTCTTATCAGTGTTATCAGCCGGTTACTAAATAAGTCGTGTTTATTTATTATTACAATTAATTTTTAAATATTTGAAAAAAATTGTTTAGCAAATTAAAATTTTTGCAATGCCTGAACGTTGGAATGATGAGACAACATGTAAGTTTGTTGAGCTGTATAAAGAACAAGAAAGTATGTGGAATATGAACATTGCAACATACAAAATAAAAGAAGCTAGGCAAAAGGCTTTGCTCGAAATTGTAAACAATATAGGGTTAGAAAATTTTACAGTGCCTGATGCAATTAAAAAAATCAAAAGCCTAAGAGCGACTTATAATCAGGAATTTTTTAAAATTGAGAAATCTGCTGCATCTGGTGCTGGAACTGATAATTTATACACACCACCAACGAAGTGGTTCAAGGCGATGTCTAAGATAATGAAAATAGGAGTTTTGAAGAGAGACACATTCAACAGTCAAGTAAGTATATTCAAAATTTATTTTATATTTTAGGTATATTTATAAAAATATGTTAAATTCAATGAACCATGCGGTCCTGCCATAAAACTCGTCCTTTATTCGCAAAATATTTCGTTTATGCTTCCCTGATCAATTTTGCTTCTCGGGAATGATTGTTATTTCCAATACGCTCTATTCGTGGTAGTTCAACAATTTCTGATCTCCAACTGCCAGGAAAGATTTCACATGTATCAATGCCCTCGAAATCAATAGAGCCTCTAGGCATATATACTGTCATACAATTTTTAGTCAACCAGTTATGTAAAACACAGGCTGCACGAACTATTTTGTCCACTGTTTCCACTTTACAGGCTATAGGTCTTTCGAATATTCTAAATCGACTAAGCAAAATGCCAAAAGCGTTTTCTGATATCCTTCTACTTCTTGATAGTCTATAGTTGAAAATTTTTTGTTCATAAGACAAGTTATTTCCTAAATAAGGTTTCATTAAGTAAGTTTTTAATGGGAATGCATCATCACCAACAATTACTCCATTGTCTGGAAGTAATCCATTTTCGAGAGCCGTAAAGAGAGAGCACTTACGAAAAATCCCACCATCGGAGACTGCACCATTACTTCCTACATTAATATATGTAAACCGATAGTCGGGGCCTACTAAGGCCATCAAAACAATACTGTTCAATTTCTTATAGTTGAAAAATGTGCTCCCGCAGTTATTTGGAGCTCGTATTGTAATGTGCTTTCCATTAATAGCTCCGTAGCATCCGGGAAAATTCCACATATTCTGAAAACCGTTCTGTAGCTGTTTCCACTCCAATTCTGTGGAAGGCATCTGAAAAAACAAAAAAACTTGTTACTTGGCTATTCTAATTCTATACGACTTTTCCCGATTGACAGTGAGGATCTAGAGAGCTCATCTGTGGCATCTGTGGAGACAATTGATCGGGGTGCAGAAAGTGAGCCACAAAAACGCCATATCACTTTGAATAACAATACTCCGTTTAGAAAGAAGAGGTTAACCGTGCGTGAGGTAAGTGAAGCGGTTCGAGAGTTGAAGGACTTGAATGAATCAATTAATAAAGCAGAGCCCCCACAGTACGAGTGCGATGCTTTTGCAACACATATTGCACAATCACTTAGAAAGCTCAGTACTTCTTCATGCATTCTCGCACAAAGTGAAATTCAAAATATATTCACGAAATTTAGACTGCAGGACCTACAAAGCCAGCAAAACATTCAGCCTCAGTCACCTTGTTACTCAACCACCACTCCGATTTCAGATTATTCGTCGTCCCATGGGTTCTCAAATTTTCAACCCAATAGTAACGCAAGCATTGTGACTGAAGCCCTCCATGATATGGATGATATTTGAATATAGGATATTGTGTTTTGTTAAATAGGATAAACACTGTTTTGTTTTCTTTTAATATTATGTTTTTTTTTGTTTTTATGTTTAATGTTTCTATATATTATATAATATATTAATAAATTTTTCTTACCTTCAATTTGTCTTGCAATTTTTTCCAAATCCACCTCTGGGATGAATTTTGATATTACAGGTTTTGATACACGAAAAAGATGTTGAAGTGATCTATAGGTATTTCCTGTGGCTAAAAGTAATAGGGTAACTTCAAGTTTAATCCTTGACGGTATTGCGTCTCTCATCAAAGTATCTTCTCTTTGTATATCACTTGCAACGAGATCGTGTCATGCGTCAAATGCTTCAGGAGGCATTCTCAAAAAACACCGGTACTCAGTTGGATCTTCTTCACGCAATTCTTTTAAAAGGAGAGCTGATCCACCATGCGTGCTTTTCCTACCTATCCAATTTCTCATCCATACCCTCTTTTTTTTTATTTGTCTCTTGTTCAACTAATAATTTTAATTCCTCTAAAAGACAAGAAAGCAACATTTGTGAAAAATGCTTACTAGTTTTTCATAATTTCTTTCTCTCCATTGAACATCAAAAACAATTCACTACCTTGATACTTCACTTGCTCCTGAACAAGTAGCTTGCTCCAAGTTGATTTGAGGCGTTTTATATATATATATATATATATATATATATATATATATATATATATATATATATATATATATATATAATACGTAAGCACATACATTTAAAAGGTGTACGTTAAAAATCAAAGTTATTAGAAGAGTACCTAACATAAAATATGTTAGGTACTCTTTTTTAGAAGCCTAATTTCCACACGCTGACACCACTGTCAATATATTTTAAGATTAATATTACGCTTTCAGAAAAATAAATTAGTTTAGTTAGTTTTACAAGTTTGCTTAATTAAGTGCCATTACGTGTTATATTTTGTCTATTAAGGATTAATTAGGCATTGCTTATATTTTTTGCGTTTCTTCTTTAGAGAAACAACGGCGAAAATTTCTGTTGCTAATTATATTTTCTTTTATAAGGTAGGTGCTAACTTTTTAGGATTCATTTTGTAATTTTAATCACTTATTCGAATTAATTTTAGGTTTTTATGGAAATAGTAATAAAGGAAGTAACATAATCTTTTGGTTTTAAAATCATTTTTATAATGGCTTTGAAACTAAAGTATGAAAATAGTTTAAGTTGCGAATTAAATTCCACATTTCGAGATTGTTCACGAACATTTTGTAAAGTGAAGCTTTAGTTTAAGAGACACTTAAAATTTGAAATTTACTTACATAAAATTTTAATGGTGACTAACAATTTTAAATAAGCAGAAGTCGAATTTCAACCTTTAAGTACTCTTTCACGATGGAAAATAACATATTTTGTTAAATATTATATAATTTTAGATTCTCCTGTTTTATTTCTTCTGTATAGAAAATCTTTTATCTCAACAAAATCAAATATAATAAATTGGTAAAGTCATTTTAACATTTAAAAATGACATATTTCAGCATCGCAACTCGTTATTTTAAACGATAGGAACTTTATGGTAAGATATAAAGCACAAACAATAGCAGAGGAAACATTTCAGAGATATTTTCAATCTCAACCTAATAACTCCCCGTACAGATTATTTTTTTCGAGAAATAGAAATTAAAAAAAATAATATAATTTTCAGGTTTTACAGCTCAAAGACCCTGAAAAGAAAGTATATCAAAATATATATGCAAAGCAATTCATCAGTCCCTTTCTCCTTTAACCCCAGAAAAAACCAGACTATTTAAATTATACAAAATATCCTCTTACCTTTTTCACCCTCTTCTGCTGAAGTGATATTGCTAAAAAAACTACAGGTCCTTTTTTTATTTCAAGTGCTATGTATGTAACAAATATGAAATTGATTTGTCAAAAGTTGCTAACTGACAAATAGACCAACAGGCTAACGTCTTACTTGGAAATAGTACGGGAGGTAGACTTGAATTTGTGATAGTATTTTTATACCGAACGATTCTTATTTTTAGTAATAGATTAGTAATGCATAATCAGCAAAATAGGAGTCAGTCGTCGTACCGGCGGTGGGGCTAAGGGTGAAAAACATCTAACTTGTTAAATTAAATTACTCATTAGTCATTTCAAACTGTTTTTCCAAATTTACAGGATGATGTTTCAGATAATACTCATTATATCACATATATGTCGGTCACTTATATAAATCGGATTAAAAATGTTGACGTATAAAGTCACCGTATGAAATTTATGCAGTTGAATGTCGATGTATTTAAGACAATAAGGAAAATAATCAGCTGTGCTTATAGCGGGGGTAAAACTGTCAATTGATGTCATAAACATGTTGCACGCTCATTGAATCAGAGCGTTGTACAGTCACTCTTATAGATGAACTGACGACGTTAAACCCCGCAAACATTCAGCTGACGACAATTTTTGATATTCTTACTAATAAAACTACCCTATATTTAAATTTCAGTAAGTATTGTATCAATTTAATATTAATTTCGCCACTTCATGTTACGAATGACAAACCGTGAATGAAGAGCTTTGACTGAATATCCAATAGTACTCAAGTACATCCAGTTTTTTAATTATGTACAGTAGAACTTGGCAACCTTAGACTTCTAAGAAGCAACTACCTCGGTTTACCCTATCTCTAAAGATCTTTTTTCTAGGGCCTCAGGTAGCAATGGCCCAAGTGAGTCGATCCTAATCTAGTGAAACAAATCTAAATGAAAGAAAGAGAAGTGATTGCATCTGCTCCATTGCTGTACATTCTCGACTAGTTAATTTAGTCTCTGTTGCGCTCTACTGAAACGTGTAGTGTTAAAAATGTGATGCTTAGACAAAGTTATTCTAATTATACTGTTAGAAATAATATTCAGAGCAACTTGAAAATTTGGGAAGTGGGAATGCCCAAGGCTACATTAATGTCACTCAATTGTATCGCGTATCAGCTTAAGCGCATCGTTGTCGGGATTCCATGCTTTCACGTGATGCGACTTTAATCTTGTTTTTTTTATAGAAGAGGGAAAAAACCCTTTGAGATATTGAGAAAATCTGAATCTTATATTAAAGTATTTACAGACATGTCAAATATAAACGACTGTAACGTTGATGAACTCAGAGAAAGATCGAAGTCTTTGTTTGCAAAATGTATATGGTAATTTAAAAGCAATCGGTAAAGTAAATACAAGGACGAGTTGCAACATTTGTAAAAACTTATAAGATGAATGGAACGAAAGATACATTTGCTTTAAAAAATACCATTGACGGAGCAATATTTCCTTTATCTAAATCGTATCAACATATATTACGTACATCGTATACACCAAATTTCTGGAGTCATGCTCATCGGTCAGTTCCACCTGAATTATCACCTTTACAGTGTAAAGAAGAAAATGATAAGTATTCTTTCAAATGGTTCAATGGTTCGACGGTGATCAAATCCCATCAACTATAACGGGCATAACGATTATCGATGAAAATCCTGCAGGTACTTTTTTAACTTATACATGTTTATAACAAATTGAAATCCAGTACGTAATGTCAAAATAATTTTAATAATGGTACTATTTTCTTTATAGAAAGTGTCGAAGATTGAACAAGCTGATAATGCTGAAGAAGACGAAACAGAGGAACCTGAGGATGAACAAGATTTCATCATATACAGCTCAGATGATAGTTGTGAAGAAAATTATGAATGTGAAACTGATAGTACAGGAGATTTAAGCGGCGAGATTGACACGTAATCTTTATTTGAACATAGAAAAGCTTTTTTTTTTCTTTTATTATCTTGTTTACAATTTATAAGTGGAATAAAAAATAAAAATATTGAATATAAGAACGATTGTGAGCGACATTTATTTGTGTATATATACGAGTAATTAGTACTTTGTGTTATTTATTTGAAAAACTGCATGTAGTTGAGTACTATTGGATATACAGTCAAAGCTCATCATTCCCGGTTTGTCATTCGCAGCATGAAGTGACGAAATTAATATCAAATTAATACATTACTGATTGAAATTTAAAAATAGGGTAGTTTTTATTATTAGCAATAATAAAAATTGTCGTCAACTGAATGTTTGCGGGGGTAAAGGTCATCAGTTGATTCATAAGAATGACTGTACAACACTCCGATTCATTGAGTGCAACATGTTTATGGCGTCAACTCACGGTCTTACTCCCGCTATAAACATAGCTGATTATTTTCCTTGTTCTCATAAATACATCGAAATTCAGCTGCATGAATTTAATACGGTATAAAATGACTTTATACTTTGACATTTTTAATCTGGTTTACATAAGTGACTGACATATAATCCCCCGCTTTAATACAGCTGATCATTATTTTTAGTGTTCCGTACGGAACACTTATAAGATCACTTCGGCGTCTGTCTGTCTGTCTGTCTGTCTGTCTGTCTGTCTGTTTGTCTGTCTGTCTGTCTGTCTGTCTGTCACACCCGATTTTCTCCGAAACTATTTGACATAGAAAGGTGAAATTTCGTAATAATATAGGAATTGATGGCCTCTTCAGAGCCATGCAGTTTTTGAGAATTAAATTTTGACTTAAGGGGTTAGTTTTGGGGGGTGAAGTCGGAAGTGAAAAATTTTTTTTTTTACTAGGTCATCGAGTGTAGTGTCAAATGAAAGCTTGTGAAAAAACGAGTAAAAAAAATATATATAATATTATACTTGCGCGCACTTTTCTTTGTATTATTTTTAAAAATTCGCGAAAAATCGCTGTCCCGGGCCTTATCTCGAAAAGTACTTATCAAAAAATTTCGAAAAAATTCTGGAATATTCTCCACGGGGTGTAGATTGAACGAAAATTATCACGAGTGCATTACCTTTAATAATTTATATGGTACATAAAAAAAACAAAAATTTCAAGGTCATCAGATTTCAGGAAAAATTGGAAACAAACTTTGTTGAAAACTCATTTGGGGTGTGTTTTGTGAAGTCACTGATCATTTTATACCACCGTAACATAAATTTTGACTTAAGGGGTTCGTTTTGAGGGGTGAAATCGGAAGTGAAAAAAAAATTTTTTTTACTAGGTCATCGAGTGTGGTGTCAAATGAAAGCTTGTGAAAACACGAGTAAAAAATATGTATATAATGTAATACTTGCGCACACTTTTCTTCGTATTACTTTTAAAAAATCGCTGTCCCCTACCTTATCTCGAAAAGTACTGATTAAAAAATTTTGAAAAAATTCTGGAATATTCTCCAAGGGGTATAAATTGAACGAAAATTATCACGAGTGCATTACCTTTAATAATTTATTTGGTATATAAAAAAAAAAATAAAAAAAAGGTCAGGTCACCAGTTTTCAGTAAAAGAACAAACTTTGTTGAAAACTCATTTGGGGTGTGTTTTGTGAAGTCACTGATCATTTTATACTACCCTAACAAAAATTTTTATTTTAAAAACAATCAACGTACGGAACACTAATTGTGCAAGTTCAACTTGCACTTGACCGGTTTTTTAAAAGTGTATTATCTGAAAAATCATCCTATACATTTTTTCGCTCTCAACTCTACCGCTACCGGCGCAGCTGACGGTCGGATGTCTTATGTGTTGGGGAAAACCTATCATTGTTATTATTATCAGCCGGGATGAAATGACTTTATCACATGCAACGCTACCTCCCGTACTAAAACTGTTTTTCATTGTTTGGGTGTCTTGAATTCCTTAGCCAAGAAAGTAAAACGTAATACAAAAACAATCAAAGTAAAACTAGCCGGCATACAGTTAAAACTTTAAAAATTATCTTCCATTGAGTTAATACTTCTATGAATCAATACTAAGGCACTAATTATATTTTTTCTTCTTTCACTTTTTACTAAAAAAAAAAAGATATACGAGGGTGGACTGATACGTCTGGTAAATTTCTAAGAAATGGCGGGAAATTTTATTAAGTGGCATGTTGATAAGTGTGATTCTAGTAACGGTTGTGTTTAAAATTTCAAGCAGATGCAACGCGCAGTTGTTTGTTGGCAGCTATTGTAAGTGATCGGTGTTACACGTTTCGTAGAAATGGATATAGCCTGATATCGTGCAGTGATAAAAAATATTTATTTAAAAACGTAGTCTGAGGCCAAGATGGAAGCTGAACTGAAGGAAGTACATGGGACTGTGTACCAATACTCTAGACCATTTATTACTGGATAAATGAATTTAAACGTGGCCGTACAAGCACTGGAGATGCTGCAGGTTCAGAACACCCGAGTGAGATTTCTTCTGAAGAAATGATCGATAAAATTCATAGTATCGTGATGGAAGATCGTCGCATTAAGCTTCGTGAGATTTCTGAGATTGTAGGCATCCCATATGAATGGGTACAAAATATCCCGCATGAAGTTCCAAAAATGAAAAAGCTGAGTTGTTGACTCCAGATCAAAAACGTACAAGGAAGGACATTTAATATTGTGTTTGGAAAAGTTGCAAAGTTATTTGAAGGATTTCTAGCATCGTTTTGTGACTATAGACGAAACATAGATCCAGCATTAGATCCCGGAGACACAACGGCAATCAAAACGGTGGGTTGGCGGGGATAAAAGTGCATCTAAAAAAGCAAAAACCGCTTTATCGGTGGGAAAAGTGATGGCAACTGTGTTTTGGGACTCACAGGGTATCAGTATTCGGAAAAAGGGTGAAGTCGGCTTTTACTACGCAATGTTAGTGGACCATGTGCTTCGTGAGTTGAAGCAGTAATGACCAGGATTAACGCCTAAAAAAAATGTTGCTGCACTTTTGTTCACACATCGGCCGTTGCAATGATAAAAGTGCACAAGCTGGACTTCGAAATAGTTCCCCACCCACCCTATTCCTCAGATTTAACCCAAAGTGACAAATTTTTTTGTTTCTTAACCTTAAAAATTGGTTTGAAGGGAAGAAGTTTTCATTGAATGAAGAATTTATCTGTGCTGTAAACGAGTCTAATGCCGAGTTTGAAAGAGGAAATAAAAAATGTAATCTCGCTGTACCTCAATGGATATTATGTCGAGAAATCAATTTTTATTTTTGCAAAATAAATGTTATTTATCTTGTTTTTTACAAGACTTTTCAATCATCCCTCGTATACCTTTAGTGGTTATTTGATGGTATAAACAAATATAAATAAGAATTCAAATATAATAGTAAGGGGCCACTTATCCCAATGCAACCAAACTATTTTATATATATGGTTTGGATTTGGATTATACAAGTAATTTTTTGGTTTTTACACCTTATTACCCTCTTATACATTGTTTTCTTATAAGAAATAAAACCATTGTGTATTCTTGAGGTATTATTCCCCTAACATATCCCCAACTTTTAACTTTCCATAGATCTTAAAAAAACAAAGCCAAACGTAGTTTATTTATAATACCTAAATAAATAATATTACGTTTCCCAAGACAGTTTCTGTTATCTTATTCATAATAATATATTCGGGTCAAAAGGGTCTCTTTTATTAAACAACTGTTAATCGGTCCATCCTATAATTTGAGATGTAGAAATCACAGAGGTCATCTTAATTGGAACAGTATTTCACATTTCATACTTCAACAAGTTTATATTCATTAGCAATCTCTGTTTAGCCTTAAGTTACATCAAGGAATTGTTTGAAATCTATTTTGTGCAGGGTGATAATTTTTAGACGCCCGGCCCATACTGATGGAAAATTGTTGTAGAATGGTATAGTGCATGTCAAGGAGTATACCGACATATTTGACATTTGGTAGTGAAAACCACGCTAGGCGCCGCGACGCCAAACAACATTTTTGTGCATCAAGTTATGCAGCAAAAACACTCCAAAATATTATTTTTTGGTCATCACGGTTGCCATGGATCGTATACCATGTTTGGCGGCTTTCAAACTATTTATCTAATAGATGGCTGTGATTTCTTTAATCTGACAGCTCTTGTTTGCATACTTATTCAATTCAATAGAGTTAAACTAAGTAAATAGTGTGTTAATAGCTTCTAGTTGGAGCGTTTTCCCACGCTGAAAAAGTAGATGATTCTTATTTATGGAGAAGCAAGAAGAAATTCTCGTTAAACTGAATCGAGAACGTTACCCCGATAAGTATATCTCGGACTACACTATGTGCTGTTGATTTGAATGAAATTTGAGTAGCTATATGGATGCATTTTCTGGACAGAAGGGTATTTCTAATCGAAAAACTGTTTTAACAGATGAAAAAGTAGCCGAAATTATGTAATAATTTCAAAACCATCCATATAATTCAGATAAGCAAGCAGGCAATTGAATGTATCTTAAGGGGCTATTCAGAAATCTCTTAAAGCAAAACAAATACCATGACTATAAAATGCATAATCTTCAGTTATTAACACAATTTGATTCGGAACGACAACTGAGTTTTGTAGCAGAAATAATGATGATGATGATAACGAAGAACATTATTTTCTGAATCATATAATATGTACAGATGAAAGTAATTTTGTCAGCAACGGCACATCTAACTGGGCTGACAAGAATCCATACAATGTTAATCAAATTCAGAATCAAAGCCATTATGGCGTCATTGTATGGTGTGGTATTTGAATGAACGTTTTCAAAGAAGATGAAGAGGGCTTCGAAGCCCAGTTATTCAATGGGCACCTAAGTCACCAGATCTTATGCCGTTAGATTTTTTCTTGTGAGAGATATTGTATACAAAACGGCGACAAGTGATATTGAGCAGTAAAAGGCAAAAATATCACATGCGTACGAGTATATCTGGAGAAATTATTTACAAAGCCACTCATCAAACGTTAATGGAGGAAAACATATATAAAGTTTCTCTTGATGTTTTTTTTTTTATTTCTTAAGTTTCAAACATATAATTGTACTAGCCTTGCCCCTGGCTCCGCTCGCGTGGACTTGATTCAGTATTATGGTCACTGCTCATTCCTTATGTTACCCAACGTAATAAAATATATCCTATAACCTGGCCAGAGTACATATGTATTTTATAAAAAAACACGTAAATCGAAAAAGTGGTTCTCGAGTAATAACGGACAGACAGACACAGACATTGCATTTTATATATATTGTATTCTTTGTTACATGATATTGTTCCATATTTAATGGTTTAGGCAGTATATTGCAAAAGAGTGCGCTAGCGGCAAACTTTTTTCTGATTTAATTCACTATTATCGTCACTGTTTATTTCTTATATTACCTAACGCAATAAAATTTATCCTATAATCTGGCCAGAGAACAAATGTATGAACTAAAAAAAAACACGTAAATCGGATAAGTGGTTCTCAAGTGATAAGCGCACTAACGGACAGACAGACAGGGAGATGTTGCATTTTATATATATTATAGTCCTTGCTACATGATATTGTTCCATATTTAATGGTTTAGGCAGTGTATTGCAAGAGAACGCGCTAGCTGCAAACTTTTTCCTGACTTGATTCATTATTATCGTCATTGCATATTCCTTATGTTACCTAACGTAATAAAATATAACCTAGCCATGTTAGTTCACATTAGTTCAGGTTCTTTAGTGATAAGCGCACTAACGGACAGACAGACAGAGACGTTGCATTTTTATATTTTTTTTTTTTTTTTATTGGTCTAGCACACGTGCTGCAGGGAAGTCCCTAAAGCGCTCCAGGAGCGGCACGAGTGCGGAAAAAACGATTCACGTTGTTCTTGAATCGCTGTAAATTGTACTCGGTGGGAAACACAGCGCTGGGCAAATTATTCCAAAGGGATGACGTTCTCCATATAAAAGATTGCTTGAAAAGCGTTGTACGCGGAGTAACAAGCTGAACCTCATACGGATGCGAAGCACCAGCGCGACGTGTATTTCTAACATGCACCGCTTTGGGAGGAATTAAGCGGGCTACATCCTTCGAACACTTTCCATGAAAATACTTGTAGAACAGACTCAAGTTGCCAACCGTTCTTCGATGTTCCAGCGAATCAAGGCCGCCGGTCAATTGCGGGTCCCCAATCAGACGGACCGCTTTTCTCTGAACAGAATCCAACAAATGCAGTGTATGTTTGGGAGCGGAGCCCCAAACGTGGGAGCAGTATTCCATAGTTGGTCGAATTTGGGCTTTGTAAAGAATTAACAGTTGCTGTGGGGTGTAAAGCTTTCTGGTTCTAAATAATATTCCCAATTTTTGAGAAGCTCTCCTTGCTATGCGTGCAACATGTTCATGCCAAGACATATTTGCTCCCAAACTAACGCCCAACAAATTGAGCGACGATGCTAGGGGAATGGAGTGCCTCGACATAACTATGTCGGGTTCAGCAACGTTAACTTTTTTAGAAAAAACTGCCGCTTGGGTTTTTGAAGCGTTAAATTCCACTTGGTTACTGTCACCCCAAATAGAATTTCTTCCAGGTCTTTGTTAAGTTGAACGACCTCCTGCTGTCTGCGGATATTCGCCTGAGCAGCCGATGTCCGAGCGTACAAGGTGAATGAAGAGACAAGCGTACTGTCATCTGCAAAGCTATAGATTGGATTCCCGGTCTTTTCCAGCAGATCGTTGTAAATGAGAAAGAGAGTAGGAGACAGTATAGTGGGGCACACCGGCGTTGAAGGTGTTAGAAAGAAATCCGTCGACCGCCACACATATATAATAAAGATATTCTTTGCTACATGATATTGTTCCATATTTAATGGTTTAGGCAAGAGAACGCGCTAGCAGCAAACTTTTTTCCGACTTGATTTACTATTATCGTCACTGCTTATTTCTTTTGTTATCTAACGTAAAAATATATAGACTATAACCTGGCCAGAGAACATATGTATGCTTTTTTAAAAAAAGCACGTAAATCGGATAAGTGGTTCTCCAGTGATAAGCGCACTAACAGACAGACAGAGAGACGTTGCATTTTATATATATTATAGATAAATATGTAATAAGTTGTGTAATGTTAAAAGTTATATAGTTTTCTTGTGATTTTAATAAAAATAATACAAAAAAACAAATCCTTTATGTCTCCCAATCATAGTAGGAGCGCCATCTGTCGTTACGCAAAAAATTCTGGAAATATATCCTCTCCTCTTGTAGTTCCCTGCAATGGGAGCAGACAAATCAGCTCTTCATACACACTGCCATCATCGAAGTATCGCGCAACGATTGCCAGACGGACAATATCATTAATATCGACACTTTCATCCAATGCTACACTAAATACAAAACTCCGTTTGATAGCGTCTCTCATTTCGGTAATACGTCTTTCGATGGTCCGCGGTGATGCCGGTATATTCCTAATCCTGGCTAATATTGTATCCTTATTGGGCAAGTCGTCGAATAAAAACTCGCCAGTGCTCAAAAACGTTTGCTTCATAAATTCTCCGGCACTGAACGGCCTACCCTTTTGTGCCAACGATTGTGCAATTTTGAAACTGCATTCAGTTGCCTGATTTTTTCCTTGTAAAACTTTGCTAAAGAATGTTGACTGTTTCTCGTATTGTTTACTTGCTCTTTGTATTGCCTCTCTTTTATCAGCGTTATCTTTAAATGACGATTCATGTCTTATCTGGAAATGTCGTTGAACACTATATGTCCGGAAAACTGCGCTTTCCCGACATAGGACACAAATGGCCCTATCGTTTTGCTGTACAAAACCGTAATCTGTTGTCCATGAAGTTTGAAATGATCGAACGTCTACCTTCTGTTTCTTCGCGGCCATAACGCAACGTAATTTTAATTTTTACACTTTTCGACGACTATTGACTGGAACGGATGTTACTTCTATCCTAAATGATCCAGACGTGTAGCCGCTTGCTATATATAGAAAAATAATGTTTCCAGAAAATTCCAATAATTACGTTTATTAAATTTCTTAGAACAAAAGTTATTATCTACAATGCGCCCATTGCAATCAGAGGGCCGCCTAGAAGTTAAATCTAACAAAAACTAAAGTTCGGCAATATAAATAGAGTTGCGGCGCGCGTCGGAACGATAGAAGTCAAGGCAAACAAAGCCGCCTTATAGCGGCTCTTTTGATCTGAATTGAGAACGTTTATTTGTGTTTTTGCCTAGGCTTATATTTTGAGGCTTGCCGTCTTTAATACTTGCCGAAATTAAAGCCAAACCAATGCATTCAGTAAAATTATAAATTACAAAATATATATTTTGTAGTTTTTGGTAATAATACCTAGTGACCTATATAATATATCGTTTTTGTTTGTATCGTTAAAATAATACTGTCTTCGATTATTTATTTAATTTCGAAACATGTCACAGATTACAGAATTAATGTGTAAACTTTGAATAGGTACGTGTGCCATTTAAAATTGCTTGACGTGCCAGAGATGGCACGCGTGCCATAGGTTGTCGACTCCTGCACTATACCATTCTACATTTAGAAGAAAAAATAAAAATCCAACAATTTTCGATAAATCGGGGTTGGGCGCCTAAAAATAATCACCCCGAAAGGAGAACGGATATAATTCTTCTAAATTTCTGCTGTGTCGATTGAAAAAGTGATAATGACGTTTCCCCGATAATTTTTACCAGTTTCTTCAGAGATTGTTCCGAGAACTGACTTCGTCGGAGCTAGCGGAAAACTATTAGATTCCGAAGAATTCATTTCTCGGAACAAGCTCTGAAGAATTCGACATGATGATTGGCGAAACGTCAGAGTCTCATTTTCAATCGGGACAGACGTAAAACAGAAGAATTATACTCATAAATTATGTCACCTGTGGAAGTTTCCAAAAAAAGAAAAACTATTCAATTTGCCAATGAACCAAAAATAATTTATTAAAAAGAGAGGACAAGACACTGTTTAGATTCCCCCACTGTCGCTATTCCAATGTTCAGTCAAGAATATCAAATACAATTTCAGACATAGCTTTATAAACGCAGTCTAATGTTCCCTCTCTATCCAGCGTTTATCGTCCTTGAGTGGACATACATCTGCTTCATTGCCCTTCATCTGTTCCTATCCTATGCTATGTTTGTCTATGTAGCTTTAGTTAACTTGCATCGTAATTATTGTTTTCTACTCGAGTGCACGCATTTCAAATCCATTCGGTAGGACTGGAGTATTATAATAGTCTGAATTGTTTATATATTATTAACATATGTTGTAATCTCACGAGGAGGCCTACGTGAGTCTTAATCTATTAACGAAATTATAGAAAAATAATGAATTATTTTTAAAAATAAATCTCTGATCTACGATTACAGGAATTGCTTTTAAGAAGAGATGAATCAAATAATCTAAAAATCATCGCCCTTTAGACTAAATCAAATCGTTGGCGTTAGTTCGTAAATAAACAGTATATACGGGGACGTACTGATAAGATTCTAGTCTAACATAGAAAATACAAGCAAATCTCAAAATCAAAAATTGCTTGTTTAACGCAATCTTCTTTCAATTTTATACAATCAGTGCAACGGTGCAACTCTAGACCTTTCAAAAAAAAATTTTGTCTTGGCTTGTCAACCAGTCTTAGGTAATATTTGTTATTTCTTAATTTGAATGATATTTGTTTACTTTCAAATTTTTTAAATTTTTCAGAGTTGATAATAGTTCCTGGGAACTAAATCAGGAAAATATGAGGGGATGAGTTCAAAGCATAATTCATTTATTCTTTGCAAACTTAACAACGATTTGTGAGCAGGCGCATTGTTTTGCAAAAATAGCACTCCTTTTCCACGTCGTTTTTCCCCCAATTTTTGGCAAAATTTAGGTAATAATGAGGAATAATATTATCCTTTATCACTGTTTTGCGGTGTTCGAAGTAACCTGTAAGAAGTATCCCATCCTTATCGGAACAAACGGAAGCAAGAACTTTTCCTGCTTATTTTTCTAAGCGAAACTTCTTGGGGCGAAGTGAGTGTTTCCACATCTTCGACCTCACTTTTCCATAGTTATTCGATCAGAAAATTTAAATGAATTCCCTTCAAAACCGCTACAAATCAACTTGGATGTTGTGACTCTCAGTTGTTTTTGGTCAGTATTCAGACATTTAGGGAAGCTAATTTTTTCTCAAACTCAACTCAAAACGGACAATGTATAAAATGAGGATAAAATTACTATAATAAATGGTTGGCTCACAATTTATGGCAGGTAATAAAATAATTTAATTATTTATATTTAGTTATTTAAATCTAAATGTTCATTTATTAAGGAATCCGAATTTTTCAATTTGTTTATTTCTAAAGATTCTAGGCAATTAGGTTTGAGGCCTTTTGAGCAAGTATTTAATATTTCAAAGTTTGGGTTGAACTGGTGGTTATTTTCAATTAAATGATTTGCGTAATTTGAGTTATTTTTTTCTATTGATGTATGATGAAGCATGTTCTTTTATTGTTTTTTCCACAATTTAATTTGTGTATCTATTGTCTCTATTTGTTTTAGTATTATTATTTTTTATAAATTTGCCAAGTGTGTTGGATGTTTTAAATACTGTGTTAATATTTAATTTTCTCAAGAAACTATTTAATTTAGTGGTGCATCTACCATAGTAGGTTATTGACATTTTTATAAGGTTCTTTATTATTCGGAAAAAAAATGTACTAAGGGCTTTTTTGTAAAGTTTTTTCTTGAGAATATTATCTATTATGGATGGTGAATAGTCATTATTTACTGCTAATTGATTTATAATATTAAGTTCATTTTGGAAATCGTCTTGGTTTAGAAGAATATTTATTAGTCTGTGAATCATATTATGGAAAACTGCAAAATTGTGACTTCGTGGATGACATGAGGTATTATGGATGATTATGTCAGTGTGTGACGGTTTATGATAAATAGAAAAACTGTGTTTGTTATTATGTCTTTTTATTGTTAGGTCAAGGAAGTTTAGGCTATTGTTGGTTTCAACTTCACTGGTGAATTTTATATTTTTGTGAATATTAATCAAAAAAATTTAAAATGTGGCAAATTGTCTATCGCTTGGGTTGACATTGATTTCAAAGAAGTTTTTCAATTTATAATATAGTTTCCCTACTTGGTATGCTTGGAAAATATTATAATATTATAAAACAATTAGCAGAAAATAATGACTGTTCACCATCCATAATAGATAATATTCTCAAGAAAAAAGTTTACGAAAAAGCCACTAGTACAATTTTTCCGAATAATAAAGAACCTTATAAAAACGTAAAGTCAATAACGTACTAGGGTAGATGCAACACTAAATTAAATAGTTTCTTGACAAAACTAAATATTAACACAGCATTTAAAACATCCAAACACTTGGCAAATTTATAAAAAATAACAAAACTAAAATAGATGGAGACAATAGATCCGGAGTATACAAATTAAATTGTGGGAAAAACATATATAGGTCAGACAGGAAGAACTTTTTCAAAAAGAATAAAAGAACATGCTTCATTATACAACAATAGAAAAAACAACTCAAATTACGCAAATCATTTAATTGAAAATAACCCCCAATTCAACCCAAACTTTGAACTATTACATACACAAAGGGCCTGAAACTTAACTGCCTAGAATCGTTAGAAATAAACAAATTGAAAAACTCAGATTCCTTAATAAATGAACAACAACAACAAACAACGAGAAGAAGATCTGGAGCCCCCAAACTTTGATGTTATGTGGTTAAAAATAACGACTCGACAAACCACAAGGTTCATCTGTATCCTGTATCGACCACCAAGTGATACCAATTTTCGAACACTTTTCGCTTCTCTTGCAGACACCATCGATCATTTACAAAGTAACTATCCAAGTGCCGAAATTGCCATCCTGGGCGACTTTAATGTCCACAATATCAACTGGCTCAAATATTCAAATACTACCGACGAACAAGGTCGTGAAGCTGAATCATACTCAATCAGTTGTGGCTTAACTCAGCTTATTGACGAACCAACACGGATCCCTGATCGAGACGGGGAGTTCGCCAGTCTTCTTGATCTGTTTTTTAACCACCAATCCGGAGATTTACACGGTCACCGTAAATCCGCCGTTAGGTTCTTCCGACTATAAACTGCTTTCGACATCGAGTATCCTGCCAATCAGTGACAGAGAGGCGCCTAGGCCGCGCAAGATTTGGCACTACAAATCTGCTAAATGGGAAGATCTCATGGAATACTTTCGAACTTTCCCTTGGATGGACGTTTGTTTTCGATTCGATAACCCATCTGACTGCGCCAGGGCGGTCTCCGATATTATTTTGGCTGGTATGGAAGCTTACATCCCTTCTTCGAAGAAATGCTCCTCCAACGGCAAGCCTTGGTTCGACCGAAAATGCAAAGAAGCTGTTGCTTCTAAACATATTGCCTACCGACAATGGCGTGAAAATCCTAACACCGTAAATCGAAACATCTTTGTTTATGCCCGGAACAGATGCAAGGGAATTATCGACGAAACCAAGGAGGCACACAATCAACGAATTAGAAACAAACTTCTCGCTTGTCACAACAATTCCAGGTCCTTTTGGGCAGTCGCTAAGGCAGTTAGTCAAAATTTTACGAAATCCACCATACCACCACTCACACGGCCAGATAATTCCATTGCAACCACACCTGTTGAGAGAGCGAACTTGTTGGCTGAACTTTTTGCTTCACATTCTACTGTCGATTTCCAAGGAAAAAACACCACCTACTATTCCCATATTGCAGTCAAGGATGCCCGATGTTGTCTTCAGACAGCGCATCATAAAGCGTATTTTAATGAAGCTAGACACCAAGAAGGCTTCTGGCGCTGACGGAATACCTGCCATAGTTCTCAAAAACTGTGCAAGGGAACTAACACCAGTTTTCTGTAGACTTTTTAACCTATCCTACAGAAAGGGAATATTTCCGTCCTGCTGGAAATGTGCCACGGTTCAGCCGCTACCTAAAAAAGGTAAGAAGACCATGCCAAATAACTACCGACCAGTTGCACTGCTTTCAATAATATCGAAAGTCATGGAAAAGGTTATCAATGAGCATCTTCTAAAATATCTTGAACGATTCAATATTATTAGCGATCACCAATATGGTTTTCGTAAACATAGATCAACAGGAGATCTTCTGACTTATGTAACACATGTTTGGAACAACGCAATTGAACACTTTGGAGAATCTCGAGCGGTTGCTCTTGACATATCCAAGGCATTCGACCGTGTTTGGCACGATGGACTGTTGGCTAAGTTGCGCTCTTATGGTATGTCTGAAAGGTTCTGTTTGTTCTCATGTTTCCTCGAGCGTACGAGCGGCGGTCGACGGATTTCTTTCTAACACCCTCACAATCAACGCTGGTGTGCCCCAGGGCTCCATACTGTCTCCTACTCTCTTTCTCATTTACATTAACGATCTGCTGGAAAAGACCGGGAATCCAATCTATAGCTTTGCAGATGACAGTACGCTTGTCTCTTCATTCACCTTGAATGCTCGGACATCGGCTGCTCAGGCGAATATCCGCAGACAGCAGAAGGTCGTTCAACTCAACAAAGACCTGGAAGAAATTCTATCTTGGGGTGACAGTAACCAAGTGGAATTTAACGCTACAAAAACCCAAGCGGCAGTTTTTTTCTAAAAAAGTTAACGTTGCTGAACCCGACATAGTTATGTCGGGGCACTCCATTCCCCCAGCATCGTCGCTCAATTTGTTGGGCGTTAGTTTGGGAGCAAATATGTCTTGGCATGAACATGTTGCAGGCATAGCAAGGAGAGCTTCTCAAAAGTTGGGAATATTATTTAGAACCAGAAAGCTTTACACCCCACAACAACTGTTAATTCTTTACAAAGCCCAAATTCGACCAACTATGGAATACTGCTCCCACGTTTGGGGCTCTGCTCCCAAACATACACTGTATTTGTTGGATTCTGTTCAGAGAAGAGCGGTCCGTCTGATTGGGGACCCGGAATTGACCGGCGGCCTTGATTCGCTGGAACATCGAAGAACGGTTGGCGACTTGAGTCTGTTCTACAAGTATTTTCATGGAAAGTGTTCGAAGGATGTAGCCCGCTTAATTCCCCCAAAGCGGTGCATGTTAGAAATACACGTCGCGCTGGTGCTTCGCATCCGTATGAGGTTCAGCTTGTTTACTCCGCGTACAACGCTTTTCAAGCAATCTTTTATATGGAGAACGTCATCCCTTTGGAATAATTTGCCCAGCGCTGTGTTTCCCACCGAGTACAATTTACAGCGATTCAAGAACAACGTGAATCGCTTTTTCCGCACTCGTGCCGCTCCTGGAGCGCTTTAGGGACTTCCCTGCAGCACGTGTGCTAGACCAATAAAAAAAAAAAAAAATTAGACTTAAATAATTCACCATTACTAAATCTATTTAAATAAATTATTTTATTACCTGCCATAAATTGTGAGCCAACCATTTATTATAGTAATTTTATCCTCATTTTGTAACAAACCATCTGAAGAAGCTGTCGCACAGCGAAAGATGTCATGGTGTTAAAAATAAAAAAAATTAGTGGAAATTTAAGTAGTGTTTTACTTCTTGCAAAACTTCTAGTTATGGATTTCCACCAAGTATCGGCTGAATTAATTCAACATATATTACAGTTTCTTTTGTAGGGTGTAGTAGAAGTGTATAAAAATGAAATCAATTTAGCATAAAGCCAACCTCAAAAATTATTATACCATATTATCTATTACAGCTTAAACAACTGAAAAAGGGTTAACTCGACACCAATCCTTTTACACTGTCGTAGAGAAAACCTTATTTAGGCACAAAGGGCCTTATTAATTACTTTAATTCTGCGAAAAGCCCATTATTTTGGATGTTGTAGTATAATGTTTCAGAGGCTTAACAGGAGATGATACCAGAGTCCTAATTAACTTTTAGGTTAATTATAGCCGCTATTTTATTTATCATTAGAGAAAAGAGACTTCGTTATGTCAATTTTAGGTATTTGTAACTATTATGTTGAGTAAACTAGATCTGAGTCATGTAATATTAAATTTAAAATTGAGTTTAGTGATACCATAGTGGTTGATGTACTAAATATTCATTTTAATATGGTATAGTACATATGAAGCATACCTTTTTCGATATGTTTAAGGTGTGGAAAAGAAAATTTTAATGAAGCTAAAGACCAAAAAAGTATGCTGACGGAACACCTGCCATAGTATTCAAAAAAAGCACGAGAGAACTAATAACAGTTCTTTGTAGACTTTTCAATCTTTCCTACAAAAAAGGAATATTTCCTTTCTGCTGGAAAAGCGCTACAATTCAGCCGATAGCCAAAAAGGCAAGAAGACAACAACTACTTACCAGTCACCCTACTTTCGATAATATCTAAGATCTTCTAATTTATAAAACACAAGTTTAGAAGTACGCAAGTGAACAACATGAGAATATCAGTGGAAAAAACAGAATCAATGGTTGTAGCTATTAGATGTACATTAGCCGCCTACAACAAAACAGTAGCGCCGAACATGCATTGCACATAGATGGAAGTACAGCTATCGGGCTCAAAGAATCTATATCAAGAAGTACTCATTCAGGCAAATAAAGCATTGCGAATATTTCGTTGTTTGAGGGACTTAATACGGAAAAATGCCTACATGTCTATAGAACCGTGATAAGACCGGTTTTAACGTATTCAGCAGAAACAAGAGCAGAAACCTCTAAAATGAAGTGCCTCATGGGAGCTACAGAAATGAAAATACTGCGCACTATCAAAGGAATAATCCTGAGAGACGAGTTACGAAGCACAACTATACGAGAAGAACTCAAGATTCAAAATATCCTACCGTTTCGCCAGATCAAGACGCCGAGTTAAGATGGGCAAAAGTTGAAAAACCAGAAACAAGGAGACCACCCGGTCGATTACCAAAAAAATGGCACGAAAGCTAAACATCTACGTCACAAGGGGCTTAAAAACAGACGAACCAATATCTTGTCTTATAGGAAGAAAGAAAAGGCAACTGAAAAATTCGGAGAATCTCGAGCAGTAGTACTTGATATATCCAAGGCATTCGACCGTATTTCACATGTTAGCTAAGCTACGTTCTTATAGTGTGTTTGAAAAGTTCTATTCATGGCTCTGGTGTTTCCTCAGAGAGCGTTCTTTACGGGTGGCAGTCGACGGATTTCTTTCTAACACCTTCACTATTAACACCGGTGTTCCTCAAGGCTCCATACAATCTCCTACTCTCTTTTTTATTTACATTAACCTCCCGAAAAGAACCAGGAATCCAACAACAGCTTTTCAGATGTCAGTACGCTTATTTCTTTATTCACTTTTAACGCTCGAATATAGGCTACTTTAGCAAATATCCGCAGATAGCAGGAAGTCATTCAACTTCCTACAAAGACTTGGAAGACATTCTTTCTTGAGGTGACAGACATTTGTCGGGGCACTCCATTCCTCTAGCATCGTCGCTCAATTTGCTGCAAAAATATAGCTTTAAAAGTATATGTGTTTTAAAATAAAGTTTATCTTAATTATGACGTTAAAAATGAAAACATTAATTCCAATTTAATTATCAAAGTTTACAGACCACAGCATATAAATTTTGATTTGATCAAATGAAAAATACGTGGTGGAATCAAAAGGTTCCCGGAGTAACGCTATAAAATCTGAAGTAGTTACTTTTAAGCTCCGTGACTCCCTTCACCTTCAGAGTAGTCTCCCTGCACCTAAATGCACCAGTCTCACCGTTTATTCCGTATATCTGCCCTGCCGTCTGGCAGTAGTAACTCTTTGACTTTGTACTGGGAACAGCCCGAAGTCACGGGATGCTAAATTAGGTGAATAAGGGGGATGGAGGATGACAGTAATAGCATTCTTCGCCAGAAACTGTTATATTCAAAACAAACTTGCGGCCAGTGCATTGTCGTGACATAGAAGGAGACTCTTCTCACTCCAAAGTTTTGGCGGTTTTTTAACTAATAGAAAGTTCATCAGAGATGCTCAGAATTGTCTGACAATAACTTTTAGAAATGATTACAGTCGAAGCTCTTCAGAAATCCTCCCCATCTTCTACCGAAGTTCTCCCGGCCTTAAATTACGAAAACTATTCACGGCTGAGGGATTCGCCCTAAGATGCAATTTGGGAGCAAATATGTCTTGGCATGAACATGTTGCAAGTATAGCAAAGAAAGCTTCTGAAAAGCTGAAAATATAATTTCGAACTAAAAAGCTTTACACTTCACAACAACTGTTAATTCTATAGAAGCTCAAATACGATCAACGATATAATATTGTTTCCAAACATACGCTGCCTTTATTGGACTCTATTCAGAAGAGAGTTATTCGTCTGACTGGAGATTCAGAACTGATCAGCAACTTTGATTTAAAACCAAAGTGAATCGCTTTTTCCGCACACGCGTCGCTCTTGCAGAGCTTTAGAGATTTCTCTACAGCACTTGTACTATGTTCTTAAAAAAATAACCGGTCAAGTGCAAGTTGAACTTGTGCAATTAGTGTTAAGTCAAAATTTAACTTTCAAAACTACACGGCTCTGATGAGGCCATCAATTCCTATATTAGTACCAAATTTCAAGTTTCTATGTCAAATAGTTCCGCAGAAAATCGGGTGTGACAGACGGACAGACACCTAAGTGATCTTATAAGTGATCCGTATGGAGCACTAAAAATGAAATAATATGTAAAGAAAAATAGTAGATTTCAATTGTCAATATCTCTAAAACTCTCTGTTGTACTTTTTAGTGTTCCGTAAGGAACTCTTATAAGATCACTTCGATGTCTGTCTGTCTGTCCGTTTGTCACACCCGATTTTCTCCGAAACTATTTGACACAGAAAGTTGAAATTTGGCACGAATATACGAATTGATGGCCTCATCACAGCCGTGAAGTTTTGAAAGTTAAATTTTGACCTAAAGGGTTAGTTTTGGGAGGTGAAATCGGAGTGAAAAAAAAATTCGAGTGGGGTGTCAAATGAAAGCTTGTAAAAACACAAGTTAAATATATACAATGTAATACTTGCGCACACTTTCCTTTGTATTATTTAAAAAAAATTGACAAAAATCACTGTCCCCCCCTTATCTCAAAAAATACTGACCAAAAAATTTTTGAATATTCTCCACAGGGTGTAGATTGAATGAAAATTATCACGAGTGCATTACCTTTAATAATTTATCTGATATATATATAAAAAAAAAATTTAAGGTCTTCAGTTTTCAACAAAGATCGGAAACAAACTTTTTTGAAAACCCATTGGAGGTGTGTTTTGTGACGTCATGGATCATTTTATACCTCCGTAACGAAAATTGCACTTGGCTGGTTATTTACGGTTAATATCTTATTATAGTTAACCTAACATTTAAAACATCTACTTGTAGTGTAATTTAAATGATTCGTTAGTGTAAGAACGGTAAAATTAGTATCTATGTATTTGCATCTGTTAAAAATTGTATCATGGTATGAGAAATATATATATAAAAAATTGTAAATAATAAGATTTTTTCTATATCGTGAACAAAATATCGCAGTTTTAAGGAAATATTGCTTGAACAAATTAAATTTTTTGAGGGACCAGCAATAATTATTTTAGACGTGATAATAAGGCTAATATTCTGAAAACTTTATCTAAATTGGTACCCGACCTCTAATTATCCTTTATCGTCATTATAAGCCTTTATTTTACTGACCGATACTCTAAAGAAACCTTTGTCAGGTCATTTTTAGGGATTTGCATACTAACTGCTTTTACTCACGCAATATTGAGATTAAAACAACCTTTTATAGCAATTTAAATAAGCTTGTCATACACAGTGCGACAATTAATTTTTCAGTCTAGTGCTATATATCATAGACTAGAAACATTATCTATAAATTCATTATATTATTTTAAACTCGTATCTTTTTTAGATTTTTATTTTCTATTTTGGCTCGAAGTATTCAGGAATTTTTCGACTGGAAAAGAAGCTGCTGAAGACGACAGATACACATAAGTCGGAAGAGCTGTTGATATTTGCTAATAAAAGCCATATTGATGGTCGCTAATAATAATAAATTCTTCCAGATATTTTGAAAGCCGATGATTGATAGCCGTTTCCATCATCTTAACTATTACGAGTACTGAAAGCAATGCGACTGATTGGTAGTTGTCTGATATATTCTGCTTGCCTTGTTTGGGTATTTGCTGAATTCTAGGGCATTTCCAGCATAAAATAAATATTCCTTGTCTGTAGGATAGGTTAAAAAGTCTGGTATTGGCTCACTCACGCATTTCTTGAATACTGTTCTTCATAGCTAGAAGTTTATTAATATCTAATTCGTTTTTTTTTTTCATGCCGTCTAAAAACAATGTTTGGCATTACTCAATATATATCACCACAACACCAAACACTTTATTTTGCATTCGACGCGCTTTTTGCTAACCATGTTAGCTTCATCGGGAGCGATGCTTGCCCAAAGCTAAACTAGAAATCTGCCTTATTGATACTTAGCCTAACATCTGAATTACTCAAGCGAAACTAATTACAGGGGTAAGGCCGTTAGTTCTGGTCAAGTAACCAGTAGAGTTTATTTAAACTACTTTTACATTCTATAATTTTCATACTTTCGTATGTGTTCAACAATCTCCTATCAGATACATCTTTAATTAATCTTAGATTATCTAATGTTACAGTATGATCAGCTTCAAGGGCATGTTCGGCAATGCTAGACTTTTCTGTTCTACCGTATTTTAAATGGACTAATTTTTTTTTTAAATCGTGTGTTAATTGACCTTTAAGTTTGTTCAACCTACTTTTTGTCGCAATCAATACAACTTTGGGATTTTCTAAATATTCCTCAAATTGTTTGATGACTTATAGACTAAGGTGAAGCCTACCTGATTAAATACCTTATGGAGTCCCCTGCTATATTTCAAAATATATAGTAAGGAGGCATACGGTCTATTTATTAACTTGTTTATTAAGTCATCCTCATAACCATTAGCTCTAGTTATATTCTTAATAGAAATCCTTTCGTTATTGAAGTTTACTCCATTAAGAGGAAAAGTGTGCAAACGATGAACTAAAAATTTTAATGCGGCTAATTTCTGTTGTTTGCGATGAAATGAATCATTAAGACTATATCTATTTCTTACTGTATCTTTTCTATAGATATCAAATTCTAAAAGATTGCACATTCCTAACAATATCAGGCATATTTGACTGTACAGGGTGAGTCAACGATAGAGCAAAGTTCATTATTTCATTTGTTTCGGGAATGACGAAAAAATGTTAAATACAATAGTTTTAAGGAATGTTAAGATGCACAGTTTAAAATCATTTTTGAGTATAAAAGGTGCCTCAAAAAAGTGTGGCGCATATATCATGTGTTTTTAACTGGAACATCCTATTTTCTAATTTATTTTTATATTCTGCGTAAAATTTTATAACTTTTTTATTAATAATGTTATATACCTAAACCTAGTAGTTTTTCTAATATTTCAATTTTTTTTGAAAAGATACTAGTTTTCAGTTTTGTAAAAAATTGCCAGTAGTGCCATTGTTTCTGAAGGTGAAATACTCATAATTGATAGGAGCATTCTATAGAGATGAAAAAAAAAGACATATGTAAACATATTTAAAGAAATTTGAGATGCTACAGGGTGTTCGAAATAAATTTATGCATTTCGACTATTTTAAATTGAATAATCTCAAATTTTTTAATTAGGCACTCTGTATATTATTATTTTTTCTGATAGATTTTACAAAACCCTTCAACTTTTATTAAATATGTCATATACCTATTTCCAATAGTTTTCGATTTATTTTGAATTTTTGTGGGTAACGAACGTTTAAAAATTCCCGAACTTCCCGGTATTAATGAACAGGAGCTACGTTTTATTGAAACCATATTTGTTCCCTTTCCATGTTATCAACTTCTTCAAGAAGCTGGAGTAATTCGTTTTGCAAACAATTTAGATATCTAGGCCCGTTAAGCGGTTCGCGGAAAAAATATGGACCAATAATTCAAAAATTTAATATTCCACACCATACCTTAAGCGACCAATGGTTTTGGTTTTGAACTTCCCGGACCCTAAATGGATTAACTGTAGAGTAATAATGTATGTTATGGCTGTTAACTGCTCCATTACTGCGAAAAGTGGCTTTACCAGAAAACATTATTTTGGATAAAATTTTGTATCGGCCTCTATTGCTCCATTCATGGTGGTACAAAAGTTTACTCGTCGTTCAAAATCACAGTCTGTTCTTGGTGTAGTTCCATATGAAAGGGATGATACTTGTATTTTCTCGTGGTGCGATTAGCCGTAGATTGGGATATGTCAGATAAGTCAACTAGTTGACGGCTGCTGACCTAGGGTTTCTCTTCAACATAAAGTAAAATCTCCATTTCTTTTTCCTCATTGGTAGCATTCTGGTTTACGACTTTCCGTTTCGTATACTCAACGCTACCACTACCATCAAAGCGTTCCATTAAGCTTCGACACGATTTTTTAGATGGTATACGTCTATTAGGGTACTTCGCTCCGTAAAGCCTTACTGCCAAAAGACATTTTTTTCCCAATTCGCCCAGTATATAAACCGTATCAATTAATTCATTTCTAGGAAAATCCATAACTATTACTTTTATACGTCACTTACTAGAACAAATTACTTGCTTAATAGACATGTCAAAATTTGACAATGCCTACTTTTTTGTTTTGTCTTGGCAACTATGTTGTTATAAGTGTATTAAAAACAAGGGTAAAACTTGAAAAATTCAAAATAAATCGAAAACCAATAGAAATAGGTATATGATATACTTAATAAAAGTTGGAGGGTTTTGTAAAACCTATCAGAAAAAATAATAATATATAGGATGTGCCATTTAAAAAAATTGAGATTTTTCAATTTAAAATAGTCGAAATATATAAATTTATTTTGAACACCCTGTAGCAACTAACTCAAATTTCTTTACATATATCTTTTTTTTCATTTCTATAGAACGCTTGTACCAATTATGAGTATTCCACCTTCAGAAATAATGGCGCTACTGGCAATTTTTTACAAAACTGAAAACTAGTATTGAAAACTGAAATATTAGAAAAACTACTAGGTTTAGGTATATAACATTATTAATAAAAAAGTTATAAAATTTGACGTAGAATTTAAAAATAAATTAGAAAATATAATGATCCATTTAAAAAAACATGTTATATCGGCCACACTTTTTTAAAGCACCCTGTATACTCAAAAATAATTTTAAACTGTGCACCTTAACATTCCCTAAAACTATTGTATTTAATATTTTTTCGTCATTCCCGAAACAAATGAGATAATGAACTTTACTCTATCGTTGACTCACCCTGTACATTGATAGAACGCGACGAACCTGATATAGTACAGAACCATTGCGACTAAGTAACAAAAAGGCAGGAAGCTTCTATTTTGGAGAAAATTATAGGCACAAAAACTGAGATTTAAGAAATGCCCTTCACCAATAAGGAAAGGGCTAAGCAAATTTTGAAGAAATTATGTTAGGACCTAGTCCTGATTTAAAGATGTATCATATAGGTTTAATACAAGAATCTCTACAGGGCGGGGATGAATTTAAATTGAACCTAAAAGATTTTTATTCAGCATTTTTCTATCTGTTTCAATTACTCTTTACTATGTTGAATTATTTAAATTTTGTTCAAAAGTCTAAACTCTTATAATAGAAAATTTCGGTAGATATTAGTGACAAATCATATGCTCTCAGCAAATGAACGATTTATTTTACCCAATTAGATACAAAATAAACAATATCCAGTGAGAATCAGTGTGTTATTAATATGCACACAGCAATTGTAATTAACTCTATTTGGTTCCCGACTTTTTTAGAATGTCAATATAAATTAGGCATACGGTCAATACCGTTTGACCAAAAATATAATTTTCAATAGCAGGTTTTTCGGTAGGCATGCTATAAAAATCAAAATAATTTCTAATCACAGCACAGTCTAAAGATACAGTTAATACTGTTATTAAAAAACAAAATCAGTAATGCACTGTAAAACAAGTTTCGTAGTTCTCTCAGCTTATTTAGTAGTAAGCTTAGCAGAACCTCCACGCTGGAGATCAGCATTTTCAAGATTTGAAAGGCTCCAGGCACCTCCACCAGCTGCATCTCAATGGAAACCTTCCGCAGGACCTCAACAACTAGCACGTCAAACTGTTTCTAGTGCTCCAACTCCTGCACCAAGTTACGGACCTCCAACACCTGCAGCTAGTTACGGACCTCCACCACCAAGCTCCTCATATGGACCTCCACCTCAAGAATATCCGTCTTTAACTACCGAAGTTGCTGAAGCTACTACTACAGCAGTTCCAGTAACAACTGAAAAAAATTCGGAAAATAGTACCGAAGCGCAAAGTGGAAAACTGAAGCAGCAACCCAACACTGGGGTATATTTTATTTATCATCCAAGTGGTACTTTACAAAGAGTGACATATTCGACAAACGATGATAGTAAAAATATGGTGTTTAATGCAAGATTGAAATATCAAAATGTGGAACCTATTACTGGACCAATTTTTACGTATAATCCACAAACTTTTGCATTGCAAAGAATTAGTAAATAAATTTCAAACTTTAATTTAGGAACATTAAATTATTAAAAATGAACGATATAATTATCCTTCTTTTATTTGCCCTTATTTCCTTAGATTATATTAATGTGGCTAAAACAAATAATTGAATTTAAAAATAGAGCATAAACAGGCAGATTCATTAACAGGCTGTAAACGTTAGACATGATCTAGGCAGATTCATTAACAGGATTTAAAAGTTAGACATGGTCTAGTTGACATCGTAATTAAAGGTGCCTAATTGTCCCGTTGACTTATGTCTGACACTGTTATATTAACCCGGTAAATATGATTGAAAAAATGTTTTCATAAGAAAATTTAAAATAATAATCAAGAAATAAGGTCTAAAGACAGGAAAAGACATTATGTATTTATAGTTTTTAAACAATTTTAAAATTTTAATAGTATAATAATGAATAAAAACTATTTTTTTTGGTCTTGTGCAGAGTATTATAAATTTAGTTGGCTTATTAGTATTTTTGTCCTAATTCCCAAATTCGACCAATTTTAAAGTTATACTTTTCTATTGAATCATGCAGTTACTGCCTCATTCACTATATACCTCTAAATGTTTAGTTTTAAAACTGGTCTAATTTGGGAAATAGGGGTTAAAATTGACAAAAGTACTATAAGTCAATATAAATTATGAATCTGAGTAGAACAAGAGCAGAAAATTCGTTAAAAACTGAACAGTTGGAACAGAAAATGGAAAATTTTTCTAAAAAAAACTTATCTTTTCACCTATTACAGAATCTTATTAGAGGATTTTCATTTAAAATTTTCCTATGCCTTATTTTAGTGATATTTACAAGTACAAGTCAAGTCTATACAGCTGACTGCATATATCATTATTATACCTTAAGTTTCAATACAAGAATAATTAAAAATACCCACATTGTCTGTGTTACTTTTTAAATATTGAGCTTTAAAATATGAAAATTTGCCTACTGTAGTGCGTCGCCGGCAAATTTACGTTCAAAGCATTATGAAATGGTTAAAAAAAGTCGGACATTTTTATTAGTTACACTTAAAAGTATACTTCATCTTAGAAAATCATTAAAAAACTTTAAAAAACTTTCTTCTTTTTTGTAATTTTGCTTTTAAAAAAGTGTTCATGGTAAACTTATTTTTTGCTTATTATTAAACTTACACAACTTAAAGTTAAAATAAAAAAAATATATTAAAGATGGGAAATGAAAGTATAAGCATTAAGTATAAAGTATTTATTTTAAACAACAGATATTGAAAACACAAAAATTCTAAATTACTCCAAAGAATTTTGCTAGTGGCGATCGGAGAAGAAATGCTTGAACAGCGCCACCAGCCAGATCTGTCTTTTGTTATCTGTGCGAAGCTCACGAAGTTTATATACTGTACATTCCTAAATCAACTTTTAAGTGAAAAATAATTAACTTTAAGTGTAAATTAAGTGTTGGTTGCTGTTTTGTATTTACACAATTATTATTAAATATATTCATTTTTTATATAAATTAATGTATTTTCATTTATTTTTTTATACACATTGACTGCCATTTTGGATCACCCATTTTGAATTTTGAAAATTTGTCCTCGGATTCTTAATCAGCATCCCAACAAACCCCTTAGTAGACACTTTAAAAAGAAAATTGGAAAATTAAATGAATCTCTGGCGGTCATATTGGATCCGCCATTTTGAATTTTGTAAATCTGTCATCAGATTCTTAAACAGCACCCTAAAAAACCCCATAATAGCCAATTTCAAAATAAATAGCGGTATACACAAACGTTAATTTAATCATAAA
This sequence comes from Pachyrhynchus sulphureomaculatus, assembly GCA_019049505.1. NCBI lineage: Eukaryota > Metazoa > Arthropoda > Insecta > Coleoptera > Curculionidae > Pachyrhynchus > Pachyrhynchus sulphureomaculatus. The sequence continues at coordinate 165,871,995 of CM032454.1, read as the reverse complement.
TGATGTTGGAAGTGTGATTCCCACTACAACTAAAGGGGTTAAAATAGCTATTTTACTTTAAATAATTTCTTTAAATTACGATAAAACGATAAAAAAATCTATGTACTATTTTCTTGTAAAATTTCTCATTCTTTCACGTGATGCTCTTAGTTTGTCTATATCTTTTTACTTATAAGATCACTTCGGTGTCTGTCTGTCTGTCACACCCGATTTTCTCCGAAACTATTTAACATAGAAAGTTGAAATTTGGTACTAATATAGGAATCGTTGGCCTCATTAGAGCCATGTAGTTCTAAAAGTTAACTTTTGACTTAAGGGATTAGTTTTGAGGAGTGAAACCGGAAGTGAAAAAAAAATTTTTACTAGGTCATCGAGTGTGGTGTCAAATGAAAGCTTGTGAAAACACGAGTAAGTATATATATATATATATATATATATATATATATATATATATATATATATATATATATATATAATGTAATACTTGCGCACACTTTTCTTTGTATTATTTTTAAAAAATCGCGAAAAATCGCTGTCCCCCTACCTTATCTTGAAAAGTACTGATCAAAAAATTTTGGAATATTCTCCACGGGGTATAGATTGAACGAAAATTATCACGAGTGAATTACCTTTAATAATTTATCTGCTATATAAAAAAAAAAACAAAAATTTCAAGGGCACCAGTTTTCAGTAAAGATTAGAAACAAACTTTGTTGAAAACTCATTTGAGGTGTGTTTTGTGGAGTTACTGATCATTTTATACCACCGTAACAATTTTTTTTTTTTAAAAGCAATTAACCGAACACTAATTGTGCAAGTTCAACGGTTTTTTATTTTTCGAGAAATTTGCGGAAAACCGAATCTTTCGTTTTATTTTCGATTTTGCAGGCTTAGCGTACACTTTAGAGCAGCACACTTTTTTTTATCTTATTCTATGTCCAAAAAACTACCTGTATGCCAAAATGCAGCCTGTTAACATTTAATGAGAGTTTTTCGTCAAGATTTACCTCTGACGACTGGGCTATAGTTAACAGATATGATAAAAACGATCGTTACTTTACCTTAACTAAAACCTAATGAATTCAGTTCTATTCGAGTAGATGCAATATTGTCAAGACCAATTTGGAACATATTATTATTTTTGCCACATTAAATGTTATCTGTTTAAATGTCGAGATTATAAGTGACCAGAAACTGTAGGGATATTGTAATTGCATGGTATTATTTGATAACTTCTTCAGGAGTAACTACAATATTAATACACGGATTAGATATATTAAGAACATTGTTATTTTTCGACTAAGTATTAAAATGTTAAAACATAAGACAAATAAATATGAACAAACGAATAAATAAATAAAACAACGTACGAAAATGCGAGTTAGTCTTCAAAATCAAAACTCAACATATTGATTTTTCTACACAATATGTACTGACATGAATTCCAAATGAACGGAAAAAGCAGCAAAAGAAAAAGACTTTATTTTACACCAAGAGGTGGCAAAATTTTAATTAATAATGTCATAACTGTAAAAGATTAATACGCATTGATTATGTGGCTGTAGATATTAGTAACTTGGTTAGTGTCTGATTTATAATTGATTGAGTTGGAGTCCCTGCTTATGTGGTACATTTTTTTAAAAAGTCTCCCTTTATAGTTGTTGTCGTGAGTTAAAATTTTAACGTTGTTATAGTCAAAATTATGACCTGTTTTCAAATGATGATGCACTAAGGCACATGAATTCTTTCCCAATCGGCAGTGACTCCTGTACTGTATGAGCCTCTTTAACCACTGCGATGTCTGTCCAATATAACAAGCCTTACATTGCAAACAAGACAATTTATAAACTATGCAGTTATTTTACAAAATAGACGTTTTATCCTTTATTTTTGAAAACAGTTCAGAACCTTCAATGCATTTCGTAATTTTTATATTTGGAAAGTCTTTGAATAAGACAAACTCAATTTTCGCTTTATATATATATATATATATATATATATATATAATATATATACTATATATATATATATATATATATATATATATACATATATATATATATATATATATATATATATATATATATATATAAATATATATATATATATATATATATATATATATAGCATTATGAAAATCCTTTAAAATATTGAAATTGGTGAGCCGTGGAGTAAATTAAAGGCACACCCAATACTTATTTTTAATAAATCTGAACATAGTTGAAAATTTACAAAATTAATAGACTACGTAAATTAAAAAATATTACGCCGCCCTTGCAACAGCTAAAATTTTCATAGCTGAGAGAGAAAGTGAATTTTTAATGCAGGTTAAAAGATGAAGGTATAGCCAGAACCACAAGAAAATTAAAAAAAGTTTCTCTGTTACGGTGGGATTAGCATCCACGATCTCAGGGTATACCCTCTTGTACTTTATCAACTAAGCCACAGCAACAGCGTACTTTGGCTTGTTAGTTTACTTCACCTTAACTAAAAACCTAATGAATTCAGTTCTATTCGAGTCGATGCAATATTGTCAAGACCAATTTGGAACATATTATTATTTTTACCATATTAAATATTATCTGTTTAAATGTCGAGATTACAAGTGACCAGAAACTGTAGGAATATTGTAATTACATGGTATTATTTGGGTTAAAAAACTTGCTTAAGACGATAATCATAACATAGCCAATGTGTAATTACAGGCCACATTTTAGACGCGTGTGGTTTATAAAAAGCACATTATAAGTTCAATGTGTTGGATATTACAGAATATTGATTATAGTGTGACATGTTATTTTTATTTAATTACTATTTATGGAAGAAGTGAAGACAAAATTGTTGTTATTTTATAATTGAAACCTACTAACTCATGTTAAGAATGCAAAAATTTTGAAAAAGGAGAATTGACAACGTTATACAAGCAGGGACGGATCCCGCGCGGGGCGATTGCCCCCCCCCCCGGGATTCAACCTTACCTAACCTAATAAAGAATAGTAAAAATGTAAAAGTGTGTATATAATTACCTTAATAACTCTATAAAGTATAAACCTAACATAACTTAATGTTGAAAGGGTTTAAAAAATAATCTCTAAACCAAAACTTTATATATATACATATATATATATATATATATATATATATATATATATATATATATATATATATATATATATATATATATATATATATATATATATCCAGGTGTACAAGTATGAAATGCGGATTTTTTTTCTAAAAAAAACATGTTAAATTCGGAAGAATGATAAAAAGTGCTTTATTCAAAGTATGCTTCATCGCTTGTTACACATTTTTCCCATCTTTCGGGCAATTTGTGAATACCGCGCCAGTAAAAATCTTCCCCTTTTGCTGCGAACCATTCATCGAGCCATTTTTTCATATCTTCGTACGAACTAAAGCGCTGGCGCTGCTCAGCAACTGCGTGACCCATCGATGCAAACAAGTGGTAATTGGAAGGAGCCAAGTCTGGTGAGTAAGCCGTATGGGGGTAGAACTTCCTAGCTGAGTGCTTCCAACGTGTGGCGAACTGGTTTTGCCGTATGTGATGGAGCATTGTCATGAAGAAAAATGACTTTGTGTTGCCTCTTTCGGTATTCTGGCCTTTTTTCAAGCAGCGAACGGTTCAAATCGGTCAATTGGTGTTGGTAACGTTTTAGTATTAACCATTTCCCCAGGTTTTAACAGCTCATAATAGACCACGCCCCTCTGGTCCCACCAAACACAGAGCATCGTCTTTCTGCCAAAGCGACTCGGTCTTGCGGTCGATGTGGATGGTGCGCCTGGGTCTACCCATGATTTTTTGTGCTTGGGATTCTCAAAATAAATCCACTTTTCATCCCCTGTAACTATACGATGCAAAAACGACTTCTTTTTGTACCGAGAGAGCAAAATGTCACACGTGTTTTTGCGCTTTTCCATTTGCCTGTTGTTCAACTCATGTGGTACCCATCTACCGGTCTTCTGAATCTTTCCCATCTCTCATAGCCGATTGGAAACAGCTTGTTGACTAACGCCCAATTGCTCGGCGCGTTGCTTTTGTGTTTGCGAATCATCTTCGTCCAATAATGCTTGCAATTCCAACATATTCGTATTTTTTGGGAGGTTTTCCACGTTCCTTGTCTGCAACATCGCAGTCACCACTTTTGAAACGCCGAAACCATCACTCACACGTATCTTGCGATGGAGCATGTTCACCATATGCTTCTTGAAGTAATCGGTATGATTCAACAGCAGTTTTCTTCAAATGAAAACAAAAAATTAATGCTGTCAGCGAATGCCCTTTGTTCGGTATAAATTTCGACATATTGAGCACAACGACACAACACTATGCCCACACTTTTCCAATTTATCACTCGTGCGCGTCTGACACTTGTTCATGACACAACAAAATGGCGCAGTGTCAAATCTTTATAGCACAAACTACATTAGTGCACCATCTGTTGTCTGAAATATATGTATATATATATATATATATATATATATATATATATATATATATATATATATATATATATACATATATATATATATATATATATATATATATATATATATATATATATATATATATATGTATATATAATCTTTTATATATATTGTTGAATTAAAAATATACATTAATTTGCAAATCTTTTATAATATTTTTACATTAATAATTAAATAATTATATTATAATTACTGCAACAAATTTTATAAAAGCTTAAAAATAGAGGATGAAAATAGATGTAATTATTCTTACACGTATAATCAATAATAATATGAAAAAGTCAGCAATTGAACAAAAATCAAATATGTGTCTCCTTAATGCAGCGGATTGATCTATAATTTTATCTGCATCTAATGGAATGCTGCTATGTACATTTAAAAGAGTTAATCCTAATAACTTGTCTTCTGTCATAGTTGAAGGCATCCCTGAGTAAATGATCTTTATTTTTCTAGCACCCCCTTTACGCGAATTAGTTGTTGGCGGGGCCCAAAAGTGACGGTCTGACAAGGTCGGGGAACTTTAATCCTCGGGACGCTCATTAATCTGAAAGGGTAAAATTTTTCCTCTTGAAACTGTTAAAACTACTCTTTATTCGTTCTATATGATGTTGCTTTTGGAATGATTCGCATCTACAACGAAACGAATTTTTGAGGTTATAGTCATATAGGATCAAGTATTGTATCTTGTTTTAAAGTTAAAAGATTGTACAACGTGTATAGGGAGGAACAAAACTTTCCAGTTTGAATAGGTTATACAATAGATAGAAAGTAGGGCCGAAAATTAATTTATACACCTAATACCGATTTATATTGTTTAGACAGGTATGTCAACAATTGACGCAAAACTTACGCCTATTAGTTTACGTGAAATTAATAATTTTTGAGGAAAGTAAATAGTATTCATAAAGCCTTTGAAATTTTTTTTGCGATTGTGACGTCGTATAGACGTCAAAATCGCAGACTGTAGGAAAACCTCAAAAGTTAGCCAATTTTAAGGCGCTGGGGGACAATTTGTTAAATTGGAAAGAAAATTGTTAGGTTATTATAACATAGAATTATCTAGGCAATGCGATTGTGAACCTATAAATTGAGGACAGGATGTATGTAGATCATACCTTAATTTTATTATTACAGCATGTGCCAATTCGTTCTATTCGAACGAGTTTATTTCTATACAAATTTGGAAATACTTTAATAACTGTAAAATACTATTTTCTCCGAAACAATTTGTTAATAGGCGCTCGTCATGTTACATGTAGAAAGGGTGAATTTAATAATTGAGGCATCCGAATATACTCTAAAGGCGAAACATCCCACGAGATATAAATCAAACGTTTGTGCGTATAATAATTTTACATAAATTTCTGTTTACGGTGGTATTTTCCTATGTAAATTGTTTAACATAAATTTTCATATATTATTATTATTTTGCTACAAATTTGTGCGAGCTGGCTGGCAATTTAGGTATTTAACATCGCAAAATTTGAATATAATTAAACTCTCGGTATTTCATATTAAATAAAATAAAAGTGAACACCTCGTGGACCCATAAATTTTCATTTAAATGGTTTTGGTTACTTATTTGGTATTATACATATAAATTCATAACATAAATCCTTTATTTTTTTTTATAAATACCTATCTCTAATTAATGTTTATATGATATAAATAATAATGGATATATTTAATAAAATACTTCAGGCGAGGGTGGAGTATAATGGGATAAAAAAGGTTACGCCTACAATAAAGAAATCATTGGTATCTTGTGAGGTAGGGAAAAGTAAAATATTCGAAAAAGTTCCAACAGTTGACAATAAGGGCAATTAGATTCCTTGAGACATGCTTTCTGAATAAAGTCTTAAGAATCTTTTCACGTCCTCTAATCTTATATATATATATATATATATATATATATATATATATATATATATATATATACGAGTATATATATGCATGTTTGATTATCGGAAATTAGTCTGGACTGTAAATAAATACTCAATACTCTCAATATTTCGTTATCGTTTGATCACTTCTTCAGGAGTAACTACAATATTAATACACGGATTAGATATGTTATGGTAACAACTTTGTTATTTTTCGTTTAGGTATTAAAATGTTAAAATATAAGACAAATAAATATGAACAAACGAATAAATAAATAAAACAACGTACGAAAATGCGAGTAAGTCTTCAAAATCCAAACTCAACATATCAGTTTTTCTACACAATATGTACTGACATGAATTCCACATGAACGGAAAAAATAGCAAAAGAAAAAGAGTTTATTTTACACCAAGAGGTGCCAAAATTTTAATTATTGCTGTAGATATTAATAAGTTGGTTAGTGTCTGATTAATAATTGATTGAGGTGGAGTCCCTGTTTATGTGGCACATTTCTTTAAAAAGTTTCCCTTTATAGTTGTTGCCGTGAGTTAAAATTTTAACGTTGTTATAGTCAAAATTATGACCTGTTTTCAAATGATGATGTACTATGGCTCATGAATTCTTTCCCAATCGGCAGTGACTCCTGTGCTGTATGAGCTTCTTTAACCACTGCGATGTCTGTCCAATATAACAAGCCTCACATTGCAAACAAGACAATTTATAAACTACGCCGTTATGAAATCTTTAATATATTGAAATTGGTGAGCCGTGTAGTAAATTAAAGGCACACCCAATACTTATTTTTAATAAATCTGAACATAGTTGAAAATTTACAACATTAATGGAATACGTATGTTAAAAAATATTACGCCGCCCTTGCCACAGCTAAAATTAGCTGAGAGAGAAAGTGAATTTTTAATGCGGGTTAAAAGATAAAGGTAAAGCCACAACCACAGGAAAATTAAAAAAAGTTTCTCTGTGACGGTAGGATTCGAATTCACGATCTCAGGGTATACCTTGTACTTTATCAACTAAGTGACAGCAACAGCACACTTTGGCTTGTGAATCAAGGATCTGCTTCATCGTTTTTTTCAATCTATATTCCCCCGAAGTCACGTGAATTGACATTGTCAGTAAATAAGCCCAACCTTGGAGTTACCAATTTTACTGTTTCGTCTGTTCGTTGGTCTTTATAACATACGTTAAAGAGTACATACTATACAGATATATATATATATATATATATATATATATATATATATATATATATATATATATATATATATCTCTGTCTGTTTTTTCTAAAAAAGTTAATGTTGTTGAACCCGACATGGTTATGTAGGGGCACTCCATTCCCCTAGCATCGTCGCTCAATTTGTTGGGCGTTAATTTGGGAGCAAATATGTCCTGGCATGAACATGTTGCAGGCATAGCAAGGAGAGTATTATTTCCAACCAGAAAGCTTTACACTCCATAACAACTGTTAATTCTTTACAAATCTCAAATTCGACAAACTATGGAATACTACTCCCATGTTTGGGGCTCCGCTCCCAAACATACATTGAATTTGTTGGATTCTGTTCAGAGAAGAGCTGTTCATCTGATTGAAGACACGGAACTGACCTGCGGCCTTGATTCGCTGGAACGTCGAAGAACGGTTGGCTACTTAAGTCTGTTCTACAAGTATTTTCATGGGAAGTGTTCGAAGGATGTAGCCCGCTTAATTCCTCCCAAAGCGGTGCATGTTAGAAATACACGCTGGTGCTTCACATCCGTATGAGATTCGGCTTGTTACTTCGCGTACAACGCTTTTCAAGCAGTCTTTTATATGGAGAACATCATTCCTTTGGAACAATTTGCCCAGCGCTGTGTTTCCCACCGAGTACAATTTACAGCGATTCAAGAACAACCTGAATCGCTTTTTCCGCACACGTGCCGCTCCTGGAGCGCTTTAGGGACTTCTCTGCAGCAGCACGTGTGCTAGACCCATAAAATAAAATAAAATAATATATATATATATATATATATATATATATATATATATATATATATATATATATATATATATATATATATATATGTTACAATAGAGGCTTTCACGGATAGTGGAATGTAACACGTTAAAATTCTGGGTTTCAATCCGTTCTTCTAACAATGAATTTGCACAACATTTCGCCAAAATCTTATTTGGCATTTTCAAGTGTTCTTGCTGCAGTTGCTACTCGATACTGTGATACTGATACTGTGATCTTGCTGCTGCCTCTTGAAGTTAGCTTCGAGCGGCAGCAGCAGCAAGATCACAGTATCGAGTAAAATAAAAGTATACCTTTGACATCCTTTATCTCAAAAATCACGAATTTTTAGACTAAGGTAAGTTGAGTTGAATGGTCATATTTTTATCCCAGAAATCAATAGTGACTCTACGAGGCTGGTTTGAAAAGTCCGTGCAAAGTCCGAGAGATGGCACCACCGGGGCGTATCGAGGTCATGTTTAGTTAGTAGCATCTCTTAAATGAACGCACACCAAGTTTCAGCCATATTGGTCTATTTCTTTGTGTTTGAATCAAGGAAGTCGAGTGATTTTCAAGAAATGGACGAAAAAGAATTTCGTGTGGTGATTAAACATTACTTTATGAAAGGCAAAACGCCTCAGGAGACTAAAGAGAAGCTTGATAAACATTATGGTGACTCTGCACCTTCGATTAGAAACAGTTTATAAGTGGTTTCAAAATTTTCAGACTGGCCATATGGGCACAAGTGACGCTGAACGTTCTGGACGGCCTGTGGAGGTTACGACTCCAGAAATCATTGATCAAATCCATGATATGGTGATGGATGACAGAAGAGTTAAGGTGCGTGAGATTGCTAGTGCTGTGGGCATCTCGACTGAACGGGTACATAATATTTTGCATAAACATTTGGACATGAGAAAGCTATCCGCAAGATGGGTGCCGCGATTGCTCACGCTTGACCAAAAACGGAATCGTGTGAAGTGTTGCAAGGATGGTTTGCAGCTGTTCCAGAAGAATCCGGAGGACTTTAAGCGTCGTTTCGTCCCTGTGGATGAAACATGGATACATTACTATACTCCTGAGACCAAACAACAATCTAAACAATGGGTTACCAAGGGAGAATCTGCACCAAAAAATGCGAAGACCGTTCCTTCGGCTGGAAAGATTATGGCGACTGTCTTTTGGGATTCGCAAGGGATAATCCTCATCGACTATCTGCAAAAGGGTAAAACTATTACAGGTGAATATTATTCATCGTTATTGGACCGTTTGAAAACCGAGCTGCAAGAAAAACGCCCGCGATTGGCCCACAAGAAAGTCCTTTTCCATCACGACAACGCACCAGCACACACCTCAGCAGTTGTGGTCGCAAAATTAATGGAAATAGGATTCCAACTCCTTTCACATCCCCCCTATTCTCCAGACTTGGCTCCCTCGGACTACTATTTGTTCGCCAATTTGAAGAAATGGCTGGCGGGACAAAGATTTTATTCAAACGAGGAGATGATTGCAGACACTAATGGATATTTTGCAGACTTGGACAAATCCTATTATTCGGAAGGGATCAACAAACTAGAACATCGTTGGACGAAGTGTATAAGCCTAAAAGGAGACTATGTCGAAAAATAAAAAAGGTTTACCCCAAACACATAAGTAGTTTTTATTTTCGCACGGACTTTTCAAACCAGCCTCGTATGTACACGGAATACTGGGACACCCTGTATATATTGAATCGATTGGTGTTAAAATTTTTGACATTATTCTCTAGAATTCCTGTAAATATTTAATTTTTACATTTTTCTATCTCAGTTAGTTATTCTATTATTTATATCACTTCTAATTTAAAGCTGATATATTTTGAACAAATTTTAAATTTAGTCACATACATCAGTGTTTCTATTAAACCAGACTAAAATCAATAAAATAATAAATTCTAGCTGGCCAGTGCATTTGACATCGATGACTAGATTTTCATTAATATTTATCACCAAACCCTTTTGTTCTTAAACCACAATTTAAATAATCGCCATCCTTCAGTTTGGCTGATAATTTCTGGGTCAGTGTTAAATCGATCATTTTTAAAACACTGTAATATTTTTTTTGACTATAAAAGGAAAATAAAACCTGTATCAAAACATACACGAAGAAGTGTAGCCGCCCGATAACAACATAAATTTAAGTATTTTTTTTTGCCGGATAAAGTAAGATGTCTTTAAAAGTGTTTGTATTAGTGGCTACAGTTGTAATATTTGAAGTATTTGCTGAACCTCCGCTACCAAGTAAACAGGAACAAGAACCCTCTGGCCCTTATCGTCCTTCTGGATGGAAACCAGCAGGTCCAGCTTTTCGCTTACCCGACCGACCACCCTTACCAGTAACATTTTTCCAGTCATCACGTCAAACTCAAGTTGATGTAACTTATGGTCCTCCTCCTCAAGAAGAAGCGGAAACAACAGAAACTGGAAACCAGGATAGAGACAACTTGGAACGCCAAAGAAATAATATTGGAAGGCTAGGTGAATTACCCCAAGGAAGATACAGGAATCAGTTTCAAAGAGAAAACTACGTTTCTCAGTCAGATGTCAGATTCAACCAACCAGTTCCAACTGCTATATTTTCTAAAATAAACAAAGAACAAGAACAAAGTGGTGGAACAGAAAATCAGGTAGACTTAACGAGTAATGTTCCTCAAGAAACCCTTTCTGCTCCCAACAATCAACCTGCAGTAACTTATGGACCTCCAACCGAAGAAAATAACTTCGAAGAAGGGTCCGGCAAAGGTGATATTCCAAATGAGTCCTTTAGCCGATTCAATAACAGACAAAGAGGTGGGATAGAATATCAAGTTGACCTTACTTATGGTGCACCCCAAGAGACTCTTGTTGTGCCACCAAATCAGCCAGCAGTGACTTACGGTCCACCACAAGAAGAAAGTACTACTACTGTCGAACCAGAATCAACTACTACTGAACTGCCAACTACTACCGAGATTAATACTGAAGAAACTACCGATAATGATGAAAATAAAGAAGTTACAGAAGAAAATGAAGTAAATAAAGAAAATTTGAAAGAAAATTTAGAGCAAGCTAACGAAGAAAGAGGTGTATATTATATCTATCATCCCAGTGGGCTTCTGCAGAGGGTAGTTTACGCTAGTGACGACGACCAGACAAATATGGCCTTCAGTGCACGACTGAAGTATGAAAATGTGGAACCAATTAATGGACCTGTTTACACATACGATCCTCAAACATTTGTATTTAGAAGATTGTATTAATATTGTTGTAATTATGCGCATAAAAAAAATATTTATTATGTATTGTTAACAGTTTTTTTTAATACAAAAAATAGGTACTACAGTAACTATTATTTTTCTTTTAAGAAACATTTAAAAACGGTATCCAAGATCGTCGAACTTTTGTCACAAAAGAAAACTAGCTAAGAATTAATATTTTTTTAACCTGACCTAAATCCAATTAAGACAAATTTATAAAGATTTCCTTTTTTTTGAAGGTTAAATATTATTTTTTTATTAAATTAAACTTATCGAGAAAGGTAAAAATTAATTACTACCCTCAAAGAGTATTTGGAATTAACATTAAGATAAAAATATTGTAGCAATTCGAAACAAGATATTTCTAAATATATTAACGGCATGTCACTTTTATACCTCTTGGAATGAATATTATTTGATTGAAGTTTTGCCTAATTATTCATTTTAAGTATTCATTTGAAAGATCTTTATTTTTTAACATATCAAAATTGCCGATGACAATTTGGACAGAAATTTTTGGTCCAATTTTTAGTAAAACGTTGTTATATTATCTTTTAACCTACTACTAAAAAATGAATTTAGAGAACTTCTTGTTGTTAAAAAACCGGTCAAGTGCAAGTTGAACTTGCACAATTAGTGTTCCGTACGTTGATTGTTTTTAAAATAAAAATTTTTGTTAGGGTGGTATAAAATGATCAGTGACTTCACAAAACACACCCCAAATGAGTTTTCAACAAAATTTGTTTCCAGTCTTTACTAAAAACTGGTGACCTTGAAATTTGGTTTTTTTTTATATACCAAATAAATTATTAAAGGTAATGCACTTGTGATAATTTTCTTTCAATTTATACCCCGTGGAGAATATTCCAGAATTTTTCCAAAATTTTTTGATCAGTACTTCTCGAGATAAGGTAGGGGACAGCAATTTTTTAAAAGTAATACGAAGAAAAGTGTGCGCAAGTATTACATTATATATATATATTTTTTACTCGTGTTTTCACAAGCTTTCATTTGACATCACACTCGATGACCTAGTAAAAAAAATTTTTTTCACTTCCGATTTCACCCATCAAAACGAAACCCTTAAGTCAAAATTTATGTTACGGTGGTATAAAATGATCAGTGACTTCATAAAACACACCCCAAATGAGTTTTCAACAAAGTTTGTTTCCAATCTTTACTGAAATCTGATGACCTTGAAATTTTTGTTTTTTTTATATACCATATAAATTATTAAAGGTAATGCACTCGTGATAATTTTCGTTCAATCTACACCCCGTGGAGAATATTCCAGAATTTTTTCGAAATTTTTTGATAAGTACTTTTCGAGTACTTTTCGAGATAAGGCCCGGGACAGCGATTTTTTCGCGAATTTTTAAAAATAATTCAAAGAAAAGTGCGCGCAAGTATAATATTATATATATATTTTTACTCGTGTTTTCACAAGCTTTCATTTGACACCACACTCGATGACCTAGTAAAAAAATTTTTTTTCACTTCCGACTTCACCCCCCAAAACTAACCCCTTAGCCAAAATTTAATTCTCAAAACTACATGGCTCTGATGAGGCCATCAATTCCTATATTATTGCCAAATTTCATCTTTCTATGTCAAATAGTTTCGGAGAAAATCGGGTGTGACAGACAGACAGGCAGACAGACAGACAGACAGACAGACAGACAGACACCGAAGTGATCTTATAAGTGTTCGGACGGAACACTAAAAAGGAAATAAGTTAAGAAAATTTACTAAAAATAGTTGATATATTAATAAATACAATTTAGTACAATTTTTTAAATACATATGTCATAGGATCATACGTAAACACAGGACCAGAAATAGGTTCGATGTTTTCATACTTCAGCCTTGCAGAAAAAGTCATTTGTTTAACATCATCTTTTGAAGAATAAGTAACCTTTTGAAGTAATCCTGTAGGATGGTAAATATAGTAAAAGCCTGCAGTGGAATCATCTTGAAATTTTTCGTTTTTCTTCAATTTCTCGTTAAGTTTTCTAGCTCTGACAGTATCAATATCCTCGGCGTCTTTTTCAGTAGTTGTTTCTGATGTTTCATTGTTGCTTCCCTCTTCAGGTTGGGATGTAGGTGGACCATAAATATCAGGCAACTTTTGTTGACGACTAAATTGAAACGATTGTAAAAATCTTGAATTTTTTCGTAATGGAGTTTCGGCAGTAGCCATAACAACTGCTGAACCCAAGCAAATCAAAATAATAATTTTCATATTGACTTATTGAAACTATGACTAATACTGTTGCTATTAATAGTACCAAATTTCTTTTTATATGCACATAATATTATATAATTTGATAAAATATTCTTTGCCTGTACTAGACAGTGTAATCATATTAGGTGTTTTACAATGACCTAGTAGTTTTATACTTTGGGATATAAACAATAGTTTAATAGCATCACGTTTTAATTGTTTATTGTTTGAAAGGTTGTATGTACAAAACATAATTATGAATTTTCAGTTTTTTTTCTTTTTATACTGACGGTAGATGAAATAAAAAAAATGTAGTAGATTGTAACACCAAATTAATTGTCTTTTTGTTAAGTGTCATTTATTTAAAATTACTCTTAAAAGTATCTACGAGGGCCTTCTTTTAAGTTTTTACGAGTGACCACTAGATGGCCCTATTGAGAAGTGACATTACCATTGTTGTAAAATTTGGCATTCGTTATTGTTAAAACAGTGACAGCTCAGAAAATGGCCAAGTAGTTTGTTTACAGAGAGCGTTTGAAAAAAACAGTTTTGTGAATAAATGGAAATTTCACGGGAAGATTTTCGCTGGATGTTTTTTTACGGTTTTTTGTAAAAGCCTAACTCAACAACAATGCCTCGAATCGCTTTGTTCAACTTTTGATAATGAATCATAATCAGAAAGGACTGTTTGCAATTGGTTTGCAGAATTTCGATATGGTCGTACTTCCGTCAGCGATGAATTTCGTGAAGTTCGACCAAAATAGGCTGTTCCAAAAAAAAAAACAGCGATGCTGTGCGCAACATGATTAAAGAGGATCGGCATGTGACTTACCGTAAGATAGAGGCATCCTTAGAGTTATCGAAGACTGCAGTACATTCGATTTTGCATGAACATTTAGTTGTAAAAAAGATCTGTTCCCCATGGATTCCGCATCATTTGACCGGAACTCAAAAATTGGCTCGGATCAATTGGTATAAGGAAATGTTCAAAACGTCGACCGAGGTTTTGCAAAATCCGTATACAACATCGTAACAGGAGACGAAACTTGGATATGTTCGTACGAGCCGGAAACTAAGCAACAATCAACTGTTTGTGTATTCCAAGATGAACTGAATCTAATAAAAATGGTTTGTTCGCGAAGTACTTCAAAGAAAATGATGGCTTGGTTATACTGGACATGTTGCAACCATTATTTGAGAGCATCGAAGAAATCAGAAATCACAAAAAACAACGGAAAACGCGCATCATCCTTCATCATGACAATGCCAGCTTTCACAGAGCACGTCAAACAATTGATTTGATGGAGGAAAATATAGAATTAATGTCTCGTTGCCCGTATTCACCTGATTTATCGCCTCACGATTTCTGCTTGTTCCCGAATGTCAAAAAAAATGCATGGACATTTTCATTAACTTAGGAAGCTGTTGAATCCTTCCGAAACCATGCTTTTGAGGTACCAACTTCAGAATGGGAAATGTACTTCGAGAATTGGTTTGAATCCATGTAAAAACTATATAAATCTTAAAGGTGAATATTTTCAGAAACAATAAAACGAACTGTAAATTTTTTTTTTTCATTTTTTTGTAAAAACTTAAAAGGTATCCTTCGTACTATATGTAAAAGTCGTATAAAAAAGTTGGCACAGTAATTTACCTAGTATTTCCTTCGCAAACACAAGGTCCTAAAACTAATACTGAAATCGATTTTCTCATATAAATTTATTCAAGCAGTTCAACTCGATATTTTAAATAATGAGTAGTTTATGGTGAGATATAGTTACAAAGTTGAGAAGAGCAAAGTTCTTAGAAATATTTAAAAAGGAACCAGGCATTTTCCTACATTCTTTCTCTCTTGAAATTGAAAATAATGAAAACAAAAATAGAATAATCCTCAAATTCCGTGACTAGAACAGGACTTATGACAGGGTATTATCAAAACAAACCCTCTAGTCTCCTCTCTTACAGCACGTTTAACTATAGACAATTATGCTGCAAAATTTGTTTATTACCTCATCCAAAAACAAGGAAAAATATTACTTTTAGTATTATTAATGTACTATTTGGTTGTAGTCGGGGTAGGCGATTGTGCCTGGTGGTTCACTGCAACTAATTGGTTTATTATGCTTCCTTCTCTTTGTTACATGAGCATTGACCCTTTAGGAAAGTTCATAAGCTTCTTTCCAACCCATTCTTTCAGTTCGCCACAAACAGTTTATGTGTGTTCCGAGTTAAAGCCACACATATATGATGTGCATAGAGGTTTATTCGTTTTTACTACATAGTCTGCATGTCGTGAGAGCATTGTGGATACCCATTTTCTGTAAATGTTTCCTCCCACGTGCTGCAGGGAAGTCCTTAAAGCGCTCCAGGAGCGGCACGAGTGCGGAAAAAGCGATTCACATTGTTCTTGAATCGCTGTAAATTGTACTCGGTGGGAAATACAGCGCTGGGCAAATTATTCCAAAGGGATGACGTTCTCCATATAAAAGATTGCTTGAAAAGCGTTGTACGCGGAGTAACAAGCTGAACCTCATACGGATGCGAAGCACCAGTGCGACGTGTGCACCGCTTTGGGAGGAATTAAGCGGGCTACATCCTTCGAACACTTTCCATGAAAATACTTGTAGAACAGACTCAAGTAGCCAACCGTTCTTCGATGTTCCAGCGAATCAAGGCCGCCGGTCAATTCCGGGTCCCCAATCAAACGGACCGCTCTTCTCTGAACAGAATCCAACAAATGCAGTGTATGTTTGGGAGCGGAGCCCCAAACGTGGGAGCAGTATTCCATAGTTGGTCGAATTTGGGCTTTGTAAAGAATTAACAGTTGTTGTGGGGTATAGAGCTATCTGGTTCTAAATAATATTCCCTACTTTTGAGAAGCTCTCCTTGCTATGCCTGCAACATGTTCATGCCAAGACATATTTGCTCCCAAACTAACGCCCAACAAATTGAGCGACGATGCTAGGGGAATGGAGTGCCCCGACATAACTATGTCGGGTTCAGCAACGTTAACTTTTTTAGAAAAAACTGCCGCTTGGGTTTTTGTAGCGTTAAATTCCACTTGGTTACTGGCACCCCAAGATAGAATTTCCTCCAGATCTTTGTTAAGTTGAACGACCTCCTGCTGTCTGCGGATATTCGCCTGAGCAGCAGATGTCCGAGCGTTTAAGGTGAATGAAGAGACAAGTGTACTGTCATCTGCAAAGCTATAGATTGGATTCCCGGTCTTTTCCAGCAGATCGTTAATGTAAATGAGAAAGAGAGTAGGAGACAGTATGGAGCCCTGGGGCACACCAGCGTTGATAGTGAGGGTGTTAGAAAGAAATCCGTCGACCGCCACTCGTAAAGAACGCTCTCTGAGGAAACATGAGAGCCACAAATAGAACCTTTCAGACATGCCATAAGAGCGCAACTTAGCCAACAGTCCATCGTGCCAAACACGGTCGAATGCCTTGGATATGTCAAGAGCAACCGCTCGAGATTCTCCAAAGTGTTCAATTGCGTTGTTCCAAACATGTGTTACATAAGTCAGAAGATCTCCTGTTGATCTATGTTTACGAAAACCATATTGGTGATCGCTAATAATATTGAATCGTTTAAGATATTTTAGAAGATGCTCATTGATAACCTTTTCCATGAGTTTCGATATTATTGAAAGCAGTGCAAATGGTCGGTAGTTATTTGGCAAGGTCTTCTTACCTTTTTTAGGTATCGGCTGAACCGTGGCACATTTCCAGCAGGACGGAAATATTCCCTTTCTGTAGGATAGGTTAAAAGTCTACAGAAAACTGGTGTTAGTTCCCTTGTACAGTTTTTGAGAACTATGGCAGGTATTCCGTCAGCGCCAGAAGCCTTCTTGGTGTCTAGCTTCATTAAAATACGCTTTATGATGCGCTGTCTAAAAACAACATCGGGCATCCTTGACTGCAATATGGGAATAGTAGGTGGTGTTTTTCCTTGAAAATCGATAGTAGAATGTGAAGCAAAGAATTCAGCCAACAAGTTCGCTCTCTCAACAGGTGTGGTTGCAATGGAATTATCTGGCCGTGTGAGTGGTGGTATGGTGGATTTGGTAAAATTTTGACTAACTGCCTTAGCGACTGCCCAAAAGGACCTGGAATTGTTTGGATAAGCGAGAAGTTTGTTTCTAATTCGTTGATTGTGTGCCTCCTTGGTTTCGTCGATAATTCCCTTGCATTTGTTCCGGGCATGAACAAAGATGTTTCGATTTACAGTGTTAGGATTTTCACGCCATTATCGTCAGGCAATATGTTTAGAAGCAACAGCTTCTTTGCATTTTCGGTCGAACCAAGGCTTGCCGTTGGAGGAGCATTTCTTCGAAAAAGGGATGTAAGCTTCCATACCAGCCAAAATAACATCGGAGACCTCCCTGGCGCAGTCAGATGGGTTATCGGATCGAAAACAAACGTCCATTCAAGGGAAAGTTCGAAAGTATTCCATGAGATCTTCCCATTTAGCAGATTTGTAGTGCCAAATCTTGCGCGGCCTAGGCGCCTCTCTGTCACTGATTGGCAGGATACTCGATGTCGAAAGCAGTTTATGGTCGGAAGAACCTAACGGCGGATTTACGGTGACCGTGTAAATCTCCGGATTGGTGGTTAAAAAAAAACAGATCAAGAAGACTGGCGTTCGTCAATAAGCTGAGTTAAGCCACAACTGATTGAGAATGATTCAGCTTCACGACCTTGTTCGTCGGTAGTATTTGAATATTTGAGCCAGTTGATATTGTGGACATTAAAGTCGCCCAGGATGGCAATTTCGGCACTTGGATAGTTACTTTGTAAATGATCGATGGTGTCATCAAGAGAAGCGAAAAGTGTTCGAAAATTGGTATCACTTGGTGGTCGATATAGGATACAGATAAACCTTATGGTTTGTTGAATCGTTATTTTTAACCACATAACATCAAAGTTTGGGGGCTCCAGAGCTTCTTCTCGTTGACAAGAGAGGTCGCTTCTGACAAAAAGACAGATTCCAAAGTTACGCCTAAATCGGGAATAGAAGTCGTAACCAGGATAAAGATAGTTGACCGTGCTGGTCGATGGACTGACCTTGGTTTCACATAGAGCGAGTACATGAGGTTTATCTGATTGCAGGTGTTGATGCACTGAATTTATGTTCGAGTTTATACCTCGTATGTTGCAAAAATCTATCTTAAAATTATGATGTCTGCAAGTCGACGCCTCCGAACCAGCCCCCACCCGGAGATCCGAACGGGGGGGCCATTCTACCTCCGGAGCTTCTTGCATCCAGGCGCCTCATCATGCTCTTTGGTCCCACAGTAGTTAATGTGGAATTTTCCTGTTCTGTCACATGTTTATCTTTGCCTTCTTTGGCTTTGATCCAGGGGGTGTTATTATTGGGTAGTTTGGGTTCTGACCAGATACTTTTCCAATGATCTGTGAGTTCTTGTTTGTTTGGTGGTTCGGTCACTGCTTTTGTTTTGATATATCAAAACGTGTTTTGGATCCCTGCATAGCTTTGTAAGTCGGAATCGTCATAATTCGTTTGCCTTTTCATTACCTTTTATCCCAGAATAGTCTGGAACTCACAGTATTCTTTTTCCTGGAGGATAGTTCTAACAGATCGTGTTTATACTTCATCGTGACCTTGGAGTTGGCCTGATATGCATCTAAAGCCTTTAGAGCAGTTTGACTGTCTGAGAGAATATATATTTCCTTATAGCGTCAGTTTCTGCCTAGAATATTGTTGCACTTGTTCCTAGTGAATTAGTAAAGATCCACTTGTACTTTTCCACATATATACTAGAAGTCCTTGATGTGTATTAGACCAGAACCTTTGCCCTTATCGGAGTTTTGACCTTGTCCGCGGGTCACACGCGATTCTGTATGGTTTTTCGAAATTTTACCACGCTTTCACATAATCAGATTACATATCCAAGAGTTCGTCGTCGATTGGATCCATAACTCGTATGTATCCAACTTGTACAGGTTATTGTTTCCATTCCCCATTTGCCCTCGTTGAATAGTCTCATATATATATATATATATATATATATATATATATATATATATATATATATATATATATATATATATATATATATATATTATATATATATATATATATATATATATATATTTTATATATATATATATATATATATATATAATATATATATATATATATATATATATATATATATATATATATATATATATATATATATATATATATATATATATATATATATATATATATATATATATATATATATATATGTATATATATATATATATATATATATATATATATATATATATATATATATATATGTATATATATATATATATATATATATATATATATATATATATATATATATATATACGAGGCTGGTTTGAAAAGTCCGTGCAAAGTCCGAGAGATGGCACCACCGGCGCGTATCGAGGTCATGTTTAGTTAGTAGCATCTCTTGAATGAACGCACACCAAGTTTCAGCCATATTGGTATATTTCTTTGTGTTTGGCATTCGTGTGAATCAAGGAAGTCGAGTGATTTTCAAGAAATGGACGAAAAAGAATTTCGTGTGGTGATTAAACATTACTTTATGAAAAGCAAAACGCCTCAGGAGACTAAAGAGAAGCTTGATAAACATTATGGTGACTCTGCACCTTTGATTAGAACAGTTTATAAGTGGTTTCAAAATTTTCGGACTGGCCATATGGGCACAAGTGACGCTGAACGTTCTGGACGGCCTGTGGAGGTTACGACTCCAGAAATCATTGATCAAATCCATGATATCGTGATGGATGACAGAAGAGTTAAGGTGCGTGAGATTGCTAGTGCTGTGGACATCTCGACTGAACGGGTACATAATGTTTTGCATAAACATTTGGACATGAGAAAGCTATCCGCAAGATGGGTGCCGCGATTGCTCACGCTTGACCAAAAACGGAATCGTGTGAAGTGTTGCAAGGATGGTTTGCAGCTGTTCCAGAAGAATCCGGAGGCCTTTAAGCGTCATTTCATCACTGTGGATGAAAGATGGATACATTACTATACTCCTGAGACCAAACAACAATCTAAACAATGGGTTACCAAGGGGGAATCTGCACCAAAAAAGGCGAAGACCGTTCCTTCGACAGGAAAGGTTATGGCGACTGTCTTTTGGGATTCGCAAGGGATAATCCTCATCGACTATCTGGAAAAGGGTAAGACTATTACAGGTGAATATTATTCATCGTTATTGGACCGTTTGAAAACCGAGCTGCAAGAAAAACGCCCGCGATTGGCCCACAAGAAAGTCCTTTTCCATCACGACAACGCACCAGCACACACCTCAGCAGTTGTGGTCGCAAAATTAATGGAAATAGGATTCCAACTCGTTTAACATCCCCCCTATTCTCCAGACTTGGCTCCCTCGGACTACTATTTGTTCCTCAATTTGAAGAAATGGCTGGCGGGACAAAGATTTTATTCAAACTAGGAGGTGATTGCAGACACTAATGGATATTTTGCAGACTGGGACAAATCCTATTATTTTTGCACGGACTTTTCAAACCAGCCTCGTATAGATATATATATATATATATATATATATATATATATATATATATATATATATATATATATGTATATATATATATATATATATATATATATATATATATACATATATATATATATATATATATATATATATATATATATATATATATATATATATATATATATATATATATATATATATATATATATATATATATATGGTATATATCACAATCTGGTGCTTATGATATGTAATTTTGAGTGGCATATTAAGAAATTATGCTAATTTGGGCTCAATACCGACCTAAATCTGAAAATGGATTTCAAAAATTTCAGAAAAGCCAAAGTAAAAATGTAATTTCCTAATATAACCAAAAGTTTTCTCTGATAATCTTATTCTTCCCCAAAAAGCCTACAACTATAAAAGTTTTTTTTATGGCTTTAATTTTCGGAGATATTTATCACAGCGTATTTGCCATATTTTGGATATTCAACAATTTTTTACTTGAAAATTAACACTTTTAGAGAAATACTTGTTTTTATTCGTAGAATCCCAAGATTTTTCTTTAGAATTTTTTAAGCACTTTTTAACAATTCGTTATTTTGACCTATATTTTTTATGATTTTTTCGAATCTCGAGTTCTCACTTTGATCGAGGGTGATCATATCAAAGGAAACATGAATGAGTATGAATTTACTGGTCTAAATGGTGTAAGTTGGAAAAAATTGTATAGGATTATTGAGACTCTCCTTCAACTCTATTTTTTGAAGAGTTAAGCAAACATGTTAAAAACAAAAATTTTTACAGGATTAAAACAATCGTACATCGAGTTTTTGACATGTGTGTGTTAACCATTGCATATGTTGTGAATTTTGATAGTACTAAGTTAAAAATAAGTGTTAGTATAAAAAGGAAAAAAAAAACTGGATATATACGAAGTATTTATTAAAAAATAGTTACACAAGGCAAGTGCAGCGGAAATATACAAGATTTTATGACAGGCAAAGCATAGCTTAAATACATTTCTAAAAATAACGTCTTCACTGAAGTAACGTTTAAAAAGAATTGGAGATTCTCTAGCATTTTAAAGTAGTTTACTATTGTAAAAACTGGACCAAAACAAATAATTACTGTCTTTTTTATTCTAAAAATTCTAGAAAGTTCTATAATAGATACTCAACAACCCAAGTTTTGAATAGGAGGCACGTTCACCTGTAGGTCTAGGAAGATACGACAAATAGGATACTCTGGCCGTCAGTTTGTTCAAATTTTATATGGTATATGGAGCAATAGAGTAACAGAACCCATATTCTTAATAGAAATTTAACTGAAGCGAAATAATAACAGAAGGTGTTGAAAACTTGGTACTATTTAATAACAAAAAAAATTGGAACGGAAGCTTTTACGGTTTTGATTGCATGACAAATCGTGGTTTTTAGGATTAGATCATGTTAATTTGAAGTGACTCTCCAACATTTCGCATACAACTGCACGAAACATCTTCAGGAATCTTTACTTTTTGAGATTAAAACACTGCATAAAGTTATTCCAAATTGATACAGTCTAATCCTAAGACTCACAATTTCTTAATAAGGAAATAATCTGACAGCTGGATGGCGTTCCACCATAAACCATTTTCGCAGTAACCCATGAAGGTTCCCTTTATGGATTGGCCGATTTGAAAGATTAAGATGGTCACCAAATAACCCAGATCTAACTATGTTAAACACCAATTTATGAGGCTATTTAAAAGTTTTAAATGATCAAGAATCAGACTGACAACAAGAAAGGCAAAACTGAATTTACAGAAAAAACATCAGAACGCGGGACTTGTTGAGAATTTAATGTAATCAATTTCAGTTCGTTTGTAATATTACATATTACATATTTAATATCAAATGAACAGTTTTCTTCTTATATATTTTGTTCTCATTTAAGTTTTCACTCCTTTGTGGTCTTGTTTTCTACTCTTTCAACGTTGTTTTAGTTAAGATGTGGTTAGATATTCTTGGAAATATATTTAAGCTAGTCGTTCTTCTTTATCTTCCACAAAGTCTTGTATTATCGAGTTGCGCTTGACTTCTGCTATAACCATTTTTAGGAAATATTTCATATGTTTCCGTTTATCACCCTCCAAAAAAAATTATACTGACAAGTATATATTAGCGTTTATAAAATTAAGAGCTCACTACAACCGAAAAACAATATACAGCATATTTCGTTTAAAAAATATAAAGTTTATGTCATAAGTCAAAAATGGGATACACAATTCCTTCTGTTTTAACACCGTAATTTTCTTGTTTACTCTACAACTTCTTTGTTTAACATTTTTACATCTTTAAAGAAGCATGTTATAGGGAGAGTCTATTTATGATGACTAACCCTGTGTATTGTAATCTTCTTGTTGCTCTATCTAAAAATAACAATTTCCAGTTGTCCCAACTCAGACAATTTTATCCTATTCGTTCAAACAGTAACAAGTTGTATTCTCGAATTTGGCGTTCTACATATAATAACCATAATATTGTTTAATAAATAACCGACCAAGTGCAAGTCTCACTTGCGCAATTAGTGTTCCGTACGTTGATTGCTTTTAAATGACTTCACAAAACACACTCCAAATGACTTGAAACTTTTATTTCTTTAATATACCATATAAATTATTAAAAGTAATGCACTTGTGATAATTTTCGTTCAATCTACACCCTGTGGAGAATATTCCAAAATTTTTTAAAAATTTTTAAGAGATTCGAGATAAGGGAGGACAGTGATTGTTGGCAATTTTTTGAAAATAATACAAAGAAAAGTATATGCAAGTATTACATTATATATATTTTTGAACTCGTGTTTTCATTTAACACTCCACTCGATGACTTGGTAATTTTTTTTTCACTTCCGATTTCACTAACCTTTTAAATTTAACTTTTCAAATTACACGGCTCTGATGGGGCCATCAATTCGTATACTAATACCAAATTTCAACTTTTTTGTCAAATAGTTTCGGAGAACAGGCAAACAGATAGGCGGACCGACAGTCGTACAGACAGATAGATGGACGGACAGATAGACAGACGGATAGATATCTAAGTGATCTTATAAGTGTTCCATACGAAACACTAAAAATTAAGACCAAAAACAGTTCCGCTCTGAAGAGAATTGAATTACCTACAACTACATCTTTGAAACGAAATAGTATTTATTAAAAGCAATTAAAGTTAACGCGTGAACCCTAACGACATACACGTTACTCTAAAATTAATTTCCCCAATATGCTATTGTAGTTAAAACATATTTACCAGTTTGTAACTGGTGCAAAACCACTGAGACCCGTTTTATGTAAATATAGTTGTTACAGATATGCTGGTAACGAATTTTGTGTTGTACATAACACTTCAGAGTACTATATTTTTACAAATTTACCCCATGGGATATTAATGCATATGTTATAGTAATGCAACTTGCAGATAATTTAAATAAATACACATTATGAAGCCCGTCTTCGCTATAGAGTAGCGTCGAAGCACTTGTTCTATGTGGCGTGTTTTCCCGGTACTTCAGAGCTTACACTTGTGTGACATTCTGGCTTGGTCTAAAAGTCGTAGCCGACGAGGTCTTCAATAGGTTTTATTTTGGCCTCTCGCATGCAGAGATGAAGTGTTGTTTGAATTGGAGTAATGCAACAGCACCAATAAGAAATTCATCAGCAGAATGGAGTTTTGTGTCCAAAACTCTTTCTAATCTGTTCCTGCCTTGATTAAATCATGAACAGGGAGTAGAATACCGAAAATCATCTTCTTGTTAATGACTGTGGACTGAGCTATCGTCGATTTAAGGTATTTAGTCAGATAAAGATTGAAAGTTCTTACGATTCTTTTTCTTCTTGAAGTGCCATATTTGATACGGACGTAGGCGACCCGCTCGCCTCTGCCTGTGGTTGGGGCCCTTTTAAGTATTTCCACAGACAAAGGGGACCGACAGTTGAATGTCAGTTCCGAGCGACTAAAGTGAGAGGGCTTTACTAGGCATGATACTACGGGTGGTTTGCCATTGTCTTCCCGAGAGGGGCTACCGTCACTTTGTAAATATTTTATTATTTATTTATTTATTTTTTATTATTATTTCCCGAGCCGAGATACGAACTATATCCTATAACCAACACGTAAATCGAATAGGTGGTTTTCGAGTGATAAGCACACTAACGGACAGACAAATAGAGAGACGTTGCGTTTTAGATCTAATATATAGATTATTACACATTTGGCCAATGTAATTCCATGTTTGGCTGACGGGCCTAAGCCAAGTCAGCACAAACGCTATTACCATTGTGTATTAAGGAATGACCTGACAACGTTACATGTTTTCCAAATCACTGACTTCTGAATGTTTTTGTGTTGTGTCCTTTCTGATATTATTATTATTATATAACCTGACCAGAGAACATGTGTATGAATTTAAAAAAAAGAGGAAATAGGATAAGTGTTTCTCTAGTGATAAGCGCACTAACAGACAGACAGATAGACAGAGAGACGTTGCATTTTATATACATATATGCTTTGCTACATGATATTGTTCCATATTTAACGGTTTAGGCAGCGTATTACAAGAGAGTGCGCTAGCGGCAAACATTTTTCCGATTTGATTCACTATTATCGTCACTGCTTATTCCTTGTGTTACGTAACGTAATAAAATATATGCTATAACCTAGCCAGAAAACATATGTGTGAATTAAAAAAAAAAAAACATAAATCGTATAAATGGTTCTCGAGTGATAAGCGCACTAACGGACAGACAGACAGAGAGACGTTGCATTTTATATACATTATAAATTATTTGAATATGTTCTAATCTGTTAGAATTAATAAGAATTTAATCGGTTTAAAAGCACGTGCAAATTAGTTGATATAAACCGGCAGGAACTCACCAATTTTTTGACAAATTTAAAAATATGACCTTTTTGAAAGAAGTCACGAAAGAAAGAGGCAAATAATTGATAAAATTAAATTATTAGATACTCAAATTTCTTTCATTAAGTGGAAATTACATATGTTTTTTTGTAAAGAGGTAACACTTATTTGAGTGAGTATACTTTTATCAAACTAACCTAAACTATTCCTAGATCACTAAGTTTGGTCTAAATATTTAAAAATTCAATATGACTTAGGTAGTTACTGGAAAACTTCACTGTGACAGATGAACGACAGATATCCTTTTTTACTTATGTTCCTGAAGGAAGGTACTGTATTTGTGAAAGTATCACCTTTCGAGATTTTAGGATTTTTATAGTTTTCAGGGTCCCCAGGTCAGGATCATCATAGTTTTCCATTTCTGTTGTTCTGTTTGTTAGTTTCTGTTTAATGACAACTCTTCAAATGTGGCACACGTATGGAGAAGGGTTATTAACTATTGAATAGTTTCAATAGTATTATGACACTAGCATGGGACTTCGGAATATGACACTATACAATAGTTATTACCACTTAACCAAACACTTTATTTTTGCACTTGACGTGGATTTCGCTCATTTTGTTAGCATTATCAGGGGCGACGACTGAATAAATCTAAGAGTAAGAACTAGACAATTTAATGTTCTGGGTGTAATTAGTTCCACTCGAGTGATTCCCAGTTTTACTTTGTATTCTTAACTCTAGTCAATCATCGATCCTGATTGTGCTACCATGGTTAGCGAAACGCATGTCGACTGTAAAAATAAAGTGTTTAGTGTAGTGGTGATAACTGTTGTGTAGTGTTCTGAGAATTTATTCTTGATTCTGGTTGTAACAATAAACAAAGTTTTAGCATAATATTTATAGTCCAACATAACAGAGAGGTAAAAGGGATGGAACATGGGGTTAGATTCGTGTCTCCTTTTATATTTTATCAGACGTAATTTCTCTGGTTCTTGCAGTCAAGAAATATGAGAATTATATGGTTTTTCATAAGTTTAAATTTGAA
Source organism: Pachyrhynchus sulphureomaculatus (assembly GCA_019049505.1). Taxonomy (NCBI): domain Eukaryota; kingdom Metazoa; phylum Arthropoda; class Insecta; order Coleoptera; family Curculionidae; genus Pachyrhynchus; species Pachyrhynchus sulphureomaculatus. The sequence continues at coordinate 165,844,608 of CM032454.1, read as the reverse complement.
TGGTGATAATATGAAGAGGGAGATGAGTGTTCCGTACATTGATTGCTTTTAAAATAAAAAACTTTTGTTACGGAGATCTAAAATGATCAGTGACTTCACAAAACATACCCCAAATGAGTTTTCAACAAAGTTTTTTTCCGAAAAATGATGACCTTAAAATTATAGTTTTTTTTTATATACTAGTTAAATTATTAAAAATAATGCACTCGTCATAATTTGCATTCAATCTACACCCTGTAGAGAACATTCCATACTTTTTTTAAAAAATTTTGATCGGTACTTTTCGAGATAAGGGAGGGGCAACGATTTTTTTTTTTTCGGAATTTTTTAAAAATAATACAAAGAAAAGTGTTCGCAAATATAACATTATATAGATTTTTGAACTTGTGTTTTTACAAGCTTTCATCTGACACCCCTCTCGATGACCGGGTAAATTTTTTTTTTTCACTATAAAGCCCTGATGAAGCCTTCAATTCATATTAGTACTAAATTTCAACTTTCTGTGTCAAATAATTTCGAAGAAAATCTGGTGTGACAGACGGGCAGACAGACACCGAAGTGATCTTATAAGAAGTCAAATTCCATATTTACTGTAGATCCATTATTTAAAGGTGTTGTACTGGGTAGAAGATTTTTACCGTTAAAGCACTTATAAAAGCTTTAAAAATAAAACTTTCTCTTATAAAACACTGATGGGAGACCCACCGAAATGAGCTTCGTATTTTGTTAAACTATGTTCTTTCTTCATCATTTTTTTACATTTTAAGAGTAAATTCTGTATCCTCAAAAACTCATAAATTAATTTACTAACAATATATGAATAACTTAAAACATCTGCAAATTGTATATTATTTTAGGAACTCATTAAAAATCAAGACACTTTCAATAAAATATAATTTTATATAACTCATTGAAATGCATATCGATAATACATCCTTTGAAAACACCATTTTGGCTGATGGTCACATACAACTTGGGGTCAAATGTGTCTTTAATATTAAACTGGCGGGTCAATTTACTAATCAAGCAACGTATCAATACCACAAATAATCACCCGATGTATAAATAATAGTAAAATTAAAACCTTATCCTTATCATTAATTGCATCATGTCGAGTCAATCAGTAATTAGTTATGTTTTGTTCATTTGGTTTATGGGGGTTGGATTTGGTGAACCTGTGAACGCCCTAGGATACGATTATAGTCCGGCTAATAAAGAACAAACCGAAGTAGAAGTTCAAAAGGTTGAGGTATGTTCACTTGCTTTGTTATCATGCAACAATTAGATTTGCTAGAGTAACTCATCTCACAATGTATAATCTTGTTTTATAAACCACATTAATTAAAATTTTTAAGCATAATAAAATGAAATTTAGCATGAAACAACTGTGAGTACTCAGTCGTAATAGCTCTCCAAAAGGAAGACTAGGATCTATGTTACTTATTTCTAATAATAGAGATTTAAATTAATAACGTTTTTTCTATCGATCATTTTACAGTAACATTTCCTAAAAAACCTAAAACTTATCCGACGGTTATTGAGTTTACTACTTCTTATTGTCTAGATGGCTTTCGTATTTGGCAATATTATATGTTTACTTAATTAATAACACTGGTAAACAAAATTGTAACTTTGTCGTGCCATATGGACTTTTATGATATTTTTTACTTTAATAGGTGGTTGACAGTAAAAAACAAACATTAAAAAAAAATCTGTTAGCTAAGAATTTTATTCTCTTCAGTAATTTAAAATATTTCAAAAAACAATGACCTCCTAAACCAAAAATGTAAAAAAGTTTTATTATGAATTTACGATCTAAGACTTTTTAGCACATTTAGATCTTGGTTGGTCCCTTTTGATTGTCCAGCAGTAATCTGCCAACATATTTGGGTTCCATTTGCCCTGGTAACGTTTTTCCATCTTAGAAATGTCCTGATTGAACCTTTCTCCGTGCTCATCGCTCACAGCCCACAAATTCTGAAGAAAAAAATCCAGGTGTGAGTCTAAAAAATGAATCTTGAGTGACATGTTGCAACCCAATGCTTGATAAGTCAACAATACCTCGCTGACCAACTCTCTGTAGCTCTCACTCTTATGGTCACCCAAACAATTTGCAACAACATTCTTAAAAGATTTCCATGTTGGTTTTTCTAAATCGCTCAATTTTTCTTCGAATACCGGATCTTTTATTAACTCCCTGATTTGAGGTCCTACGAAAATACCCTCTTTTATCTTTGCATCACTTTTTTTGGGGAATTTTTCTTTTAGATACAAAAATCCACTCCCATTGCGATCCACTGCCTTTACAAAATTTTTGATCAGGCCTAATTTGATATGCAATGGTGGAAGAAGTACTTCAGATGGCTCTACAAGTGGTAAATACTTCACATTTTTTTGTCCAGGAATTAAGGATGCACGCGTACCCCATATTTTTTTATGATAGTGGTTTGTTCTGTCGCGACTGTCCCATTTACATAAAAAGCAGCAGAATTTAGTATAACCCAGCTGAAGTCCGAGTAATAGGGCAACAACTTTTAAATCGCCACAGATTTTGAAAGAATATGTACTGTACTTGATTTTTACAAGTAATAACTTCATGTTTTCATAAGTTCCTTTTATATTAGCAGCATGGGCCAGAGGTACAGAAGGAAGTATATTTCCGTTATGCAGTAACACAGCTTTTAGATTTGTTTTAGAAGAGTCAATGAATAAACGCCACTGGGAGGGATCAAAATCGATTTCCAAAATCTTCTTAATCCCATTTATTTCATTACAATATACCAAATCCCCGTCTTGAGAAAAGTATGATCTGAAGTGTTGATCACGATTTCGAAAATAGCTGATTTTAGTTTCATAATGTAGCGAATTCCATCCTTTTAATCGAGATTTCTGACTGTTTTTTTGACAAATTTAAATCGCGAACCAAATCGTTTAGGTCTCCTGGAGTTTTCAAGTGTGGCTTGGTTAGAATTTCTTCAAACTCAGAGTCATCGCTCTCATCAACACATTGGCTTGAAATGGAGGATTGTGTATCGTCAATCTCAACGGACGCAGATGCAACTGGTATGGCAAATTTTCACTATGAGGGACTGATCTCACTAGCGCGACGTGAAGGTAAATTAGGGTAAATAACTGTGTGTTTTTTCTTGAAATTTATACCATTTACGTCAGTAATACAAAAATAGCAGTCCGAAATGTGATCTCTTGGTTCGGTCCAAACATGGGTACAGCAAACGGCATATGACGGGACCCTTTCTTCCCGTCGGTTAAATTCTTCACACACTACAAATATGAGGGGCCCAGGATTTGTCTTGATGGGCCACAGCGAAACCAAAATACCGGTGATAACTCTCCAAGACTAGTTTTGTGAAATTTCGTCTTTGTTTTTTGAAAGTCAGTTCACCACAAACATAACAAAAAGAGTTAGAATCGTTACTACACTTTCTCGACATGTTAACGCAGTTAATAAATGACAATATTTTGATGAAATCACAGACAAATAGTTTTATGACTATTTCTTCGCGGACGTTCCTTTGCTTTTATTGCCGTTGTACTAGTTATAAGTATTACCGTTTCACAAGAAAACTGAGGGTAATTGAAACAAAACAACTGCAGTTTAATAATGAGGGTAGTTAACTAAAACAGTATTAGTTATCAAAGTTCGTGTGGCATGACTACTGTTGACCAGTGTAATTAAAACAAATATTCTGGTCTTGTACTGCTTAACTTTTGAACTCTAATTGGCTCACTAGTATTTTTGTTTATCGAGCCTTTAGGGGCTTCAATTTGCAATGCCATTAGTAAGCTAACTAGATTTGTAATATAATATTAAAAGTTATATCCAACAGGTTTATGAAGTACCATGGATTGGAGACCAACAGCCCCAACCTAGTTATGGACCACCAAAACAAGAATACGGACCTCCGCCACAAACTTACGGTCCACCACCATCTTACGGTCCACCACCGCAAGAATATGGGCCACCCCAACCTGAAATCACCACAACTGAATATCCCGATTTAACCACCACTTTATCTTCAGAGTCCAACGTTACCAACGCAACGACTTCGAATAACTCAACTCAAAATCAAACAGCAAAACTTCAAGAGATAAGTGGTGTAGCCAATACGGGTCAATACTACATTTACCACCCAAATGGACTGCTACAAAAAGTAATATATTTTACACAGGATGACAGCAAAAATATGGCGTTTTCAGCAAGGCTGCAGTATAAGAATGTGGATCCCATTAAAGGGCCAATTTATACGTATGATCCCGACACGTATGTCTTTTCTCGATTAAATAGAAAGTGAGATTTATTTAGGTTAACGTATTTCGATTTTATTTATGTGTCTGTTTGAAATTAGATTTGTGATAATTTATTGGGTTTAGTATTTATTGTGTATATATCTAAGAAGATATGTATATTAATAATAAATAAAAATGAAAAATGGATTAGAATGAAGGAGTGGAAAGAATTCTTATTTTATTTATTTATTTTTTGTATTTTTTTTTTATTGTTCTGTTCCCTGTCTGAGTAGGAATTTTACGCTTTTTTCATTTCCTAAGAATATCGGCGAGGGGGTCGTTATACCCGTCAACGTTGTCCAAGTGCCGAAACATACATTTTTATATTTCACAGCACCTTTTAGACAACGTGTTAGTGCTGTCGCAGACGTTATTACATTTCCGCAAACAACCAGTACCTACGTACGTAAGCAGGCCAAATATCTATATCTATAATCTATAATATATATAAAATGCAACGTCTGTCTGTCTGTCTGTCCGTTAGTGCGCTTATCACTGGAGAACCACTTAGCCGATTTACGTACTTTCTTTTTAAAACATATAAATGTTCTCTGGCCAGGTGATAGGCTATATTTTATTACAATAGGTAGCATAAGGAATGAGCAGTGACGATAATAGTAGATGAAGTCGGAAAAAAAGTTTGTCGCTAGCACGTTCTCTTGCAATACACAGCCTAAATCATTAAATATGGAACAATATTATGTAGCAGAGAATATCTATAATCTATAAGATATATAAAATGCAATGTCTCTCTGTCTGCCTGCCTGCCTGTCCATTAGTGCGTTTTATCACGCGAGAACCACTTATCCGATTTACGTGTCTTTTTTTAAATTCATACATATATTCTTTGGCCAGGTTATATAATAATAATAATTTAAATCTATAATATATATAAAATACAGCGTCTCTCTGTCTGTCTGTCTGTCCATTAGTGCGCTCACTGGAGAACCACTTATCCGATTTACGTGCTTTTTTTTAAAACATACATATGTTCTCTGACCAGGTTATCTATCTATAATATATATAAAATGCAACGTTTCTCTGTCTGTCTGTCCGTTAGTGCGTTACGTACTTTTTTTTTAAAACATACATATGTTCTCTGGCCAGGTTATAGGATATATTTTATTGCCTTAGGTAACATAAAGAATAAGCAGTGACGATAATAGTGAATCTAGTCGGAAAAAAGGTTACCGTTAGCGCGTTCTCTTGCAATACACTGCCTAAAAACCATTAAATATGGAACAATATCATGTTGCAAAGAATATAATATATATAAAATGCAACGTCCCTCTGTCTGTCTGTCTGTCCGTTAGTGCCCTTATCACTTGAGAACCACTTATTCGATTTACGTGTTTTTATAAATTTATACATATGATATGTTCTATATAATTCGATATAAGCCTAGATAATGGGAGATAAGATGAGATAATGGGAGATAAGTGTAAATAATGGGAGATAAAGAGAAATTATGGGAGACAAGCAGAGATAAGTCTAGGTAATGGGAGTTATGGTGAGATAATGGGAGATAAGGAGAAATAATGGGAGATAAGGAGAAATATTGGGAGATAAGCAGAGATAAGTCTAGATAACGGGAGATAAGGTGAAATAATGGGAGATAAGGAGAAATAATGGGAGATAAGGAGAAATAATGGGAGATTAGCAGAGATAAGCCTAGATAATGGAAATTATGTTGAGATAATGGTAGATAAAGAGAAATAATGGGAGATAAGGGGATAATGGCAGATATTTTATTACGTTAGATAACATAAGGAATAAGCAATGACGATAGTAGTGAATCAAGTCCACGCGAGCGGAGCCTCGGGCACGGCTAGTACTTAAATAAATTAATAAATAAGTAACCGACCTACCGGGATTGGAATCCGAGACCTTCTGGACCGCAGGCAAGTTCTTGGCTACGGAGTCACGGGCTACCAGTCGTAGCAGGCCACCCCACAGAAAAGAAATTCTTATTAAAAACTAAATAATTTAGAAAAAGTACATTTTTTTTTAGATTAATAATCAGAAAGATGTCTAGCGTGAAGACGAAATAATGTGGAACCGATAATTTTAGGACCTTGCAAAGATAGGATATCATGATTCTTGGAATTAGATCGTGTCAAATTGGAGTGACTCTAGGGATAATAAGTTTCCTCTTATATATCTTAATGCTGTTCAAGAGGTAAATAAATTACATAGGTATATCTTTTTAATGTGTTTACAATGTTCTGCTTCCAGAAAATCTCTGCTGCTTTATAGATTAGTACGAGAAATATAGCGAGTATCAAAATTCGTAGTGATAAAAATGAATTGCAGTGGGAAATGATATTTTACTATTTATTTATTTATTTATTTTAACGGACAGGCCAATTACAATAGTAATATACAAACAAAATTACAATAGTAATATAAAAACAAAATAATGTTAAAACACAATGCACATATACAATTTATAACGGGAAAAAAAAGGAGAAAAAAAAAACAAGCATTACAACAGTTTAACATCTCAGATCCCGAACGCGCTTACAAGCGTTTTAAATTCGCTAACACTATAACTGAAGGGATCAAGGCTGTATGTATTAAATAATCGGCACATTCTCGTGAGAGGACTGTAATAGCCATAATTAGCACTGTGAAATGGAATACTGAGCAGTACACTGCCACGAGTCCTATGAATATTATTAAGTTGGACGCTCTCCAAAAGTGGTGGACAGGAAATAAAGCCATTTAGGAGTTTATATAGGAATAAAACATCTGCAATATCCCTACGCTTTTCCAAAGTAGCCACACCAAAAGCGTTGATAATCACCCCACAGTCAATATGAAAACTTGCATCCTTATAAGTACTTATTCCAGCTTTAAAAGCTAAAGTTCGTAGAAATCTACGCTGCACTGACTCAATCTCAGCAATATTGCACTGTTAGATAGTGACTTTGATAGCAAGTCAAAGTCACTTGATTATTATGGAGAAATGAATAGTGAAATGTTTACGAAATGGTTCAAAAACCAGTTGATTTCTAATTTAGAAGAACCATCTTTAATTATAATGGATAATGGTTCACACCATTCAGTTGAAGTAGAAAAACAGCCATCTGCAGCATGGAAAAAAGAAGAAATTCTCGAGTGCTTACAGAAGAATAGTTTACTTCATAACAAACAGATGTTTAAGAGAGAATTGCAGATATTGCAAAAGCTCATAAAAAATCAGAGGAATATCAAATTGATAAGATTTGGCATCTTCTGACTATTATCTGTTTCCAAACCTGAAAAAACTGCTGACTGGAAAGCTTTTTACATCAAATGACGAAGCTATTACAGCCGTGGATGGATATTTTGCATGCATGATATTGAATTATTGGACAAACGTTGAAATAAATATATTGAAGTTTCAGGAAATTATATTGAAAAATAAAATACATTTCAAGTCAAAAAAAAATTTTCTTTCATTAAGTCGAGAACTTTTCAGACAGTGCATATTTTTATTCATGTTTCTAAAGAAATATTATAGATACAATATTGCATTTATCTTTGTGGGCCAATTTCTCTATAAACATGAATTACTAAAACATTACAAGCCAATAAAAAATCATAACTTAGTTAAAATTCTACTTAACGGGAAACAGCTATCAAGACGCAGCAGGAACCAACAAAGTAGTGCTGTGGTTTAGTTGGTTAAAGGTTAGGACGTATATTCTATGATCATTGGTTCAATTCACATCGGCACTTCGAAACTTACGTTTATGTATTTTTTTGTTTGTTAACACTCTCTCTTCTGTCAACTTTAACTTCATTCTGAGGCATGGTTTAGGTAATATTTAACATATATTGTAACTACCCATGAACGGACAAAACAGTAAAATGGTGGCTTTGAGATTGAGGCTTTATTTGCTGACAATTCCAATGCCGATAACGTTGAGAGAATTAAAAATTTATTCTGGAATGTGAGGAGAAAGACGATGAAACGGGGCTCCTACTGGTAAGCGGTAGGAGAGTGATATTATATCTTAGTTGAACGCAGGGGCGTATAAAATGAGGTCGTGCTTAGTAAAGGTACTTATATCAAAGTGTTTAAAATGCCCAAATCGATGTCGCTCAGACTATCTCCTATATCAAACTTTTTTTATCGGCACATGTGCTTCAGGGAAATCCCTAAAGAACTGCAGAGGCGCCGTATATGGGAAAAAGCGTTTCGCGTTGGTCTTGAACCTCTGTAAATTGTGTAAATTTTACAAGGTGGAAAATATAGTCTTTGGCAAACCATTCCAAAGAGAAGATTTTCTCCATATAAAAGACTGCTTAAAAAGGGTTCTACGGGGAGTGACAAGCTGAATCTCATACGAATTATGTATTAGCGCTAAGTGTATTCCTAGCATCTACCGTTCTAGGAGAAATTAAACGGACTATATCCATCGAACACTTTTTGGAGTTTTTCTTAATTTTTTTTGCGAGATATTCTGTCGCCCGATTAAATTGTAGATGTTGAAAAAAGGATAAGTATGGTATCTAACTCAAGAAAATATATAATATCTTATTGTATACTTTTATAAATCAGTTACTGATATTAATTTTATAAAATTATATAAAAATTTTTATACTTGTTAGGAAATGTTTGATATGACCATTTGTCCAGTAGTACCGTTCAGTACATTTTATAAATTGCCTAAATTTGATAGTACTTTTTAAGACTTAAGAATTTGGGAGTAGCTATCGCGGCAAATGATGCAACTAACTCGTTACTAATGGTTTCCAACTCCATAGTTTTGGTTTGTGTTGCTAGGGAATAAGAAATCGCTCCTGATGAAGCTAACATGGTTAGCGAAACGCGCGTCGAGTGCAAAAATAGAGTGTTTGGTGTAGTGGTGATATATACTGAGTAGTAGATATTACAATTTTAAAGAATGGAAATAGATTAGAATTCGATATTTTCTGTAAATCAACCTTTTCAGATGTCACCATTCCAGCAGACACAATACAACTCCCATAAACTGGAAGCTTATATATCTATGATCCATAGAGCCTTCAATTTCCCTCTTAGTAAAAATAGTTTAAGAAAAGAACTGGACACGATCAAGTACGACTTCCAATCTAAAATAATTAATATCCTAATAAGCCGTAAAGAAAAGCAAATCACCTTCAGCTTAATTTATCCCATAAAAGAATACCAAGAACGGAAAACATTCATACCTCTGACATATTTTGGTCCCATCTCGTATAAAATAACTCAAGTTCTCACAGCTGAAAAAACAGAATAGCTTTAAAACCTGCTCAAAAAATATTCAATATATTTTTCAATGCTAAAGATAAAACTAATAAACATAATAAATCAGGCGTTTATAAACTTTTTTTTTATGGGTCTAGCACACGTGCTGCAGGGAAGTCCCTAAAGCGCTCCAGTAGCGGCATGTATGCGGAAAAAAAAAGCGATTCACGTTGTTCTTGAATCGCTGTAAGTTATACTCGGTGGGAAACACAGCGCTGAGCAAATTATTCTAAAGGGATGATGTTCTCCATATAACATAAAAGACTGCTTGAAAAGCGTTGTACGCGGAGTAACAAGCTGAACCTCATGCGGATGTGAAGCACTAGCGCGACGTGTATTTCTAACATGCACTGCTTTGGGAGGAATTAAGCGGGCTACATCCTTCGAGCACTTTCCATGAAAATACTTGTAGAACAGACTCAAGTCACCAACCGTTCTTCGATGTTCCAGCGAATCAAGACCACCGGTCAGTTCCGGGTCTCCAGTCAGACGAATAGCTCTTCTCTGAACAGAATCCAACAAATGCAGTGTATGTTTGGGAGCGGAGCCCCAAACATGGGAGCAGTATTCCATAGTTGGTCGAATTTGAGCTTTGTAAAGAAGTAACAGTTGTTGTGGAGAGTAAAGCTTTCTGGTTTGAAATAATATTCCCAACTTTTGAGAAGCTCTCCTTGCTATGCCTGCAACATGTTCATGCCAGGATATATTTGCTCCCAAACTAACGCCCAACAAATTGAGCAACGATGCTAGGGGAATGGAGTGCCCCGACATAACTATGTCGGGTTCAGCAACGTTAACTTTTTTACAAAAAAATGCCGCCTGGGTTTTTGTAGCGTTAAATTCCACTTGGTTACTGTCACCCCAAGATAGAATTTCTTCCAGGTCTTTGTTAAGTTGAACGACCTCCTGCTCTCTGCGGATATTCGCCTGGGCAGCCGATGTCCGAGCATTCAAAGGAAATGAAGAGACAAGCGTAGTGTCTTCTGCAAAGCTGTAAATTGGATTCCCGGTCTTTTCCAGCAGATCGTTAATGTAAATGAGAAAGAGAGTAGGAGACAGTATGGAGCCTTGGGGCACACCGGCGTTGATTTGAAGGAAAGAAATCCGTCGACCACCATTCGTAAAGAACGCTCTCTGAGGAAACATGCGAGCCACAAAAGAACTTTTCAGACATACCACAACAGCGTAGCTTAGCCAACAGTCCATCGTGCCAAACACAATCGAATGCTTTGGATATGTCAAGAGCAACCGCTCGAGATTCTCTAAAGTGTTCAATTGCGTTGTTCCAAACATGTGTTACATATGTCAGAAGATCTCCTGTTGATCTATGTTTACGAAAGCCATATTGATGATCGCTAATAATATTGAATCGTTCAAGATATTTTAGAAGATGCTGATTGATAACCTTTTCCATGACTTTCGATATTATTGAAAGCAGAGCGACTGGTCGGTAGTTATTTGGCAAGGTCTTCTTGCCTTTTTTAGGTATCGGCTGAACCGTGGCACATTTCCAGCAGGACGGAAATATTCCCTTTCTGTAGGATACGTTGAAAAGTCTCCAGAAAACTGGTCTTAGTTCCCTTGCACAGTTTTTGAGAACTATGGCAGGTATTCCGCCAGCGCCAGAAGGCTTTTTGGTGTCTAGCTTCATTAAAATACGCTTTATGATACGCTGTCTGAAGTCAACATCGGGCATCTTTGACTGCAATATGGGAATAGTAGGTGGTGTTTTTCCTTGGAAATCGACAGTAGAGTGTGAAGCAAAGAGTTCAGCCAACAAGTTCGCTCTCTCAACAGGTGTAGTTGCAATCGAATTATCTGGCCGTGTGAGTGGTGGTATGGTGGAATTGGTGAAATTTTGACTAACTGCCTTAGCGACTGCCCAAAAGGATCTGGAATTATTGGGACAAGCGAGAAGTTTGTTTCTGGTTCGTTGATTGTGTGACTACTTGGTTTCGTCGATAATTCCTTTGCGTCTGTTCCGGGCACGAACAAAGGTGTTACGATTTATGGTGTTAGGATTTTCACGCCATTGTCGGTAGGCAATATGTTTAGAAGCAACAGCTTCTTTGCATTGTCGGTCAAACCAAGGCTTGCCGTTGGAGGGGCATTTCTTCGAAAAAGGGATGTAAGCTACCATACCAGCCAAAATACATCGGAGACCTTCCTGGCGCAGTCAGATGGGTTGTCAGATCGAAAACAAACGTCCATCCAAGGGAAAGTTCGAAAATATTTCATGAGATCTTCCCATTTAGCAGATTTGTCGTGCCAAATCTTGCGCGGCCTAGGCGCCTCTCTGTCACTGATTGGCAAGGTACTTGATGCCGAAAGCAGTTTATGGTCGGAAGAACCTAACGGCGGATTTACGCTGACCGTGTAAATCTCCGGATTGGTGGTTAAAAAACAGATCAAGAAGACTGGCGAACTCCCCGTCGCGATCAGGGATCCGTGTTGGTTCGTCAATAAGCTGAGTTAAGCCACAACTGATTGAGAATGATTCAGCTTCACGACCTTGTTCATCGGTAGTATTTGAATATTTAAGCCAGTTGATATTGTGGACATTAAAGTCGCCCAGGATGGCAATTTCGGCACCTGGATAGTTAATTTGTAATATAATGTTTATAAACTTAAGTGTCAAGAGCGCAATAACTGTTACGTAGGCCAAACAGGACGGAATTTCAAAACAAGATTCGCAGAACATCTTATAGGTTAAAAAATGAAAAATTACACTTTGCTAAACATTTTTTAGAAACTGACTATCCATTTTCTAATATTAATTGTAAGATACCCACATCCTTTCATTATATAAAAATAAATACAAAAAAAACCTGTTTTAATCTTAGTTAAGCGTTTGAAAAAGTAGTGGTATTGCGAAATTGCGATAACGCATTTGTAAATCTTTGGAAAAAATATATTTAGTGTCAGTTCACAAAGTAAATAAATAATTTTATTGTTAAAATGTACTGTCACAAAGTTAAGCCAATCAGTCAACTCCTTAAACAGATTATCGGTGTTTTTATTATTTATTTCCATAATAATAAGACTTTTGTTTCGTGAAGAAAAATTTCTATCCTGTTTTTCTGCCTTAATAATTATTTACATTCTATACTGTTTTTATGAAAATAAAAGAAATCTTAGTACTTATGTGGTTCCTTTTTACAAAAAAAGCACAAATGGGATACTCGAAGCAAAACGTGAATAAAATTTTACGAGTGGCAATTCAAAGCAAATATCAGCATATTTGTAATATATTTTCATGAAAAAAATGTAAGCAAAGGTTAAATATGTTTCTCTGTGTTTTTTTTATTCTCTCCCTAAAAAATTGTTTTCTCGCATAAAAGCCCTTTACTATAAATAAAAAGTACACTTGAATATTTATAAAATTCTATTATATGGTTTTTCTGTACATCTAGAGCCTAAGAGAGCAAGATAACTACAGCGATAATAAAAAAATGGTGGTGGGTACTAGAAACGTCTTTCAAATTTCAGGTTGTTATTGTGTGGTTATCAGCTAAAAAAACTTTTTCTATTTATAATAATATAATAATAATAATAAACGTCTTTATTTGATACTTGGCGAAATGCAGGAGTGTGCTGTTGTTAATCGAGTTTTCAAAAAAAAATACAATCCACAAAAAAAAGAAAATAAATACAATTCAAAAAGTCGCAATCATTATTTAACTCTACTTACTCAAAACTCAATAGGAGAGGAAAAAAAACGCTGCAATTCCACATGAATTAATATTAATACTCAAATACAAACAAACCGCGATCCTCACCTCTGAGATAAAATTTCCTTCAGCCGTCTTCTGAAAGAAAATTCAGACAAAGCAACCAAACCCCTAGAAATCTCGTTCAGAAGTTTAGCAGATGTATAGATGTATACCTAGTATTAAGCTGATGTGCCGAGCTTCGATAATACAGCCTTCCGGAAATCCAATTTACAGCTTTGCAGGTGACAGTACTCTTTATTCACTTTGAACGCTCGGGCATCGGCTACTCAGGCGAATATCCGCAGACAGCAGGAGGTCGTACAATTTAACAAAGACTTGGAAGAAATTCTATCTTGTGGTGACAGTAACCAGGTAGAATTTAACGCTAAAAAAAACCATGTCGAGGCACTTCATTCCCCTAGCATCGTCACTCAATTGTTGGGGCGTTAAAAATATGTCCTGGCATGAACATGTTGCAGACATAGCAAGGAGAGCTTCTCAAAAATTGGGAACCAGAAAGCATTACACTGCACAACAACTGTTAATTCTTTACAAAGCTCAAATTCGACCAACTATGGAATACTGCTCCCATGTTTGGGGCTCCGCTGCCAAACACGCACTGCATTTGTTGGATTCTGTTCAGAGAAGAGCTGTTCGTCTGATTGGAGACCTGGAACTAACTGGCGGCCTTGATTGATTCGCTGGAACATCGAAGAAAGGTTGGCGACTTGAGTCTGTTCTACAAGTATTTCCATGGAAAATGTTCGAAATATGTAGCCCGCTTAATTCCTCCCAGAGCGGTACATGTTAGAAATATACGTCGCGCTAATGCTTCACATCCGTATGAGGTTCAGGTTGTTACTCCGCGTACAACGCTTTTCAAGCAGTCTTTTATATGGAGAACATCATCTCTTTGGAATAATTTGCCCAGCGCTGTGTTTCTCAACGAGTACAATTTACAGCGATTCAAGAACAGCGTGAGTCGCTTTTTCCGCACACATGCCCCTCCTGGAATGCTATAGGGACTTCCCTGCAGCACGTGTGCTAAACCCATAAAAAAAAGACAGTCTATACAGAAAGCAACCCAGATGTAGCCTTTCTATATTCTTAATATGCAACCATTTCAACTCCTTCAGCCTGCCACTCACATGATCCCTTCTCCTGCTTCCAAAAAATCAAACGTACACAGGAGTTTCGAATTTTTTGCAGCTTGTTTTTCAACATAAGGTCGGATCATAAACCATAAGCCAGGCTTCTGTCAGGTGGCTGTTTTCTGTCAGATGGCTTTCTTTCTTTATGTATATATATATATATATATATATATATATATATATATATATATATATATATAAACTGATGGTGCTCGGACTTTTAATTTTGAGAAAATCGAATTAGGTGCTTAGTTTAGAATTACATGCGAGAAAAGTATTGGGTAAATATCTACCGGTTTCTTTTCTCACTACAAGAACTAGGCATTTTTCTTCCATTAATACGATAGAAAATACTAGAATGTTTAAAAATATAGCAGAAGAACTTCAAAGATTTTTTTAAATAAATATTTAAAAAAAAAAACTAACAATAATTTATTATAGTCCTCAATTTTTTGTTGAGGGATTAAATTTATTATTCTCACTTGACAATGCTCTGAATAATATATTCATACTGTTAAAATACGGGGAAGTATTTGAAAATATAATTTCACTTGTACCTAACTTTGAAATCGTAATACGAAATAAATATTAGCATAGATTTACATAATATTTTCGCTCGGGATATAACTAACCAAAATATGCAGTAATTTTAACAATATTTTATTTTCATACGCAGAGGGAATGGTTAAATTACTTTCTGGTATATATAATTTTAGTGTTATTAAATTCAAATTGTTCGAATAGTTTATACTCTTAATAAATGATGATGAATTTTATAAAAATTATGCACAGTAATATATAATTCGTCTTGTTTAATTTACCGACATTGCATGGAATCTATTTATATGATATCGTATCAAAGACGTTTTTGGGTTCTCCGATGACTAACTTCCAAGTCTTTCTGCCATTTCTTTGCTCCTTTGGTAGTTCCCTTGAGCGTTTTTGGGTTTTCGAGGTTTTTTATGGTTTAAGCATATCTATTTAGCTTTAATTCTTTTAGACAATCTATTTTTAATGTGTTTTGTGCACTACTATCTTATTTGTTTTGTGTCACTATCCGTCACCAGAGAATTTGCCCCTTCGGTTTATTTTCTTTTATCTTCATTTCGCATTCTATTTTTTATTAGAATATTTTTCTTTCTTTCCCACGTACATGTTTATAGATACTATATTTTCGTTTCTTTTCAATTTGGATGTAAAGTACTATTTAGACAGCATGTTTTTCTTGCGTCTTTTATTACTTTAATAATCTTCCTGTTTTTTCCTGCTATTGTATCGAAATCTACTATATAGCAGCTATAATTAGTACAAGTTAATATTTCCTCTAAGTGGATGTTATAGATATTTTGATTTTGTGTGATGAGTTCTAATTCTCACTTTCTGTATTCCCCTTGTAACTTTAGCACCATATATTTTGGACAAGAACTTGATCATTGGTACAACTGAATGTGCATGAACATATTTCTCCTAAGTCAATAGTAGTGCCATTACATTTTTTAGTGTTCCGTACGGAACACTTATAAGATCACTTCGGTGTCTGTCTGTCTGTCTGTCTGTCTGTCACACCCGATTTTTTCCGAAACTATTTGACATAGAAAGGTGAAATTTGGTAATAATATAGGAATTGATGGCCTCATTAAAGCCATGTAGTTTTGAGAATTAAATTTTGACTTAAGGGGTTAGTTTTGGGGGGTGAAGTCGGAAGTGAAAAAAAAAAAATTTCATTAGGTCATCGAGTGTGGTGTCAAATGAAAGGTTGTGAAAACACGAGTAAAAAATATATATATATAATATTATACTTGCGCACACTTTTCTTTGTATTATTTTTAAAAATTCGCGAAAAATTGCTGTCCCGGGCCTTATCTCGAAAAGTACTTATCAAAAAATTTCGAAAAAATTCTGGAATATTCTCCACGGGGTGTAGATTGAACGAAAATTATCACGAGTGCATTACATTTAATAATTTATATGGTATATAAAAAAAAAACAAAATTTCAAGGTCATCAGATTTCAGTCAAGATTGGAAACAAACTTTGTTGAAAACTCATTTGGGGTGTGTTTTGTGAAGTCACTGATTATTTTATACCACCGTAACATAAATTTTGACTTAAGGGGTTGGTTTTGAGGGGGTGAAATCGGAAGTGAAAAAAAATTTTTTTTACTAGGTCGTCGAGTGTGGTGTCAAATGAAAGCTTGTGGAAACACGAGTAAAATATATATATATATATATATATATATATATATATATATATATATATATATATATATATATATATATATATATATATAATGTAATACTTGCGCACACTTTTCTTCGTATTACTTTTAAAAAATCGCTGTCCCCTACCTTATCTCGAAAAGTACTGATCAAAAAATTTTGAAAAAATTCTGGAATATTCTCCACGGGGTATAGATTGAAAGAAAATTATCACGAGTGCATTACCTTTAATAATTTATTTGGTATATAAAAAAAAGAAAATTCAAGGTCACCAGTTTTCAGTAAAGATTGGAAACAAACTTTGTTGAAAACTCATTTGGGGTGTGTTTTGTGAAGTCACTGATCATTTTATACCACCCTAACAAAAATTTTTATTTTAAAAACAATCAACGTACGGAACACTAATTGTGCAAGTTCAACTTGCACAATTAGTTTAGGTTTTTTTCCATAGATTTCGATGTTTTCTAAAACATATTTTAATGAGTGCGGTATACAACATCCTTGTTTTAGAACCGTATCTGCTACAAATCTGGGCAATATTCTGTTACCTATTTTTATTTTTAATGTTAGCTCCTCATACAAGATTTTAAAAACATTCATTAGGGTGTAGCTAATATTTTTTTCTTTTAGTACGTTCAACAATTTAACCGAAACTCTGTCATAGGTTCTATAGAAATCAACGGATATAAGGTGTGTTTTGATTTGTGTTTAATATTTTTTCTATAAATTTTCTCAGAATCTAAATTACTCTTCTTCTTGCTCTCTGTCCTTTTTATTATTGAAATCTCTAAGAATTCTGAAATATGGAGAATTTGGGATACTGGCTATTGTTATACTGCAATTTTTTTTTAGCGGAAATATTTATGGGCATTATAGAAAAGAAAATAACGGAACATGAGTTATTCAAGAGATGTTTATGCTGGTATAGATTCGTGGACGGTATCTTAGTATGCACAGAGAAAAATCAACAATTTCTTTAGAATATATAAATAGTATACAAAACAATATACAATTTACACTAGAAATAGAAGAAGAAGAAGTCAATTAGTTTTTTGGACTTAACAATCACAAGGAAACAAAACATCCATAAGTTTTCAGTTTTCCATAAACCCTCGCACACAGACACAAAAACTCGTTACACCTCCATTCACACAAACTAGCAGCTTAGCACAGCATGATTCATAGATTAATAGACATCCCAATGAATGAAAACAAACTTTGACAAATAATTGAACAATATTAAACAGTTAACAACGGATACTCCTCAACCATTATTCAAAATGTTTTCAATAGCAAAATAAAGAAAAAAGCAATATCACAAATATATCCGACAACTAAAATTAAACAAACTGTAAATCAATTACATACATCGGAAATATGTACTTCTAATAAAATTGCCTCTACTGGGATCTTACCTATTCAATACGACATCTCGCGGCTTTTCAAGAATTAAACTTAAGGGGCATTTTTTAATCTGTCATAAGCGTCTGTGTAAATTAATATTACAAAGTTTCTTAAAAATGAACACCGAAATTTTTGCTTTTTGGGAAAAAATCAATAAAAAGACTTTCATGCTGTGTTAACAATTGTGAAAGTCACCTGCAAAAGGATTTAAATGCAGTTTTTCATGCATTTCCAAAAGCGAATGAGGGTTATGTAAATACTACTAATGTATTCGGGCAAGTGGAAAAAGTTGATAGACTGAAAGTGTGGAAAAAAAGTTCTCCGAACTGAACGAAAAATCCCAATTGATGCTAAAATTTGTTCTAAATATTTTTAAAAAGATTACGTTCTTCCAGGTAAGAAAAATTATTTATTCTTGAACAGTCATTTGTTTTTTTTTTTTTTGTAATTTGTGTGCGTGTGTCTTATTAGATAACATCTTTTAAATTTTATTTTGATAAAATAGTCTCAATTATTTTGTATTCATTTAAAGTCATAAATAGTTAATAAATATTAACTTCCGAAGTGAATTGGCATTTGATTTGAAATCAGTTAAAGTTTTACCGGTTTGAATGTTTCCAATACTTCTTGACGTTTTACTTTCCAGGTACATTTGATATCAGTGGAGGTTAAAATACTTAGCTGGTTGCTACAATTATTGTAAAAAATTAAGTTTCATACAAAAATTGAAATGTAAATATTTCACATAGGTTAGAACCTTACCAGTAACAGTACAAAAGAGTTCCGAGGATATGTTTGCATTTTTCACCTTCACCGACTTTACAAGAGCATTTCATACATAAAATTTCTACTGTTCTACTGTTGAATGTGCAGTTGGGCCGTGGATACACATGCAGTTTGAATTTTCGTTATGTTGATTGATTTTAAAAGTTTTTCACCGGGTGTGAAGTTTCTTTGGGCAGGATTTGTACTGGCCCACACTCCCTATGCTTCACACGTTATAAATTTATATCTGCACCCATATTTCGGTCATCTTAATAATAATCATAGTAGGCTCCGCCCACAGGTAAGATCTCAATACTAAAGAAAAATAATCTTAATATTGCATTCAAAACTAACAACACATTAAGGAAACATATAAAAAACAACAAAGATAAAATAAGTAAACATCAGTCGAGCAAAGTCTATAAGTTAGACCGTGGCTCATGCCAAAAGAGTTACATACATTTACATCAATAGTTGGCACTATACTATAACCACTACGCTATTTTCTTCTAAACAACTAACTGACGAAAACATGGTATATAAAACTAAAATTTAGAAAAAAAGATGAGGATAAGGTTTGCACAATAAAACCGATCTGAACGATTGTTCGAAAGTACTTGTTTGAACACGATTAAATCAGTATAGTCGAATTGTAGATATTTGGGAACAAACAGTTACAAAAAGAACCTTTAAAACTAGAATTAGAGAACATAAAAGAGATTTTTATAAATAACAAAAAACAACTTGGGTAATGTCGACGATCTATTAACAAATATTCACATTTTCAGTGAAAACTTTAACATTTTACACATCTAAAATAAAGGTAAAAAGTTGAATTTAATAGAATCTTTAGAGATTAACAAAAGAAAAAAGACAGATAATTTACTAAATGATCAATTAGAAATAAACAAATCCCCTTTGTTAAACTTATGAGTTTTACCTAAACCTGTGATTCCCAAAGTGGTTTAGGTGGACCCCTAGGGGTCCACGGGAGACTCGACGGGGGTCTACGTTGGCGTGAAAAAAAAATGGGGTTCACAAGTTGTAAGTGGGGGTCCACGAAAATTTATCTGGTTTGGATAGTAAAGAACAAAAATATTGGCTTGGCTTTATCTATCAATGTAGGCAGATAATACACTACTCAAAAAAATTAAGGGAGCAAAGAAAATTCCAAATTTTTCGGTGATTTTTAACAGGCTGTATTTCGGTGAAAAATGGTCGTATTGAGACTTTAAAAAAAAGCATTTTGAAGTTTTAAGATTCTAATTTTCAGATTTTTTGGCTAAAATTTTTTAGGAGCTACGGTTCTCATGCAATCCTAACAGATAGCGCGAAAAAATAATATTGCAAATATTTTGCTTTTTTTTTTTGGTTCACGGGCTTGAAAAAAATTTTTTCACTTAGGCCGGCATATTGATCAGATAGCCTGTTTATTTAACATTAATTTCCTTGTTCAGACGTGCAAAGGGACGAAATACGACTTGTGATGTGCTTGCAATCTTGCATGAACTTGTTTGATTCTTCACCAATATAAATACGAATGCCAAGGACAAACGTTACTCATTTGTTTCCGGAATTTTGAAAAGAAAAGTGTGAGTGAATCGATGTCAGTGTTTGCCAGTGCCGGAAAAAGTAAGTACCTGCCTATTTGTTATTCATACTTTTATTTTATATTGTAATAATATTATATTTGTTATGTTTGCGTGTAGTAGGTACGTAATAAAATTAAATACTGAACAGGGCCATTATTCGATACTTCTATAAAAGAACAGATAGCCGAGAAAGATTGAATTTTAGTACTTTTTATTATAAAATTCTTTATTTACCCGACTGTGGTGATTCACTAAACGAGAGATATATGATTGACCTGCATGTTTGTACATATTTCAGTGCCCTCGTAGTTGCTAATGCTAAATGACTAAAAATATTTTCATAAATTGTACGTGTCTTTATGTACCACTCGTAACGTACATCAAAGTAATAAATAAATCATTAAAATCGCGGAGTTTTGATGTCAAAATATTCTTTAAAAGTATTTTCTCTCGAATTTACAGAAATGTATCAAAATATAATTATTCAAAAAATATTTTATATTACATTAAAATAGGTTTAGCCGTTTTGTGAAAACCTCTGTATGGATCTTAGTAGTTTATTGCTTTTAATAATTAAAATCAGTTTTTCCGCCGGCATTTTGGTTTTTTCATTGCAATAATTAATTAATCCTATTTCATTCTGTTAAAATAGCCATATCCTGTTAAAGTCGCCTTATGATTACTAAAACAACCATTTTTTTCTTTACAGGTAGGTAACTGATACGAAACATGGCTGAATCTTAGAAGAAATGTCGACAGTACAGTGTTGATTATTTGAAATATGGTTTTCTTCCATCAAAGGCAGACAAACGATTGCCCATAAGCCTTTTATGCAAATAGTTTTGAGCAGTGACTCTATGAAACCATCGAAGCTCGAAGATCATCTAAGAAGGTGTCATCCTGATAAAATAGGTAAAGATTTAAAATATTTTCAAACATTGAAGGAAAAATATGAAAAGAGACCCACCGTGCACAGTATGTTCGCTTCAACATCTCAAAGTAACGTTGATGGCTTGCGGGCATCTTACAATATCTCATTGCTTATAGCGAAATCTGGAAAACCGCACACCATCGGTTAATTTTACCCGCTGTTGAAGAAGTTTTAAAAAACTGTTCTGTACAAACCTCTATTTGACGTACTCAAAAGAATTCCTTTGAGTAACAACACTGTACAAAGACGTATCGATGAAATGAGCTCTAATATTGAAAGGTTCTTGTGTAATTATCTGCAAACAACTCATTTTTCTATTCAACTGGACGAGTCAACTTTACCTGGTAATGAAGCATTATTATTGGCATTTGTTCGATTTGTTATGGACGAAGAAATCCATGAAGAGCTGCTATTCGCGAAAACTTTGGAGACGGACACTAAAGGCGAATCAATATTTAATGTCCTGAGTGATTTTTTTTAAGGAAAAATCGATTCCATTTACAAACATTATTTCGACGGCAGCAGATGGAGCTCCTGCTATCTTCGGGCGATATCGTGGGTTTATAAGCCATCTTAAAAGAATTATACCAGGAGTAACTGCAATTCACTGTGTCATCTACCGACAACACCTGGTAGCGAAAAATTTGAGTGATAGATTGCACCAATCCCTTCAATTTATGATTAAAGCAGTTAACAAAATAAGAAGCAATGCGTTGAATACCCGTTTATTTGCACAATTGTGCGACGAAAATGATGAAGACTTCCAACGATTGCTCTTACATACTGAAGTACGCTGGTTGTCGAAAGGTGCATGTTTAACAAGATTTTACTCACTTTTTGAATCTCAGTTTTAGAGTTTCTGGAAAGTAAAGATCCAGATTTAAAAGAAAACCTGATCAAATTGAAAGCAGACAGATTTGTTCAAAAAATTTAATGACATTAACTTGCAGTTACAAGGGGACAGCCTAAATCTAATAAAAACAAAGGGTGTAATTTCGGCTTTTCTTGGAAAATTGAAATTTATGAAGCAAAATATTAGTCGGTGCGAATTTCTCCCAGTTTTCAAACTTGTCACAGGCAGAATGTCTTGATGAGGATATTCAGACATACGTTCAACATTTAAATGCCCTGCATGATGACTTGAAAAATAGATTTGAAGATATTCTGACGATGGAAATACCACCATGGATCATAAATCCATTTGATGAAATGGAAGTGGCGAATGTGGCATTACAAGAGAAGCTACTCGAGCTTAGCACCAATGAGGAGCTGAAGGTGAAATTTAAAAATGACTATCAAACATTTTGGCTGCAGGCAGAAATACCCGAAAAATATCCTGGGCTGTGGGAAACTGCGAGAAAACTTTTGATAGCGTTTCCCTCGTCACACCTTTTCGAAAAAAAGTTTTAGTGTCGTTACAAACCTATTAACAAAAAAAAAGGAGCAGATTGAACATCACAGAACGGGGAGATTTGCGGGTATTCCTTACAAAACTGAAGCCAAATATTG
Source organism: Pachyrhynchus sulphureomaculatus (assembly GCA_019049505.1). NCBI lineage: Eukaryota > Metazoa > Arthropoda > Insecta > Coleoptera > Curculionidae > Pachyrhynchus > Pachyrhynchus sulphureomaculatus. Next base: position 165,821,760 of record CM032454.1, on the reverse strand, counting down.
ATAATTTGCTGTCAATCCATCAAGTACATCCCTCCCATTAAAATTATGAATATTTTTTTTTTAATTGTTGATTTGCATTGTTGAAGTTACGGTACGTTATTAATGTTTAATTTTAATTATATTAAGTCTGTAATTATATTATTTTAATAAATAGAATACAAGAAAATATATTATTTTTCTTTTTATTTTTACCACTCCGAATTTAGGGTTGAAACTCAGCCACGACGCAAATTTCCATCGTTAGATCTAATCTTCACATTTTTTGACGAGTTTTGGGAATATGGTAGAAATGTAGCAGCAGGGGGTCCACCGAAACCAGTAAAATTTTTGAAAGTGGTCTACGAGAAAAAAAAAGTTTGGGAACCTTTGACCTAAACCGTCAGAATAATAGGCCATATAATAATATAAGATCCATTATAATTTAATTCTACGAAATTTATTATATAAAGATCAAATGTATTAACATTAGTTCATATACTTTTGCACATCAGATGAAGTAACAAAGCTATGAAACATGTCATGTGATTGGTAATATGCAGGTAACATCAATAAAGTGAAAATCTAAAAACTAAGTGTTTTTGACTATGGATTTGTATCAAGTAACGATCGACGTTATAAATTGCAAATTTTTCGTTTATTAATTTATATTTTACTGCAAATTTTTCACAAATTATACGGTTTTAGTTTGGTAGAAATATCAATTCACAGAGACTGATCGATCGCTCTTATATCATGTGAAACATGTCTATTAGCTTAAATTTATTGCAACAGAATAAGTAATTTAATACTTTATTTTCTAAACCAGATAGCATGCTGAGCACCTTATTTATTACTTTAAAAGCAGTTGGAATTTCAGTTTTATTGAGGAAAGAGTGAACTAAATATTTGAAACAAAGTAGAAATAATCATCGGGATTATTTTCATCAATAATTTTTGAATGGGTCAGAGATTTAAGTCTTTCTAGAGCATTACAGCCAATATTGCTAGTTCACTGAGAAAAAAATAATATACTTTTTTTGGAACTTTTCAGAATTACACGAAAGTAATAGGTGTTATAAATTACAGGCGCAAACTTGATAAACGGACTAAATTTAGTTTTATAAATCAATATATTTTCTATCTGAAGTTAAATTACATGGTTTAAAAACTAAAGAAAAATTTAGAGTTGTTAATTTTTGCACTAATTACAAGTTGAGAGAAATTCACTAGGAAAATTGTTAGCCAGTGTTCTTTTGTCTCATGTTTTTTAATTAAAATTTTCTACAAAGTTTTACAAATAGAAGATATTAAAACATTTTTAGCTTTATTATATTAACGCGTCTAGTTCCATGCAGATTCTTTTTATCCTTACTTAACTTTATAATTACTAAAAAATGGAAAATTATTTTTATTTTTAAATATTTGCACATGTTATTTAACAGTACATTTAACCTTAAAGTTACATAATACACTAAGCACAAAAGTGGCTTTTTAATATTTAAAAACCTTAAGGGGTTACATATACCTCGAATTTTCAAAAAGTAAATTTTTTTCTTTACGGATTTCTTCTTTATTCTCTATATTTCTAAAAATGATTCAAAAAAATTAAGAAAATTCCATTCCATTACAAAGTTGTAGCATTAAAGTGACCTAACGTCGGATTGGGACCGCTACCTGTCGCAATGCTGCGCCTCTCGGCAGCTGCGTTTCGGATTTCTTTTGTCAACCGGCTTCTTTTCAAAATAAAGTCGTTAGAATTTTGCATCCATTAGTGGAGTTTACTAAGTTGCAAGAGGAAGAATGCATATAGTACGAAGCTGGAATGGGAGACTAGCCGTAAGTTTCCTTTTTATCTATCCCAAACTTTAAACGCGTTTTTCTCGAAACTATTTTTTCAGACACTGTCATTTTTTAATATGTTTTAACTTTTTTTTTTTAATCTTAACAGTTACTTTTTCTATAAAATGTCGAAAGGTTTTTTTAATAGACAATTTTTTTATAAATAAGTAAACGTTATTGTTATAGTCGAAAATGGAAATTATGGAAAATATGAAGGATTTTCCATAATTTCCGTTGGGAAAAAAAATAGAAAATCTGTTCTTATTGATAAAATAGAAATAATTTGTTGGAGACGAGAATATCTACGAGCAATCAGAAAATTTCGAGCCCAAGAAAGAGATTATTTAGTTGAGACTTTGGTTAATGAGAACACACAGTGAAAACATTCTGGATTGACAAAAACATTAAGAGTACCAAACAAGCTTTTATGGACGGTTAGTCAACTGGAGCAGGCTAATTATAACATATATTGGTAGTGAAAACGGATTTCTCGACGGTGGCTTCTTGGAATTCGAATCAAAGTCAACTAAAGATTACCGTGAGGAGATGACGGCCGATGTTTTTGAGGAGTACTTCCAACAAGTGATTGAATGTATATCAGCAGAATCAGTTATGGTATTAGAGAATGTACCATACCATTCTCGATTATTAGAACGACTCCCGACAAATTCATAGAAGAACGCGGATATTCTTCAATGGATGAGAGGCAAAAATCTTAAACATAAAGATGGTATATTCTCAATACTGCAAATCAAAATAAGGGACAGTTCAAGAAATATGCAGTCGATGAGATGGCAAAGGAACGGAATATCACAGTGCTTAGATTACCTCCATATCATTGCGAATTCAATCCCAAAGAGCTAATTTGGGCACAAATGAAAGGTTTCGTTGCAAGAGAAAACACCACGTACAAATTTAAAGACGTAAGGCAATTATTACTCGCCCCAATAGAAAGGATTAAAGAGGATAACTGGTAAAAAAAAACGCCAGTCGACTTATTATAGGAGAAGAAAATAAAATATGGAAACTGGAAATAAAACCCTTAATTATTAATTTAAGGGAAATCGGCTCTTCAGATTTTGAAGATGATAATAGTTTTTGATTGCAATTAAAGTACTTATATATCGTGAATTGTTTATTTGTATATATACAGTCCCTGGCCAAATTATTAGACGCACTGTATTTTTTTTAATAATTTTATGTTTCTTAAGAGTTTATATAATGGTATATTTAAATTACAATATTATTGATTTTTATTTAAAAGAATTGTTGTAGACTACATATTTGTATTTATTTTTAACATATGGCAACACTGTGTTGACAAAGTGATACATGAACGTAAACAACTACAAACCTGTATCAGTCGCGATCGGAATCGAGTCAGGTACGGACGTGTTTCTGTGGCTTTATGGACTGTGATTGTTTGTTTAACAGTTTTATACTACTCAGTTATTAGTTTATTTTGTATGCAGTGTTTTAAAAAAGTAATTGGACTATTTTCATTATGGGTAGAAAAGGCGATCTTTCACCACGTAAAAAAGCTGAAGTGAATTCCCTTGTGATTGCGAAAACATTTACAAACCGAGAAATATCACGAAGATTGGAGGTTTCTGAAGCTAGTGTACGACGCATAAAAAAGAAAATTGAGTCAGGGAAGGAATTAAGCCCGAAAAGAAAGAAAAGATGCGGTAGAAAACCAATTTTCACTCCACGGTCAGAGAGATGTTTGAAGAAAATTTGTGTAGAAAACAGATTTGCTACCACAAAGGTAATAAAATCACAACTCCAGGATGCTAGCGTAAATGCTTCTGAGCGCACTGTTCGAAGAAAATTGAAAGAATTAGATTTTAAGACCTGTCGCCCCGCCAGGAAGCCCAAGTTAACAGCTGCAATGAAAGCAAAGCGCCTGAAGTGGGCCAAACAATGGCAAGACAAAGATGTGGACTTCTGGAGATCGGTAAGATACAGCAATTTAATCAATAATTGATACATTATTATCATTTTCAGTTAAATAAAGCAAATAAACATGGAAGTTTATATATTTTTCCTATTTTTGACAGGTCTGCTTCAGTGACGAAAGCACATTCGAAATTTTGCAGAATAAAGCTCAGTATGTGCGTCGTCGTCATGGAGAAAAGTTTCATTCTGATTGTGTCGTCCCGACGGTTAAACATCCCACCAAAGTGATGATTTGGTCACTCATCAGCGGCAAGGGTACTGGACGTCTGTACGTCGTCAAAGGAGTAATGAGGCAAGATCAGTACAAAGAAGTATTACAAAATCGGTTGATTCCGCAGCTCAGAGAATGGTTTCCAAATGGGGAACCATTCACTTTCATGCAAGATGGAGCTCCCTGCCACACTGCTCGGTCTGTTAAAGCTTTTTTGGCAGAAAAAAAATATCCCTCTGTTGGATTGGCCCCATTGAAAATGTGTGGGAGCTGATGAAAAGAGAAGTGGCTAAAGATGTGATTACCAACAAAACCCAGCTCCTAGAAAAGATTATTCATGTGTGGAATCATCATCCTCAAATGCAGGAGACAGTACAATCTTGCATTGATAGCATGCCGCGCAGAATTAAAGCTTTGATAGCGGCTAAAGGTGGCTCAACTAAATATTGACTTTTACTAACAGTAATTTCACTTTTCTTTAAAACTTAATAAACTTATGCTTTTCTAAATTAATGCTGTTTTATTTATGTCAAATAAATAGGTAATTGATTGGATAATATAAAAATAAAAAACAAATCAATTTAAAATAATAAAACGGTACAATATCACTCGGTAATTAATATTTTACATGAAATCTTGCAGTGCGTCTAATAATTTGGCCAGGGACTGTACGTAGATATATAAATTAATTTTTTTTTTAAGATAATTTTATTTATTTAACACTAAAAGCAGGTTACCCTCGGACGGCTATGCTACCGATATACCCTCATTTACATTTTTTGACTCCTTTATATAGTAGAGGTTTTCTGCCTAAAATAGGGTGAACCCTTAAAAATAATTCAAAACGAGTAGCAAAATCTAGTAAAATACAAGAGAAATCTTTTTTTTTTGGGGCACCCCAACATGTATTTGCATCTACAATGAGAGAATTCTGCTATTAAATGCAAACAAATACATTTTAGTTCACTGAGAAAAAAAAATAATATACTTTTTTTGGAATTATTCAGAACTACAAGAAGGTAATAGGTGTTATAAATTACAGGCGCAAACTTGATAAACATACTAAATTTAGTTTTATAAATCAATATATTTTCTATTTGAAATTACATTACATTGTTTACAAACTGAAGAATAATTTAGAGTTGTTAATTTTAGCACTAATTACACTAGGAAAATTGTTAGCCAGTGTTCTTTTGTTTCATGTTTTTTAATTAAAATTTTTTACAAAATTTTACAAATAGAAGACATTATAACATTTTTAACTTTATTGTATTAACGCGTCTAGTTCCGTGCAGATTATTTTTCTCCTTACTTAACTTTATAATTACTAAAAAATGAAAAATAATTTTTATTTTCAAGTATTTGCACATGTTTTTAACAGTACATTTAATCTTAAAATTACATAGTACGTTACGCAAAAAAGTGACTTTTTTAATATTTAAAAACCTTAAATATGATAATATCTATGTAATTAGTGTTAGTTATATTATAAATAATAAATAACAAGTATATACATATATGTATTAGTTAGGGAAATACTTGCTAAAGTCAAAGGGGATAACGTGGTTTTAAATAGCGATCTAAATCTGGATATTTGCAAAAAAAATAAAGTTTGTAAGTTCTCCTAAGGTTATTGTAATGCGCGGTATGTCAGACAAACTTGTCAATCGTTTAAAACTAGAACTATACTCCTAAATGCAGTGCGAATGCCACATGACAAACGTTCTGCTTTCAGATTTTTACTAGTAATCCTTTGTGACTCTGACACCAAGAAAATTGTTCACGGTAAAGGAAACCATGCTAAATATTTTAATATTTCGAAAGAACAAAGGTGTCACTCATAACATATTTATGAACGACCCGATAGGCAGCCGACATCATAAAACAGTCCATAGAGCAAATTTGTGTAAATAATATCGACAAACTGGTACATGTATAATGTATAATACATATGCATCTATATGTTAAATCGACAGTTTTACTCTCTTGTTCTATGAAGCGTAGTCATTGACAGACAGATGCATGAAAAAAGTCTTAAAAATAAGTAACTCCCATAGACTTTCATATCCACAGGTAGACAAACCATATCACTCATGAAATCGTGTTCTACCAAATTTACTTAAATCTTCAGTGAGGGCATTAAAGACAAGTAGAAAACAGCAAACTAAATTGCAATCTTGTCTGACCTCCAGCGAGTCATAATGACATGCTAAAAAGTTACTTTATGATAAATCCATGCAATGTCGGAAAACTGTTTTCGTTATCGTTATATTTGGTATATAACATTAAAATATTGAGCTGGTAATTATAATTGAAATATTAATTATTTATATTCTTCTCTATTAGCTAAAACAATGCAATGCACTAGGCCAGATTTTAAATCACATTGTAAAAGCCGGTGGTCCAAGGATTTTTATTAAATTTTGGAAGTCTGACAACATAAATTTAACCGATTCGATAGTGGTCTATACAGTTACTCAATTTTAATTGTCCGTTTGATAATCGATCGTATTTCAATGTAAATTTTGAGGAGTTTGGTAGTTTCCAAGCAATCTAGAATTTCAATTTGGTCAATTTGGTATCGTTTTTAATATTATTGTAATCCGTATCCTAAGTGTCTTAAACCACAAGCACTGATTCGAACCATGTTTATCGATATCTTAAAAGGGACTTCCAAAGTAGAGGTAGGCGGGATAAAAATAGAATAACTTTTTTGTACATCGAAATTTATATTTTTCTTTGTCAAATTATAACAACTCATTTTTTTTTACAAAAAAAGGTGTCCCTCATTGAACATGATTCGACGAGCCATTTTCGAGATAAACTGATTTAAAGATTACTTTGCACGAAAAAAAACGTACATTATTACACAGAATGTTTTATTAATCTCGTTCAATAAAATTTTCTATCTTTTTTTTTTTTTTTTTTATTGGTCTAGCACACGTGCTGCAGGGAAGTCCCTAAAGCGCACCAGGAGCGGCACGAGTGCGGAAAAAGCGATTCACGTTGTTCTTGAATCGCTGTAGATTGTACTCGGTGGGAAACACAGCGCTGGGCAAATTATTCCAAAGGGATGACGTTCTCCATATAAAAGATTGCTTGAAAAGCGTCGTACGCGGAATAACAAGCTGAACCTCATACGGATGCGAAGCACCAGCGCGACGTGTATTTCTAATATGCACCGCTTTGGGAGGAATTAAGCGGGCTACATCCTTCGAACACTTTCCATGAAAATACCGTTCTTCGATGTTCCAGCGAATCAAGGCCGCCGGTCAATTCCGGGTCCCCAATCAGACGGACCGCTCTTCTCTGAACAGAATCCAACAAATGCAGTGTATATTTGGGAGCGGAGCCCCAAACGTGGGAGCAGTATTCCATAGTTGGTCGAATTTGGGCTTTGTAAAGAATTAACAGTTGCTGTGGGGTGTAAAGCTTTCTGGTTCTAAATAATATTCCCAACTTTTGAGAAGCTCTCCTTGCTATGCCTGCAACATGTTCATGCCAAGACATATTTGCTCCCAAACTAACGCCCAACAAATTGAGCGACGATGCTAGGGGAATGGAGTGCCCCGACATAACTATGTCGGGTTCAGCAACGTTAACTTTTTTAGAAAAAACTGCCGCTTGGGTTTTTGTAGCGTTAAATTCCACTTGGTTACTGTCACTCCAAGATAGAATTTCTTCCAGGTCTTTGTTAAGTTAAACGACCTCCTGCTGTCTGCGGATATTCGCCTGAGCAGCCGATGTCCGACCGTTCAAGGTGAATGAAGAGACAAGCGTACTGTCATCTGCAAAGCTATAGATTGGATTCCCGGTCTTTTCCAGCAGATCGTTAATGTAAATGAGAAAGAGAGTAGGAGACAGTATGGAGCCCTGGGGCACACTGGCGTTGATAGTGAGGGTGTTAGAAAGAAATCCGTCGACCGCTACTTGTAAAGAACGCTCTCTGAGGAAACATGAGAGCCACAAACAGAACCTTTCAGACATACCATAAGAGCGCAACTTAGCCAACAGTCCATCGTGCCAAACACGGTCGAATGCCTTGGATATGTCAAGAGCAACCGTTCGAGATTCTCCAAAGTGTTCAATTGCGTTGTTCCAAACATGTGTTACATAAGTCAGAAGATCTCCTGTTGATCTATGTTTACGAAAACCATATTGGTGATCGCTAATAATATTGAATCGTTCAAGATATTTTAGAAGATGCTCATTGATAACCTTTTCCATGACTTTCGATATTATTGAAAGCAGTGCAACTGGTCGGTAGTTATTTGGCAAGGTCTTCTTACCTTTTTTAGGTATCGGCTGAACCGTGGCACATTTCCAGCAGGACGGAAATATTCCCTTTCTGTAGGATAGGTTAAAAAGTCTACAGAAAACTGGTGTTAGTTCCCTTGCACAGTTTTTGAGAACTATGGCAGGTATTCCATCAACGCCAGAAGCCTTCTTGGTGTCTAGCTTCATTAAAATACGCTTTATGATGCGCTGTCTGAAGACAACATCGGGCATCCTTGACTGCAATATGGGAATAGTAGGGGGTGTTTTTCCTTGAAAATCGACAGTAGAATGTGAGGCAAAGAGTTCAGCCAACAAGTTCGCTCTCTCAACAGGTGTGGTTGCAATGGAATTATCTGGCCGTGTGAGTGGTGGTATGGTGGATTTGGTAAAGTTTTGACTAACTGCCTTAGCGACTGCCCAAAAGGACCTGGAATTGTTGGGACAAGCGAGAAGTTTGTTTCTAATTCGTTGATTGTGTGCCTCCTTGGTTTCGTCGATAATTCCCTTGCATCTGTTCCGGGCATGAACAAAGATATTTCGATTTAAGGTGTTAGGATTTTCACGCCATTGTCGGTAGGCAATATGTTTAGAAGCAACAGCTTCTTTGCATTTTCGGTCGAACCAAGGTTTGCCGTTGGAGGAGCATTTCTTCGAAAAAAGGATGTAAGCTTCCATACCAGCCAAAATAACATCGGAGACCTCCCTGGCGCAGTCAGATGGGTTATCGGATCGAAAACAAACGTTCATCCAAGGGAAAGTTCGAAAGTATTCCATGAGATCTTCCCATTTAGCAGATTTGTAGTGCCAAATCTTGCGCGGCCTAGGCGCCTCTCTGTCACTGATTGGCAGGATACTCGATGTCGAAAGCAGTTTATAGTCGGAAGAACCTAACGGCGTATTTACGGTGACCGTGTATATCTCCGGATTGGTGGTTAAAAACAGATCAAGAAGACTGGCGAACTCCCCATCTCGATCAGGGATCCGTGTTGGTTCGTCAATAAGCTGAGTTAAGCCATAACTGATTGAGAATGATTCAGCTTCACGACCTTGTTCGTCGGTAGTATTTGAATATTTGAGCCAGTTGATATTGTGGACATTAAAGTCGCCCAGGATGGCAATTTCGGCACTTGGATAGTTACTTTGTAAATAATCGATGGTGTCTGCAAGAGAAGCGAAAATTGGTATCACTTGGTGGTCGATACAGGATACAGATGAACCTTGTGGTTTGTTGAGTCGTTATTTTTAACCACATAACATCAAAGTTTGGGGGCTCCAGAGCTTCTTCTCGTTGACAAGAGAGGTCGCTTCTGACAAAAAGACAGATTCCAAAGTTACGCCTAAATCGGGAATATCATTATTGTTATTTATGTTCCTTTTACTAAATAATTTAAATTAGTAAACAGAAAAATAGCTAATAATATTCAGAAATTTTTTTTTATCAAGATTAATAAAACAGTCTGTGTAATACTGTGCGTTTTGTTTTTGTGCAAGGTTTAACTCGAAAATGGGTTATCGAATCGTGTTCAATAAAGGATACTTTATTCTTGTAAAAAAAATTGTCATAGAAAAATAGACAAGTACAAAAAAGTTACGCCTATTTTTACTCCGCATTTCCCTGTGTTTGAAGTCTCTATTAATATGTCGACAATTTCAGTATTTGCGTTCAAACCAGTTTGTGCAGTTTAGAACAGTATCTAAATTTTAAGTGTCAATCTACAACGGCTGCGCAAATAACAACCGTTTTCCGTGTGCTCTCTTTGGGAGGCTGTAGCTCGATAATAAAGGGACATAGGACAAAATTTTATATGAACTGATCACTTTATTTTGACCCCATCCTATATTATTCACTATACTTCTTGGGACACTCTGTATAATTATATCGAGAGATAATTAAAAAATTTTGAGAGTACCAAGAATCTTGGCACAATATTTCATTTTTTCGATTTAGTCATCAAGGAAAACGAATTTTCTGGTCTTGTACTGTATAGCATGATAATTTTAGTTAAAGTACTAGACTTTTTGTCAATTTAATAATGCATCAAAGTAGAGTAGCATTAAAGTTAAATTGCTTTAATAGATAATGTAGCTAATGTTTATTTGTTGATTCGTGTTCAAGATGTCAAAACTTGTGTGTTTACAAGATTTAATTATAATATTCTATGGTAGATGAAAATGTATGGTCTAACATCACAACAAATTTTTGTAAAATTAAGTTAATCTTTAAATAATTTTTCGACTATTTGGTTCCTGTTTCATCACAAAGCTATAGTAGCATCGTTCTTTTTGATTTTTTTCCCTAAAAATGATTATTCATGAGTTAAAATACTTTGACACCTTTTTTCTTTAAATGAATTTTGTTATGAAAATCAGTCTTCTTTTAACCTATTGCTGAGTATATACCTCAATTTTAATGATATGAGAGAGTTTATAAATTAATAAATACACCTAATATTAACAAATTAATTCATAAATGAGTCTGTTATGTAAACAGTAATATACTAGTTATATTTTACACACAACTTTCGTACTGTTGTCGTTAAATTGTGTGCGCATATATCAAACAATACATTAATATAACTAAATCATACAGATCTACATTCATACAACTTATTAAGTGTTAAGAGTCAAATAATTTTCTTCGTACACTTTATCAAGTTCTGTCCTGTGGTCTTAATATTAACCTCTGGAAGACAAAAGTTCTAGGATCATAGGTGTAAACAGGTTCTATTATAGGTGCTACATTTTCATATTTTACTTGTGTTGAGTATTCTTTGTTTCGATAGTCTCCATGGATTTTGTACACTACCTTCTGTAGAAGCATATCCGGATGATATATATAGTAAATTCCTAAAACATTAAAAATAAATATGCTCAGTTGAAACAGAATTTAGTTACGTATCAAAAAATAAATTGTTTTTTTATTAAGTGATTTTCTGATCTGTAGTACAGATTTGGAGCAACATAACTAACGTTATGGAGACTTTTGAGGGGTCGATATTTGTCACGACGAATTTTTGGCTAAGCTGTTCTATAGTATGTCTGAAATATTTTGTTTAAAACTACCAAGTAGATAAATTCTCCTACAACATCTTCACTGCCGAGTAGAATAAAATCTGTTGTTAATAATAGGATTTTTCTCACACAACCATTTCGCTAACTCGAGGAAGAGACACCCACAGTTGAAGCATTGAAGGTTATTTATGAGGCAAAGAAACCACAAACGTAAACACTCCTACTCTAGACTGCTTCGAAACCTACTGCTTACAGTTTCAACAGCATAACGAAATCATGCAATCACAAAGGAAGAAGTTTCAAATACTATTAAAGGTACGAAGAGCTTTGTGGCTCTAGGACCAGATGCCATCAACAATACTGGTAGGAAAATTCTCTAGCACCTATGAGCATCTTGCCAGAATATTTAATATCTGGTTAAATGAGGGACAACCAATTCCTAAGTGGTTTGTAAAGGGAAGAACGGTACTTATTCCAAAATACGGCGACTTAATCAACCCCAAAACCTATAGACCGATCACGTGCATAAAGTCTTATTATAAATTATTCACATGCATTATCTACAACAAATTACTTAGCACGATTAAACTAATTCTTCAAGATATCAGGGAGAAGCGTGGAGAAAATAAAGGATCTGGAGGTTGCAAGGAGAACCTTCTGTTTGGTAGACGTATCACCCAGGACACATGAAAAATCATGCACATGAATTCATCCTCGATCCTCTGTTCTTCAAATATACCTTTCACGTCATCAAGGTGGAATAAGACTTATGAGCTTAGAGTGTCTCCACAATCGTCATGGGACTAGCGTGTAAGGTAGCAGTGAGTTCCGATTCTCTCCTGGAATTGGTTTGCGGACATGAACGGAGTGCCTTTCTGTTTAGGCCTCCGGAAGATGTAAGGGGAAAACTTGGTCTGGTAGAAAACTTTGGCGACGTCATCTAACAACACCATGATGGGGTTAACATCCTAGATTTAGAACCACCTAGACTTAAGATGCAAAAAAATCGCAACACGGATTGTTTTATAGGAACATTGATTCACTGCTGCTGTCGAAAAATGATTTAGTTTTCTACAGTTAGCAAGTCTTAAGTGAGAGAACGAGAGATTTTTATGGTGTGATTAATACCCTATTTTATCGAAGTCAATTTACCGAACTAGTCGACATTAAGTATAGAGTATGCGGCAAAGAACCAGATGCATTTACTTTCAGCGTGTCCTGTTCACGTTATATCATCTTAAATCCCTCGTCATAATGCAGCGTTGCGTGTCCTGTATTACCATCTTAGACATTCGTACGGTATCTTGTTTTTAAAATTAACGTTACATAATTCAACGTGATATTCTACTCTCTATTTCATTAGCACCAATTCTTAATTTTCTAGCTAATATGTCTTAGCATGATCATGTTGCATTAAGTTGGGCTAAAATTTGCGAACTTTCCTTTTTTCTAGGAGTAGGAAAGTTAACTCCAGTTAGGTGACAATTGATCTAATAACAGCCTGTGTAAGATTTGGTACCAGTCGGATAATTTCCAGTCATGCCTCGCCGAGAACACCAGTAGGTCTGATCACATCATGTGCCGAAGGGTGTGCAGAAGACAATCACAGTCGTATAATCAGATGTCACCATTATTTCTACTAATTTAGATACTTCTCAGACGTGGTATGGGACATTTCACGCTTTAGCATATTACCCCTTACAGATATTGATGGCTGGCAACTTCTATCTATAATATTCTACTAGTTGAATAATACCTGTTTCTGTTCGTCTTTGATAGTGGGTTTTAAGTAATAACTCTCCATTGGTTTACCATCACTATCGGTTTAATCATGCCACATAGTTCCTTTTTTGCCGGCAAGTGGTGCGATCTAGCATTAAACCTTATGATTCTGGCCCTCACTAACACATGGCACCACTTAATGGTGTACAAATTCAGCAATATTACGATTTCGACTCTTCTTTAGTAATATAGTGTCTGTTACATCCACTAACACGAAAATGATGTGTCGGAGAGAGTGCCAATACCGCTTATATCAAATAAACAGTTCCTTTAGTGTCTTCTATACAAAATGGTCCCTATTAGAACAACTGAGAATTCGCCAGCTATTGTGGCGGGAGTGCCTATATAGTGGGTGTGCTATTCTTAAGAGAAATATTAAACTGCGTGAGGAACGCTTGAAAATTGTCGCACTGGTTTCAAATTTTGGAAAAGGAGTTTTTAGGTAAATTGACAACCAGTGGAGGTGACTTCCTCAATCCTCGAATGACGGAAATTTTGGACATCCCTAATGTGGCCTGTATAGTAAAGGAAACACACAAACTTCCACTTTGTGGAATACTACTTATATGTTTCTGGTTCTGCTCCCAAACATATTCTGCATTTGACCTAAAGTTTTCAGAGGTCTTATTCGTTCGAAACTTTAAAGAAAAGTTGATGACCTGACTCTAGTGTTTAAATATTCTCGAGCGATTTTTTTTATATAAATAAACCTCATTTCTTAAAAAGACTGCTAGATCAGAATATACAGCGATAGTAGATCAACGTAAATATAACCGTATCCCTGTTGTTTTTGCCGTGCTCCTTAAATTTATAGTTCTTAAAGGTACTTAAATAAAAATAAAGAAATAAGTAATATTAAATCAGATTTACTCGTATATATTACCTTGTTCGTTTAAATCAGACACTTCTGATTCATCTAAGTCATCCAATGCTTCTGAATCTTCTGCTATAATACTTTCTTTTCTGTCATTTTTATTACTCTCAGTTACAGTTTCATATTCATCTTTAACATTTATTGTAGGTTGTTCTTTTATTGCATCTGTTGTGTACTCTTCATCATCAAATATTTTTGCAGTTGTGGTTTCTTCTATTAATTTATCTTTTACAATATTTCTGTGAATAAATCTTCCCAAATTGATTTGTTCTGATTGAGGTTCTGTGGTTATGTCGAAAGAATGAGAATTTGAGTTGGTTGTTGACAGAAGTGATTTTTCTGTTACTGAAAAAATATTGAAATTACGATTCTTATTCTAAATGTTACCAACGATTACGGCACAGTTGTATTTAACGATGTTTTGAGATACACGTAAAACTAGATAAGTCTATTGGTTTGGATAAATGATAGGGGCGTTTTTTTATAAAACACAGACGGGCTATACTGTGACTCTACTAGGAGACTCCAGTTATCGTCCAGGCTGGCAGTTATCGTCCCATTTTAAATCATTGCTTCTTACTGAAGGCTCTCAGGTAGCGACGGAGAGGGACCACATGGTTGTAATCTAAAATGGTTCCTATGAAAAAGCACATACTCTGCCAGTTCATGTTATTCGATTTAATTTATGACATAGTTGCAAGTGAAACAACTGTAAACTCTTGAGTTAATTGTTCAAACATTTCAAGAAATATGTAAACGGATACTAAAGAGGAATGCCTGGCATACAAAGAATAACATTGATAACGTGTCATATACAAAGTTAAAGATCCACCTATCTTCTTTTGTTTGTTGCGTTAAAGGACGTGTTGTACAATTGTACCATTCATTCCAAAGATTTTCAGTCGTTGTTAACAACGTCAAATTGATTATTTTAGTATTTTTTACGCTGATGATTTGTCTGTTTTTAGAGTCTAAAAAAACTTGTAATAAGGTCTAAACCAGCGCATTTAGTGTTTCAGTTGCTATTTCTTAAGTATTTAACTGATCAGAAAAAATGAAAGGCCCTCTTTTGTGATACGTCAAGAAAGAAAAAGCCTGCTATAAGGAAATATAAACAAAAATGATCGTCTTCATTGTAAATACTTTTATTAGAACTGTGAGGTCTTCTTAGTTTACATATTTACTAAAAACCAATTATAATATACTTTAAAAATGCCTAGGGCCTATTTTTATTTTAATTTTTTATAATAATAATTTATTTATAATTTTAAAATAAATTTAGTTTGTCCAGCGAACTTTAAATAGAATTCCCTAAAAAAAATGGTTGCAAAGTAAAATTATTTATATAAAATAATTCACTATAAATTGAACCAATTTTTTGTATTTTAGATATTATTGTTTTTTTTTTGTTTCAGGTAAACAATTATAGGAAAACAATTTCCATTTACAAAATGGTAAGATATAAATTAATTCAAAAATGAAACTACTTTTGGTTCCGCACTTGTATATTCTATTTCTTTAGTATGTTGCTACTGAAAAAAGTTGTCTCGTTTTTAGTGTTCCGTACACTTATGGGATCACTTAGGTGTTCGTCTGTCTGTCACATCCGATTTTCTTTGAAACTATTTGACATAGAAAGTTGAAACTTGACACAAATATAGAAATTCATGGGCCAATTAGAGCCATGTAGTTGTGAAAGTTAAATTTTGACTTAAGGAGTTAGTTTTGGGTAATGAAATCGGATGTGAAAAAAGTTTTTTTTACCGTGTCATTGCGTCGGGTGTCAAATGACGGCTTGTGAAAACACGAGTTCAAAAAATATATATGATGTTATACTGGCGCATATTTTTCTTCATATTATTTTAAAGAAATGGCCAAAAATTGGTGTCCCCTATATCTCGAAAAGTATTTATCAAAAAGTTTTGGAAAAATTCTGGAATATTCTCCATAAAGTGTAGATTGAGTGAAAATTAGTACGAGTGCATTACGTTTAATAATTTTTCTCGTACAAAAAAATATGAACACTATGTGAGTTGACAATATGGTGAAGGTTCTTTTAATATACTTTTCAGTATAATACGTGTTGCTGAGTTACCGAGATAATTTTATTTTATTTGTTTACAATTACACAAATAGTGTATGTAGTAAATATTTGTTGTACACTTTTATTACAAGATTCTAGATTGAGCTAGATTGATTTATGCTATAATTTAGGCATTATTGACTAAGAAAAAACGTGAAAATACATATTGGATCTTAAAATATCAGGGATCTTAAGATGTCAGGGATTAACCTAAGCCTAGTTAAGGATTTTATTTTATTTTAAAAGCAATCACTGTACGGAACTAATCGCTCAAATCCAACTTTTTTATATTTCGTAGGGACAAAAATCTATTTAGCATTTAAATATTCGCCTCAATTAAATTATTTATTAAGTCGCTCGATTATTTCGTATCCAATTTTGTAATTCTGCAGCAGGTTAATTAGTGATCCAATTTATCTAAGCACCAAGCATTAATATTATGGCCATATGTTGCGAAGCATATAGCGATATTTGACCAACGAATTGCTATTCCTGGTTCGATAGTAAAGCTCGAGAAAGCCTGATTTACTTGCTCGTCCGTATTTATTAGTCAACTAGCTGTGGCTGCGGCTTCGCTGGCGTGAACTTAATTTACTATTATCGTCACTGCTTATATGTTATGTTATCTCACGTAATAAAATATATCGTATAACCAGGCCAGAGAACACATGTATGAATTTGAAAATAACACGTAAATCGGATGTGTGTTTGTGGTTCTCGAGTGACAAGCGCACTAACGGACAGACAGACAGACAGAGAGACATTGCATTTTATATATATTATAGATTATTTTTAGCGCTTCCCTGCCTAGCCGGCTTTATCCCTGGATTAAATCGTCTACAGTTTTACTCGCTAATATTTTATCCGTTTTATCTTTGTTTTGTTTTGGATCAAATATCTAGAGAAAACAATATTCTCCCTGATGTCAAGAATTAAAATTCTCATTTATTGGATATGTTGCAAAATAAATTGGTTACAGATTCTAAGGCTGTTTCAAAATTTCTTATAGACGACAGCGCCCATAAACATAGTGGAGAAAGATGAAAACCGAGAGGGAAGTACACCTAGGGTTGCTAGGTGCCTAATCGATAGGAGACAGTTTGAGTATTAAGAATTAAAATTCTCATGTATTGAACATGTTGCAATATAATTCGGTTATAGATTCTAAGTCTATTTAAAAAATTCTTATAGATGACAGCACTCCAAAACATAGTGGACAAAGATGAAAACCAAGAGGAAACTACACCTAGGGTTGCTAGGAACGTAATCCAGAGAAAACTGGTGGATCAAGGTAATTCCGAGAAAGACTCATAGCAATTTTCTTCTGGAAGTCGAGAATAACATCTCACGGAGTTCTCTCATTGGAGGCACTAGGAGTGCATGACAACTCGAATCAAGTATCTAGGCCTACTTCGTGATAAAACACTGGTTAGAAAGGACTTTTTGGAAAAGGCAACTTAGCATATCAATCCAATCCAACCATCGGTAACTTTCTGGCCGGATCCTAATATTAGACGAGGCAAGATACCTGAGACCAAGTGACTCTATATCAGTCACCTATGAGTACGTAGGTATCTGTTTGATGTAAAGACAATTCAGTCCAGTCATTTACTAGGGGGAAATAGTGGAAAGAAGGCGTTGCTATAATCAAGAAGCAAACGGCACTATACGTTTGTTCAGTGATATTTTAAGGATAAGATGAAAGGGATGATAGGTATTTTACAGTTGATTTGTAGAGCATTTTTAGGTTTGCCAAATGTGTGCGTTAATTTTTATAACCTGAAAAATAATATCAGGCAGGACGTCAATAAAGTGCACTAAATATGCTGAGATGCCTGTAATTTGCTATGCTAATAAATTTCTCATATTTTTCCACTTTAAAATTTATTATTTCAAAACGTTTATGTATGTAGAGATAATAAAAAAAAAACACTAACTCTTCAAAAATTGGGAAGCCAAAAAAGCAAGTTGGTTTAAGTTAGTTTAGAAAGAGTAAATCCAATATAGTAGCGAAAGTGAGCTCCAAGTTGGTGACGAGGTTTTAACGGCGCGTGAGTCGACGGGTCCCTCTTTCGAAATGGCCGCTCAATGTTTACTGTTTATTTGTGTCTTCTGAAATGTGTTGTCGATTGTTTTTTTGATGTGATTGTACTTTATATGAATTTAAAGAGGAAGAAAGAGTTTGTATAAAAAGAGAATTAAAAACGTTTGTAAGTGAAGAGAATCGAAAAGATTGACAAACAATTTATATAACTATAGGAAAAGGAGGTTATTGTCGAGCAGTTGACAACTGTAAAAATAATTCAAAAAGTATGCCGGGGAGTGAGTTTCTTCTTCTTCCCCAAAGATGTTGAAAGGTTTTTTTTTTTTAATTAAAGAATATCATTTGCGTAAAAAATCGTATGCCGATAAACTGAATAATCCTGAGAAGCTATGGTATTTAAAAATAACATAGGTTATAGCGGTCTGCTCGGTAGTGCAAAACTCTTTTTTGTGTGCCTGTGTATTTTTTTTTATGATTAGTAAACAATCTCCCAAATTCTGGTCTTTAGAATGATTTATTTTTGTTTAAACTAGGAGCTACTTTTTATTTAAAACTCTTTATATTTGTATAAATTGTAAATATAACATATTTTTTCTAAAATGTGTACTCTCCATAAGCTTCTAGATTAGAGAGCGTATTTAAATCGCCCTCACAAAGTGACATCTCAAAACATCCAAAATTTTTTTTTTTTAAATTCGTCTGGCTTAGCTTGAATAAAATTTTGCCTGTGAGAAATAATACTTCGTGTGTCAAAGGATAATAACACAGTTCAAGATCCTTAGAAATGTCGGATTTTATTGTAGTTACAATGAGGGCTAATCCAGTCCAGAAACATTCAATTTGCATTTGGACATAAAATTGCTTGCTGAATTCAAATACAAATTTAAAAATTTAGGTTCCAGTTTCAGTTTTTAATTTTGGGCTTTATAGAGTCCCAACAAAATATTGGACCCAAAATCTGATATTCCTATTCAATTTCCTGGAGAAAATGCTAAACTCTGCAAGATTTTTTCTGAAAATGCCTTCCTATCAAGTTTTTCACTTGTATTCATCTCTTGTCTAACAAAGTGCTCCATTCTTTTTGTTGTTTGCTCATGCTGCATTAACTTGACATTTTATTAAATCAAAAATTTTCATACATTTGTATAATATCTATGGTTTTGAATGATTAAACTTTGCACAGTAACATTATTTCTATTTAAAATTTCCCCTTTCCCCTTTTAACATGGCGGACTGCCACGTGACCTCTTGAAAACTGAGACCTAATTTTTCTATACGGTTAGCCCTGAGCTTCGCAACTAAATTGGGTTTACTATGGTTTAGACAAGAAAATTAGACTCGGTAAGCTATGAATAAAGTACATTAAATATATAGAGACATGTACGTTCTCTAATATAATTGTGTAATATTTGTTTTCCTAGTTTAAAATCTATTATTTCACAATCACATACAGCAGTAGTAAATTTTAGAAATAATATTTCAAAAAAAAACGTAAACTTTAAAAAAATGCAATAAAATAAACTAAATTACGACGGAGACGGGACGTACGATCGACACAATCTCAATAAATAATAATAAAATGCACTCGCGTTAAGATTTGCTATTTTTCATCTGTCTGAAAACTCCGGGAAAACAGATAGCTATCTAAATGTTCACTTTTGAAATAACCGAGCGAATTGAATTTCGTCTGAAACTTCTACCACAATTACCGAATCTTAAACCAGTTGTGTTTTTATTGTAAATGTCTGCCGAGGAATTACCGAACGGTTTAACCTGTGTGAGTTCTATTAGATACATGATTATGGCTAATAGGAAGAGATATTCAAAAGTTTTTCAAACCATCATTCGTTTCATTTACAATTGTGTGTGAAGGAGGTTGCCCGGGTGCAACCCACTATCTTCTAGATTCAAATGGACACAAAATATTAGATATAACATAACAGCTCGCGGTATGGATGGATTATATCACAGAACTGTTCGATGAGGACAGATCTGAATATGACGTAACTGATGCTACTTCAGGTCTAAAGATGAAGTGACACTAGCAATACAGGTAGCGAAAAATGGAAAAGCAGCTAGGCCGGACCAAGTGAGCACTGAAACTTTAAAACTGTTGGGTAATATAGGAATAACAGCATTTTTTTAACGCCATTTATGACACCAGAATACTACCGACTGACTGGCTGAAATCAACATTTATGATGATTCCAAAAAAAAACAAAGCAACCAATTGTAGTGACCATCGAACAATTAGTCTCATGAGCCATGTTTTAAAAATATTTTTGAGAGTGATGCATGGCAGGATATATAATAAACTTGAAGAAAGAATTCGAAACAATCAGTTTAGTTTTCGAAACAGATTAGGGATTAGAGAGGCACGGTTTATTATCCATGTGTTGATCCAGAGATGTCGCGATGTCAACCAAAATCTGTTCCTTTGTTCAACTGACTTTGCAAAGGTCTTTGACAACGTGCGCCACGAAAAACTTCTAGAGATTTTAAAAACGACCTACATAGACGACAAAGACATTTGTATCATCGTTAATTTGCACTGGCATAAGACAGCTGAAATACGGTTGACGCATTAACTATCGGATGAAATTTAAAATAAGCGGGGAGTTCATCAGAGTTGTATTCTATCGCACTTGTTGTTCAACCTCCATTTGGAGATGATATTCAATAAAGCACTCACTGGTACCATTGGAGGAATCAACATCAACGGTGTTAAGATAAATAACATCAGATACGCCGATGGTACATTAATTATTACTAATAACGGAAAAAATCTAAAATAACTGACACTTGTACACAATTTGGACTCAATACAAATTAAACGAAATATATGATTATAATATCTAATATTGAAGATGGTGGTATTACAGTTAGTGGCATAAGGATAGAGAGAGTTGATAAATTAATGTATCTCGGTAGCAATATCAACGACCATTGGGACCCGATTGTGGAAGTCGAAATTCGAATAGAGAAGGCCTGAGCCGCATTTATGAAAAACAAAAAAATCTTGACTAGTCATGACCTATAATTGAAACTACGGATGAAAATGGTAGGTTGCTATGTCTTTCCGATTCTCTTATACCTCATGGAAGCATGGACTTTAACTGAAGCAATGCTTAAACATCTGGAGGCATTCGAGATGTGGGTGTATCGACGACTGCTGAAAATCAATTGGAAGGACAGAATTAGTAACAACAGCGTTCTCACTCGGGTGGACAAGGACTTGGAGGTGGTCACGACCATGAAGCCACGCAAATTAAAATATTTTGGCCAGATTATGAGACAGACAGAAAAATACTAAATCTTGCGTCTGATAATAGAGGGGAAGATTCCAGGCGGACGTGGTCCAGGAAGAAGGAGAACATCGTGGTTGAAAAATTTGAGGCAGTGGTACGGAAAGTCTACGGTTCAACTCTTCCAAGCGGCTGTCAATAAAATGATCATCATCAACATGGTAGCCAACATGACAATCAACGATCGTTGAACAGTCATGGTAATAATAAATACACAAAAACCTTTTTTATCAAAATATTTAAGTCCTCCAATCTGTAAATTAGAAATATCTTTTCTGTTTATTTTCGAACTTCTCCCTGCTGATAAGCAATGCTGTCTTCTCAGTTGTAAAAGAAAAAAATAATACCAAGCCCAAAGATATTTTAAATATACCGCAAATTTTACGAGTCAGTTATCGCACTTCTTTACTTTTGTTATCACGAAAAAGCTATTGTCATCAAAAGAACTCCTTTTAAAGTGTATAAGTTTTTTTCAGCCGTAGGTAGGTCTTTAAATATACAAAGATTCAGACACAAAGAAATAAAACAAAAGGTTCCTTTTTCTTTATATAAATTTCCTAAATACATTTAAGAGCATGAAAGGAAGAATATTATTAATAAACTGCTTGACAAAATTAAGGGATATTTCGTAGGAGTATAATACAGAAGCAATTACACAATTTTGAAAATTATATTTTAAATGAAATCGCTACGATTCTTTATTTTAATTCGTGATTAAAATATAAGAACGTGATTTTCAGGGAGGTCTCTTGGGACACTCTGGTGTGCTTCACTGGTTTCAAATGGACGGAGTTGAGTTGTCGGGGGCAGGAAATTATTTACGAACTGTAGATCTGAGTAAGAGATGCACTTTGAGAAGGTACACTACAGTTTTTGCGATCTTAATGAAGAAAGTGGTTACGTGTCGTGAGCAGGTGGTGTACATCTACTCTGATAGTCAACTGGCCCTTAAGGTAATTACAAAACCCTGGACAAATTCGAGATTGATGCGAGAGTGTAGAAATGCTCTGGATCAGTTGTTTAGGATGTCGGAGAACCAGGACAACGAAACTACTTTAGGCGTATTAAAGCGACAGTTGAGAGAAGCCTTCAAAGGATGGACCAATCGGTGTTCGAGAGAGCGATGATATCGTAGATTTTTGGACTGGCATGCCAAGGACTTCATATTGTGGTTTGAAGAAGAGTATCTCGAATGGCGATTCAAGAGAAGCAGAAGTGTCCTAAACCCCAGTTGGGAATTTTTATGGGATATTGTAGGCTAGCAAGACTATTTAGTACAGTTGAGTGTGGAGAACGACTCGATATTTCCGGATTGTCTGAAAGACTTAAAGAGCATGTGAGGCGCTGTAACTTTTGTAATATAAAAAAAATGTTAATCTTCCAGGAATTAATTACATATGAAGTTTGTCATTTTAAACCTATACAAACTCTAAAATTCTAGCCTGTTGACAAAATTCATTACACTTAATCAAAAATTTAGCTTTTTGAAAATTAGGAGTTTAAAACATATTTATTCAAATATTAGCCACAGCATGCAAACTGTTGATTTTATTTGTTTATTCTAAAATAAGAGTAGTATTCCGAAATCAACAGCGACTTTTTAAAAATAAGTCTGGCATCGTACTTTTCCCGTAATAATTTAATACTGGTATTTTAATAATTCACTTTTTATTTAGAAATATTTTCAAACCAGTAATGCTCGTAAACGGTAACTGTCCTAACCAGTTGACTGAAATTAGACCGATGATAGCAAAGAAATGATTTGATATGTCAACGAGTTTTCATTTTATAGAGGCTACTCAGTTCAGAAGCTGATACTTAATAGACCAAGAGAGCGACCCTAAATTTTGACCAGTCTACTAACCGTCTGCCTAGTTGTTCATTTTATCGGGTGAGTCGAATAAAAGCCTTTAACGTTGATTCTGCAGCCACCGTGCTCTGGAACGCCCAAAATGCTACATGCAAAAATGGACTGTTATTTAACCACTTGAATCAAGTACCATAAGATTTATCTTATATATATCAAGGATTTTCTACAGCCGACGCTGTCTTCCTTCTCTCAGCCTTTGATTCCATCCGTTTCTATCTTCCCAGTCTCCATCTTTTAGACCCCTGTCCTCCATAGCCTCGTCCACTTCGTCTCTCCACGATCGTCTGGGTCTTCCTCTTTTTCTTCTCTCTATAGGGCTCCACTCCGTTATTTTCTTTATCCACCTATTATCTTCGCTCCGTCTTATATGTCCATACCATTTTAATCGTTTTTCTTCAATGGCGTTCTCTTTGATGTTCATTCTGCTTCTTATTTCTTCATCTGTTATTCTCTCTATACGTGTCACTCTACATGATCTTCTCCAATACTCCATCTCTACCGCGTTAATTTTAGATTTATTTCTTTTATTGATCGTCCATATTTCTGACCCGTATGTCATTATGCTTTGTATTATCGATTTGTATATGCGTCTTTTGTTTCTCTTTGTAATGTGTTTGTCACACAGGATCGAATTTAATTGTCTTATGCATGTCCGCGTTTGTCCTAATCTAGCCTTAATCTCTTCTTCTGATGTTGCGTTTTTTGAAATGATGATTCCTAAATATTTAAAACTATCGGTTCCTTTGATTATTGTTTCGTTATCGACTTCTAGATTCTCCACGTTTCCCTCCTTTGTTGTTAGATATTCCGTTTTATCAAAGTTTATTGCTAATCCTGCTTTAGTGTATTCGTCTTTCAGTTTTCTTACCATATAACTGAGGTCTTCCTCATCTTGCGCTATGATTACATGGTCGTCTGCGAAACTTAGAGTATATAAGTAATCTTCGCGTATTGGGACTCCCATTCCACTACATTTTTCCTTCCATTTTTTTAGTGTTTGTTCGAGGTATATTTTGAATAGTGTTGGGGATGTAGAGCATCCTTGTAATACGCCTTTTGATGTTTGGAGTCTCTTCCTTATTTTATGTCCTATTTTTATGTTCACTGTGTTTAGTAACACTAAAAAGTTGAGTGCCCCAATAAACAGACGCAGCGGAGACTCGACCCAATTTTAGAGCCCAAAAAAAGGCCAACCAAAAATGAACTGTCTTTTTTTCCATTACTTTTGATATTATCGAAAGCAGTACGAGTGGTCGGTACTTATTTGGCAAGGTCTTCTTGCCTTTTAGGGTATCGACCGAACTGTAACGCATTATGATTTATTGTAGTTGACGAATGCAAAATACCTAAACACCGCATAATAACTGTTTTAAATCTTATAGGTATAGATCTTCTGAATTTCTGTGTCGATTGAAAAAATGATGCTGATATTTCGCCGATCATCCTGCCGACTTCATCAAAGTTTGTTCCAATAACTGGCTTCTTCGGAATCTAGCAAGATCCTGTTAGATTTAAATGAATCGGCAAGATTTTTTTCTACCATTTGTAGTTGGTGAGATATTCTGTGAATATTTTTTACATTTTAAATTAAATTGCGATTTAAAACTCAAGTCGTATAGCAATATACCGTTTCATATATTTTTCTTCTCCTTGTATGTTCGAATAATGAAGCAGTTATGATTTTTCTAAACTAACTTTAATTTTTTAGTAACTTTTAGAAACATTCTGAATAATGGAAGCAGATAGATTATACTCAACTTTCTATATCCGATCTAATGGCATTTTATCATAAATTTTAAAGCTTGTAACTTTAAAGTTGTTAAATTGATTTTGAAGAGCTTTCCAATATTTTAAAGTATATTTCTTACAATTTCTAAATTATGAAGTTTCCCAGTTGAAGCATAGACAAGTAACATATGGATTTATAGAAAGGAGACAATGTGAAATTTTAAAAGTTTCTCCTAATCAAATTTGATTGCTTGATTTATTTTTCAGTTACTATCTCAAAACTTTTTTGCCGCTTTAATTTTCGCAATTTTTAATATCTACATCATGAACCGAAAAAGTTGTCACAGTTCATTATATCATCTTCGGACACTGATGAAACCCAACATTTTCTCACCTCTGCACAGCTACACACAAATACTCATCAATCTAGGAAAATCGCGTCTATTACCAATTTTATGATAAATTGTTATAATTAATTATAATTAAAATATTTTAAAAATAATAAGTTACCGGAGGTTACTAAACGCGAATAACTTATCATAAGAAAAAGTTGAGTTAATAGAGAGATTTTGCAACTCTTATTTTGACACGCCTTTGTCGTTTTTTTTTTTATTTTGCTAAGGGCTTGCGCAAAATTAATGGGAAGAAAT
The DNA here is from genome assembly GCA_019049505.1 of Pachyrhynchus sulphureomaculatus. NCBI lineage: Eukaryota > Metazoa > Arthropoda > Insecta > Coleoptera > Curculionidae > Pachyrhynchus > Pachyrhynchus sulphureomaculatus. The sequence continues at coordinate 165,796,146 of CM032454.1, read as the reverse complement.
TAAATATGATGTCTATCTTGTTATCGTTATTTGAAGCTTGAGTACTCGCAACATGATGAAATTGCTCCTCTATTTACTACAATGAATATTGTAATTTAAAAGATAACAATGACGTATATTTGGAACCCACTGCTTGAAGCTTGCGCAGTATTAGACCAAAATAAAAATTCCTTTATTAATGATAACAATCTTTCTTATTAAGGAAGTTATAAAAAAGCTTATTTAAGAGGTTCGTCAATCTTTTCGTTATTATGGTACAGACTGTTTTTTTTTGTGTTTGGTACGGAATAAGGTCACTTCGGTGTCTGTTCGTTTGTCTGTTATACCTGATTTTCTCCGAAACTATTTGACATAGAAAGTTGAAATTTGGCTCTAATATAGGAATTGATGGCACCATCAGAACGGTGTAGTTTTGAAAGTTAAAATTTGACTTAAAGGGTTAGTTTGGGGGGTGCAATCGGAAGTGAAAAATAAAAAAGTTATCAGGTCATCGAGTAGGGTGTCAAATGAAAGCTTGTGAAAATACGTGTTCAAAAATGTATATTATGTAATACTTGCGCACACTTTTCTTTGCACTATTTTTAAAAAATTGCCAAAAGTCGCTGTCCACCCCTCTCGAAAAGTACTGATCAAAAAATTTTGAAAAAATTCTGAAATATTCTCCACTGTGTGTAGATTGAACCAAATTATCACCTTTAATAATTTATCTGGTATATGAAAAAAAAAAAAAACAAAAATTTCAAATTCATTTGTTTTCAACAAAGATCGGAAACAAACTTTGTTGAAAATTCATTTGGAGTGTGTTTTGTGAAGTCATTAAGTCAAGTAATATATAGATTTATAGAAAGGAGACAATGTGAAATTTCAAAAGTTTCTCCTAATCAAATTTGATTGCTTGATTTATTTTTCAGTCAATATCTCAAAACTTTTTTGCAATTTTTCATATCTACATCATGAACCGAAAAAGTTATCCTAGTTGGTTATACCATCTTCGGACATTGATGAAACCCAACATTTTCTCACCTCTGCACAGCTACATACAAATACTCATCGAACCAGGAAAATAGCGTCTATTACCAATTTTATGATAAATTGTTATAATTAATTATACTTAAAATATTTTAAAAATAATACGTTTTCGGAGGTTATTAAACGCGAATAACTTATCGTAAGAAAAAGTTGAGTTAATAGAGAGATTTTGCAACTCTTATTTTGACACGCCTTTGTCGCTATTTTTATTTTGCTATAAACATGCGCAAAATTAATGGGAAGAAATTAAATATGAAGTCTATCTTGTTATCGTTATTTGAAGCTTGCGCAATCGTAACATGATGAAATTGCTCCTCTATTTACTACAATGAATGTTGTAATTTAAAAGATAACAATGACGTATATTTGGAACCCACTACTTGAAGCTTGCGCAGTATTAGACCAAAATAAAAACTCCTTTATTAATGATAACAATCTTTCTTATTAAGGAAGTTATAAAAAAGCTTATTTAAGAGGTTCGTCAATCTTATAGCTATTATGGTAGAGCCTGTTTTTTTTAGTGTTTCGTACGAAATAAGATCACTTCGGTGTCTGTCCGTTTGCCTATCTGCCTGTCCGTCTGTCACACTCGATTTTCTCCGAAACTATTTGACATAGAAAGTTGAAATGTGGCCCTAATATAGGAATTGATAGCACCATCAGAGCGGTCTAGTTTTGAAAGTTAAAATTTGACTTAAAGGGTTAGTTTGAGGGGTGCAATCAGAAGTGAAAAAGAAAAAAATTTACCAGGTCATCGAGTAGGGTGTCAAATGAAAGCTTGTGAAAATACGAGTTCAAAAATGTATATAATGTAATTCATGCGCACACTTTTTTTGAACTATTTTTAAAAAATTGCCAAAAATCGCTGTCCACTCTTCTCGAAAAGTATTGATCAAAAAAATTTGAAAAAATTCTGAAATATTCTCCACCGCATGTAGATTGAACGAAATTATCACCTTTAATAATTTATCTGGTATATGAAAAAAAAAACAAAAATTTCAAATTCATTAGTTTTTAACAAAGATCGGAAACAAACTTTGTTGAAAACTCATTTGGAGTGTGTTTTGTGAAGTCATTAATCATTTTATACCTCCGTAACAAAAATTTTTATTTTAAATTAAAAAAGCAATCAACATATGGAACGGTAATTCCGCAAGTCGGACTTGCACTTGGCCGGAATTATTTCCTACTTATATATACAAGGAACTAAGAAAATATACTAAAATTATACTGTTTAGTCTTAGAGTTACGTTGAAATTTGGAGATCTTTGACTCAACACTTTATTTTTGGACTTGATATGTGTCTTTCTAACCATGTTAACGTCATCAGGAGCGATGACTGACTATCGGTTCACTAATCGCTCCCGATGATGGAGCATTGCTAACCATATTACCAACCCGTGTCAGGGTCAAAAATAAAATGTTTGATGTAGTGGTGATAACTTGTGATAGGTTAGTATGGTATTATTTTTATTTCCATAAAAGATTTTGGAAGTGAACTAAAATTATTTTATGGGTGTGTTAAGAGTAAAGTATCATTTATCCAATTAGATCTGTTACTTTTAAGACAAATATAATGAAAAAATATTATGTAAAATTAGACATATGTTTATAGGAGTTTCAGAGTTTAGTGCAAACTAGACTAATTTCAATTTATATTTTATCATCACACATTCGTATTACCTTGGAAATATTATAGGAAGTGAAAGAAACCTGCTAGATATAGCGTATGTAAAAACTTTTTGTGTTGACCCGTAAAATACTACTAACCGGGGCACTAATCATTCCCATTTCACAGACATCAGCTGGTCGCATGGTGAATTAAAAAAATTCCCATACACTTATAGAAGCTGTACACTAACCGAACCTAACTTTTTTTTTGCCTTTTTTTAATCCAATTCTGCCACACGCCATAAAAGTTTAAATTTAAAATATTTTGCAACTTATAATAAATTTTTAATTGTTTCAGCTAAATAATTTTTGTCATCCTAAATGTGTACAGAGATCTATTTTTTTTAAATAAACGGTTATACTGCGTATTAAATTATAGTCCAATTCATTTGGGCCTTCTTAATAAATTTTGAATTTGTCGAATTATTTTTAAAGAAAAAAAATGAAAATGAGTCACAACAAAAAAACATAAAAACAAAGCTAGGAAAAAAAGTCTTGCTAGTGATTTTAAAGCCCTCCATAATTGATTCTAGGTGTTGTGTTGACGTTGCAAGTATAACAGTATTATCAGCATATCTAAGGGTACTTAACATGTTTCCACCGATTGTCACATCTCCTCCACCTCATTATATGTTCACTGTATATGTTAAAAAGTAAAGGTGACAGAATACAGCCCTGTCTGACGCCGGCTTCTACGTTAAAGGAATCTGAAAAAGAATTATTCAGTTTAATGCTGCCGTTTGGTTCTCATACAGGGATCGGATAAGGTTTACAAGATGTATAGGTGTTCCCATGCTGATTAAAATCCATGGTATATAGTCGAAAGCCTTACAGTAAGAAGTCTATAAAACAGATATAGGTTGTTATTCGGAATTCTTCCACTTTTTCTATTATCTGGTGTATGTTGAGAATTTGTTCTCTAGTCCCGCTTCCTGGAATAAAGTCTGTTTGTTCGGTAGATATTTGCGGCAGCAGAAAAGTTTAGGATCCAGAGAAACACCTTAGCAGCGAGTGATACCAGGACGATTGTTCTATAATTGCTGCAATCCATAGAGGATCCTTTCTTATGCAAGGGTATAAATGTAACTTCACACCAATCTTTCGGCCATCTTCCAGTCTTCCATACCACATTACACAGTTCATGTAGCATAGTCACAGCGGTTTTTCCCATCATCTGTATTATTTCAGCAGTTGTCTCGTCAGTACCTGCTACTTTTCTGTTCTTTAACCTTTGAATAGCCTTCCCGACTTCAGATCTAAGAATACATGGCTCTTCTTCTTTTGCTGCTTCTTGTTGGAAATATAGTTGTTGAGTTGAGGCACAAAAAGTTCTTATAGTAATCTTTCCAAACGTCAATGAATCCAGGCATGTCTTCTCCATTTTGTTAAAACAAAGACCTGCACTAAGAAAGTATATATTTTAAGAGACGCAAAATCTTTTATATATGCAATTCCTTCATTTTTATATTGCGCATACTCTTAATAGTGATAATAATAAAGGCATGTTGAAAATAAGCTTTGCAAAATCTCTTTCATGACTAAAGATTTTTAGAGTTAATTCTTTTTATAATCCATATTAAATTTCTTTAATGATGGTAAAGGAACATTTACATTTTTATTTTCAATTTTGCTAAAGTGTATTTAAATATAATGGTTAAAAACAGGATGCGTAAGGAAAGAAAGAAAGAAAGAAAAATAGAAAAAAATCAAATAAAAAGCAAACAAAAAATCATTAGCAGGACCTTAGTATATTTCACTTCTCGTTTTGAAGCAGATATGTTACAAATTTCAAGCGTTTAGTTACAAAAATTATTTATCTCATATTAATGATAAATATGGGTTTTAAACAGCCCCCATATTCACAAAATAGTGTTTATGTCATTATTATGTATTTTTTGTTTATTCTTGATACGAAATTAGTTTTTACATTATAGTTTCTGCACAAATGATATTTTAATATGTACTAATTTTCAATTTTTGGAGAGATTGGAGAGATCTATCTTCCAAAAATTTGACTTGTCTTAAATTATAAGAAAAATGGAGGTTGTTTCAACACTAGGTGCATTAAAGTGATTCACTCCTCTTATTGTCTCTGTTTGCAGGCATTTAAAGTCAATTTTTTTACATTCCAAGTCAAGATCAAATTTTAGGGAATGTTAAAGTTCCTAATAAGATGATGGTACAAATTAAAATTTTATATTACAAGTAAATATCATTGCTAGTATGACAAATAGAGGCGGCTATAGCATAGTGGTTAAGGTGCCTGCTTTCTACGCCAGTGACCCAAGTTCGTATCTCGGATCGAGAAATAATAATAAAAAAAGATAAATAAATAATAAAATAAAAATTAAAAAAATTTACAACCTGACTGTCGCCTCTCTCGGAAAGGCAATGGTAAACCACCCGTAGTATCATGCCTAGTAAAGCCCCCTCATTTGGGCCGTACAGAGCCGGCATTAAACCGTAAGTCTCCTTTGTCTGTGGAAGTACTTAAAAAGGCACCAACCACAGGCAAAGGCGCGAGTCGCCTACGTCCATATCGGATATGGTATTTCAAAAAGAAGAAGTGTGAAAATCCTTAAAACAGCTTAGTAACAGTTATTATTTATTTTTATTACTGTTTTTCCATTTTCTTCCTACCCCATTCCTCGCGATAATAACGCAATATGAAACAACGTAATTAAATAAAAATCTTAAATGGTTACATTTGATATATCTAAGGCATTTGGCCATGTGAACACTTTGGAAAATCTCGAGCGGTTGCTCTTGACATATCCAAGGCATTCGACCGTGTTTGGCACTATGGACTGTTGGCTAAGCTACGCTCTTATGGTATGTCTGAAAAGTTCTGTTTGTGGCCCTCATGTTTCCTCAGAGAGCGTTTTTACGAGTGGCAGTCGACGGATTTATTTCTAACACCTTCACTATCAACGCCAGTGTGCCCCAAGGCTCTATCCTATCTCCTACTTTCTATCTCATTTACATTAACGATCTGCTGGAAAAGACCAGGAACCCAATCTACAGCTTTGCAGATGACAGTACGCTTATCGCTTCATTCACTTTAAACGCTCGGACATCAGCTACTCAGACGAATATCCGCAGACAGCTGGAAGTCGTTCAACTTAACGAAGACCTGGAAGAAATTCTATCTTTGGGTGACAGTAACCAAGTGGAATTTAACGCTACAAAATCCCAGGCGGCAGTTTTTTCTAAAAAAGTTAACGTTGCTGAACCTGACATAGTTATGGCGGGGCGCTTCATTCCTCTAACATCATCACTCAATTTGTTGGGCCTTAATTTGGGAGGAAATATGTCCTGGCATGAATATTTCGCAGGCATAGTAAGGAGAGGTTCTCAAAAGTTGGGAATATTATTTCGAACCAGAAAGCTTTACACTCCACAACTGTTAATTCTCTAAGAAGCTCAAATTCGACCAACTATGGAATACTGCTACCATGATTGAGGCTCCGCTCCCAAACATACATTGCATTTGTTGGATTCTATTCAGAGAAGAGCTGTTCGTCTAATAGGAGACCCGGAACTAACCGGCGACCTTGATCCGCTGGAACATCGAAGAACGATTGGCAACTTGAGCCTATTCTACAAGTATTTTCATAGAAAGTGTTCAAAGGATGTAGCCCGCTTAATTCATCCCAGAGCGGTGCATGTTAGAAATACACGTCGCGCTAATACTTCAAATCCGTATGAGGTTCAGCTTGTTATTCCTCGTACAATGCTTTTTAAGCAGTCTTTTATATGGAGAACATTATCCCTTTGGAATGATTTGCCCAGGAATGTGTTTCCCACCGAGTACAAATTACAGCGATTTAAGAACAGCGTGAATCGCTTTATCCGCACACGTGTTACTCCTGTAGCGCTTTAGGGATTCCCTGCAGCACGTGTGCTACACCAATAAGAAAAAAATAAATAAATAATTGGCATGACGGATTGTGAGCTACCCTTCGCTCTTATGGTTTGTCTGAAAGCGTCTGTTTATGACTCTCTTGTTTCCTCAGAGAGAGTTCTTTACGGGTGGCAGTTGACGAGCTGATTTCTAATTTCTTCACTATCAACTCTGGGTATACTTCAAGGCTCTACATTGTCTAATGTTCTCTTTCTGTTCTATATTAATGATCTGTTATATAGAACCAAGAATTTAATCTACAGCCTATAGCAGTACTCTTAAACGTCAGTAAACAGCAGAAAGTTGTTCAATTTAATACAACCTAGAAATTCTGCTTTATGTTATGATGACAGTAATCAAGTCAAATTTAACTCTACAGAAACTTTGGCGGCAATTATTTTTAAAAAAGTTAACAGTGCAGTATGCATGGTTATGTCGGGACATTCTTTTCTCATAACGTGGTCACTTCACTTCCTTGGCGATAACTTCTGAACAGATATGTCTTGGCATGAACATAGTAAAGAAAGCTTCTCAAAAATTATGAATATTATTTCGTTTCAGGAAGCTTTATAGTCCCCAATAAATTTTATTTCTTCACGAAGCTTCAGTTAGACCAACGAGGGAATACTGGTCCCATGTTTGTGGCTTTGCTCACAAACATGGGATTTATTTGCTGGATTCTATTAAAAAAAATTTTTTATAAATTTGAATTTTTACTACTTCGAAGAACGGTTGGCGACTCGAGTCTATTCCAAGAGTTTCTTAAATGGAAAGTGTTCGATGGATGTAGCTGGTTTAATTCCTTCCAGAGTGGTGCATGCTAAAAACACATTGCGCAAATATATATATGAAGGTTAGGTTATTACTCATCTTACCACCCTTTTTTATATGGCTTCCTTTTTTTTTGTTTTTTTCTTTTTTTTTAATATTTATAAAAAAAAATATGTTGAGTTTCGGATCGCGATGTGTGTACACGTGAATCGAACGCCCTGCAATAGTTAACTCGTTGAACTAGCATTATTACCTTAGTATTTCGATCTATTTAATTAATTTGTCGATTGCAAACGAGAGAGAGTAGAAATAAAGCAGATTGTAGTGTTTTGTGAAATTGTATGAAGCTAACAAAACGATGAGCGACGACCTTGATCATTTTACTGTTTACGGTGATAAGAAATATAAACAACAATTTCTTTTCTTTTTTTCTCGTGTTTGAAAATGGAATATACGAGGAACACACGTAAAGTTTTGATAACAGAAAGAACAATGGATAGCGATGATTATACCTCAGGAGACTCTAAAAGAGAAAGAATCGAAGAAAAAGAAGACCCAATGGGATTATTCAAGAAGAGTAAAAAGCTGATAAAAACACCACAGAAAGAGAAAAACCAAAGAGTAGATAAGATAGACAATTTGATAGAAATGATCAGAGAGCTAATGTCGGATATAAAGGATATAAAACAAGATCAGAAGAGATACTAACAAGAGTTGAAGGAACTAAGAAAGGAAAATTAAGTATTGAAAGCGAAAAATAAGATAATTAGAGAAAATATGCGAAGTATGGATTTGAAGATGAGTAGACTGGAAAAAGACAACGTAAGGAATAATATTATAATATCGGGAATGAGTTTTGAAGCGAATAGCCAACCAGATATGAAAATGGGTGTAGAACATTTTATGGAGAGGAGTATGGACACAAAAGTACTGATTAAAGATGTCATAAAAATAGGAGCGACTATATACAAGATAGAACTTGGAAACACGGGAAATAAGGAAGCTGTAATGAAAAATAAAAACAATCTGAGAAACCTAAGAGAGAGAGAGAGAGTTTATATAAACAACGATTTAACAAAAGATGAACGAGAAATTCATAAGAAATTGAAGCATATAGTAGAGAACGAGAGAAAAAATGGAAAAAGGGTGAAAATAGGATATCAAAAAATCGTAATCGAAGGAAGAGTATATAAATGGGACATTAAGGAAGAAAAACTGAAAGAACAAATAAAGAATACTACGACCATCAAGTCAAGAAACTGAGAAAAAGGAGAGAGATAGGTAGATTGACGACGACCCTGGCAAAGATAAAGGATACGGAAGAAAGGACTAGTAAAAAATGAATACAAATAAGAAGATAATCAAAGAAATAGATAGGAAGAAAGAAATGGGAAATAATTATCGAGTTTTTAGATTGAGAACACGGAATAATAGGGGTATGAACGGAAAAGAGGATGAACTGACAGAAGAACAACAAATGCACTATGTAGGAATCACTGAAACAGAGAGGAAAGGAAATGGATGCAAAAAATTAGAAGGAAAAGCATACAAAAATCAACATAGAGAGATAATACCGGAACAAGATACAGAACTAATACAAACCGAAGAAACTAATACAGAGGAGACAAAAGAGGCAATCGGCAATTTAAACAGGATGGAAGGATATAGAAGGAAATATGGAAAAGACAGATATCGCATAACTTAACTCCTAACAAGGGGTAGAAAGGCATAAGGATTAAGTAAGTAAGTAAGTATAAAAAAAACAATAATAATAAAGCATGTTGAATCAACTGAAGGCATCTGAAAGGTGATTTCACCACAAGATGCTTCGAATACTGTGAGCTGACTTGCTGACAAATGAGGAGGCCTTAAGAAGGCAAATTCTGAAAGATTACTGATCCATAAAATGTCACAAAATTGCTTACCTTGGCCATGTACCGCGTGGAGAAAAATACTATCTCCTCCGGTTAATTACGAAGGGAAAGATTGTAAAGAGGTTTGGAATTGGTAGAAGGCAGATGTCCTGGCTGAAGAACATCATGGAATGGGCAGACATACAAAAAGCTGGGGATATCTTTAGACTAGTTGAAGACAGAAAAGCACTCTTTATAGTGATTGCCAACGTTTGCGGAACGGATATGGCACAAAAAGAACACGAACATTATCCCTATGGAACGAATAGTCCAGTACTTTTCCCCCTGAGAACTCATTGCAGCAAGTGAAGATCGATCGATCTTTTCGTACATACTAATGACCTTGAAATTTTTTTTTTATATACTAAATAAATTATTAAAGGTAATGAACACATATGTGATAAGTTTCGTTCAATCTACACCCTGTGGAGAATATTCCAAAATTTTTTCAAAAATTTTGATCAGTACTTTTCGAGATAAAGGGGGGGGGGCAACGATTTTTAGCGATTTTTTAAAAATAATACAAAGAGAAGTGTGCGCAAGTATAACATCATATATATATATATTTTTGAACTTGCGATTTTACAAGCCTTCATTTGACACACACACCCCCTAAACCTAACCCCTTAAGTGAAAATGTAACTCTCAAAACCACACGGCTCTGATGAGGCCATCAATTCCTATATTAGTACTACTCAGTATATATCACCACTACACCAAACACTTTATTTTTGCACTCGACGCGCGTTTCACTAACCATGTTAGCTTCATCAGGAGCGATGATTGACCTATATTAGTATCAAATTTTAACTTTCTACGTCAAATAGATTCGGAGAAAATCGGGTGTAACAGACAGACAGACGGACGGACAGATGGACAGACTCACAGACACCTAAATAATCTTATAAGTGTTCCATACGGAACGCTAAAAAAACATGAAGGTTATTAGTAAAAAACCCATAAACAAAAATTTGGAATTAATTATAATAGAATCTTTAGTTATTGAATTTGCTGGAAATGTTTTTACGTGAAAACCTAAAGTTACAAAAAAAACTCAATAAGGACTAAATTTTCTTACCTTCCTCTTTATGCCGTTCGTCCAAATTTAATTCGGCTTTATTAGTACCCCAATTTTCACGCGGCTGATAACGAATTTTTGCGTAATTTGCACTATACACCGGCGGTTCAGATAACACTGTCGTTAGTAACACAAAAAATACCGTAATTTGTAAAAAACTTCCCATTTTTAGAAATATTTTAGCAATACAAAAAACACCTTTATTAAATGAAACTTGTATCAGATCTCTTGCCTTTTTTACGTAGTATTACGAAATGTGTTTTGGTAGCAAGTTGTTTTTTTTATATAAGTATGCTAAAGAGAACTTTGTATAATACGTGGATATTTTACGGAATGATACTTCCTGCATGGGTAGTTCCTTGAAGAACATAAAATGATAAGAATACGTTCTATCCTTGATGAAGTCAATGAAAAATGTAGTAGCATGTTAACAGAATCTTTATATTTACAATATTAACGATTTTTACCTTAAAATCTGAACTTTAATAGATATACGAGGCTGGTTTGAAAAGTCCGTGCAAAAATAAAAACTACTTATGTGTTTGGGGTAAACCTTTTTTATTTTTCGACATAGTCTCCTTTTAGGCTTATACACTTCGTCCAACGATGTTCTAGTTTGTTGATCCCTTCCGAATAATAGGATTTGTCCAAGTCTGCAAAATATCCATTAGTGTCTGCAATCACCTCCTCGTTTGAATAAAATCTTTGTCCCGCCAGCCATTTCTTCAAATTGGAGAACAAATAGGGGGGATGTGAAACGAGTTGGAATCCTATTTCCATTAATTTTGCGACCACAACTGCTGAGGTGTGTGCTGGTGCGTTGTCGTGATGGAAAAGGACTTTCTTGTGAGCCAATCGCGGGCGTTTTTCTTGCAGCTCGGTTTTCAAACGGTCCAATAACGATGAATAATATTCACCTGTAATAGTTTTACCCTTTTCCAGATAGTCGATGAGGATTATCCCTTGCGAATCCCAAAAGACAGTCGCCATAACCTTTCCGGCCGAAGAAACGGTCTTTGCCTTTTTTGGTGCAGATTCCCCCTTGGTAACCCATTGTTTAGATTGTTGTTTGGTCTCAGGAGTATAGTAATGTATCCATGTTTCATCCACAGTGACGAAACGACGCTTAAAGTCCTCCGGATTATTCTGGAACAGCTGCAAACCATCCTTGCAACACTTCACACGATTCCGTTTTTGGTCAAGCGTGAGCAATCGCGGCACCCATCTTGCGGATAGCTTTCTCATGTCCAAATGTTTATGCAAAATATTATGTACCCGTTCAGTCGAGATGCCCACAGCACTAGCAATCTCACGCACCTTAACTCTTCTGTCATCCGTCACCATATCATGGATTTGATCAATGATTTCTGGAGTCGTAACCTCCACAGGCCGTCCAGAACGTTCAGCGTCATTTGTGCCCATATGGCCAGTCCGAAAATTTTGAAACCACTTATAAACTATTCTAATCGAAGGTGCAGAGTCACCATAATGTTTATCAAGCTTCTCTTTAGTCTCCTGAGGCGTTTTGCCTTTCATAAAGTAATGTTTAATCACCACACGAAATTCTTTTTCGTCCATTTCTTGAAAATCACTCGACTTCCTTGATTCACACGAATGCCAAACACAAAGAAATAGACCAATATGGCTGAAACTTGGTGTGCGTTCATTCAAGAGATGCTACTAACTAAACATGACCTCGATACGCGCCGGTGGTGCCATCTCTCGGACTTTGCACGGACTTTTCAAACCAGCCTCGTAATTCGTCTAGAATAGGACAGGAAGGCAGAATTTCGATACAGCTAATACAGAACACTACCGACCAATCAGTTAATGTTACATCTTTATAAATTTTTTACCTGGATTATAATAAACTGGCTCTCAAACAAACTAGATTTGTAGCAACCGGCAGAACGAGCTGGCGGATTCAGTACCTTCGACCTTACGGGCATTGTTGGAAAGGACAACCGAATATGATATCTCTCTTTGCCTGATATTTGTGGACTTTCGTGAGGCGTTCGTTTCGATGGAAACATGATCTTCCCTAAACGGTTTACACAAAGCTAGAATCGACTCCAGGTATAGCAATATCATAAAAAACATCTACCAAAATGCAACGATGCCTAGAAAAATTAACGAAATCAAGATAAGATCACATTAAACAGAGGAGTTCATCAAGGCGATCTTATATCCCCGAAGTTGTTCACTCTAGTTCAATAGTATTGGGTGTGTGAATTAATCTTGAGGGATTTTTCGGTAAAAATATCGCTTTATTGTAAAGAAATAGTTACAAATTGATTATTCAAAGCAACTTCTTTCTCCCATCTTTGTGGCAGCAGATCAATACCAATGTTGAAAGAACCACTCATCTTTTGAGGAAATTCACAAATCGACCCATTTTTTGATATCCTTATAAGAATGGAAGAGCTGTTCAGACAGGCTGTGCGTCATCGATCGGAACAAGTGATATTCAGAAGGAGCAATGGTTGGTGAATATGGCCGGTGAGGTAGGACATCCCATCCAGGCGCTTTTAGCGTTTCCTTTTTTTTTGATTTTGCAACATGTGGCCGAGCGTTTATGTTGAAAAATCACTTTGTCGTGTCTTTTGGCAATCGTTTTTCCTTCAACGCTCGGCTCAATTGCATTAATTGTTGTCGGCAACATTCCCCAGTCATAGTTTCGTTGGGTTGGAGCAGCTCATAATACACTACACCCAACTAATTCCAGCAGATACACAGTATAAGTTTGGAGCCATGAATATTCCACTTTGGCGAGGATGTTGATTGTTCATCGGGCTTCACCCATTTTTTTTGTACTTTGGATTAGCGTGGTGTGTCCATTTTTCATCACGAATTACGATACAATGCAAAAAATCTTTCCGATTTTGCCGTTGAAGCAGCTGTTCACGGGTGAAAAATCGCCTTTCAACGTCTCGGTTTTAATTCGTATGGTACCCAATTTCCTTGCTTTTGAATTCCAATTCTTCATCTTTAAACTTTTTCGTCTGACCAGGACGTTTTTTGCCTTCCGTGTCGAAATCACCACTTTTAAGGCGTCGAAGTAGTAATCATATATTTTTATCGTTGAAATATAACTATCATAGGTTTCCGACAGCAATTGATGACCTTCAGCAGCGCTTTTCTTCGAATTAAACAAGAAAACTAACGCCTTCCGCAAATGGTGTTTTGTTGGCACGTAATTCATTGCTCGAAAAAATATGTTTTTTAAACTTCGGCATATATACTAAAAATTAAACTAAGTTGGGAATGTGGAATCTTTGGCACAATGACACTACTCAGTATATATCATCACTACACCAAACACTTTATTTTTGCACTCGACGCGCGTTTCGCTAACCATGTTAGCTTCATCAGGAGCGATGATTGACTAAAGCTAAACTACTTATACTTAGCCTAACCCTTGAATTACTCAGGCGGAACTAATGGCATAGGCAATGCCATCAGTTCCGGTCAAGTAACCAGTAGAGGGGACTATAAGGAATAGGCCCTCTGTCTTTATTTAAACTACTTTTACATTTTATAATTTCCATACTTTCGTATGCGTTCAACAATCTCCTATCAGATACATTTTTAATTAATCTTAGATTATCTAATGTTACAATATGATCAGCTTCAAGGGCATGTCCGGCAATGCTCGACTTTTCTGTTCTACTGTATTTTAAGTGTGCTAAATGTTCTTTAAATCGTGTTTTAATTGACCTGTTAGTTTGCACAACATACTTTTTGTCACAACCATTAAAACTAATTTCATAAATTCCACTTTTCTCACAATTAGGAATCTTATCTTTGGGATTTCCTAAGATATTCCTCAGATTGTCTGATAACTTATAGACTAAGGTGAGGCCTACTTTATTAAATACCTTATTGAGTCCCTATATTTCGGATTATATGGTATGGAGATATACTTGGTATTATTTTCTTCGCGTGTAAAAAAGGTGGAATTCTGAATATGTACCCTGAACTATGTCTATTTATTAGCTTTAGTCAATCATCGGTCCTAATGAAGCTAACATGGTTAGCAAAACGCGTGTCGAGTGCCAAAATAAAGTGTTTGGTATAGTGGTGATATACACTGAGTAGTGACTAAAAAATTAAAGTCTAATGGTGGTGCTTCATCATCAATACAGCAACAGTTTGCTTCAATTCGATATAATACAAGTTACGCCCTCTCTTAGAAGTCCCTCAAAATTAATTCACACTAATTTTATATATTATAATATAAAATAATATACATAAAATTAATTACAATATAAATTATAGTTTATAGTAGACCAACATCAAAACAAATGAAATATACAATGGGTAACTGCATTTAGAAGATCCAAAAACACCCTAAAAAATATTAAAAAAATATTTAAGAAATAAGAAAGTCAAAATTTGTACATTAGATGCTTTAATGAATCATCGGTCCCGCCAGCTGCCACTGGAGCCATAGTACTCGCAGTTAGTATGTGGAAATTATTATTTTATTTTATTTCAAATAATAAATCAATAGTACGGTTGGTTGGTTGTAGGCGACTATGTTTATGCACTGCCGCCTCTTGGCTTGTTGGGCTCCCTTTTCTTGGGGCTTCGTCCCTTTAAGAAGGTTTATTAGCTTTTTTCCAAGTCCTTCCTCTGGTAGTGTATGTTATTCTCGGTGCAGTGTATATTTGTTCCGAGTTAAAGCCGCATATTCATATAAGAACTGCATAGAGGTTTTGGATAACTGTATAGTTTTATAATTTCGAATCTTGCTAATTCGTCTGTTAATCGATAGTACAGAAATCATATAGTGTTTAATTTGCAGAAACTGCTATTATACTACGAGTAATAGCTACCATTCTTCAATAATCTTCTTCTTCTTCAGCCTTTAACTCGTCCACTCCTGGACATAGGCCTTTCCTAATATTTTCCTTTTCTTGTGATTTTTGGTTGCAGTCTCTATCAGCTATCCTCTTGATATCATCTATCCATCTCAACTGAGGTCTACACCTACTTTGTTTTGTCTCCCTGGGTCGCTACTGTATGCTTTTCAGTAGCCATCTTTCATCTTGCTTTTGCGACATGTCCGGTCCATTGCCACCTTAGTTCGGCAATCTTCTCTATAAAATCCGTTGCCCCTGTTCTTCGACGGATTTCGGATTTTTCAATAATATATTATAACAATTTTGCTTTATTAAACGCCATAAAATATCAGACAGACCTTAAATATACTCTAGTCAATGCGTGAAATAAATATCATATTTGGTGATATCAAAAGTTCAAATTCCTCAAAATATTCGTTTTAATCATCAAGTTTAATTCTTCTGGATAAAAATTGTGTATCGTGAACAGCATAACACGACAATGGCTCATTTTTTACATCGAATCAAGAATGTATAACACTATGACGACTATGTAAATGGTTACGCAATTTCGATATTAATGTTTCAAAACGGTAAGCAAATATTACCAATTTTCACAACAAGAAAATAATTGTATTTATTAGAATACTAGCATATGCCGCCAGCTCCGTCCGCGTATCCTTTACGACTTGCATCACAGAAGTAATAAGACACAAACACACAGTCTCATTATCAACTATTAACCCAAACTAACCTCGAGGCGCTTCATCATACACGCATTGACAGTTGTAGAAAATTTGTGATACACTCTTACTAATCTTCAGCATATATATATATATATATATACATATATATATATATATATATATATATATATATATATATATATATATATATACATATATATATATACATCTATACGTATGTGTGCGTGTGTAAGAGAGAGAAAAAGTATATGTAAAATAGTAGTATTAGTAAACCAATACCCAATAATTCCTATGCGAAAACAGTAAAGTAGGTTCGGATTTGAGTTTCTCACACTAAATAATATTCTAAGAATTACTAGTTGGCATTTTGAGGAAGGAAATAATACGCCCTAACCTAAACACTAATCACAAAATATTGTGTAATCCGTTATATCACTTTTGTGTGGAACTGTAAATTTTAAAAACTTTTTCTTCTAAACAAATGAAAGTTAAAAATGGAATAAAAATGGATTTTTGTTGACGTCGCTTACAATAACATCTCAGTTTCTATTACATGCTAATTGGTTCAACAAAATTATCGCTACAACGTAACAAGAGAGAGAAATTGATGGAAATTCGAAAATTTTTTTTTTCATGATTTAAAGAAATGATTTTTTACGACTACATCTCTTAGTTACGAAAATAAAAGCGTTAAAAAAATTATAATAAGACATAAATTATAAAAACAAAAGTAAGGTATGGATTCAGAGAATTATTAACTGAAACTCAATATTCATTTTAACATATTATTTTTATGGAAAATAAAAATACCTAAAAATAAGACAATTTTCAGATTCACTGACTTGAAGGACCCTAAAAAGGTCGTATACTTTAATCCTATTACGCTTAACCATAAATAGTTGTAAATAATGATAGAAATACATTATTTAGTTACACTGATTACAAAAATCTTGAAAAATGATCATGATATTACTACAGGTTGTTTAATTATCCAATAAAATGCATTTTTGGTTTTTTACTGCCCAGCTTTATATTTTTATTTGGCTCACTGGTGCCCTGGCCAGTTTAAACCTTTGATTGCCAAGCTGCACCAGTTTTTCTCGTTAAACCTTTTTTAGGGAATGTGGTAGTTAATGTTTAATGACCGTTGGTCTGTTAGAGCTTACTGTAATAAAAAATATGTGAAATAAAAAAATTACAGACACTGAAGGGGTTTACTTTAAACGAATTTCTATGTCCAGTTATTTAGTTATTTGTACAGGATATATCAAATATTTTTAATATAATTCGTGTTTTTTTAATTATAAATCTGATATATACTGCTGAATAATTGATTTCAAGGACCCTAAAAAGGTCGTATATTTTAGCCTTATTATGCCTAACCATAAATACTTGTAAATAATGATAAAAATAACATATTAGTTAGATACCCAGGTTATAAAAATCATGAAAAATGACATATTACAATATATATCAAGCAACTTGTCTAACACCCTCTCTTAGCCCAATAACCTCTTGCATGTTAACTAGGGTGCTCACAAAAAAACATTGTTGGAATTTTTTTGGGAGGATCCTCCTAAAAGTTGCCAAATGAGATTGATAAAGTTTCAGTTCAACTGGATAACGTTGACTCGTGCCTCCTCAAGGTTGAAGTTTTGACTCTTTATGAAAATTGATTTTTTTATGAAAATGCCTAAAATCATTGCAAGATTCAATTACATGGGTTTTCTAGATTTCACTTTATTTATTTTTTCAATATGTACATAAAAAAGGGTTTAGTTAAAACTGTTTTCAAAAGTAAATAGAAGAAAATCCAAATTGACAACGGAAGATTTAGGAGAAAAGAAAAGCAAAAAGGTATAAAAAGGAGAAGAAATAATGTTCAAGTACATTTTATTATTTAAAGTTTGGTTATAAAAAAGGAAGGAATATAAAGGAAAGAAGTTATTATTATTATTTACATTTACAATCTATTATTAGATCAAGGTAGTAATTGCTTTGTTAAGGTGCCTTTTGAAGAGTCAGGAAAAATTTTCCTACATTCAGATACAACTTGTAACGGAAACTGCCGTTGTTCTTCATCTTTCGTCAAACAGGAATTGAATTAATTTTACATCTCTTTCAGCTGTGTCACTGACAACCTTCAAACTGTTTACTATTTTGTTAGGTTTTAAATAGTGTGAGTTGTCACACCATTTATCAGGATCAGTATTTAAAAAGTTTTTATCAATTTCAAATCTCTTGAAAAAATTTATAGTTTGATGAGAAACAAAATAATCAATTTTTTTGTGCAATAAATCATCCACTTGTTCGAGATTGAGCCTTTCTTTTACATTCCTATCATCGTAACTTTTTTCTTCAACAAAAATTAATTTTAGACATTTTGCAGCCATGCTTGTTTTGACATTTTTTTCTAAAGTTTTATCAAAAAATTAGAATGCGACTAGCTCCGAATTGAGATACCACAGTTGATTTATTATTTTAGACAGTGCCTTGTCTGAAAGTTCTTTATCAATTTGTCTGTATTTTTACAAAAGATTTTAATTATAGGTCTTGGTTGGAGGCCAAAGTGGGTTTGGGGGCGTTGAACCACTTTTACATAAATATTATTTATAAATAAACAAATTTCTATGACTTGAATGACTTGAAAGCTTCTACTTTTTTATTTTGCGCTGTGCTTTTAGATCTTTCTCGACTCTTCGTAAAGTTTTTCTAATTTTGCAACACAATCTTTTAGGTGTCTTAGCTTTCTCCCAAAAAATTAAAACTTCCTGTATTGTAACTCTTGCAGCTTCTCTGGTGTTTAGTTTCACTTGCCGTGTATTATAAAATAAATTGGGGAAAACTTGACAATTAGATGGTAATTTATTGCCACTGATTTGATGAGACATCTGGCCGATTAAATACACCATTTCTTTCTACTTTGAACTCGAACTCGAACCCGAACAAGCATGGTTCGTTGATGCTGTAGAAGACATTGTCCCGCAAACTTCGCAGAAAAGTCACTAAACGAAAGTTGTTGAAATATTCACGGCTTGAAAGGCAAACGTAAACTAAAACTCTCTGACTTCTCCTCGAGCATCTCAGACAAGGAGCAAAAAAGGGGTGTGATTTATGACATTCCAGGTAGAATTCTCTGATAAAAAGGTTCCTAGCAATAGTTTTTTTGTAACAAAAACAAACCTTTTAAAGAATAGAACTAAAGGTCAGGTAAGTACCCACTACCTTGCAATTCGTAAAATTATTTATAAAGTTAAAACAACTGACAATTTTATGTCTTATTATGTATTTGTATAATTGTTTATAATACAAAGGAAACAAAGAATGATCAAAAGTATTTAAGTTAGGTATTTTTGTTGCGATTTTTCACTTTCGTTTTCTAAACAGGTCGAAGGTCGAATTTCAGGATTCGAATCATGTCCGGTCTTCGATGATGAATATCTTCAAATATAAAAGTTTTAACAAAAAAGTGGTAGGAGTAAAACTTTAAGACAACAACATTTCCTATGAAATAAAATAAGAGTCAGGTTTCTAGGACTAATGGTTTTCATTTTATGAGGGAAAAATCACGATTTTTTTGCAAAAAATCGAATTTTACAGCTTTAACTTCGATGAGGCATGGGTTAATGTTACGTGATTGAGCTAAAACTGTGCAAATCTTATTTTTTAGACAAATGGCAAATTTTAGGGGGGTCCCGCCGGCATTACAATGAAAATATTTTTCCCCCTATATCTTGTGACCACCCTAACATTAACTATCATTAATTTTGCTTTAAATTCGTCTATTATTTCCATGAAAAACTAAAGAAAAATTATCGTAATATTATTGAAAAATTTGCCGACTTTTACTCTCTTCACGTAAAGAGATATCAACCAAAAGCTCGACACCAAAAAAGCTTCTGGCGCTGACGGAATACCTGCCATAGTTCTCAAAAACTGTGCAAGGGAACTAACACCAGTTTTCTGTAGACTTTTTAACCTATCCTACAGAAAGGGAATTTTTCCTTCCTGCTGGAAATGTGCCACAGTTCAGCCGAAACCTAAAAAAGGCAAGAAGACCTTGCCAAACTACTACCGACCAGTCGCACTGCTTTCAATAATATCGGAAGTCATGGAAAAGGCTGTCAATCAGCAGCTTCTAAAATACCTTGAAGGATTCAATATTATTAGCGATCACCAATATGGTTTTCGTAAACATAGATCAAAGTGGAGATCTTCTGACTTATGTAACATATGTTTTGAACAACGCAATCGAACACTTCGGAGAATCTCGAGCAACAGGCTGTTGACATATTCAAGGCATTCGACCGTGTTTGGCACGAAGGACTGTTGGCTAAGCTACGCTCTTATGGTATGTCTGAAAAGTTCTGTTTGTGGCTCTCATGTTTCCTCAGAGAGCGTTCTTTACGAGTCGCAGTCGACAGATTTCTTTCTAACACCTTTACTGTTAACGCAGGTGTGCCCCAAGGCTCCATACTGTCTCCTTCTCTCTTTCTCATTTACATTAACGATCTGCTGGAAAAGACCGGGAATCCAATCTACAGCTTTGCAGATGACGGTACGTTTATCTCTTCATTCACTTTGAACGCTCGAACATCGGCTGCTCAGGCGAATATCCGTAGACAGCAGGAAGTCATTCAACTTAACAAAGACCTGGAAGGAATCCTATCTTGGGGTGACAGTAACCAAGTTGAATTTAACGCTACAAAAACCCAGGCGGCGATTTTTCCTAAAATGTTAACGTTGCTGAACCCGACATAGTTATGTCGGGGCACTCCATTCTCTTAGCATCGTCACTCAATTTGTTGGGCGTTAATTTGGGAGCAAAGATGTCCTGGCATGAACATGTTGCAGGCATAGCAAGGAGAGCTTCTCAAAAATTGGGAATATTATTTCGAACCAGAAAGCTTTACACTCCATAAAAATGTGTTCAAAGGATGTAGCCTGTTTAATTCTTCCCAGAGCGGTGCATGTTAGAAATACACGTCGCGCTGATTTTTCACATCCGTATGAGGTTCAGCTTATTACTCCTCGTACAACGCTTTTCAAGCAGTCTTTTATATGGACAACATCATCCCTTTGGAATGGCTTACCCAGGACTGTGTTTCCCACCAAGTACAATTTACAACGATTCAAGAACAACGTGAATCGCTTTTTCCGCACACGTTTCGCTCCTGTAGCGCTTTAGGGACTTCCCTGCAGCACGTGTGCAAGATCCATAAAAAAAAACTACAGGTTCCATCCTTTCCCTCAAATATTTTATATGTGTTCCAAATTTGAAATCGGAATTTCATTCTATAATAATAGCGTCAACAGATAGTCAGATCTACAGGCCCATAGACAGACAGACCGATCGAAATAGATGAGCATATTTTTTGTGATCTAGGTACCTTTTAATATGAAGAAACGCAAAATTGTGGGAAAATCATATTTTCCAATTAAAATAATTCCCATTAACAAGGAGATAAATTATTTAAATGTACCTAAAGATAATTTTTCCTTGTATCCGCCATTCCTACACTGTGTGCTTCCATTAATTTCTTTTAATTGCTTTTTAAGAGTATTCCTGATTCCTAAGTAGTGTCTGAACAAATTCCTAGAACGCTTAAAGGTTATTGTTTATCTAACGCAAAATCAAATATAACTTTGTATTTAAAGTTAAAATTATGAATATCAACCCTTCACACGAACGTTTGTTAGACCACGCATGATAAATATTACAACGGATAATTTGTCATAACGAAACTAAAAGTGCTTAACGTCATAACGACCAAATAAAATGTGTCACGTAATATGGGTAAACAACAAAATATAAAGTTCGGATGGGAATACGAAATAAGCTGAAAATTCCTTGTCGTATTTCGTAGAGATATCACATGCTAAGACTAGGTCAGGTACACTTTATTTGATATTCTGGCCTTGTCTTCGGTTTTTTCAAGGAATTCGAGCTGAAACAAATTATTGACAATAATCACGCATCTATAAATATATAAAATGCAACGTCACTCTTCTGTCTGTCTGTCTGTCCGTTAGTGCGCTTATCACTGGAGAACCACTTATCCGATTTACGTACTTTTTTTTTAAAAACATACATATGTTCTCTGGCCAGGTTATAGGCTATATTTTATTACGATAGGTAGCATAAGGAATGAGCAGTGACGTAAAGTAGTGAATGAAGTCGGAAAAAGTTTGCCGCTAGCGCGTTCCCTTGCAATACACAGCCTAAACCATTAAATATGGAACAATATTATGTAGCAGACAATATCTATAATCTATAATATATATATATATATATATATATATATATATATATATATATATATATATATATATACGTATATATATATATGTATATATATATATATATATATATATATATATATATATATATATATATATATATATATATATATGTCTCTCTGTCTGTCTGTCTATTAGTGCGTTGATCACGCGAGAACCACTTATTCGATTTACGTGTCTTTTTTTAAATTCATACATATATTCTTTGGCCAGGTTATATAATAATAATAATCTATAACTATAATATATATAAAACGCAACTTCTTTCTGTCTGTCGGTCTGTCCTGTCTGTGCTGAGCCCTCGAGAACCACTTATCCGATTTACGTGATTTTTAAATTCATATATATGTTCTCTGACCAGGTTATAGAAATATATTTTATTACATCTATAATATATATAAAATGCAACGTGTCTCTGTCTGTCTGTCTGTCGGTCCGTTAGTGCACTTATCACTGGGGAACCACTTATCCGATTTACGAGCTCTTTTTTAAACATGCTAAACCATTAAATATAGATCAATATCATGTAGCAAAGAATATCTATAATATATATAAAATGCAACGTCTCTCTGTTTGTCTGCCTGTCCGTTAGTGCTCTTAACACTGGAGAGCCACTTATCCGATTTACGTGCTTTTTTTTAAGCATACATATGTTCTCTGGCCAGGTTATAGGATATATTTTATTACGTTAGGTGACATAAGGAATAAGCAGTTACATTAATAGTGAATCAAGTCGGAGAAAAGTTTGCTGCTAGCGCGTTCTCTTGCAATATTCTGCCTAAAGCAATAAATATGGAACAATATCATGTAGCAAAGAATATAATATAAATAAAATGCAACGTCTCTCTGTCTGTCTGTCTGCCTCTCTCTGCCTGTCTGTCTGTCTGTCCGTTAGTGCGCTTATCCGATTTACGTGTTTTTATAAATTTATACATATGTTCTATATAATTCAATATAAGCCTAGATAATGGGAGATAAGATGAGATAATGAGAGATAAGGATAAATAATGGGAGATAAGTCGAGATAAGCCTCGATAATCGGAGATAAGGTGAGATAATGCGAGATAAGTATAAATAATGGGAGATAAATATAAATAATGAGAGATAAGGAGAAATAATGGGAGATAAGGACAAATATTACGAGAGAAGTCGAGATAAGCCTAGATAAGTTGAGATGAGCCTAGATAATGGGAGATAAGGTGAGATAATGGGAGATAAGGAGAAATAATGGGAGATGAACAGAGATAAGCCTAGATAATGGAAATTACGTAGAGATAACGGGAGATAAGAGAAATATTGGGAGATAAGGGGAAATAATGGGAGATATTTTATTACGTTGGGTAACATAAGGAATAAGCAGTGACGATAGTAGTGAATCAAGTCCACGCGAGCGGAGCCGCGGGCCCGGCTAGTCAATATATATTTTTGGTATATTATTTTTTAATTTTTCTTCAAAATCACTAATATAAATAGTTAATACAAATTCACCCCGCACAATGGGCTGAATCCCGATTCTAACTGGACAAAATTATTTTATGGGCTGAACAAGGACCAAATGACTAGAATAGCCAAAAAAAAGTAATAAAAAATATATATGAAGGAAAAAAAAATAGGTGTTTTAGTTCTCAGAACTGAATTTTTACTGCATTTTGAGGTGTTTTATATATTTTCTTAGGAAAAATTGGTATAAAAGAAAATGGAAAGTTAAAAATAGATATACTAATTGCTAAATTTATGTATCTATAATGTATATAAAATGCAACGTCTCTCTATCTGTCTGTCTGTCCGTTAGTGCGCTTATCACTGGAGAACCGCTTATCCGATTTACGTACGTATTTTTTAAACATACATATGTTCTCTGTCCAGTTTATAGACTATATTTTATTACGCTAGATAGCATAAGGAATGAACAGTGACAATAATAGTGAATGAAGTCGGAAAAAACTTTGCAGCTAGCGCGATTCCTTGCAATACACAGTCTAAATCATTAAATATAGAACAATATTATGTAGCAGAGAATATCTATAATCTATAATCTATAATATATATATATATATATATATATATATATATATATATATATATATATATATATATATATATATATATATATATATATATATATATATATATATATATATATATATATATATATATATATAAACTGCAATCTCTCTCTGTCTGTCTGTCTGTCTGTCCATTAGTGCGTTTATCACGCGAGAACCCCTTATCCGATTTACGTGTCTTTTAAATTCATACATACATTCTTAGGCCAGGTTATATAAAAATAATAATAATATTTATCTATAATATATATAAAATGCAACGTCTCTCTGTCTGTCCGTTAGTGCGCTTATCCCTCGAGAACCACTTATCCGATTTACGTGATTTTTTAAATTCATACATATGTTCTCTGACCAGGTTATAGATATATATTTTATTATATCTACAATATATATAAAATGCAACGTATCTCTGTCTGTCTGTCTGTTTGTCCCTTAGTGCGCTTATCACTGGAGAACCACTTATCCGATATACGCATAAGGAATGAGCAGTGACGATAATAGTGAATGAAGTTGGAAAAAAGTTTATCGCTAGCGCGTTCTCTTGCAATACACAGCCTAAACCATTAAATATGGAACAATATTATGTAACAGAGAATATCTATAATCTATAATATATATAAGTCTCTCTGTCTGTCTGTCCATTAGTGCGTTTATCACTCGAGAACCACTTATCCGAACTACGTGTCTTTTTTTAAATTCATACATATATTCTTTGACCAGGTTATATAATAATAATAATCTATATCTATAATATATATAAAATACAACGTCTCTCTGTATGTCTGTCTGTCCGTTAGTGCGCTTATCAATGGAGAACCACTTATCCGATTTACCTGCATTTTTTTTTAAAAACATACATATGTTCTCTGGCCAGGTTATAGGATATATTTTATTACGTTACGTAACATAAGGAATAAGCAGTGACGATAATGGTGAATTAAGTCGGAAAAAAGGTTACCGTTAGCGCGTTCTCTTGCAATACATTGCCTAAACCATTAAATATGGAACAATATCATGCTGCAAAGAATACAATATATATAAAATACAACGACTCTCTGTTTGTCTGTCTGTCTGTCCGTTAGTGCACTTGTCACTTGAGAACCACTTATCCGATTTACGTATTTTTTATAAATCTATACATATGTTCTATATAATTCGATATAAGCCTAGATAATGGGAGATAAAGTGAGATAAAGGGAGATATGTATAAATAATGGGAGATAAGGAGAAATATTGCGAGATAAGTCTAGATAAGCCTAGATAATGGTAGATAAGGTGATATAATGGGAGATAAGAAAAAATAAAGGGAGATGAGCAGAGATAAGCCTAGATAATAGAAATTATGTAGAGATAATGGGAGATTAGGAGAAATAATGGGAGATAAGGGGAAATAATGGCAGATATTTTATTACGTTAGGTAATATAAGGAATAAGCAGTGATGATAGTAGTGAATCAAGTCCACGCGAGCGGAGCCGCGGGCACTGATAGTTTGCTAATAAAATGAACTATTCTTTTATATAAATTCAAAATCAGAATCTTCCGATTCGCTCGGAGAATCATCCTCCGCATCGCTATGCTGCTCAACCTTTTCCACAGAATCCGTGAGTAGTTCCTTTGCATCAGGACTCAGCTCCTTCAACGGGACTGTCTGGAAAGTTCTAAGGCCAGTAATAACAGGATCCGATGAAATTAGAAGCATATGAACTAAGTCTCCATAGGTTTTAATATATGAGGACTTTCTAGTATGATGAGCTCTGAATCGCTTCATGTCTTTATTCCTTGCCTCCTGTGCCTCCTTTGAAAGCTGCTCTATTGGAACAAGGGTATGTTTGATGGCTAAAGAGCCATGTAAAAGGATTTTGTGTACGCTGGGAGGCATCCTGTACCAGCCATGTAGCTCTACAAACAGTTTTTCAGTATCATAGGCAAATATGTTAAATTTGTCTTCCTTGATTGAATTCCAGCTTGAAATAACCTGCAACGATAAGAAAAAGTCATTGTTATAGTGAAGAATTTGAGGAAGTTTTTTAGAAATACCTGAAGAATAGTTCCAAATCGAGATATTAATGGCCTATCAACTCCTGTAGCTACAGCGACTTCATCTGCATTTTTGTTGTATCTACATTTATGGTTCGTTATGGCTTTTCCCCTTTGAATATGTTATTAGTTATATTATAATAAATAAATTCTGGAAATTAGAAGCCGGACGGAAGCGGACTTTAAAAGTTGCGCATTAAAATATAAAGATTTTTCACTTTCCACGAAGCAAAATCACACTCACTTACATTGTAATGGTATGAACTTACCTTCTTTGATCGAATGTTTCCAGTGCTTGAAACTTCGTCTCAGAATGTATTTAAACCAGAAAAATGTATACTCAAAGGAAAATAAACAATCCTGTCACTGTACAATTAATATAAAGGAAGGTCACATAAATGTACCGTGAGAGCGTCTCACGCTTTACTCTCATTCGACCATTTACACAGTAATTTTTTACACTCTATTATTTGCTATAATACTAAATTGAGGGTGGAACTGAGTTTACTAAACTCTTAAGAAACATTTTCTTTATTTGCAAACCCTACATTTTGACATTGATTTTTAAATTTTGTCCAGCTAGAATTGAGATTTAGCCCACTGTGGCGCGCAGTTTATACTGATGTATGGTTTGCACAGGAGGGGTCAAGCATCTCTTTAAGTGACAGGATTATGTTGGCTTAATATTTTTAAGAGTATGGTTCAGAGATTTTAATATTGAAACGTCATATATTATAGGAATCCTTCTCTGACACTTGTTTGTTATGTAAAAGTATGAGAGAAAAAGGAAAAAATTCCTATTTTTCTTCATTTAACACCGATCTTTGAATTCAAACAGTGGTATTATTTTTAGTATCATTAGAATGCTTTTTCCAATAATACCAAAAACATTTGATTTCTAAAAAGTTTTACTGATTAAAACGATTTTACTCAATAGAATCGTTTTTGCTCGGTAAGTAACGTACTCGTTGCGCGCCATTCATCCCTATAAAAATACATGCAACTGCATTTTCTTATCATTTCTTTATCGGACCTTGAACCGTCAACATCTCTGGCATACCTGCTCATTAATTACATCATCGGAAAATGGATACCACCTGAAGAAACGGCATAAGTCATTCCCTATTGCAAGAAGGGCCTAGCCGACGTGTAGTTGCTGGGCAACTGTACCTGAGCCAGTTACCTTTCTCCAGAGTCTACAGACATTACCAAGAAACTGGCGCCTTTACACGGAAACTAGGATCAAGGAGAAGAAGGTATACCTCGGAGCGAGACGAGCGCTTCATTGTCAACACCACTCTATGAAATCGTCACTTGACCCGCGTTGAGGTCCAACAGGAGCTCCGACAAGTTCGTGGTCGGGCTGTCAGTCATGGGACAGTCAGAAGAAGACTTAAAGAAACTAACTTAACTCCGAAGAGACCAGCTAACGGACCCAAATTGGCAGCAGCCCATCGACAAGCGCGACTCAAATTTGTCCGAGAACATGTCGACGGGACCTTAGAGCAATGGCGCTTCGTTTTATTCTCCGAAGAGTTTCGAATGTGCCTACATGGCAGTGATGAGAGAAGAGTCTAGAGGAGGCCTGGGGAGCGCTATCCGCAGTGCTGTATCACTGACACGGTTGCCTACGGAGGGGGTTCTGTCATGGTGTGGGGAGGCACCTCACTGGATGCGAAAACTGATTTGGTTTTGTGACTGATGGTGGATTAACTACTTACCGGTACATCGAGGAGATTCTGCAGGAACACGTCGTTTCTTACGCTGAGTTTGTTGGCTATAGCTTCGTGCTAATACATGACAATGCGAGGCCACATGCTGCTGCATCGATGCGGCAGTACCTGGCGGAAGTGGGAATACCCACATTAAACTGGCCTGGGCGGAGTCCTGACCTCAGTCCAATCGAGCACGTGCAGGATGAGCTCAAAAGTAGGGTTCAAGCTAGAAATCCAGCCCCTGCATCACTGAGGGACTTAAAGGTTGCGCTAGAGAAGCAGTGGGGAACAATCCTACTGACAGTGGTAAAATAGCTCACCCAGCTAAAAGCAGCAATAAGGGCTAGGGGGTAACATAAAATATTGATTTTGGTTTTTATTAATAAATTGAATTGTTAAACTAAAATTTGTTTAATTTTTCCTTTCTCTCACCTCTATTTTCAATACTTGTTTTCCGTTTCAATCATTTTAATCAGTAAAAAGCATGAGATACGCTATGGAATTTGGTATCATTAGAAAGAGAATAGAATGAGCTTTCAAATGATACTAAAATCTGTAAAAATATATGAACACTAAATTCCAGGATCCGTAAATGAAGTTTGAGTCAATTTTTTTGCTTACCAGTGTATATTTCACATTTTGGGAGGCGTAAAATTGTGCTAGTGGGCGTGAAATAGACAGCATATTCCTATTTTCTATTTGCTACCATAAAATGACAATTTCTAGCAGTAATAAAAAGGTAAACTTTTAACTTCCGGCTTTGCACAATAAAGACTGCCCGTCACTTTTCCAAGAAGAACGATAAAAATTCCAAATCGTAATTAGGAATATTATTTCGAGCACCCTGTCTCATGTTTTACTCCGTATTATGTTCTGCTTTCACATAGTGTATTATCCAGGAATGGCTAAAGATATCTGGCATTTAATATTTCCTAATAAGAAAATAATTGAATATTAAAAGTTTAAATACTGCTGTTTAAATATTTTCCCTTTACTGAGGAATTTCTAAATACTAGAATTCTCGAATATCAAGTAAATTATATAGCAGACAGTAATTAAAACTAGTAAACTCAACATCTCCTACACATAATCTTTATAAAATTATATTGCTGCAAAATTCTTTAAATTATTTCAATCTTGAAACTTCCTTAACAAAACAGATTATGTTTGTACAGTAGTGAAAATAAAAACATAAACATGAGATAAACTAACAAGAATATTATGAATTAAAATACATTAAATTGGCACATGTAATTTTATAATTTAGCTAAAATTTAAGATAAACATACGTATTGACACAAAAATAACTAAGGATTTACATTGAGCAGTAGAAGCCATCTACCGTATGATCTTTTCTTATGTTGATTTAATTTAATATGGCGACTTTTAAATAATTAAAGACTTGTAGTTGTGCTCTATGTCTAACATTTTATCGGTAGCTTTTTACTACAAACATCTATTTTCGAGAGTGAAAGTGCATACAAAAATAGTTCGAGGACCTTCCAGTACTCCAGTAATTTGAATAATTTAATGATTATTTAAGTACTCGAGGAACTTTTCGTCCAGAATTCAAATATAAGAAATGTGCGATGAGCCTCAATTCAACCACTTGAATTACCGGTAATAAACATCGAGCACAGTTCACCAACCAAATAAGGGAGTAATTCGTTCCGTCCGTTGATTTTGAACTGTTAACACGTAGAAAAAGTGTAGGATTTTGTTGCCGCCTGCTGGTTGTTGTGTGTTTTACAAAGTAGACAAATAAAGTTAGAAGAAATTATCAAAAGTATTTCGATTTCCCCGGCATTTTAGTTCCCTTAAAAATAATTTATTTTAAAAGTGAGTTTTTAAGACTTGTCTTACAATTACATTTTTTCAAAATTCAAGTGTATAAATTTAAAATTAAATAAATTTAATAGACCAAGAGCTACGGGAACAAAAAAGTGGCTTGGGCAGTAGCAACTTGCCCCTTTGACAAGTTCATCGAGCACATATATTTTTGGCCGTTGTTTCTGGCCCATTATCTAATAAGGCCCAAATCGAATATGCCATTTTTTGGCGTAAACGGTAGCACCGTAGGCGTGGTACAGTATCATTAGTCAGTTCAGTAGGAGTTGCGCTCAATGATTGGCAGAAGTCGATGTTGGCCCGGGGGCCCAAGGCGCCCTTTTTCCTTGACTCAAGAAAAAGGGCCCTTCGGGCCAACATCGACTTCTGCCAATCATTGAGCGCAAGTCCTACTGAGTGCACCGGGCAGTTTGTTGTTGCGTTCGGAGCGCATTTGGCTGGCCGTGTTGGTTTCGTCAGAAACGATGATGACTGTCAGTCATCGTTCCTGATAGGGCAGGTTGGGTTGGCGGGACGCCCGCCGGGTGCGGGGGTGAACTGTTTGGTGTGGTGGTGGTATCGGCTGGGTATTGTTAATTTTGTCCAATAGGAGTGTTCAAGGGCGAAACTTTCTTTTGATTAATGTATAAATGGGACACCTTTGGGGTACTCATAAAGGACCGGAGGTGGAGTGGTGGTGGGATCCCCTTCAATTATTATTATTATTATAAGTCCTACTGCATTGGCTAATGATACTGTACCACGCAGAGGGTGCTACCGTTCACGCCAAAAATGGCATATTCGAATAGGGCCTTATGGGATAAGGGGCCAGTAGCGACGGCCCAAAATATTTGGAAAGTGAACAGTTTCTATGCCAGATGATCCTATCGAAGAGGCAAGTTGCTATTGCCCACGTCACTTTTTTTTCTCATAGCTCTTAGTCTATAAGAATTACTTTTAAGCCAAGAATTCTATCCATATATATTGCTCACCTAGAAATTTTCTATTATTCATTTAAGTTTGTGTCTTTGTAGTAATTTGAATAAATAAGAGTAGTTTATTCCATATTTGGAACCATTCGACCAGATTTGCTGCCAGCCGATGTTACCTAGTACTCTCATAAATACTGTTACAATGAAAACATTGACTAAACATTTAATTTCTATAAAAATTAAAACAATTTGTTATGGACTTAATTTATATATTCATAATCACAAAATTAATTTAACATTTAATCAAAATGTCGCCCTCTTGCTTTTACACAAGCCCTCAAATGATTAAGCCATTCGTCTATGGCAGTACGCATTTGATCTAACGGAAAATTGTTCACAGCTTTTGTTAAAGCTCGTTTTAAAGAGGCAAGATTGGCATATCTTTTAGAGCAAATCGTAAAGGGGCCATAGTTTACAATCTAAAGGATTTAGATCAGGGCTTGCAGAAGGCTAATCTTCTGTAGTAATAACTAAAGGCACATTTTGTTGAAGCCATGCTTGTGTTCTTTTAGCTTTGTGTCTGTCAACTGTATATTTTTGAGTATGATTTAGAGGTTTCACAACTTTCTCTAAAATAGTGTCTTGATATATTTTAGCCGAAGTTTTCACGCCTTTTTCACAAAAATGAACACTGGTAACCCCATCAAAGCTAACTTCCCACCTGACTCCTCACCAAACCATAACTGATGCTGGATGTTGATCCTTTGGAATTTTTGGAGCAAGTTCAGGCGCTTCCTTAGAAGATCTGGCTTAAATCTATCATTTTGCATATTGAAAGGTTGTTTCAAGTGAAAATTTCTTTGTCGGTAAACAAAATTTTTCTGTGTTTGCCATTAGCGTATTTCTTCAACAAACTTTTAGATTTTTGCCACCGTTTTCGCTTCTCTCTTCCGTTAGGACTTCTTTAATAATACGAGGCATAGAATTTTTCGAAATTTTCATCTCACCAGATAAATTTTTTTGTAGAGTGGATTTCGGTCAGTTCGCGCTTTTACAGCTTCCTGAACGTTGCCTGTCTTTTAAGTTTCCCGTTTCAGTACATAATTTTATTTGTTAAACAAACATATGACGTATTTTAAGCGGTTTTAAGGTCTAAAAAATGTAGCTTTTTTCCATATCGCACTTAAATAAAGCTTAACAGCCATCCTATTTTCTCGATCACCTTACTGCATTATTTAAAGAATTCAAATTATTAATAAGTTTACATACAATAACTGTATAACAGTTGAGTAACAAAACCTATAAATAAATTCACCAAAAAGTGTTAATGTTTATAGAGGGCGTACATGAAAGTGCGTGTAACGGTATTTATGGGAGTACTATGTATATTAGAAGAATAGTAGTACAAGAATAGTATAGTAGTAGATCTTTTAATGATTTTGCATAAACATTAATAATTTAAATACTTAAATAATAAGTAAATACTAAAGGGAGAACGATTATTTTAATGTTCGATTACTTTTCACTTGAATGATTACAACACTACAAAAGCTATTACATGTCACCGTTGACATTACTCTGTAGTATCGAGGGTTGTGGGAATCTTCTTAATTCTTACGTTGGTGACAACGAATTCTATTCTAATTTTCAACCTGAAGAATTAATAACTTTGTACATATATGGAAAATTCATATATTTTTTTTTTATAACTTTCTATTTAAGAGAGAGCAAAAATCAGTTGGTAACGTTATTTATATTGTTAATGAGATTTTATTTTTCACCTTATAGTGAAGTGGAATATGATTATGAAAATGGAAAATTCGCTTCTTCGCAAATATCTGGAAAAATAAAAAGGGTATCGAAAAATTAATAGCAACACGTGAAAGAACGGGAAAGTTTACAAAAAAATAGTATACAGATTATTTCTTTTTAGTTTTACTGTAATGTAAGAAAATTATTTAAATGAAATGACTGGTTTAACCCATTCAGTTGTAGTGGGAATCATGCATCCAACCTCATTTATGATTAAATTAACGTTTCCGTAAACCGCTAAATATTTTCAAATTGGGTATTAAGAGGTTTCTCAGGGTGTTGATTATGAATCTAGTGACAGATTTGAAAAATTCAAAATGGCGGATCCAATATGACGGCCAGAGATTACGTAATTCATTTAATTTCTTCGAGTAATTTAGATTTCTTGTTTTTAATAACTGTTTGTACTTTGTACCTGGATGTTTAAATGGAATATAAATACCTTATACTTAAAGCTTTCATTTCCCGCCTTTAAATATTTTTTTTTATTTTAAGTTTAATTTGCATGATTAATAATAAGGAAGAAATATGTTTAACATGAACACTTTTTTAAGAGAAAAATTACAAAAAAAGAAAAAGTTTTTTTAATGATTTTCTAATTCAAGTATACCCAAAAAAAATTGTCCGACTTTTTTTGACCATTTCGTACTGCTTTGAACGTTAAATTTCCCGCTCTATCACATGGTGCTATTAATTTTTCGATATCTTTTTTTTTATTTTTCGACATATTATCGAAAAACCAAATTTTTGATTTTATTTTGGATTTTTTTTATCGTGTTCTATGTCCAAAAAACTGCCGGTTTACTAAACCAGTCAGTTAACATTTAATGAGAGTTCAAAAACCCTGGCGACTGGGCTAGTATTTTATTTATTAAAATATAAGGCTTGTCAAATGTTCACATCTTGTATATAAATATATTGTTGATATACTGTATTGTCCCGCCGTCACTGCTGAAAAGTCATTTAGACATTGTGAAAAAAGGAAATAAAGGTAGAGCCGGTGTAGGTCTCTCACCTTACGTCCACATGCAAGGGGATAGAGTGGAGAAACCATAAAACCAGCAATTTGCCCTCGACGCGCCACCGTATCAGGAAAGAGGGGAAATGAAAGACCGAATATAAAGTTCAGGGAAAAAAGTTCGTTTGGGGTTTATCTTTGTATTATGTTTTTTGTATGTTAAAGATAATTTTTCTCTAAGTAGTTTTTTTCAATTTCAACTAAATTACCTATTTGTGTCACCTTAATGTAACCAAATAAATTACAGTGTTTAATGATAAAGGAATTAAATTTAATTGAGGAGTTACATTCAAGTACGATGTATTTTGGAGGTAAAACTACACAACATATGAAACTTTGTTGTACTGTTACAGAGTATTTACATTTTTGTTAACATGTTAAACATTGTGTGTGTTTGTGGTATTCAGTCATTTCCAATTTACAAGTCTTACATGACTTTTATGAAAATATTTGATGAAAAAATTTATTTACTTTTGGTAGGATTTTTGTATGAAATTTGCTGGGAAAAAATTATTCACAACGAAACCCAACTTGATCTTATTAGGTACATTGTAGCTTTGACAAGGTTTAATTTTTATGTGCTTTAATCTCATTCTATCTTCTTTTCTTGCATCTGTCTCCCTCGTTCTGTTTACATGTATTTATTTAATTAGCTTAATCTATATTTACAAGGTTTGCCTAATTACATTATTTACATGTATTGTTCTATTTGGTTTTTTTTTTCATTTTTACTGCATTATTTAGTTTTTATTTTATAGTTTACAATTTTACAATCTATGGTTACTTTCTTGTAGTTTGTCATATTAAATTTGTTGTATCAATTTAATTTAGTCTTTGTAATTATTAAAATATCAATTCTGTATGAGCATAGAAAATGTATAAGTGCATGAATTTTGTTATTAATGTCGTTTGGATTCCATAGGGCTAATTTAAATTTAATTAATTTTATATACTCAGAAAGAAATTTAATACTACTCCAAATTTGTCTTGTTTTGTATATTTTAGTGACTTCTGTTAAGTCTTATATTAGTCTGACTAATTCTTTTATAATTATTGCCTGATTTAAATCATTCATAACGGTAGTCAGGTCGTTGATATTTACCGTTTGAGATGGTTGCGTTGTTTTTCTACGTCTTGCTGTTTCTTGGCTATTTAGTCTCATTGTCTGTCATTTCTTCTTGTCACTGTTGGGTCATTTGTCCTCTTTTCTCCCAGCTGTTAGTCGACGGCGGGGGAGGAGGGGAGTTACAATGTACCTCTGTTTTCGTTGGGTTGGCTGTGGTTGACTTTTTTGATTCGGCTTAAAAATAAAAATTTTAGTTCTTCAGTAGTTCTTCAATATGAGAAGTAACAAGCGGTACCTTACATGGATGGGAAGTATTAGGGTAGCATGCACTACTCAGAGAGAAATTAAGGTTATCTATAGAACATTTTGCTTATTGCATATTTTAAGGAAATATACAATAGTTTTAGCTTTAAATGATAGACACATTACCGACAAAAAAAGGAAAAAAGTATTTGAAAAAATTAAAAATTAGGAGCTGTAGTGTATCTAAAGAGGTCCCCCGTTCCTATGAATGTACAGAATAGCGCTTTTTAACCCTCGAATGGAAGAAAATTGGTAAATTGTACTCCTGGTCCTATGTTTTAAGGGTTACCATACTACTAACGCTGCAGGGGTTGGAGCATCCCCCTTCTGCTATTTCCCCTCATGATTTTCTCTTAAGAGGTCTTTGTCAGTCAAATGTGGAAGGATGTTAGTGTTACGAGAACATTCGGACTCCTTTCAAGGTCGATGTGTGTTTATTATGTAGTTAAAATTCCATTTTTTTTGCTTTGTTTCGAGTATTAAAAATATAATGTATATACATAATAAAGTTGTATAAAATTGAATGTTCTGTGATTTATATAAGACTATTCTAATTGTTTAATTATTATATAGTCTAAAATATTTTTTATGCACCATGATTGTTATGTTTTAACAAAATATTTGAAATCCTTCCTATCGTCTATAGCGTTGATCGTGGTCGCGACTTACAAGGTGGTCGCCTTCGCTTTACTGGGGGGGGTCGCGGGTGATCAATTCTAAAAATCAAAATTAAATTTTAAAATTTAAAGGCAGGTGTTAAAATGTTAGTAATTTATTTATGCTTGTAACACACGAGATTTGCGCTGTAATCAGTGGGCGGCTGGCGCACGCACGTCTTCTTATGCCTGGCAAAATCTTACTGGGGCAAGCTAGCCGGGTAGTACGCAGCGATCGCGACACGCCGTTGCCTCTCGAAGAAACGTGTAAAAGAGAGAAGTTTCGAAACGGGCAGCTTGACGTTCCGCTAAGCTAAGAATAATCAGGAAAATACTCCCAACTGATATATAAGCAACGTGCAGAGCCGTAGGGGACAATCTTAAGTTATTCTGATCACGAAGTTCTTCTCTATACTACTGTTCTTTGGTTATCAAAAGGAAATATTGTTGGCCGAGTCTTTGAACTGAAAAACGAAATAAAACACTTCTTAGAAATGAAAGGAAAACAAAAGTTTATAACACACTTTAATGATGAAACCTGGATCCAAAGAGTAGCTTATTTATCTGATACCTTAGATCAGCTAAACAAGCTATATTTGAAACTGCAGGGTAGGAAAACGCACATTATTCACTTCAGCGATAATATCCAGGCGTTTTTATTAAAGCTGCAAAACTGGCATCGTAAAGTAAATCTTAGAAATTTTCCATGTTTGAATACATTTGCACCAAGGCTGAAGAATCAGAGACGGGAATTGTGGATAATCTAAGAGAGGAAAATAATAACCACCTTCAAGCCCTTGAATCTGAAATACAACGTTATTTCCCGGAGTTCTCTGAATAAGAAGCTGCATTAGTACGAAACCCATTTCACCTATCTTTGGATGTTACCGACATTCTCAATGAAGTGCACGATAAATTTTTGGAGCTGCGAAATGATTCCTCAGCGCCTGATTATATTAATTTTGGTGTGCTATGCGTCATTCGTATGCTAAATTTTCCACGCTTCCTTTTTGAATATTAGTGCCATTTGCTTCTACTTACCTTTGCAATAGTGGATTTTCAACTTAGATCAAGACAAGAGCCAAAAATAAGCGGGATGTTCAAGATGACTGAGACTGGCCTTCACAAAAAACTCAACCAAGAATTATAACTTGTTAAGCAGATGTAAACTCAATCATAACATTAATCATTAATACTTAATAATTAATATTTTATAAAAAATATCACTGTTAAGTCCTAAAATATATTTTTTTAAACCCTTTATTTTTTGTTTTACTGATCCAATATGGCCGATGGGAAAGGGGGGTCGCGAACATTTTTAAAAAAATCTAAATGGGTCGCGATTAAAAAAGGTTGGGGACTACGGGTCTATAGGGATGAAAACATTCAATCAGAAGAAATAAAAGTATGAAAGAGGCACATTTTTGTGCCTCTATGTTACTCATTTCTTTGGTTTCATGCTTACAATATATTGCTCTATACAAGAGTTAAAAATAGGTTTATTTTAGAGATTCATTGTAAGAAATTTTTCTTTTTTGGGAAAAATTTTCAATTCCCGATAACTGACTTTAAAATTGATGTTTTAAGTATTTAAAGTTTGACTAAAGAAGAAGGTTTTTTTTGGTGTGAAAAATCTTCTCCCTTCCCGTCATCGATTTTTAACTTGGGTTTTAGAGGTCTATTGCATAAAGGAATTCTTTTATACAAAATTTCCCCCTTCTGGGTCATTGATATTGAGTTTATTGTGTTAGAAAAGTTCTAAGGTTTTAGAGTTCTGAAGAAAAAGAACCTGTATCCCAGGTTGTTGATAGATGCCGCCCCTGTAAAGAAACACTAGATGTATTCATATGCCCCTTCCTCACCTTCAGCTCGTTGGCATTACATTAACAAAAAAATGGTTGCAATTGGGTTTTAAAAACTCGTGTCTTTCAGCAGCTGCATGTAGACTTTTATAATTTTTTACCTTAATATCATCACCAATAATAATTTAAACTGCACTTGAATAAAAACTTGCAGTAGAAAAACCACCGTTAAAGATGCCAAAAGTAAATTTAAATCGATGTTGATTTGACTAAGAAATGCTCATCATTTATGGAATAGCTTATTCTTATTAAATTTTCTTCTTTAAGGATTACTTTTATTTAGGTAAAATTTTTGAAAACCTTCATTCATTGAAAATAATCCTCTAATCTGTTTTTTCGTTTTAACGGTTGATTACATTTATGCTTTGCGTTTTTGTATGATCATTGAAACAAAAAGCACGTAGAGATTATTCAGGATGCTTTTGACGTTGGGACAGATTATAATAATTACTAAAATAAACCACTTCTCTAAATTAAAAATAAAACTTTTCAAGGAAAAATATAACCTTTTATTGGAAAGAGTTAGCATCTAGGCGAAAAAAAAAGGAAAAAGAATAGCAAACAAATCTAAAATGGGAATTATCTTAACAGTACCGGTAATTTTTAGCCCAAAAAAATAAAATAATTAAACTAGCTGGAATATTGAAATTTTATAGGCTCGAAACTAGGAAATTAAAAATTGGACTTTAATCTTATTCAACTTTTACATAGAAGTCGATAGTTTGTTACATGCATGCATTTTTACCTTTTTCTTTAATAACACGACATATGCCTCAAAGGTTTTGTTGATAACTCTTGAGTTTCCTTAGATTTATTTAGAGAATGACAAGTTGATATATTTCGTTGGTCTTTATAATAACGATTTGCTGGCTTAATGGTTTTGGCCATATTTATTTATGTATAAAGTAACATATCTCTTTTATCTTGTGTTTCTCTCAAGTCAACGTGTATTACCATTATGACATGACTTTTCTCAAATTCAATCTTTGTTTTGTTTCATTATTATAAACAACTTAATGTTATCAAATCATTAACTATTTGGGTTCAAGATATGTTAAAATAAATATAATCAATCATAATTTAAATTATAAGTACTATACATGACCACAAGAAATATTTGAATGGGTATTCTGGTTTAGCGGGTTCAAAAAATCCATTTTTTTTAACATATTTTGCAACTATTTAGTATAGAGCATATTTCTGCAAAACCATTTCGCTCGATTTACCTTATTAAATAAAAAACCGGTCAAGTACAAATTGAACTTGCGCAATTAATGTTCCGTACGTTGATTGCTTCTGAAATAAAAAAATTTGTTACGGAGGTATAAAATGATCAGTGACTTCGCAAAAAACACACCTCAAATGAGTTTTCAACAAAGTTTGTTTCCGATCTTCACTGAAAACTGATTACCTTGAAATTTTTTTTTTATATACCAGATAAATTATTAAAGGTAATGCACTCGTGTTAATTTTCATTCAATCTACACCCCTTGGAGAATATTCCAGAATTTTTTCAAAATTTTTGGATCAGTACTTTTCGAGATAGAGGGGGAAAGCGATTTTTTCAAAATAATACAAAGAAAAGTGTACGCATGTAAGACATTATATATATTTTTGACTTTTGACACCCCACTCGATGACCTAATAAAATTTTTTTTTTTTTTACTTTCAATTTCACTCCCCAAAACTAACCCCTTAAGTCAAAATTTAACTTTCAAAACTACACGGCTCTGATGAGGCCTATATTGATACCAAATTTCAACTTTCTACGTCAAATAGTGTCGGAGAAAATCGGGTGTGACAGACGGACAAACAGGCGGACACTGAAGTGATCTTATAAGTGTTCTGTACGGAACACTAAAAAGTTATAGCACTATATAGGAAACGGCAGCTGGCGCGCTTAGTGCTGGGGCCGCGCGTACATGTGCGCTCGTCTCATTCGGTCGGAGCGGCGCTCGTCCGACTTCGCTCGAGAAGAAAGAGCACAATATAGGGAAGAATTATCACCTATGCATGATTTTTTTGAGCAACCAGTAGGTTGAACTCTATGGATCTGGAATAAGTGATCAATCGTAGGTAAAAGTGCCTCTGTGTAATAAGTACACAAAATTTTAAACGCGTTTTTTCCCTAAATCACTTTTTCTCAAATTGGTGATCATGATATATCCAAAGCAGTTAAGCAATTGAGTCGGGTTTATACACAAATCTTCAGCACATATGTGGCTATAGCCCCTACCACGATGAAGTCAAAATGTTTTGTTTTGTATTTTTTACAGCCCATCAAAGGTGAAAAAAATAGTCAACAATCGATATTCAATTTTCTACATGGCACCATTTTTTTACATTTTTACGATTTTTTTTTCATTCTGGTACCGGCTATAGCAACATACTAATTAAGAATCTCTTTGGTTTTTTAATTTCAGATGAATAGAACCGCTGAAATCAGGCTCGCCATCGTGCACCGATTTTTCGTTTCCGTTCTTTTCATATATTAACAATGATTATTTGTGATTGTTTAGTAGTACAGAAATTTACAAACATATTTCAAACATATATAAACATATTGTAAAAAACTATTTTGCTATAACCTTATACTTTTTCTCCCAAAAAAATTGCAAAAATAGCATAAAATCTCGACCGTTAGACCATAATACCCCATTAAGGTATCAGAAAAATCGGTATTTAAAAAATGTTTTATCACGTTATAGACTCGGTAGAAGTATAAATTTTATTAGAGATTAAAGATTGTTTTCCTTTCTTCCTTAATTATTCTTTTTGGAAGAGTATTAAAATCCCCATAAAATTAATTTCTTTATAAATAAGTTTTAAGAGACTCAAATATTTATTAAGTAATTTAAAAAGGGTAAATATTAAATGAGGAAGTAAATTTTAATAATTTTTGTCTTAAATGGGAAACTTAAATATTGTGCTTGACCTTTTTTTTGATAGGTGTTTTTAATTTAAGTCGTTTGATAAACTCTCAATATTTTTATGTTATATAAATACTTTAATTGTCTTTATATATATATATATATATATATATATATATATATATATATATAAATATATATATATATATATATATATATATATATATATATATATATAAATATATGTATATATATATATATATATATATATATATATATATATATATATATATATTATATTTTACGTGTTCTTGGAATTAGATCATTAAAACTGTTCTTGGTTCTGTTATATATTTATTAACGTTTCGACCTTCGGAAGAGGTCTTCTTCAAAATTTGCTCTAAAAGATTACATTAGAAGAATTAAATATAGCTAGTATTAATCCGTTTGTTGTATATTTCGGGGTTAAATATTTGTGTCTTTTCGTAGTTTTTAATTTAATAAAATTAACTGTATATATTAATGAGGGCCTTACCATAGAAAGTAGTTCATTTCATGGGGTGTTGAGTTTAAAAACACTATTAATATCACATTTTTTCTTTCTACAAACAACCACTTAACTTGAGGGACTTTATATGTCTGGTAGGTAGATACGGTTTAGGTTATTTACATCTGTTTTTTTCGTTTATTGCAGTGGGTGTCAACCGAATATGAACGGATTCGAGAATTTCTCTTTTTTTTGTATTTATTTCGGTGTTGATAATTTTGATGTTTTTGAAATCAAAGTTATGGCTTTTATTTATTTCATGATTCGTAAGGGCTATATATATATATATATATATATATATATATATATATATATATATATATATATATATATGTATACTAGCCGTACCCGCGGCTCCCCTCGCGTGGACCTGATTCACTACTATCGTCACTGCTTATTCCTCATGCTACCTAACGTAATAAAATATCTGCCATTATTTCCCCTTATCTCCCATTATTTTTCCTTATCGCCCTTATCTCTTTATAATTTCCATTATCTAGGCTTACCTCTACTCATCTCCCATTATTTCTCCTTATCTCCCATTATTTCTCCTTATCTCCTATTATCTCATCTTATCTCCCATTATCTAGGGTTATCTCGACTTATCTCGCAATATTTCTCCTTACCTCCCATTATTTCTCCTTATCTCCCGTTATCTCACCATAACTCCCATTATCTAGACTTATCTCTGCTTATCTCTCATTATTTCTCCTTATCTCCCATTACCTCATCTTATCTCCCATTATCTAGGCTTATATCGAATTATATAGAACGTATGTATAAATTTATAAAAACACGTAAATCGGATAAGTGGTTCTCAAGTGATAAGCACACTGACGGACAGACAGACAGACAGAGAGACGTTGCATTTTATATATATTATATTCTTTGCAACATGACATTGTTCCATATTTGTTGGTTTAGGCAGTGTATTGCAAGAGAACGCGCTAACGGTAACCTTTTTTCCGACTTAATTCACTATTATCGTCACTGCTTATTCTTTATGTTACCTAACGCAATAAAATATTTCCTATAACTTGGCCAGAGAACATATGTATGTTTTAAAAAAAAAACACGTAATGCCCTAATGGACAGACAGAGAGATAGACAGACAGCGAGACGTTGCATTATATATATATATATATATATATTATATATATATATATATATATATATATATATATATAATATATATATATATATATATATATATATATATATATATATATATATATATATATATATATATATATATAAATAATAAATAGATAACCTGGCCAGAGAACATATGTATGTTTTAAAAAGAAGCACGTAAATCAGATAAGTGGTTCTTCAGTGATAAGCGCACTAACGGACAGACAGACAGACAGGCAGAGAGGCAGGCAGACAGACAGACAGAGAGACGTGGCATTTTTATATATATTATAGATAGAAGGTTATAGATAACCTGGCCAGAGAACATATGTATGTTTAAAAAAAAAGTACATAAATCGGATAAGTGATTCTCCAGTGATAAGCGCACTAACGCACAGACAGATAGATAGACAGATAGACAGACAGATAGACAGATAAACATATAGACAGACAGAGATACGTTGCGTTGTATATATATTATAGAAGTAATAAAATATATATCTATAACCTGGTCAGAGAACATATGTATGAATTTAAAAAAATCACGTAAATCGGATAAGTGGCTCTCGAGACAGAAAGACAGAGAGACGTTGCATTTTATATATATTATAGATATAGATTATTTTTATATAACTTGGCCAAAGAATATATGTATGAATTTAAAAAAAGACACGTAACTCAGATAAGTGGTTCTCGCGTGATAAACGCACTAATGGACAGACAGACAGACAGACAGACAGAGAGCCATTGCATTTTATATATATATTATAGATTATAGATATTCTCTGCTACATAATATTGTTCCATATTTAATGGTTTGGGCCGTGTATTGCAGGGGAACGCGCTAGCAGCAAGCTTTTTTCCGACTTCATTCACTATTTTCGTCACTGCTCATTCCTTATGCTACCTATCGTAATAAAAATATAGTCTATAACCTAGCCAGAGAACATACATAAACTCCTGGACAAAATTAACGCAACAATCTGAAAATTAATTTATCTTTTTCTTATGTCAGTTTTAAAGTTTATCGAGTTTTGAATTGAATAGTAGGCTATGCATATTTTGTTTCGTTGTTCATGACAGAAATCAAAACAATTCGTTTAGATTTACAGTTTTAAAGAATTTTTTAGAAGATAAACAATTTTCTGTAATAATGCGACAGATTTTCTTTAAAAGTAAGCTTAGAAATTGTTCCCTTTTTCAAAGTAATACGTTTTTGTGGTAGACTGTTTTATTTTTGACCCCGAAGATTTAGATAAATGAATCGAACAAGGAATTTAACTGAACACGAGGTAGTGCGAGCCTCAGTTTTATTGGACGAGGGATATTGTCAGAGTTATGTTGCTAATTTGTTAGGCAAACATCGTTCCACAATAAGTCGTATGGTAAGACGCTTGAATGAAGTAGGGACTTATTCTAGAAGGCTAGGGCAAGGGCGAAAAACGATGCACTAGCGACCTGGACGAACGTTTTATAGGACAATATGCTTTAAGAAACAGGACCGTCACTAGTTCTATAATAAGAAACGAACTCGAAGCTGTTCGCAACGTCACAATTTCTTCTAACACAGTTAGAAGAAGGTTAAATGAAGCTGGATTAAACAGTAGGAGACCAGCCACTGCGCACTTGCTTACTAGAGAGAACAGAGTTGCCAGGTTACGTTTTGCTCGAAATCACGAAAACTGGTCTGTGGATGATTGGAAACAAGTTTTCTTCACAGATGAAACTAGGGTTAGTCTAAAACATCCAGATGGTCGTGAGCGAGTATGGCGAAGACCAGGAGAGAGGTTTGCTCCTTGCAATATCTCTGCAAGGATTTCATTCGGCGGTGGCTCTGTTATGTTCTGGGGTGGCATCTGCTTTGATGCTCGCACAGAGTTATTTCCTGTCCGTACGAGATCCATGAATGCTGACTACTATCTTGAGAATATTGTAATAGAACATGTGATGCCTTTCGGTCATTTTGTGGGGCCCAATTTCCTGTTTATGGAAGACAACGCTCGACCTCACGTGGCTAGGGAGGTACTCGATTATCTTAATCAAGTTG
Source organism: Pachyrhynchus sulphureomaculatus (assembly GCA_019049505.1). Classification (NCBI taxonomy): domain Eukaryota; kingdom Metazoa; phylum Arthropoda; class Insecta; order Coleoptera; family Curculionidae; genus Pachyrhynchus; species Pachyrhynchus sulphureomaculatus. The sequence goes on along the minus strand of CM032454.1, from coordinate 165,752,036 downwards.
ATATACCGATTATGCAATGGCCACCAAAAAGCCCGGATCTGAATCCGATAGAACATGTATGGGATCACCTTAAGAAAAATGTGAAACGTCATATACCTGCACCTAGAAACCTGAGGGAACTTGAAAATGCAGTTATCACAGAATGGGAGCAAATTCCTCAAGATTTTATCCAAAATTTAATTAGAAGCATGTCGAGGCGCATAAACGATTTTGTTATTAGGTCTTAAGAATAATTTTAATTCGAATCTTATAGAGAAATTTGGTAGCTAATTTACTTGTAAAGTATCCGAATAAGTTTTTTCTAACTTTTAGTGTAATCAATATTCATAAAAAATTATTAAAATTAATTCATTATAGAGATTTGTATGAATTAATATGTTGTTGCATTAATTTTGTCCAGGAGTGTATGTTTTTTAAAAAAAAGTACGTAAATCGCATAAGTGGTTCTCCAGTAATAAGCGCACTAACGGACAGTCAGACAGACAGAGAGAAGTTGCATTTTATATATATATTATATATATATATATATATATATATATATATATATATATATATATATATATATATACATATATTTATATATATATATATATATATATATATATATATATATATATAAATATATATATATATATATATATATATATATATATATATATATATATATATATATATATATATATATATAATCATCATTAGCTTATTTCATCCATAGTTGAATGTAAGCCTCTCCAATAAGCTCTGTTTGCTTTTTTGCATTTAAACGTGTTCCGCAAATATTTTTATGTCGTCCGTCCATCTTGTCCGTGGTCTACCTCTGCATCTTTTATATTCTCTGGACCTCCATTGAACCATACGGGTTATCCATCTGCTGTTATTCATCCTTACGATATGCCCCGCCCAATTTCACATTTGTATACATATTTGTTATATTACATCTGTTACTTTTGATCTTCTTTGTATCCCTACGTTAGGAATACGATCTTGGAATCTAATATTTAGCATTCTCCTCTGCATTGCTCTTTGGTTTACCTTGAGTTTATATATTATACTTTTATTTAAAGCCCACATTCAGTGCCATATGTTAATACCGGCAGTACATATTGATCGAACATTCTGGCTTTTATTGTATTTGGGATGTTCAATCTAAATGTGGATTGTACTTCTACTTGTACTACTGAACGGGTACATAATATTTTGCATAAACATTTGGACATGAAAAAGCTATCCGCAAGATGGGTGCCGCGATTGCTCACGCTTGACCAAAAACGGAATCGTGTGAAGTGTTGCAAGGATGGCTTGCAGCTGTTCCAGAAGAATCCGGAGGACTTTAAGCATCGTTTCGTCACTGTGGATGAAACACGGATACATTACTATACTCCTGAGACCAAACAACAATCTAAACAATGGGTTACCAAAGGGGAATCTGCACCAAAAAAGAAGAAGACCGTTCCTTCAGCCGGAAAGGTTATGGCGACTGTCTTTTGGGATTCGCAAGGGATAATCCTCATCGACTATCTGGAAAAGGGTAAAACTATTACAGGTGAATATTATTCATCGTTATTGGACCGTTTGAAAACCGAGCTGCAAGAAAAACGCCCGCGATTGGCCCACAAGAAAGTCCTTTTCCATCACGACAACGCACCAGCACACACCTCAGCAGTTGTGGTCGCAAAATTAATGGAAATAGGATTCCAACTCGTTTCACATCCCCCCTATTCTCCAGACTTGTCTCCCTCGGACTACTATTTGTTCCCCAATTTGAAGAAATGGCTGGCGGGACAAAGATTTTATTCAAACGAGGAGGTGATTGCAGACACTAATGGATATTTTGCAGACTTGGACAAATCCTATTATTCCGAAGGGATCAACAAAGTAGAACATCGTTGGACGAAGTGTATAAGCCTAAAAGGAGACTATGTCGAAAAATAAAAAGGTTTACCCCAAACACATAAGTAGTTTTTTATTTTTGCACGGACTTTTCAAACCAGATTCGTAACACTGACTGAAAAACTGAAAAGTTTTTGGTCTAGCTACTTAAAACACATTTTTTTGCAAAATTTGACTTTATTCCTACTCCTTCAAGAGCGATACAATCAGTCCAACGCTTTTCTAACATTTCTATACCTTTCTTGTAGAAGGATTTGTCTTTGTCTTCAAAATAGGCGATAACTTCCTCGGTGATAACTTCTTCATTGGAGCCAAATCTCTTTCTCGCGATCATTTTCTTGAAGTCTACGAATATATATTAGTTGGGGGCCAAATCTGGAGAATACGGTGGATGAGGAAGCAATTCGAACTTCAATTCATGCAATTTTGCCATCGTAACTATTGATTTGTGACACGATGCACAGCTTCCGAGCCGACTGTTGTGTCTTTGGTCGCTTCGGGAGGTTTTCACCTGCTGCTGTCCACTCAGCTAACTGCCGATTTGATTCCGGTGTGTAGTGATTGATCCATGTTTCATCCATTGTCTCATATCGCATGAAAAAATCCTTTCTATTGCGCTTAAATAGGTCCAAACAGCGCTCAGAATCATCAAAACGTTGTTGTTTTTGGTCCGCTGTGAGCAAACGCGGAATCTATTTCGAACAGAGCTTTCTCATGCCTAAATGTTTATGCAAAAGATGACCAGCACGTCCTTTTGATATCTTTAGGGTGTCAACTATCTCACGCAATTTCACTTTACAGTCATTCATAACAATTTTGTGGATTGATGTTTTCGAGTGTAACCACCTCATTGGGGCGTCCCGAGCGTTCAGCATCATTTGTATCTGTACGACAGCATTTAAATTCAGCTCACCAGTAAATGCTTTGCTTGAGCGGTATTTTTTCCTATCAAAAAACAGTATTTAGTCAACACACAAAATTCGATTTTTGCGTCACTAAAACCACTGTAACTTATAAATTAATCATTGAAATGTCTTGAAATTTTGACACGTACCGTTTGAAGGTTGTTTCTTCTATATGTCTGATCAAAAACTTTTCAGCCTACGTGTTATATATACATATATACATATATATATATATATATATATATATATATATATATATATATATATATATATATATATATATATATATATATATATAATACATGTTTCGGTTAATAATGTCGATTTTTTTGCAACATTTAAGCGTTTATTTCCATTACAAAATGAATTACCTTAATAGCCATCGTTAGTTATGACTTTTTCCCATCTTTCTGTCAAGCCAAATTTTCACTTCTTCGTAAAAATGTAAGTATTGTTCTGAAAGTCCGTGCTGCATCGATCGAAATAAGTGGTAGTCTGAAGGGACTAAGTGAGGTGAATACGGCGGGTGGGGTAGAACGTCCCATTTGATATTGTCCAAATAGTTTTTTAACACATTCTGCAACATGAGGCCGAGCATTGTCATGACTTTATCGTGTCTTTGGACGTATTCTGGTCGTTTTTCCTTCAATGCTTGGTTCAACTTTATCAATTGTTGTCGGTATCGATCGCAAAAAATCGTTTTTACCAGGTTTTAGCAGCTCGTAATACACAGTTTCTCTACTATCCCACCAAATACAGAGCAAAGCTTTATTTTCCTGTATATTGCGCACTGGTTGTGATGTTGAAGGCTGGCCTGGGTCTACCCAAGTTTTTTTGGGTTGGAGCATGTTAACCATAAGCTTCAACCAACAATCGATAACTTTCGGCAGACGTTTTCTTCAAATGAAAGAAGGTTATTAAACTTCCCCGCAAAACGTCTTTTTCTGGTACGAAACACAACATATTCAAAGCTATGAAGAACTATTGCACAATGAAAATTAATAACGAACTGGCTTTTGAGGGCGTATGTTTACCTTCCAAAACACCATAAATATCACTAGTCTATACCAACAAGTGCATTAGTAACGCCGTCTCTTAGTAAAATCGACATTATTAACAGAAACACCTAATATATATATATATATATATATATATATATATATATATATATATATATATATATATATATACATATATATATATATATATATATATATATATATATATATATATATATATATATATATATATATATATATATATATATAGAATAAAGAAAGAAAGCAAAATGTTGCCGTATCTACCAAAATTATTAAAAATACAATCTTAATTGGGGAGCTCGGCAAATTTGGGCGTGATAGGAGATCACACAATTTTCATTAAGCCGCCAATATTTCGGTCCTGGATTGGGACCTTCTTCAGGGCAGAACTGAAAAGAAGAACAGAGCGTACTCACTGATAGTGTCTGGGACAACTTTAAATTAATGATGTTATCATTAGGTTGTTATAATAAATAAAATTAGTGTGGAACAAGAATAAGATATTAGTCATAATAAGTTAAAAAACTCACATGAGAAGTGCACAGAATTTCGTTAGCCTGAATGGCCGTAGGTTATACATAAAAAGTTGTTACATATAAAAGTTGGTTAATCATAAAATATACAAAATACACATTAAAACACTGTAGATAAAATTCTAAAAAACAAATTTAACACATAGATGTAATTGGGAACCTTGGATGTTGAAAACATCGTTAATTAATTCACTTTTGACCACCACATACATACATACATACATATTACATACCGGGTGTTTTTGGTCGCTCAATTGGCTACCTCTCTCTCACTTAGGGTCCATTATTTGTACTTCCTTTTCTATCGGTTCCTTCCAGGTGTCGACCCCGCATTCTGGTTAATTGAGTTTTCTTGACTAAACGCCTTATCTCTGTCGGGTAGCTGTCTCCTGTCGTTCTTGTCATCTGTTCCTAAATGGCGGTGGCCATATGTGGTGGTCAAAAGTGAATTAATTAACGATGTTTTCAACATCCAAGGTTCCCAATTATATCCATGTGTTAAATTTGTTTTTTAGAATTTTATCTACAGCGTTTTAATGTGTATTTTGTATATTTTATGGATTAACCAACTTTTATATGTAACAACTTTTTATGTATAACCTACGGCCATTCAGGCTAACGAAATTCTGTGCACTTCTCATGTGAGTTTTTTAACTTATTATGACTAATATCTTATTCTTGTTCCACACTAATTATATTTATTATAACAACTTAATGATAACATCATTAATTTAAAGTTGTCCCAGACACTATCAGTGAATACGCTCTGTTCTTCTTTTCAGTTCTGCCCTGAAGAAGGTCCCAATCCAGGACCGAAATATTGGCGGCTTAATGAAAATTGTGTGATCTCCTATCACGCCCAAATTTGCCGAGCTCCCCAATTAAGATTATATATATATATATATATATATATATATATATATATATATATATATATATATATATATATATATAAATATATATATATATATATATATATATATATATATATATATATGTATATATATCTATATATATATATATATATATATATATATATATATATATATATATATATATATATATATATATAATTTTAATTGTGCAATAAGAAGTGTTAAATATTTTATTACTACTCTCAACTGAAGCTTCACAAACTATGCAATTTAGGGTTTCGTAGACTTTCCAGGCCCTATAAGAAAGCATGTTCAATTTCCCTGAGGGACTGTATACGTAGCAGTCTGACATAGTGTATAATCTACGAGTTGTTTAGAGAACAATCCCGTGTCTTACAAAAGCAATTTTCTTCTTATCTCGCATTCGACGTTTCATTTTTACCGCGAAATGTATATATTAGTTTTTAGTTTAAAATAATAAGTATGAACAGGTTTCCATTATTTACTGAAAAATTTAAGAAATAAATCTTTTTGGAACAATAATTTGCCTGCCTGTCCCTTGGTTTTTTTACTGTCGCTAGTATTAGGAGCTAATTAAATTAGCAACTTAAAATTTGAAATATTTGTGTATCTCCCCTGGGGGTAGTTCCAAATGAAGCCGACATCAAAAGAGTGTAAAGCACGCGAAAAGTCAAAGCGAAGTCCGATAATGACGTAATTTTTTTCAATTTGCTCATGAACGTGTTCTATAACAATCGAATAATTCTATTCTGACGCCATGTTGTCATTCTGTCTATTATAAATCAAGTTAAATCGACTAAAAATTTTTAACTTTTGTAATACGTAAAACCAAGGACCAAAATAAGAAATTAAGTTCTGACATAATCATTTACGCTTGTTGAGACAGGACATTATCAGGTGTACAGGTATGAAATGCGGATATCAGACAACAGTGGTGCACCAATGCAATGCAGTTTATGCTATAAAGATTTGACACTGCGCCATTTTGTTGTGTCATCAACAAGTGTTAGACGCGCACGAGTGATAAATTGGAAAAGTGTGTGCATAGTGTTGTGTTGTTATGTTCAATATGTCAAAATTTATACTGAATAAAGAGCATTCGCGGATAGCATTAATTTTTTGTTTTCATTTGAAGAAAACTGCTGTTGAATCATACCGATTACTTCAAGAAGCTTATGGTAAACATGCTCCATCGCAAGATACGTGTGAATGATGGTTTGGGCGTTTCAAACGTGGTGACTTCGATGTTGCAGAGAAGGAACGTAAAAAGTGGCGAAAAAAATACGAAGATGTGGAATTGCAAGCATTGTTGGACAAAGACGATTCGCAAACACAAGAACTACTCGGCGAGCAATTGGGTGTTAGTCAACAAGCTGTTTCCAATCGGCTACGAGAGATGGGAAAGATTCAGAAGGCCGGTAGATGGGTACCACATGAGTTGAACGACAGGCAAATGGAAAGGCGCAAAAACACGTGGGACATTTTGCTCGCTCAGTACAAAAGGAAGTCGTTTTTGCATTGTATAGTTACAGGGGATGAAAAGTGGATTTATTTTGAGAATCCCAAGCGCAAAAAATCATGGGTAGACACAGGCGCACCATCCGCATCGACCGCAATACCGAATCGCTTTGGCAGAAAGACGATGCTCTGTTTGGTGGGACCAGGGGGCGTGGTCTATTATGAGCTGTTAAAACCTGGGGAAACGGTTAATACTAAACGTTACCAAAGGCCAGAATACCGAAAGAGGCAACACAAAGTCATTTTTCTTCATGATAATGCGCCATCACATACAGCAAAACCAGTTCGCGACACGTTCGAAGCACTCAGCTGGGAAGTTCTACCCCATGCGGCTTACTCACCGATTACCACTTGTTTGCATCGATGAGTTACGCACTTGCTGAGCAGTGCTTTGGTTCGTACGAAGATGTGAAAAAAAATGGCTCGATGAATGGTTCGCAGCAAAAGGGGAAGATTTTTACTGGCGTGGTATTCAAAAATTGCCCGAAAGATGGGAAAAATGTATAACAAACGATGGAACATACTTTGAATAAAGCACTTTTTATCATTCTCCCGATTTTAACATGTTTTTTTAGAAAAAAAATCCTGGTACACTTGACGGCTTTGACAGTAACATATGCATGCATTATTTCCTCATCTGCGCTCTTGTGTTAAATCCTCGATGTTTAATATACAACATTAATGAAACTGAAATAAGTTAAAAAACTATGTGACGTTATTGCAAATCACTAATGCTACAGCTCAACCGAAAAAAACAAATTTTAGAGTACATTTTCAAAATAAAATTTTTACGATAATCCTGGATAAACAAGTATTTTCAAAATAGAAAAGACTGCTTATTATTTTATCCATTTTAGCAGATCATTCATACAGCTGATGTGCATTTAACATGCGAATTTTTTCAAGTCAATTAGTCTACATGAGTGGGCTTTATACAGTAGAAAAAATTCGTATCGTATACAATTTTAAATGGAAAATGGATATTGAGAGCAAGGAGTGTAGGTGTATGATGTGAAGTGAATTTTTCTAGCTTATTTGAAGGGGCTTAACTTTAGTATCTTTTAATTGTCAGTTTACATAACTAAACTGATATAGCAGGTGAATTAAAACACTAAGGGAAATCTTTTTGAAAGTAAAAAGTCATAAAACCGTAAATATATAAATACTAGCCGTTCCGCGGCTCCGCTCGCGTGGACTTGATTCACTACTATCGTCACTGCTTATTCCTCATGTTACCTAACGTAATTAAATATCTGCCATTATTTCCCCTTATCTCCCATTATTTTTCCTTATCTCCCATTATCTCTTCGAAATTTCCATTATATAGGCTTATCTCTGCTCATCTCCCATTATTTCTCCTTACTTCCCATTATTTCTCCTTATCTCCCGTTATCTCACCATAACTCCCATTATCTAGACTTATCTCTGCTTATCTCCCATTATTTCTCCTTATCTCCCATTATTTATACTTATCTCCCATTACCTCATCTTATCTCCCATTATCTAGGCTTATATCGAATTATATAGAACGTATGTATAAATTTATAAAAACACGTAAATCGGATAAGTGGTTCTCAAGTGATAAGCGCACTGACGGAGAGACAGACAGACAGACGTTGCATTATATATATATATATATATATATATATATATATATATATATATATATATACATATATATATATATATATATATATATATATATATATATAAACTTTTTTTCCGACTTCATTCACTATTATCGTCACTGCTTATTCCTTATGCTACCTATCGTATAGCCTATAACCTTGCCAGGGAACATACGTATGTTTTTTAAAAAAAATGTACGTAAATCGGATAAGTGATTCTCCAGTGATAAGCGCACTAACCGACAGACAGACAGAGAGACGTTGCATTTTATTTATATTATACAAGATAGACGATGAAGGAAGCGTTCTTCACACATTACTCGTATATCTGAAGCTGGAGCTGGACGGATTGAGGGCCAGTCCCGACTGCATATGCCATATTGGCGTTGGAGGATTACTTGGACCAGAAAAAGACATGGTGGCAAAGACCGTATCTTCGTTCTCTAGTAAGATACATATTTCAACTTACATTGCGCAGTTGGAGGGACGTTACTAACACCAACAAACTCGTAATGCCACGAAGATGTTCATAGGCAGGAAGCTGCCTATGAGTGTAAAATATCGAGGTAGGAGTACCATCTGCCAAACTTGTGAATTGAACGTTAAATGAGGTTATCAAGAAAGTTCCCTCTGGTATACTTACGTGGTTATAGGTCCCCTAAGTCACAGCATATAATATGCTAGCTTTTAAAATAACTGTTAGTTTAACAGCTTAGGTAACGAGTTACTTTTACTGCTAAATGACATACGAAATTATCCAATAATACGGTCTTCTGTTGATTCCAAATGAAATAACCGGTCAAGTGCAAGTTGAACTTGCACAATTAGTGTTCCGTACGTTGATTGTTTTTAAAATAAAAAAAATTGTTACGGAGGTATGAAATGATTAGTGACTCCACAAAGCACACCCCAAATGTGTTCAACAAAGTTTGTTTCCAATCTTTACTAAAAACTGATGACCTTTTGTTTTTTTTTATATACCAAATAAATTATTAAAGGTAATGCACTCGTGAAAATTTTCATTCAACCTACACCCCATAGAAAATATTCCAGAATTTTTTCAAAATTTTTCGATCAGCTGTTCTCGTGATAAGGGTAGTGGACAGCGATTTTTTCGCTTTTTTTTAAAAATAATACAAAGAAGTGTGCGTAAGTGTTACATTATATATATATATATATATATATATATATATATATATATATATATATATATATATAGATATATATATATATATATATATATATATATATATATATATATATATATATATATATATATATATATATATATATTACTCGTGTTTTTACAAGCTTTCATTTGACACTCTGCTCGATGACTTAGTAAAAAAATTTTTTTTCACTTCCGATTTCACCCCCCAAAACTTACCCCCTAAGTCAAAATTTAACTTTCAAAAACTACTCGGTTCTGATGAGGCCATCAATTCCTATATTAATACCAAATTTCAACTTTCTATGTCAAATAGCTTCGGAGGAAAAAACGGGTGTGACAGACAGACAGACGGACAGACAGACAGACAGATGGCCAGACACCGAAGTCATCTTAGATATTTTATTAAATGTATTAAATAATAATCAAAAAATAGCCGTATGAAGTGTTCCGTACGGAACACTAAAAACAGCTCAAGTGCAAGTTAGACTTGCTTAAATAGTGTTCGGTACTGTGATTGCCTTTCAAATAGAAATTTTTGTTACGGAGGTATAAAATGATTACACATTACATACAAAACACACTCCAAATAAGATTTCAATAAAATAATTAAAAGCCCAGATTGCAAATGTCTAATCTGATACTTACTCAGCAGGCTAATCAGATCGATCAGAATAAGGCGAAAAGTTCCTGATATCTAAAGATCCAATATGTATTTTTCAGGTTTTTTATTTCTTTGTCAATAATAGTTAAATCAATCTAGCTCAATCTAGAATCTAGTAATAAAACTGTACAGCAAATAGTTTTTTTATACCAGATAAATTATCAAATGTAATGCATTCGTGATAATTTTGACTCAATCTACACTTTATGCAGAATATTTTATAATTTTTTTTCAAAATTTTTTTATCAGTACTTTTCGAGATAGGGTGGGGGACAGAGATTTTTTAAAAATAATACAAAGAAAAGTGTGCGCAAGTATTGCATCATATTTATATGTATGTATATATATATATATATATATATATATATATATATATATATATATATATATATATATATATATAGAATCATATATTTTCATAAGCTTTCATTTGACACCATATTCGATGACTTTAGAGAAAAATTTTTCCACTTCTCCCTACTTAAGTCAAAATTTAACTTTCAGCACTACATGGTTGTGATTGGGCCATCAATTCCTTTACTTGTGCCAAATTTCAAATTTCTATGTCCAATAGTTCCGGAGAAAATCGGGGGTGTGACAGACAGACAGAGTGTATCACCTTGTTTTTGCGTTTAAGATATATGGCGCCGTGGCCCCTTCGTTTAATTGCTTTATGAGTGTATCTTTAGTCTATTCGGCTGCTTGCTAATGCGCTATATATATTGCCCAGTGTTTGATACTGTCAAACGCCTTCTCGTAGTCTATGAAGGCCATACACACGGGGAATCCATATTCATTTGCTTTTTCGGTTATGATTTTCATCGTTAATAGGTGATTCCTAGTACTATAGTTCTTTCTGAAACCCACTTGTTCTTGAGATTGATTTTCATCTAATTTTCTTGTTAATCTATTGGTAATTATCTTTGTAAGCAATTTATACATATGCGACAGCCAACTAATTGGGCGATAATTCTCAAGTTTTGTGTTTCCTCCTTTTTTATATAATAATATGACATTAGAGTTTTTGCAGGTTTTCGGTATTTCCGTTGATTTTAGGCATATATTTAGTAGTTTTATTATTTTTGATATTAGGTTTTCGCCCGCTTCCGCAATCATGTCTATTGATATTTTGTCATCTCCTGTAGCTTTGTTGGATTTGAAGTCCTTTATACTCCTTTTTTCTTCTTCTGTAGTTATGTCGGGTTGTTCTTCAGGTCCCACGTTTTGTATTTTTCTATCTTCTGTGTCTTTGTGTTCGATCTCTTTAGATACTCTTGATTTGTATAGTTCCGTATAAAACTCTTGTACGATTTTTAGAATTTCGTCTCTGTCATGAATTACTATACCATCTTTGTTACGAAGTGCATATGTTTCTTTTTTTCCCATTTTTGGGTTTAGTATTTTCATTCCCTGGTTTTTCTGTATTATTTCATTAATTTTCTCTTCGTGTATTTGCATTCTGTGTTGTCTTATGCCTTTTCTTATTTCTTAATTCAATTATTTAAATTCTTCTATTGCTCTTTTACTTTCCTTCGCTAGTTTTCTACGTTTTTTCCATTAAAAGCTTGATTGTCTCATTGATAATATTTTTGTTACGCCTGCGTGGTATAGTTTGCTTTAATTCTTTTATTTAGTATCATCTGATTTAATTCACGGCATTTACTAAAACTATTGAAACAACTGAAAACTGTTCAATATTCAACACAAATTATGATTTGAACATAAAAAACTTTTAATAGAAATCACAATAATGTTATGTAGAAGTCAAACTTTCCAGTTAATGCACATGAAGTTAGTTACCTCGATTTACTGGTATTTTCTACTTTCAACTCAATTGTACAAATTTTACTTTTATTCGGCTTTAAATCAAACTTTTAATTAGTTTATTGTATAGTGCTCAGTCAGTTGTTTTAATGAAAATGCATCGACCAGAATGCGGGCAAAAAAATAAAGAGAAACCATAACATACACGCATAAAACAGATTACTTATTAATCTTTTTTATTATTTACAGTCAACGATAGAGTAAAGTTCATTATATCATTTGTTTTGGTAATGACGAAAAAATGTTAAATACAATAGTTTTAGGGAATGTTAAGGTGCATAGTTTAAAATTATTTTTGAGGATACAGGGTACTTCAAAAAATTGTGGCCGATATAACATATGTTTTTTTAAATGGAACATCCTATTTTCTAATTTATTTTTAAATTCTGCTTAAAAGTTTATAACTTTTTTATTAATAATGTTATATACCTAAACCTAGTAGTTTTTCTAATATTTCAATTTTTTTAAAAAAAGTTTTGTAAAAATTGCCAGTAGTGCCATTGTTTCTGAAGGTGGAAAACTCAGAATTGGTACGAGCATTCTATAGAGATGAAAAAAAGATATATGTAAAGAAATTTTAGTTAGATGCTACAGGGTGTTCAAAATAAATTTATGCCTTGCGACTATTTTAAATTGAAAATTCCCAAATTTTTTAAATGGCACACCCTGCATATTATTATTATTATCCAACATTTATTAAGTATGTCATATACCTATTTCTAATAGTTTTTGATTTATTTTGAATTTTTCAATTTTTGCCCTTGTTTTTAATACACTTACGCTATTACATCATAGTTGCCAAGACAAAACAAAAATGTAGTCAAATTTTGACATGGCTATTAAGCAAGTAAAAATAATTTAATTTGTTGTAGTAAGTGACGTATAAAGGTAATAGTTATGGATTTTCCTAAAAATGAATTAATTGATATGGTTTATATACTGGGCGAGGTGGGAAAAAATTGTCTTTTGGCAGTAAGGCTTTACGGAGTGAACCACCCTAATAGACGTATACCATCTAGAAAATCTTTTCACTGCTTTTTTTTTTTTTGTTTATTGGCTCGGTTCAAGTTAGATCATTAGCCAGTCTTATTCTGACTGGTAGCCGACTGTCGGATTAGTAGTTCGTGACTATTCAGTCCTATTATATACATATGCAAACCTATCATGGACGAACACAACATCCAAGCAGATTGGTAGACTCAAACCGCCGACCATTAGATTTACAATTGACTCCTTAGTGCATTGCGCCAATGGTCCCGCCCTTTTCAGTGCTTAATGGAACGGTTTAGTGGTATTGGTAGTGTTGAGCATACGAAACGGAAAGTAGTAAACCAGAATGCTACCAATGAGGAAAAAGAAATGCAGATTTTACTTCATGTTGAAGATAATCCCCAGGGCAGCAGCCGTCAACTAGCTGACTTATCTGACACACCCCAATCTACGGCTAATCGCACCACGAGAAAATACAAGTATCATCCCTTTCATATTGAACTACACCAAGAACGACAAGTAAACTTTTGTACCACCATGAATGGAGCAATAGAGGCCGATACAAATTTTTTATCCAAAATAATGTTTTTCTGATGAAGCTACTTTTCGCAGTAATGGAGCAGTTAACAGCCATAACATGCATTATTATTCAACAGTTAATCCATTTTGGGTCCGGGAAGTTCAAAACCAAAACCATTGATCGTTTAATGTATGGTGTGGAATATTAAATTTTCGAACTATTGGTCCATGGTTTTTCCGCGAACCATTGAACGGGCCTAGATATCTAAATTTTTTGCAAAACGAATTACCCCAGCTTCTTGAAGAAGTTGACAACTTTGAAAGGGAACAAATGTGGAGTCAACAAGACGGAGCTCCTGCTCATTACCACCGGGAAGTTCGGGAATTGTTTAAACTATCGTTACCCACAAAAATGGATCGGTAGGGATGGATTCATTCAGTGACCCCCTCGATCATGTGACTTAACACCTTTAGACTTCTTTTTGTGGGGCTACATTATAGATCGTGTTTATGTGAATCCCCCTATAATACCAGTAGATATGGAAAATAGGATACGGGATGCGTGCAGGATAATAACGCCCTTTATGCTAAGGAACGTGAAGAAAAATATAGTAAAACGAATAAATATATGTATTCAAGTAGACGAACATACTTTTAAACATTTATTACGTCATAATAATTAATCATTAGATATGTTAACCTATTTTAAAATTATTATTAACTATTTGTTTATGTTTTCACAACAGCGTAAGTGTATTAAAAACAAGGGTAAAAATTGAAAAATTCAAAATAAATCGAAAACTATTAGAAATAGGTATATGACATACTTAATAAAAATTGGAGGGTTTTGTAAAATCTGTCAGATAAAATAATAATATACAGGGTGTGTCGTTTAAAAAATTTGAGATTTTTCAATTTAAAATAGTCGAAATGTATAAATTTATTTTGAACGTCCTGTGCATCTAATTCAAATTGCTTTCTTTCTGTATACTCAAAAATAATTGTAAACTTAACATTCCCTAAAACTATTATATTTAACATTTTTTCGTCATTCCCAAAATAAATGAGATAATGTACTTTACTCTATCGTTGACTCGCCCTGTATACTAGGGGCAGCCCGCTCTCTGCCGAGTGGTGGCTTACAGGACGTGGAATCTCGAGTTTGATCATAATTAAGTGTATTTAGTTAGGTACCTAGATTCACCTGAAAAAATCTTTAGAGACCAGATCGAGCGAACGATCGATTATGGATCAGAGACGCAAGTACAAGAATAGAAACGAGGATGAATATAAGAGAATTAATTGTGAAATAAGAAGTGCAATAAGGCAAGCCAAGGCGGACTGGCACATTAGAAAATGTAAAGAAATTAAACACAATGAGGTAAAGCACGACTTGTTTAATTTACATAAAAAACTGAAGGAGATTAAGGGCAATAAAACCCTGAGTCCCACCCATTATCTGAGAGATCAAAATGGACACAACATAACAGATATAACACAACAGTTCGAGGTATGGAAGGCTTATATTGCAGAACTGTTCGATGATGAAAGATCTCAATGTGATATGACTGATGCTATGCTGACGATATATTAATTATCACTAAAAACAGAAAAGATCTACAAAAATTTGTGGATAAAAGAACTGACACTTAGTTTGGTTTAAGACTCAATGCAAATAAAACAAAACATATGATTATAATTGAAGAATTTAATATTGACGGTGGTATTACATTCAATGGTACAAAGACAGAGAGAGTTGATAAATTGATGCATCTCGGTAGCAATATGGACGACCACTTGTATCCGACTGTGGAAGTCAAAATTCGAATAGAGGAGGCCCGAGCCCTCATTTGTGAAGAACAAAAAAACCTTAACTAGTCACGACATATCATTGACACTACGGAGTCTGCTATGTCTTTCTGGTTCTCTTGTACGGCATAGAAGCGTGGACGCCAACTGAAGCAATGCTTGAACGTCTTGAGATATTCGAGATGTCGGTGTATCGACGACTGCTGAAAATCAGTTGTATGGACAGAATTAGTAACAACAGCGTTTTCACTTGCATAGATAAGGACTTGGAAGTGGTCACGACCATCAAGCGACGCAACTTCTGGCCACATTATGAGACATCCAGAAAAATATGAAATCTTGCATCTGATTATACAGCGGCTGTCAATAAAACGATCATCATCAACATTGTAGCCAACATGATAACTAACGATCGTTGAACGGTCATGGTTTCCGAAGAAGAAGGCACATACCACGTGAAGCTACCAGCATTAACAATGCTGTAAAGGAATCCGATGACCAGAAAACACTGACTATGGAGTAATGTCCTTCTCGCTCAGATCTCGAACAGGGTACATGACTGAAGTTGGTCTGAAGCTTGATCAATAGCTGATCTATTTCGTAACTACCGACGATTTGGTATTGACTAGAAGAGACAACGATAGAAATGGTGTGTTTTTGTTCTGGCGATGGGCGCATATCTAAAGATGATTAGATTAATTTAGCTCCGTGACCAATAAAACATAGTTTGGTGTAATGTCACAAAGAAGTTTGTATGTAGTAAGTTATCCCCCATCAAGGTTTGTTGTAAGTGCAGAACAAGGCTGTAAAAATAGCGATTTGGGGGTACCATCTGCCGATTATGTGATTCGGTTTCCTGTTAAATTGTAAGCGTTTCCTGAACGTTAAACAGAATTGGCAGTATGATCTTTCCGGTCTCCTTGACCAATATAGCCGCGCATTCCCTTGGCTCCTCTGGTTTGTTTTTCGGTCTGTCTGTTGACCCGATGAACTTTTGAGCGAAGTGAAATATCAATTTAAAATTTGGTACACATCTATTATCTGAAGTAAGAATGAAATTAGTAGATTTTCAGCAATATCGCTTTAGGAAAAGAAAGGTGAATGAGGTGATGATCGACAAATTTATAATTTTTTAGAGTTAAACACAAGGACATAAAAGGATAGAACTTATAAAAGAATTATCTCATGTATATCGTTTTATACGTTCTTTTTAGGGTTTTTGGAGTCAAAGGATTTGAAAATTTGTATCTTTTTAATTATATGTGGTGAAACTTGTTAGAGGATCATGAAGTTGCTTTGTATATAGAGGGTTATGTATTTTCATTGCTTTTATTGTTAAGGAACATGAAAATTGAATTATGTGTTCATTAAATCCACTTATTTGAGGTCAAATATTTAAGAAGTTATTGAGGTGGTAGAGGGGAAGGTTAGAGGGCTTGCTTCTTATATATTGTATTAACAGTTCCTTTTAGTACTCAGTATATATCACCACTACACCAAACACTTTATTTTTGCACTCGACGCGCGTTTCGCTAACCATGTTAGCTTCATCAGGAGCGATGATGACTCAGAGTCAATCATCGCTCCTGATGAAGCTAACATGGTTAGCGAAACGCGCGTCGAGTGCAAAAATAAAGTATTTGGTGTAGTGGTGATATATACTGAATAGTATCATTGTGCCAAAGATTTCACATTCCCAACTTTTCTTTCCTTTTAGGATTTTCGAAGACTAGAAATCTAAAAATTGTGTTGTTTTTTGCTTTATTTCCAGTTTTAATAGAAATATGTAGGATAAAATATCAAGTGAACATTATAAACACCTCTAAAGCTGAGCTCCATTTTTTATAAATAAAATACCTATAATTTAAAATATCAACAGGCAGTTTTTGGATTAAGTTATGGAGGGTGATACAGTCAAATCTAATACTTATTCAAGTACTGGATAAATCACTTCATCGATTTTTTTCAACGTTTACGATCATGCCTCAGTACAAACTAACCCTTTTCCCATATCTTAGAGATGTAGTAGACGTCATGACGACAATCAACATTGTCTAAATATACAATTGTTTCTTACAGCATACGATGATGCTACGACGGATTTTGTGGCAATCAACGTCATCTAGGCGCCGAAATATACATTTATTTTTTATAGCATACGATAGTGCTACGAAAGATTTTATGGTATTTTTACAATAACTACTACCTTTACACGTACATAATACTCAGCCGTTGGCTAGAATCAAACCTGTGCGATCTTCCGGTTATATCAATTTTAATTTTAGAATTCCTGTATTTATGTCTAGTTTATTGCATATATAAACAGATTATATAAATAACAATACAGAGTATGTTGTCGCTTTATGTATGTAAAATTAACGAGAGACAACAGACAGTAATTTTCTTTGATACCTCGTATAGATTCCCAGTCAGTATAAAAATGTCATTGCAAGACGTAACAACCCTTAGAAAGTCCCCCAAGGGCCGCGCGATCGCGCCATTTGAAGCGCTTCTTTTCAGCTTTTCTTTTTTTGATGCATTTGGGGATAAACCCTAGATTTTATGACTTTTCTTTTGGAATCCCAAACTATCTACTTTATAACTGAGTATCTTCCGGAATCAGAAATAAAGTAAGTTGCTTAATCTTTCTCTTCCTGTATTGATGTTTAGGTTTTAATTTTGAATTCTCCGGTTGGAATTATTTCCTAGCATCAGACTTGTTGCGCTTTCTCGAGTTATTTAATCAAAATTTGTTTTCGCACACAGACGGGTAATTGGATCGTAAATTTAAAAATCTAAACAATATAGAAAACATTAACAGTGAGGTTTACTAACCTAAACTAGTTATAAAGTTAAAACGTTTAAACTTAGATGTTTCTTACACCCTTTGTAAGTTTAAGATTTAAACCTAATTCACAAGAATTTCAGTAATGGGCATACTTTTGATCCAACGCTTTAAAGTAAAATCCACATTTGGACTTTCTAGATAACATAATTCTCCAGAAGGGATTGACAAACCAACATGTCTAGTAAAGCACTCGTACTTTGGCTGTTCGGAGCCGGCATTAAACTCTAGGTCCGCTTTATCTGTGCAACATTTAAGAAGGCATCAAAATCGAGAGGGTCGCTGTGTCTCTGTCAGAATCACTTCAAGAAAAAGATAATATAATTGTAAACTTGGCCTAATTATATTTATTGATTTGCATCGATTTTACAAAAATGCTAAATAATATAAATAGCATAATAACAAAAAAAAAATAAGTGTCTGAGAAACTAAAATAACAAATACTGAGGTTCGCTGATGATACTATTCTTACTGTAAAATAACCGGTCAAATGAAAGTTGAACTTGCACAATTAGTGTTCCGTACGTTGATTGGTTTTAAAATAAAAGAAATTGTTACAGTGGTTTAAAATGATCAGTGACTTCACAAAACACACCTCAAAGGAGTTTTCAACAAAGTTTGTTTCCGATCTTTAATTAAAACTGATGACTTTGAAATATTTGTTTTTTTTATTTACCAAATAAATTATTAAAGGTAATAATAATAAAATAATACACTCGTGATAATTTTCGTTCAATCTACACGCCGTGGAGAGCAGTCCAGAATTTTTTCAAAATTGTTTGATCAGTACTTTTCGAGATAAGGTAGGGGGACAGCGATTTTTCGCGACTTTTTAAAATTAATACAAAGAAAAGTGAGTCCAAGTACTACATTATATATATATATATATATATATATATATATATATATATATATATATATATATATATATATATATATATAAATATATTTTAGTCGTGGTTTCACAAGCTTTCATTTAACACCATACTCGATGACCTAGTAAAAAAATTTTTTTTTCACTTCCGATTTCACCCCCCAAAACTAACCCCTTAAGTCAAAATTTAACTTTCAAAATTACACGGCTTTGATGAGGCCATCAATTCCTATATTATTACCAAATTTCGACTTTCTGTGACAAATAGTTTCGGCGAAAATCGGGTGTGACAGATAGACAGACAGACAGACGGACAAACAGACAACACCGAAGTCATCTTATAAGTGTTCCGTACGGAACACTAAAAACATATATTTTGTTGAATTAATACAACTGCTGGATGTAATATGACAAGTATAGGCTCAGAGTAACTAACTACATTAAATAAATTTTCTTAATTTAGGTCAACCGCCTGCTTATTAACAAACCTGCTTGGATTTTAATCTGTGAAGTCATGAGATAAATTTATTTATTTAGGATCATTTATTACCAAGGGTGAATGCACATCTAAGATTAGGCTTAGAATTTACTTCTGCGGTTCTGCTGAACATAAGTCGAGATAAAAGTATAGACAATTATACCGAATACGTTCCAGAGAAATAGATAATTCGTCAAGCAGACCGGCGACGCATCGATGCTTTTGAATTGGGATGTTGGTGTAGGCTTTTACACATTACTTCAACAAATGGAAGAACTAACCTGCATGTCTGTCTGGCCAGTCAGAAACATCATGACATTTCTTCTTACCATGAAAGATTAGTAATGAATCGCATCATTACTATATTCCTATATGTAAGATTTGAGGATAGTCAGAAGATAAAAACAGATGACGCAGCATAACTGTTAGATCATCAAAATGACTAATTTCTCGTAACCACTACACAGTGTTCTAGAGTGTTGGAAAGGAATGTGTTTATTATAAATTTAAAAATTTTCCCTTTTATTTACAAACCTATGTTTGTAAATTTTCGATTTGATGGAAACATGAAACAAGGAAACATTATGTTTAAGGGTAGTTTTAAATACAAAAAAATAATATTTATCTCACATCATTTACTTAGATACGATAATCACTTTACTAATATTTTAAACCAATTAACCCAAATATGATAGTTGCTTTATCGTGTTCTAATGTTGGTAATACGACATTTGCATATTTATGTATTTAAATGTCAAATAAAAAATGGGTTAGAAAATAAAAAAAAGCATGCTTATATTTCACTTATGTTTATGTTATGAAGCAGATTAGTTACAAAATATTTAAAATAAAAGTTATTACTTATAGAACATATTTACCGTGTATTAACGATAAATTTTGATTCTAAATGAGTTTTTGCTTTTAGGAAGTAATGTTTAGGCTATGTTTTTGGATTATATGTATAATGTGACTTCCAGCCCCCGATTTATGGAAAACTGTTGGATATTTATTTATTTTTTTTTAAATGTAGAATGGTATAGTGTGTGTCAAGAAGTATACTAACGTATTTGGCATTTGGTAGTGAAAGCGACGCTGAGCGCCTCGACGCCAAACAACTTTTTTCCATCGACGTATCTTTTATAAAACAGTATTGAAAAGCCCTAATTTTTCCTTAAACTATTTTTCTCTGATTTGTTTTGCAAAAAAGTTATGCAGCAAGAACCTTCTGAAATATTATCTTTTGGTCATTGCGTTTGCCATCGTATGCCACGTTTGGCGATTTTCAAATAACTTATCTAATAGGCAGCTGTCATACTTTAATCTGACAGCTCTTGTTTGCACACCTCTCCAATTCAATAAAGTTAAACTAAGTAAAGAGTGTGTTAATAGCTTCTGGTTGAAGTGATTTTCCACGCTGAAAAAGTAGATATAATTCTTATTTTTGGAGAAGCAAGAAGAAATTCTTGGGAAGCCGTTTAAACTGTATCGAATACGTTACCCGTACAGGTATATCCTGTATCACACGATGTTTTCTCGATTAGAACGAAATTCGAAGAGCACTATGGATGCATTTTCTGGGCAGAAAGGTATTTCTAAACGAAAAACTGTTTTAACAGCTGAAAAAGTAACCGAAATTATGCAATATTTTCAAAACCATTCATATAATTAAGACAACTAAGCAGGCAACTCAATGTATCTTAGGGGACGAGAATCCATATAACTTTAATCAAATTCAGAATCAAGGCCATTATGGCATGAATATATGGTGTGGGATAATTGGGAGATATTTAGTGGGACTATACTTTTTTGAGGGAACACTAACTGGAAATAGATACCTTATTAGAAAATGTTCCCCTTATTTTAAGAAGGCATATGTGGTTTCAACATGATGGAGCATTACCTCATACAACAGCTCCTGTTAGAGAGTATTTGAATAAACGGTTTTCAACGAAGGTGGATATAGGTTCGCAGCCCAGTTGTCCTATGTCACCAGATCTCACGCCGTTAGATTTTTTCTCGTAGGAAACTCTTAAAGATATTATATAGAAAACTCCGACAACTGATATGGAGCACTTAAAGGCAAAAATATCAGATACGTGTAATAGTATATCGGGAGAAATTATTTACAGGGCCACTCATCCAGCGTAAATGAAAAGAATGGAAAAATGCATGATAGAAGAAGGAAGACATATAGAAAATTTCTTTTGATTTTTTTTTTATCTTTTAAATTTCAAACATTTACTTTTACCAATATAAAATAACTTATGTAATATTAAAAGTTATATAATTTTTTTGATGTTTTAATAAAAATACTGTATTCTTGTTTTTTATTGTTCAAAGATATTTCATTAAATGAAAAGCCTCAACAGCAGAGTAACTAATATTATTATAATTATTATCATATTAAAGTATGACAGCCGCCTACCAGATAAATTGTTTAAAAACCACCAAACATGGCATACGATCCATGGCTACCGCGATGACCAAAAATAATATTTTAGAGGGTTTTTGCTGTATAACTTTCTTGCAAAACAAATTAGAAAAAAACAGTTTGAGGAAAAAATGTTGAAAAAAAATTAGGGCTTTCCAATGCCATTTTACAAAAGGTATGTCGATGGCAAAAAAAGTTGTTTGGCGTTGCGATGCGCAGAGTCGTTTTGCACTACCAAATGTCCAATACGTCAGAATACTCCCTGATACGCGCTTTACCATTCTACATTTAGAAAAAAATAAATATCCAACAATTTTCCATAAATCGGGGCCGGGCGTCTAAATAAACCTAATAAACCACTTATCCTTAAATTGTTTTAAGGTTGTTATTTGATACGATAATCGTTTTGGCATTATAAGATTTACTGACAAAATCATAAATCAAAAAAAAAAAAATTGACCTTGGCTTGGAATATAATATCCTGATTGGTTAGATAGTTTTAGTATAATAAGATTTACTGACAAAATTAGAAATCAGAAAAAAATTTACCTTGGCTTAGAATATAATATACTAAGTTGTGCGTGTGACACGGCACTTAAGCCCATCAATTTCCAATATTTGCTAATTTAGCTTTAAACTGGAATGTAAGGAAATTTATTACGCTATTCTTAAAATAGAAAATAAAACGACAGTTATTATTCTTGGCTTCATTTGTATCAAAATATGATATTAATGTGAGTAGTAGTCAGAAAAAAAACAATTATAAGAAATCTTAGTTTTTTAAAATGAGTTCAGGACAAATTTAGATAAATTCCTATATTTCGTTGAGCATTAAGGCATAAGGTCCAAGATACGAACTATCATCTCTTTCCTGACATAACTTTCGTTTTATGTAAAAGCAATTAACTTAGTAAGTCTGCCCTAGAATGACCTTGAAATTCGATATCGGGATTGGGTATTTTTGTGACCATTTTTTTTTTTCGAGTCAAAGTGGTGTCGAACATTAAACAAGGGAACAGCTTTTCTTAAAAAGTATTTTAATTCACTCTATTTACATTTAATTCATTTTAAACGTACCTAAAATAAAATATTTCTAATTACTAATCGGTCTTTTGTCTTAACCATTTTTCGTAGTGTCTGATTTCACATTTTTTTTTCGTTGATTCTTTATTTTTAGTTTCAATTTTATCAGACAACGAACATATTGTCCCTCTATTTTAAATATTGTGACTATCGATCTTTTTCGATATAAAAACTACAGGGTAGTGACACAACCACCCTAAAAGTTCCTAAATAACGCTTAGCTGTGTTCGCCGTTCTCTTTCTTTTTTATGCGTCTGAAAATAAAACGTTCGTTTTATGGCTTTTTCTCGTGTATATTACTTTACTCCAATTTATAACATGTAGTTTAGGGCATCATAAATAAGTAAGTAAGTAAACTAATCTTACTTCACCCTAATTGAAGGAATTGAAGGTGAAGTATTAAATGTATATCCTATGGGATTATTGCTTATTATATCGTTGCTCCCTACTTTGTGGTAGGTGTCTTCAGAGCCACTTGTTACATAGTAACGTTTATAAGAAAGTGTAGAATGATGTTGATATTAGAGAAATATTTTATGTTAGGTAAAATTTCCTTGTGTCGTTCATAGTAACCTATAATTAAGTTATTTAAAATATTTATTTGCTTTAATTTAGTTCGATATTTTCATATACTGCAGGTAAATAATTCCCAGAGAAATTAGGGTTTTGTTAATTTGAAGTGATTTTGAGTCGTTTTGCCTGAACAAAGTACTATGCATCTTTAGGGGCCTTTGTGCTTTCAAGAGATGGGTGATTGGTTCGTTGCTTTATGAGAGTACATTTTAAATATAATTTATTACTTTGTTAATTGACACTATATATATTTTGTAAAGATTTACAAATGCATTATCACGATTTCGTAGTACAACTACATTTTCGAATGCCTAACTAAGATTAAAACAGATTTTTTAAAAATTATTTTTATATGATGAAAGGATATGAGTATCTTAAGTGCTATAAAAGTTGGTAAAGAACGGAATTTCCAACGTCTACTTGACTATTTAGTAAAGTTCTATTATGGTTCTTTGAATATCTGTAAATTTCTATGGATTCTAAGAAATTAAGTTTCGACCCTTTAGGTGCCATATGGAGTATTGATAAACAATTAATATTGAGAAATGGATGGCCTGTTTCTAAAAAATGCTTGCAAAGTGTGATTTTTTTTTGTTTTAGCCTATCAGATGCATTATGCTTTGCAAATCTTGTTTTGAAAGTCCGTTCTGTTTGGCCTACGTAGTAGCTATTGGATTCCTGGCACTTAAGTTTATAAACTCCTGATTTATTATGTGTATTAGTTTTATTTTTGGCATTAAAAAATATATTGCGTAATTTTTTAGCTGGTTTTAAAGCTATTCTTGTTTTTTCGGCTGTGAGAATTTGAGATATTTTATCCGAGATGGGACCAAAACATGTCATGTATGAATGCGTTTCATTCTTGATATTCTTTTATGGTATAAATTAAGCCGAAGGTGGTGCTCTTGTTTACGGTTTATTAGAATATTAATTATTTTAGGTTGGAAGCCGTTATTGAGTGCTATATTTTTGATTGTATCCAGTTTTTTTTTTAAATTATTTTTCCTAAGAGGGATTTTGAAGGCTTTATGGATTATAGATCTATAAGCTGCAAGTTTATTGGAGTTAGGGTGTATTGATGACATCTGAAAAGGTTGTTTTACGGAAAATGTCGAATTCTAATCTATTTCCATTCATTGAAATTGTAATATTTAAGAAATTATTTTATTATCTGTTTCCCTTTCCAATGTAAATTTTATGTTGGGGTGTATATTATTCAGATAATTTAGAGTAGAATTTAGTTCAATATTATTTAGATGGAAACCTATTAAGATGTCGTCCACATATCTAAACCAAAAGAGAATATTTTTGATGTTGAATTTTTAAAAAAAAAATTCCAGTTCTGTCACAAAAAATTTCTACTAGCAAAGGACTAAGTGGAAAATCCATCGCAAGACCGTGTCTTTGTTTGAAAAATTGATTATTGAATTGGAAATAGTTTCCGGTTATACAAAATTCAAAAAATTTTAATATATCTTGTATGGTTGTATTGTTGTTTTTATATTGTTATTATTTACCCCTTAAGCTTAAAACACTGCTTTAGTCCTCTGAGACAACAGCCAAATATATATATAATAACCTTTTTTTTTAAAGTATGACCCATTGTAATAATCGGTGTAATGTGGACTTTAACTCACATCTCTTTAAATTGTTTATAAATTTCGATTATAGAAATAGAAAACTGAAGAAAGAACTTTGGTTTGCACCTACATTTGTTAATGTTTATATATGTTTTGTTTTCTTAGTTTATATTTATAGAATAATTTTGATTCGTAATTCAAGTGGATATTGATGTTAAAGTTATTCTCAAATACACCGTACGACAGGAAGAGGGACTTTTTAAATGTCTTCCGATTGTAAAGGATTGTATCCCTTGGTGATTGGGCAAAAGTTATTTCGATATTGTGCATGGTAAAATGTTGAATCCTTAATTATAATACTAAGGACATTCCCAAAGAGCAGTCGTGTTCAACTTACAGAAAGATCCCTTCTATGTAAACTACCATGCGTACAATAAAAAATAGTTGAGGCACAGTGCGCTCTTTCACACATATGTGCAGAAATACAAAAATAAACCCACTGAGTCGTTTTTGAGATCTGGCAACGTTAAATTCTTACTCAGATCGAGACATGAGTTGTTTATTTTGGGTTTTAATAAATTTGTAGTATTTTTCGAAATTACGATTATATTGGAGATTTTTAATAGTGCATAAATAATGACTTCGCGATTAAAGAAAGAAAAAAAACTGCTGAAACAATAAATATAGCATTAGCAAGAATGTCTGATGCAAAAAAAAAAATAGGAAATTCAAACAACAATCAATGAAATAGTTCAATCTAAAATTCCTGATGAGAATAGTATAGTTTCATTATGAGAGTTGGCTAACAATCTGAAATACACCTGCTGCAGAAGCCTTTTAGATATGGAAAAGTTGATTGATTTCGAAAGGGAAGGGCTTTATCCAGAGTTCAAAATAAAATGTGACAACTGTACTAAATATAATTTAGTAAATACTAGAGTGATAAGAAATCAAGTCTCTGTTATTAATTAATATGCTACTTATTTATGTTGAATGAATAAATATTTGATTTGGTATAAATATTGACTTTTTGTTTAAGAACCCATATTTTTTCTATATCTGTGAGCTGCACTGGTTTTATTAAAATCAGCTGTGCCTTTCAAATTTCGCGCTTAGTGTGACGTTGCCAAGTTGCGAACATTTATTTATCAAGTTATGCGAGGAAAACTGAAAACGATCAAAAGTAGCTCACTTTCAACATTTTTGTAAAAAAAAAAACGAATACCGCTTGCTATAATTTTCTTTATAGAAAAATATTTGTTATATTTTTTAGTTAAGGGTTATAAGGTTTTCAAAACAATCGTAAGAAAATTACCATTGTTATATATAATAAAACAGGGTAGGTTCGTACGTTAAAAATGCAAATTTTTTAACAGCCAATATTTACAAATTTAGTGCCGTAAGGAGTACTGAAATTTTTTCTACGTATAAAGGACACTAATAAATATGTATATTCAAATTTTCTAGATAATCGTAAGAAAATTTATTTTCTTGGGACAGTCCTTAATAGAATATAAAATAATTGGTAAGTTGTTGACAAATAAAGCAATAATTTTATGCTTACTCGAAAGTATAAAAACAACCAAATTGCATAGCTCAGGAACAGACCTTTAAAAGGAGACAAAACCGATATCAACCAAATTAGAGTCAAAAATAAAAAGGAATTTATTTTTATCAGTTATTTGGTTACTCTGTTTTCCATTGTATGTAACAGATTCTTCAGAATCGAATAAAATATAGATGTTTGAGATAGAGACTTTAGTTTTATACCCTTCTTAAGATTCGAAGGATTCTAGAGAAATTTATACGATATATATATTGAATGGAAGCAAAGATAGCATTTTTTTACACTTCGCACATATAAATGTATGAATAGGGTAAAACAAAGCAATTTCATGGGTCTAAACTCAGTTCAAGTTATGTGTTGTCGAGTTCGATTTCTGATGTATTTTGTTTTTGAATACAATTAAATTTGTCATGTAATTAAATTGGTCTCAATATATAATTGGTCTGTTATAATTATGGATTCAATTAGCACAAGTTTCGTTATAGTATTTATATCATTTTTAAACGATAGTAATAAATTTAAAAAATTCCCATTTATTAATTACATCACCAATCTTGAAAATACCAAACGATTACCAAATTAATATCAAATTTGTATAATGCTGAAAATTAAGTAAGTTTTAAATATATAAAGAATAGCAGCAAAAGACTTAAAAAATAATTATTTAATACTTTCAGTAAATATTTTACAAAAACCAAAATAAAGTAATTTGCTTCACTCGGGTCGGTCTATATGTGTTTAGGTTTTAGAGAGATTCCGGTTGAAATTTTTTATAATCCTCACATGTTATTAGCATGGAGTTACTACGTTTTATAAAATGGGCGTTTATAATTAAAAAAAGGCCATTATACAACACTGTAAACAAAAGAACTCGAGAGAACCGGCCAAAGAGAATTTCGTAGGATTAAAAATACCAATAAAAACATATAATAGAATTTGGTGGGATTAATTGCCTGTTTTGATCGGTATTAATCCCGCGAAATTCTCGTTGCTATAAACATCTTCCCTGCGCTTCTTTGTTCACAGTGTTGTAAAATGGTGTTTTTCCTTAATTCAAACTCCTATTATTTGTCAAAAAGGCTAAGTCAAATGTATTTTTGTTTACTTCTAAAATTTTGTTATGAGGACTATAATTTTTAAACTATCAAAAAGTTATTAAATCGGCTGGCAACCTAGCTTTCATTAAATTCTTTTAATAGTGAAGGTTCAAATCAGATGCAACCATGTATGACTCGAGACGCCATTTATTGTAAAGATTTAAATCGGATTCATAAACATTCTGTAGAACTAACAGGACAGATCAGGGAAAGAAAAACAAAGAAATAGAGATAATTTTTTTGTTACGTTTAAGAAAAAGCCAGTGTTTGTCCGTATTTTTGTTATCTTCTAAAGAAAACAGAATTTAAAGTATTAAATATTTACTCAATTTGGTTTAAAAAATACCTCTCTTATTAAGTTCCGTAATCATTAGTAGAAATAGAATATATGAAAACAATAATTTCAAGCCATTTTTACTTGAAAAAATATACTTTTACAGAAGGCCTTTTAAGATTAGAACTAGTACTGTAGTACGAAATATACTTTTAAAAATTTTAGAAATACGAAACATAAACTAAGATATTCTCTTGTGTCCTGCGAAGCTGCGTAAAAATACTAATAAATGGCGTTTCGCTGTAACTACAGAGAAAATCGATCCCTAAGAATTATAATCTTTCGACATGTACGCCAATAAGGGTAGTAAATAAATACTTCGAGAACTTCAAGATAATAACCTGGCTTGTTACAATACTGCCTTGATTAAAAGATTGTCGTTTATTTTATAAAAAAAAGTACAAAAATTTCCTTTTTGAGTTTAAAAAGAGCAACTGATCCTGAAAAAAGAAACTATATCTGATGTCCAGTCTCTTAAAATAAATTATATATATATATATATATATATATATATATATATATATAATATATATATATATATATATATTTATATATATTAAATAACGGGTATAAAATACACCAACATGTGAAAAACTGAGAATAATTTCATTTTCGGTTATAAAATTGTCTAACTTTAATTTTAGTTTTATTACGACGCACTATAGAATGACACAAAATATAATTTTTTCATTGCTGTACAAAATGGGAATTTTAATGTATAAAATGTTTTTGTGTCTCTTTTACATGCCTTCCTTTCAACTAAACTTCCGCTCTCGTTTTTGCTAAACCGTTACTAATCACATACTGTCTGATAATCCATAAGTTGCCAATAGTTTCAAGACAGATAGCATGTATGGTGACTCCATATAGTTCGTACTTCAAGGCTTAAACCCTATTGTGTTTTGAGTGTTTATTTCATAGTATTTCCTTAATATTCTGATTAGAGAACGATTGTTTTTAAATATTTATTCCATTTCATTTATTGAGCTTTTTCACGGGCATAGCCCATGTGCTGCAGAGAAATTTCTGAAGCGTTACAGAAGCGACGTGTGTATGGTAAAGAGATACACGGTCTTGAATTGCTGTAAGTTGTACTCGGTAGGAAACCTAGTCCTGTAGAAATCATTGAGGATGAGGTTCTCCGTATAAAAGACTGCTTGAACAGAGTTGTATGAGGAGTGACAAGCTGAACCTCATATGGATCTGATGTATTGACATGACATGTATTCCTAGCATGCACCGCTTTGGGAGGAATTAAATGGGCTACATCAATCAAACACTTTTTCTTCGATGTTCCAAGGAATCAGGTTGCTCGTGAGTTCCCGGTCCCCAGTCAAGCGTATAGCTCTCTTCTGAATAGAATTCAACGAACGCAGTGTTTATTTAGTTTGATGTTCCTGTTTTTAATACTTGTCGTTTGCTTGACACATTTGGATGTTCTGAAAAGCAATGTTTTTTTTTAACTTAAGGAATGAAGTTTTTGGTGTTTATTATTGAAACGAATTATTTGAAATGTGTATTAGATGGCATATTATTAAATATTTTAATGAAGTAAGTTTCATAGACTGGAGTACACTTTTAGATCTTACTTTTGGTGCAACACTTTTTAAGATAAATATTTACAACCTAAGAACAGTTTTTATTGTTCGATATTTAAACATCTAATTGCTTTAAAAAATATATCTTTTAGCAAAAAACCATGTTGCTAAATAAAAAGATGAACATTTGGCAACAGTGTTAACAGGCATCCTACAAAAGCAGTTATTTTTAACCGACTTCCAAAAAGGATAAGGTTCTCAATTCGACGCGAAGTTATTTTTTTAATGTATGTTCCCGCATAACTTTGGCAAATATGTACCGATCTGGATGATTCTTTTTAGTGTTCCGTACGGAACATTAATAGGATCACTTCGGTGTCCGTCTGTCTGTCCATCTGTCACCTGATTTTCTCCGAAACTATTTGAAATAGAAAGTTGAAATTTGACACAAATATAGGAATTAGGACCCAATCAGAGCAGTGAAGTTTTTGAAAACTAAATTTTCACTTGAGGGGTTAGTTTTGGTGGTGAAATCGGAAGCGGAAAAAAATTTTTATAAGGTCGTCAAGTAAATGAAAGCTTATGAAAACACGGGTTCAAAAATATATCCGATGTAATACTTGCCCAAATTTTTGTTCATAATAATTTTAAGAAACCGCAAAAAATCCATGTCCACCCCCTTATTTCGAAAAGTATTGATTAAAAAATTTTGAAAAATTCTAGAATATTTTCCATAAAGTGTAGATTGAATGAAAATTATCACGAGTACGTTACCTGTGAAAATTTATCTGGTATAAGAGAAAAAAATTCAAGGTCATGAGTTTTCAACAAAGATCGGAAAAAACTTTGTTTAACACTCATTTAGGGTATGTTTTGTGAAGTCACTGTTCATTTTATATCCCAATACCAAATTTTTTATATCAAAAGTAATTAATGAATGGAACACCAATTGGGAAAGTCCAATTTGCACTTGGCGGTTTCTTTTTATTCGAGAGACTACACATTCGAGATAGTCCCATATAAATTTATTTTTTATTTTGTAATTTCTGAAAAAATCCTGAAAAATTTAAATTTTTCTTATAAAACAACGATAACTCTGGCAAATATGTACCGATTTGGATGATTCTTTTTTTAGTGTTCCGTACGGAACACTTATAAGATCACTTCGGTGTCTGTCTGTCTGTCTGTCTGTCTGTCTGTCACACCCGATTTTCTCCGAAACTATTTGACATAGAAAGGTGAAATTTGGTAATAATATAGGAATTGATGGCCTCATCAGAGCCATGTAGTTATGAGAATTAAATTTTGACTTAAGGGGTTAGTTTTAGGGGATGAAGTCGGAAGTGAAAAATTTTTTTACTAGGTCATCGAGTGTGGTGTCAAATGAAAGCTGTGTGAAAACACGAGTAAAAAAAATGTATATACTTGCGCGCACTTTTCTTTGTATTATTTTTAAAAATTCGCGAAAAAATCGCTGTCCACGGGGGTGTAGATTGAACGAAAATCGCTGGGGGCCTTATCTCGAAAAGTACTTATCAAAAAATTTCGAAAAAATTCTGGAATATTCTCCACGGGGTGTAGATTGAACGAAAATTATCACGAGTGCATTACCTTTAATAATTTATATGGTATATAAAAAAAACAAAAATTTCAAGGTCATCAGATTTCAGTAAAGATTGGAAACAAACTTTGTTGAAAACTCATTTGGGGTGTGTTTCGTGAAGTCACTGATCATTTTATACCACCGTAACATAAATTTTGACTTAAGGGGTTCGTTTTGAGGGGTGAAATCGGAATTGAAAATTTTTTTTTTTACTAGGTCATCGAGTGTGATGTCAAATGAAAGCTTGTGAAAACGCGAGTAAAAAATATATATGTAATGTAATACTTGCGCACACTTTTCTTCGTATTACTTTTAAAAAATCGCTGTCGCCTATCTTATCTCGAAAAGTACTGATCAAAAAATTTTGAAAAAATTCTGGAATATTCTCCACGGGGTATAGATTGAACGAAAATTATCACGAGTGCATTACCTTTAATAATTTATTTGGTATATAAAAAAAAAACAAAATTACAAGGTCACCAGTTTTCAGTAAAGATTGTAAACAAACTTTGTTGAAAACTCATTTGGGGTGTGTTTTGTGAAGTCACTGATCATTTTATACCACCCTTACAAAAATTTTTATTTTAATAACAATCAACGTACGGAACACTAATTGTGCAAGTTCTACTTGCACTTGACCGGTTTTTTTTTATTACTGGAAAGTATACATTACATTAAGTTTTTTTTTGAGTAGGGTGGTTAGGTTAGGTTAGGTTGGAACTAGGTATTCTTTACAGTACCTGTGTAACCGAAATTGTTTACAGTAGTTTTAGTCTTTGCATTTCGGACAACGCTTTGTGGGCATGTGGACTATTTAATAAGTTTGTCGATTTCAAGTCACTTAATGCGATACCTTCTAATTAACCGACTTCAAAAGGGAGGAGGTTCTCAATTAGAGGCGTATGTATTTTTTTTAATTTATGTTTCCGCATAACATCGCCAAATATGTACCAATTTTGATGATTCATTTTTTTATTCAACAGAGTACATATTCGAGGTAGTAAAATTGTTTAGGTAGTTTGTGAAAAAATCCTGAAAAACTTAAATTTTTGTAATGAAATACCGATAACTCTGGCAAATATGTACTGATTTGGTTGAATCTTTTTTTATTCGAGAAAGTACACATTCGAGATGGTCCCATATAAATTTTATTGAAAGTGGTTATGTAGTTTTTCCATAAAAACTTCTTAACAAAAACGAATTTAAAAAAAACAGCACAAAAAATTTTGCCACTATAAAGTAAATAACCAGTCAAGTGCAAGTTGGACTTGAGCCATTAATGTTCCGTACGTTGTTTGTTTTCAAAATAAAAATTTCAGTGACTTCACAAAACACATCCGAAATGAGTTTTCAACAAAGTTTTTTTTCCGATCTTTAGTGAAAATTTGATGTTTTTGTTTTTTTTTTTATATACCAAATAAACTATTGAAGGTAATGCACTCGTGATAATTTTCGTTCAATCTACAGCCTGTAGAGAATATTCCAGAATTTTTTCAAAATTTTTTGATCAGTACTTTTCGAGATTAGGTGGGGGGACAACGATTTTTGGCACTTTTTTTAAAAATAATAAAAAGAGAATTAGGCGCAAGTATTACCTTATGTATATTTTTGGACTGGTTTTTTTACAAGCTTTCGTTTGACACCCTTCTCGATAACCTGGTAAAAATTTCACTTCCGATTTCACCCCCCAAAACTAACCACTTAAGTGAAAATTTAACTTTCAAAACTACACGACTCTGATGAGGCTATCAATTCCTATATTAGTGCCAAATTTCAACTTTCTATGTCAAATAGTTTCGGAGAAATTCAGGTGTGACAGATAGCCGGATACCGAAGTGATCTTATAAGTATTCCATACGGAACACTAAAAATAATATTTTTGAAACACTCGTAAAATACATCTAAGATAAGATATTCTTTTAATTTGACAATTCAGTTATTAATCCCGTATAAACAAATCCTACAAATGTTAAAAACAGTTGTTATTTATTATTGTGATTTCTTTATAAGATAACTTTTGAAGTCGGCGCCAAATTTTTGTGTCAGTGTCAATTTTTTAACCGATTTCATTTACTTTATTTAGAAATCATAATAATAAATAATAGCTGCTTTTAACATTTGTAGGATTTGTTTATACGGAATTAATAAATGAATTATCAAATTAAAGCAATTTTATTATTTTATGACATTATTTTTTACTTTATAGTGGCAAAATGTTGTGTGATGTTTTTTAAAGCCTATTTTTTTTTGTTAAAAAATTTTTATTATAGCAAAATTATTGGGACGTGATGTTCTGGGGGCACAGTAGTGCCCCCCGCCAAGTCGAGCAGAAAGCACAGCCGTACCATCCTTTTCTCGAAGCCACTCACGGCATTTTCGACCCCCCTGTAACTTCTTTGTGGATAAAACTAGAAGTCTGAGTTTTCAGTGACCAAGAGGACATACTATACTAGCTATATTCCTAAATTGCCTACTATTTATACCTTATAGTTTACGAACTGTCGCCAATCGAAGTTCTTTAATTTTGTCACTGACACACTCACCGATCATTAAAATTCTAAGGTACTTCTAGCAGACACACAAACTTCAAATTTTGAATTTAGTTAGTGTTTAGCCTATAAAGGATGGAAAAACTGAAACATCCCGAAATTTCAGTCCCGTTTTCTAAATGGTACAGTCACTTAAGCCAAAAAAGAGGGTCAACCTCGGAATGAGAGATAATAAGCTGTAAACTTCTATAAACCTTTATTTTGACGTTCCAAAAGTTGTCTCAAAAGTCCCATAAAATCTCGTGTCCGCGTCTTAAGATATTCAAGGTCAAAGGTCACAAAAATCGGTTTTCCGCAAAATCTCGCTTCCTATGGTTTTAATGATATTTCCATCTACTATGAAAATTGTAGAGCATAAAATTCTCTACAAATTTTGTTCTAAACATTTTTTTATACGCTTAACCGGTTTTTGAGATAGAGCGCGGAGAGCGCGCAGCACTCAGCCATACATAGCAAAATGCAAGGTCAACCGTGAGTCCCGGTAAATAATATGTCGTATAAAGTTAATTAATCACTAAAAAATCCATAATTATGATAAATTTTGTATTATTCATTAATTAATATATTATATTTAATATATACTTTTCATTTATCAAATATATTCATTTAATAATACTTACCTACTTCGTGTAATTAAAAAATTGTTAAGTGAAATACTTTAAGTATATTTTTATTATAAAAAAGTATGAAGATGATGCTTCCATGACAGCAGGGCTAGAAGAGAATATAATTATTAAAGTCACGTTAAGACGAAATATTGACGTGAGTCTTGGCTTAGTCAACGGTTCTATCGGTATAGTACAAGGAGTAAAGGTTGATCCTAAAAATACAAATAAAATAAAAAAAATACATATTACATTTAATAATGAACATCTTTACGAGCTTGGTCCAGTCAAAACTAAATTTGAAATTATTAATAGAGCTTATGTTCATCGCGAACAGTTTCCGATATGTGCTATTACCATACACAAAAATCAGGGGCTAAGTTTAAACAGGCACTGATGGACATCGGTTCTTCAGTGTTCACATGCGGTCAAGCATACCTGGCACTTTCGAGAGTGACAAGTCTGGGCAGATTACATCTAATTAATGTCGACTTCAGTAGTATTAAAACTCAGGAGTCCGCAATCGTTGAATATAATCGACTTAGAAGCACTTATCGTCCAGCCTTGTCAAAAATTGTTACATCATAGCCTTTGAGAAAAACCAATAGAGACAGAGAGTGGGTTTTAAGAAAATCCATAGCTGACGTACAAAAAATATTACCCGAGAATAAAAAAAAAGAGGACTACCTACAAAAAGAAATGAGATCCCATCAAAAACATAAAATGTAAAAAATGCCAAGTCTCGCAGTGCAGTCCTTCCACCACAAAAAGTTGCGAGATCTCATGTAAAACCAAGTCAGTTATTTTAGTTAGTATCTATGGAAGCACCTATTCAACAACTTTGTCATAAATTGTTATCTATTTAGTTACCTACCAACATTTATAGTGACCGTATCAATATTAGACATCTTTATTTCTATAATAAATATAATGACTTGGCAATCGCACGGCAACATAATTACATAAGAATAATCTACTATTTAAAATACTTTATTCTTAAGTGCACTGTTTAGACTTACTTAGTAATCGAAATAGTGGATTATTCTTATGTGACTATGTTGCCGTGCGATTGCCAAGTCATTATATTTATTATAGAAGTAAAGATGTCTAATATTGATACGGTCACTATAAATGTTGGTAGGTAACTAAATAGATAACAATTTATGACAAAGTTGTTGAATAGGTGCTTCCATAGATTACTAACTAAAATAACTGACTTGGTTTTTACATGAGATCTCACAACTTTTTGTGGTCGAAGGACTGCGTTGAGAGACTTGACATTTTTTACATTTTTTGTTTTTGATGGGATTCGAATTTATTAATCTATAGAAAAATTGGATTAATTCTGTATTTTACTACTACCTGAGGAATAAAAGGGTTGCAATACTGCTGAATTTATTTTTGTTTAACTTGCTACAGGATGAGATTTTACAAATTGGCAATTTTCAATAATCATTTAGTTAATAGATACCAGAATAACACTGTTTATATTCTAATAAAGTTAGGATTTTTTACTTATTTCAGATTTTTTTTTCGACAAACTTGGACTCGTAGCGTCTATCCAAGAAAGCCTTTTTGTCCAACCTTACAAATGAGTTTAGGGGGCGACAGGTTAAGCTTGACGACTTCCTTCATCCAATTAAGACTACTGACAATGTAAAAACTTACCAAAGCTGCTGTAAAACAGACGCCTGATACAAGCTTCACTAATTACTAGAGGGGGCCCGCTAAGAGAGCTTTCGACGCTTTATATATTTTTGAAAAGATAAGCTTTTTTAGGAAAATGTGCTGAGTTTTACATTTGAGGGAAAAATTGCCGTTTTATTTGCAAAGCGTTGTTAATGTATTAACTAAATATACGGAAATTGTTGAATAATTTAATTTTTTTCGTCATATATGGGCTTAATAAAATCTTGGAGACCAAATATGGTAGGAATCGGTGTATCATTTAGTTAAATGTTAATAGTGCAGTAAAAAAAGGTAAAAAATGATGAGATAGGCATAGTTTCGATACACCCATATTATGGTTTTATCCTCTCTGGGGTATTACCAGGAGTATTGTCCTGAGTTTTCAACCTCGAAAAAGTTGTGTTCTTTTTTTTATAAACAATGTTTTCAAAACGCATTTTTTGAGCTTAAAATGTGAATAACTCCGGTTATATAATCAAATAACAACAAATGCGTTTTTTGGTCATTTTCAAAAAAAAAAAATTGAAAATTTTTTTATCACATCTGGTAGAGAATCGCGAGGAAAAAATTCAAAATCATTTTCGTTAACGTAAAAATAATCTAAAAAAACGCAT
This sequence comes from Pachyrhynchus sulphureomaculatus, assembly GCA_019049505.1. NCBI lineage: Eukaryota > Metazoa > Arthropoda > Insecta > Coleoptera > Curculionidae > Pachyrhynchus > Pachyrhynchus sulphureomaculatus. The sequence goes on along the minus strand of CM032454.1, from coordinate 165,715,192 downwards.
TTGTCGTTATTTGATTAATAAGGAAATGTAAAAAAAATGATTAAAATGACTCAAAAAAAGTTTTTTTAAATGGCATCGAGATATAAATTTTGAAAAAAAGGATCCATTTTGGACCAAATGGCATAAAATGGCGGACAATTTAAATTTTAATAACAAATTCAATTGTGCCCACTGGGTTCAATATTTTTGTACCAAAATTTCAGGATATTTTTTGCTATATAACAATGGGCATATTTTTAAAAAGTTTCAAGCCGATTGGTTCACTTAGCCGACCAGTATAATAAAATCTAAAAAAAAAAAAAGCAGTTTTTTTGCCTGTTTGTTTAATTTTGTAGATTATGTACACACTTGAGCGACTTAAAACCAACGAGGATTTGTTGGAAATTTCATTACAGTTTGTTTTTTTTTGTCTCGACCCGAGGCGAGGGGACAGCGATTTTTTCGCGATTTTTTTAAAAATAATACAAAGAAAAGTGCGAGCAAGTATTACATTATAAACTCCTGGACAAAATTAACGCAACAATCTGAAAATTAATTTATCTTTTTCTTATGTCAGTTTATCGAGTATTTGAATAGTAGGCTATGCATATTTTGTTTCGTTGTTCATGACAGAAATCAAAACAATTCGTTTAGATTTACAGTTTTAAAAGAATTTTTTAGAAGATAAACAATTTTCTGTAATAATGCGATAGATTTTCTTTAAAAGTAAGCTTATAAATTGTTCGCTTTTTCAAAGTAATACGTTTTTGTGGTAGACTGTTTTATTTTTGACCCGAAGAATTAGATAAATGAATCGAACAAAGAATTTAACTGAACACGAGGTAGTGCGAGCCTCAGTTTTATTGGACGAGGGATATTGTCAGAGTTATGTTGCCAGTTTGTTAGGCAAACATCGTTCCACAATAAGTCGTATGGTAAGACGCTTGAATGAAGTAGGAACTTATTCTAGAAGGCTAGGACAAGGGCGAAAACGATGCACTAGCGATCTAGATGAACGTTTTATAAGACAATATGCTTTAAGAAACAGGACTGTCACTAGTTCTATTATAAGAAACGAACACGAAGCTGTTCGCAATGTCACAATTTCTTCTAAAAGAGTTAGAAGACGGTTAAGTGAAGCTGGATTAAACAGTAGGAAACCAGCCACTGCGCCCTTGCTTACTAGAGAGAACAGAGTTGCCAGGTTACCTTTTGCTCGAAATCACGAAACTGGTCTTTGAATGATTGGAAACAAGGTTTTCTTCACAGATGAAACTAGGGTTAGTCTAAAACATTCAGATGGTCGTGAGCGAGTATGGCGAAGACCAGGAGAGAGGTTTGCTCCTTGCAATATTTCTGCAAGGATTCCATTCGGCGGTGGCTCTGTTTTGATGCTCGCACAGAGTTAGTTCCTGTCTGTACGAGATCCATGAATGCTGACTACTATCTTGAGAATATTGTAATAGAACATGTGATGCCTTTCGGTCATTTTGTGGGGCCCGATTTCCTGTTTATGCAAGACAAGGGCTCGACCTCACGTGGCTAGGGAGGTACTCGATTATCTTAATCAAGTTGATATACCGATTATGCAATGGCCACCAAAAAGCCCGGATCTGAATCCGATAGAACATGTATGGGATCACCTTAAGAAAAATGTGAAACGTCATATACCTGCACTTAGAAACCTGAGGGAACTTGTAAATGCAGTTATCACAGAATGGGAGCAAATTCCTCAAGATTTTATCCAAAATTTAATTAGAAGCATGCCTAGGCGCATAAACGCTGTCAACCGAAGTAAAGGAAGCAACACACGCTACTAGTGTCCCAGTTACACCATTAATTTTGCTACTAGTGTCCCAGTTTATTTTTTTCATTATTACATAATTTTAACGATTTTGTTATTAGGTCTTAAGAATAATTTTAATTCGAATCTTATAGAGAAATTTGGTAGCTAATTCACTTTTAAAGTATCCGAATAAGTTTTTTCTAACGTTAGTGTAACCAATGTTCATAAAAAATTATTAAAATTAATTCATTATAGAGATTTGTATCATTTAATATATTTTGCGTTAATTTTGTCCAGGATATATATATTTATATAATATATAATATATATATATATATATATATATATATATATATATATATATGTATATATATATTTTACTCATGTTTTCACAAGCTTTCATTTGACACCACACTCGATGACCTAGTAAAAAAAATTTTTCTCTCTCTTCCGATTTCACCCCCCAAAAACTAACTCCTTAAGTCAAAATTTAACTTTCAAAACTACATGGCTCTGATGAGGCCCATCAATTTCTGCATTATTACCAAATTTCAACTTTCTATGACAATAAGTTTTGGAGAAAATCGGGTGTGACGGACAGGCGGACAGACAGACAGACGGACAGACACCGAAGTCATCTTATAAGAGTTCCGCACGGAACACTAAAAATAGATACCTTTTTACATAACCCCTTATTTTGAACGTGAGATTCGTTACTAGTGTTACTAGTAAGATGCTACAGTTTTGTCAAATAAGACTATTTGTATATGTTAACGATTAAATTGTATCACTCTCAAACACAATTTAACCACACACTAATGAGTCATTTTATATAAGGCAATACATTCAAAATAACCTAGGCTCAACTCTATAAAACTGGGACAAGGTTCTTTAATCAAATATTCATTTATAAGGCTCATATTTTTAAATTATTAATTAAATGAAAACAGGTTACACTTAACACTGTTTTAAACTCCACAAAAGCTTATCCGTCTGAAGTAGACAAAGCTTCGAAAACTCTGTCAGGCGTCCCCTTTGGTAATTAGAGAAGCTTATGTAGGGCATCTGTTTAACACGAGGAATAAATTTTTTACATTGTCCGCATCTTAATTGGATAAGGAAAGCAGTCCATTTAAAGCTTTGACATTTTATTTACATAAGTCACTTGTTGCTTCGTTGCAGTAGTTTTGAAAAGCAAAAATGCATTATTTCTGCAATCTTTAATAATACAAACCTAGAAAATATCACAATTTTTTACTTATTCCACTTTTTATTGCCAGTTTAACAATTCTTAATTTTTTTTAGTCATCTTTCTACATTTTTTTTCACGTTCTCTATTTGTCTCTATCTTCCTTGCTTGTGTGTTATCATGATGCCTGGTACTTTTTGTAGAAATAATTGAGGTAAAACTTCCTTACGGGGACTTTTCAGAAAAAGGATTTTTTTTTGGAAAAGGCTTAAAATGGTCTGACTTTGACTATTTAAAAAACTTATGAGATTAATGTCGAATGGAGGCCGTTTTTAAACCTTTTTTTGCATATAAATATTGATACGTAAGCGTACGAAAGTTTACTATGCTATTGACAATACTGATCGAAACTGCTCAGGAGAACTCAGTTCGTTTATGTGTATGCGCCGAGATGATTATGCTACATTTACAATCATAGTAAAATTCCAACCAATAAGGAACTTTGCTGTGAAATTTTCTTTGTGGAAAACAACACGAAAAGAACGAATCACAAGTTTTTTTTTTAACAGGCCTAAAATGGTCTAATTTTGAAAGATTGACGAGAAGAAATCGTAGTAAGGCTGTTTTTGCTAACCTAACCTAAACTTTGGTCTCCAGTCACTAATATAGCACGTATATCATTTTTTTTACATTAATGAATTTTGTAATTGCAGATTATTTAATTCAGGTTAGTTTTCAGTTAGTTCAGGACAACAAAAACGGTAACCTCCCTATTTTTTCTCATAAATTTTTCAAATTTAGGCCATTTTAAGCTTATTTTAAAAAAAATCTTCCTTTTTTAGTGTTCCGTACGGAACATTTATAAGATCACTTCGGTGTCTGTCTGTCTGTCTGTCTGTCACACCCGATTTTCTCCGAAACTATTTGTCATAGAAACTTCAAATTTGGTAATAATATAGGAATTGATGGCCTCATCAAAGCCATGTAATTTTGAAAGTTAAATTTTGACTTAAGGGGTTAATTTTGGGGGGTGAAATCGGAAGTGAAAAAAAAAAATTTTTACTAGGTCATCGAGTGTGGTGTCAAATGAAAGGTTGTGAAAACACGAGTAAAAAATATGTATATAATGTAATACTTGCGCGCACTTTTCTTTGTATTATTTTCAAAAAATCGCGAAAAATCGCTTATCTCGAAAAGTACTTAACAAAAAATTTTGAAAAAATCCTGGAATATTCTCCACGGGGGGTAGATTGAACGAAAATTATCACGAGTGCATTACCTTTAATAATTTAACTGGTATTAAAAAAAAAACAAAAATTTCAAGGTCATCAGATTTCAGTAAAAATTGAAAACAAACTTTGTTGAAAACTCATTTGGGGTGTGTTTTGTGAAGTCACTGATCATTTTATACCACCGTAACATACATTTTGACTTAAGGGGTTCGTTTTGAGGGGTGAAATCGGAAGTGAAAAAAAAAATTTTTTTACTAGGTCATCGAGTGTGGTGTCAAATGAAAGCTTATGAAAACACGTGTAAAAATATATATATAATGTAATACTTGCGCACACTTTTCTTCGTATTACTTTTAAAAAATCGCGAAAAAATCGCTGTCCCCTACCTTACCTCGAAAAGTACTGATCAAAAAATTTTGAAAAAATTCTGGAATATTCTCCACGGGGTATAGATTGAACGAAAATTATCACGAGTGCATTACCTTTAATACATTATTTGGTATATAAAAAAAAAAAATCAAGGTCACCAGTTTTCAGTAAAGATTCGAAACAAACTTTGTTGAAAACTCATTTGGGGTGTATTGTGTGAAGTCATTGATCATTTTATACCAGCCTAACAAAAATTTTTGTTTTAAAAACAATCAACGTACGGAACACTAATTGTGCAAGTTCAACTTGCACTTGACCAGCTTTTTTGAAAAGCTCGCGTATCGAAATTTTACCAAAAAAAAAATGACAATAAACAATTTTGTGATAAGATTAGATTATAACTGAAAAAAATGTAATAATTTTTTGAAAAGATTAGGCTGACCTCCACGTTTCACTCATTAGTGTGAGCAGAGCCTATTCTTCCGAAAATAACTGACAGTTTCGACTAGTGGTTAACAACAGTCGTCAGTGATATAGGTTAATTTTTATTTACCCAAAAAAAAGTGCGAAAACGGCTTTCATCCCCCTATATTTTTCTCGTAAGTCTTTCAAAATTAGACCATTTTATTCCTCCAAAAAAAAACCCTTTTTCTGAAAAGCCAGTGTAACGAAGTTTACCATAATTGAGGTACTGCTTAATGTAGGAGTACTTTTTAATCTCTAGAGAATTGCTCAGCTGAATAATACGTCAATAGAAGACTCTTAGAGACAGTAAATGTTTTTATTTGAATGACAGTAACACCTATATGTCGGTTGACAGGCAGGCAACAATACCTCATCTATTTTATGCCCCATGGATCATCGAGGAAAAAGTAGATCTAATGGTGTGCGCATCTCTACTAAAGGTGACTGTGAAGATGAAGTAAAGAGGAGAATCAGCATGCCAAGACTACACTATCGAGTCTGACCAGGATATGGAAATCGGCACATCCGAAAACAAACAAAAATGTTATTAGTCCAAACCCTGATCTTTTCCATCGCTACCTATGGAACAGAATCCTGAACCATTAACGCTGCATATCGCCTTCGAAATGACCTGCTACCGAAGAATGATGAGGATCCCATGGCTAGCAAGATGAACAAACGATTCGATTCTGAAGGAATCAAGTAAACGAACGTCTGCTTTTAACTATTCAAAGGCAAATTCTTAAATTTTTTTATCAACTTGTTAGACGAGACGGCATCGAAAGCTCGTCATCCAGGAAAAGTAGAAGGCAAACAAAAGGGAGATCGATCACCAAATCGCTACATCGACCAAATAAAGAATTTAACAAATTGCTTAATGACGTCATGCACACAGCGGAGGACCGTGAAGAATGGAAGAGGTGGCAAGCACGGTTTCATGAGAGGTCACGACGTTCGGAATCAAACCGCGATCAGGAAGGAGAACACGCATAGAATAAATTATTCAATAATCTTTAACTTATTGATACCCTAATTGTGGATTCGTCTTGGAATTAATGGGTAACGCTGTTAACGTAACATATATATAAAAATATATCAGAGCAAAAAATTACTAGGAATAACAATGAGGGAATCATAGAATGAATGAATGGACAAAAGAGAAAACCAAGGTCTATGACGTAGTCCATAATCCTTAAAGTATCACAACCTAAAGTGGAAGTAGTCCGATCATGTAGCAAGAGGACAAGAAGACAAATGGAGCGGCAGGATCACACCATCGGGTGATAGGAGGAGTGTAGGACGCCCTCAGATAAGCTAGAAACGTACAGCGGGGTTGAATTGGTACAGCGTTTCAAAGGATAGGATGATGTTGAAAAGTTTAAATTCAAATTCAACCATTTCTTTATTATTCAAAACGTCCGTACAAGTTTCTAAATACATTTTCTCTTATTTTCTATGAATTCTATGAATACAGGATCCTTATTCGTATGGGATGCCGGTGGCTGGTGTTCTGCCATTAGTATTAGAACCTTGTGTGTCTGTTTGTGAAAATTATCATTTCCGAAATGATAGTTTCTTTATTTATTTTTATGATAAAAGGTGTTTTTACTTTTAGTTGTTTATATTTGATGTGATTTTTAAATTGTTGTTTTACTGGGAAAAAAACGACAGAAAAAACCCAGCTTGAATGATCAGGTACCTTGTAGCAAAATTATTTACATTTAAGCATTTTATTCTAATCGCTTTCATTCTTCTTCCTTCCATTCCTTTTCTCTCACACTCTCTATCATACCAATATGTTCTATTCACCCTTTTTATTTACAATTTTTGTTTATTTGTGATATTGCTATATATACATTTTCTTTAGCCTTTTTTATATACCCTTACATTTATAATTGTTTTAAGTTTAAAGGAGGTCTCTCCCTAAAAAAAAAAAATAACCTATTTTCAAGAAAGCTTTAAAAAATTTCCTGGAAACATACTGTCCTACCAGTATAATAGTTTTATCTACATATATAAATATTTTAATATTAAGGATATCTACCAAGACGAACGGTTTTTTCGGTTCATTATCTATTCTGTTTTACATAATATTTTCACCTGCCAGCCGGAAAACTTCCTGTTTTCATAAATCTATTGTTATGTCGGAGATTTTATAACATATAAGGCCTTGAATAAATTATTGTTTATTTTTACCACAATTTTTTGTTTCATTGCCTAGATTTTTTTATTGTCCATGTCTGAATAGAGATTTCCTTTTTTTATTCATATCCTAAAGATATCGGCGAGGATGTCGTAATATCCGCCAATGCTGTCCAAGTGTCGAAACATACATTTTCGTATTTCACGGCACCTTTTTTGACAACGTGGTAGTGCTGCGACGGAGGTTATTAAATTTTTGCAACAACTACTACATATGTATGTGGTAAAGCCAAATATACTGAAATAAATTATAAATAACTATACAGACCTACAGGGATTTGAACCCTATACATTTTCCACAAAGTTTTACAATCGTTAACATGATTTGTTTACAATAAAGTTTTCTATTGCTACCCTATATTGGAATCAAACAGGTGGTACTCTTTAGCTTTTGAACAACATACTCAACAGTGTTTCCATTAAGTTAAACCCTCTCTCTCTCCGACATAAAAGCTGCCATTTTCAAACGTAGGTAGTAACAAAACGTGTTACAAAGTATGAAGAAGTCGAGAGATTGTGATTCTTGGGATTAAATTGTGTCAAGTTAGAGTAACTTTTCGACTTTATATAAACATAAACCACAAAAATATATTTCGATTACTTGAATCTAGGAAATAAATGAGTAGTAAAATCAATATACAACAGGAATAGACGGACTTCTGCCAGGGCCTGTCTATTCCTGTCTATAGAAATACATAGAAGTTCTGGGTATTTCTATATGTAAATTGTGAGATGCGTTCGCGCCGGCACCGCAGACAGGATTCAACAAGCTTTTTTCACCCACGTATAAGAGAATGTACCGTTTAAAAAAAACAATGCTTTATTTATGCATCAACATCCAATTGTGGTAGTGGTACAGTTTGAATTAGTTAGTTACAAGTGTAGTGGATGTGGAAAGTAGCGATTTCATTTTGCTAAAAGGTAAGAGAGGCTTTAGATTCGTATTGTAATTTTTGTACTTAAGATTTTGCTACGCTAATAATACCTTGTACTTGTACTAATAACTTCGTCATTGTTAAATGTAAATTTTATGGTTAGGTTCCGCCCTCTGTTGGGACAATTTTTAAGCTTTCAATCATGCCTTTGTCTTTTTATGGTATCAGATACTTAAACAGTTATTTTATTTTAGAATGTCTGACGGAAGAAAAAGGCTATCTGGTAGTCAATATATAATATATATAAAAAAGAGATTGGAGAAGCAAAACTCAGCAAAAACAGGGAGGAGCGTCGCATAGCTTCTTAAAAGATGCAAGTAGTTCCAGACAAAACAAAGAGCCAAGCGATTGCTGGGATCTGAACACTACCATCAATTCTGATTTGGATTATCAAGACGACACCAACAATAAAGATGAAATTGCGAGTTATCCCAGCCAGGAACTAGAATTCAACAAGTTTTGAGACAATAGATACTACCACGGGAAATGAAGGAAGTCTCAACCTAACTCTATCATCAGACCCAGGATTATGGCCCGATCGTATAAGCGACTCAGATCGAATATCTTTAGTTAGAAAAGGTCCATTATCTCCTTTATTCCATACGATTTCCCGTTTGACAATCGAAATCCAATCTAAGATTTAGTGATCATAGGATATATACTCTGTTTTTAAAGGTCCGTGTTCTGTTTTTGTTGACTTTTTGATTTAAATTCAAAATTAAACCTCCTTTTCAAATGAGGGTTATAGAAACTGGAAAAATATTGGTAAGGTATTAAGAAAGTATGAAGACTCAAAAAACTCAAGTAGATACTTTGAAAATCATGGATAGAGCTAAAACGAAGGTTGAAAATTGTCAAAAACAGTCGATTCAGCTACACACAGATTTATTAATGCTGAAATGAAATATTGGCATGAAGTGATTTACGTATAATATCAGTTATTAAATTGCTTGGAGAAAGTTCTCTAGCAGTCCGGGTAAAAGCGACAAGCTTCTTATTTTTAAATAACAATGAAATTTCCTAGAGTTAATTCAATTGCTAGCTGAATTTGACCCAATAATGGAGGAACACATTCGTAAAATCCTCAACAATGAAAAAAATAGAGTGTCATATTTAGGGAAAAACATCCAGAATGAAATTATTGGATTATTACATGATAACATTAAAGTTTTATATAATAAAACAAGTTCAAAAAGCGAAATATTATTCGGTTATTTTTGATTTGCACTGCCGATCCGAGTAAAGGTTGAACAAATGACTATAGTGTTTCTACTGATCAAGCAGAACTCGGGACTTGAATGTAAAATTAATGAACATTTTTTGGGTTTTCTTCCTATTGAGAGATCTACTGGTAAGGAATTATCTCAAGTTTTATTGGAAGAGTTGGGGAGAAAATGGATTGAAACTGAAAATATGAGAAGTCAAGGTTACGACAATGGTTCAAATATGAAGAGGTGACAAATCGGAGTACAATCAGGAATTAAAACATTTTTAAATCCTAGAGCATTTTACGTGCCGCATTCTTAAACTTAGTAATTAACGATATGGCAAAATTTTCTTTGGAGGCAGCGAATTTTTTTAATAAGTTCAAAAGCTATAGATATTTTTTGCCTCATTGACTTTTCAGTGTGGGCCATATTAAGAGAACACCTCAATACTCTTACATTGAAACCATTGAGCGACACTCGTTGGGGAAAGTCGTATAGATTCCCTAAAACCTTTACGTTTTCAGTTAGGAGATATTCATGATGCTTTATTAAGTATTTATGAGAATGCCGAGATAGATAATATGATTTTAGATGAGGCCAGCGAGTTTTATTCGACCACAATAAAACAATTT
>CM032454.1:165034219-165044219 GCA_019049505.1 Pachyrhynchus sulphureomaculatus | reverse complement strand
ATTATTCTATGCGCATCCCAAAATACAGAGGCCAAAACCTTCCCAACCGACTGTGTCTTTGGTCGCTTCTAGCGGCTTTCACCGACTGCTGTCCCTTCAGCTGACTGCCGTTCTGGATCCATGTTTAATCCATTGTCACATATCACATGAAAAAATTTTTTTTATTGCGTTTAAAGAGATTTAAATAGCACTCAGAATCATTAACGTCACGTTGTTGTTTTTGCTCCACTGTGAGGAAACGCTGTACTCATTTCGAACAGAGCTTTCTCATGCCCAAATGTTCATGCAAAATGTCACCAACACATTTATCTCATATCTATAGGGTGTCAGCTATCTCATGCAATTTCACTTTACGGTCATCCAAAACAATTTTTCTAGTGTAATCACCTCATTAGGGCTTCTAGAGCGTTCAGCATCATTTGTGTCTGTACGACTGCGTTTAAATTCAGCATACCAGGAAATGAGTGATTTTCAAGGGACAGAGTCCTCGTAACACTTATCAAGCCATTGCTTTCCTTGAACGATATTTTTTCCCATCAAAAAACAGTGTTTAATCAACACACGAAATTCGATTTTTTTCCATTGTTTTGAAAATATCAAAAGTAGCGTCACTAAAACCACTAGAAATTATAGACTGATGTCATGAAATTTTGACGCGCTTCGTTTGAAGGTTGGTACGACATCTATGTGTCAGACCAAAAACTTCTCAGCCTATCTGTTATATCATGACGAAATTCTGTTTCAACTATTGCTCATCTTTGTCTCTATAAGGTAATAACTTTTTTGCTTGGAATGTGTAACACGGTAATAATAATATTGTAGATTAAAATAAAAATCAGTAAAATGATTGATCCAGAACTGCGTTAGCAAATATAACATCATATCAAAAGAATGAAATAATAACATATGGGGAGATACAATAGCCCCAAGTAAAGTAATAAAATATTGCTACAATCAGGTTTTATGCCCGGTAGAAACAAATATTAAATGTTCAGCAAATCATCGAGAAAACTTATGAATTCAATGTCATGACTTATCTACGCTTCATGGATTACAGTAAGGCATTCGATTGTGTTAAATTGCACAAGCTGTGGTCAGTGCTGGAGAAAATGGAAATCCCGCAACACCTTGTCAATTTGGTCCGAAATCTATAAGAAAACAGCAAGGAAAATGTCAAAATAAACAACATCATGTCAGACCTATTCGAATTAGAAGCAGGAGTATGTCAGGGCTGCATCATCTCTTCTCTAATTTTCAATATATAAGATAAATCTACAATGAGGGAAGTTTTAGAAGATTGGAAATTGGAAATATGGAAATACACAGACATTTCACTCGACAACAAGTTAAGAGTCTAAAAAACCCTAATTTTCCCCATTGCCACTTATGTCTCGGAAGCTTGGACCACAAAGTTGGCAATACAACAGAAAATAGACGCCTCTAAAATGTGGTGCTACAGGTAAATGCTACGAATTTCGTACAAATGCTTCTATCCTGCAACAACTGAATGTCAAAGCAAGATTGTCCACCATAATAAGCCATTCTTAGCTGAGGTACTTCGGCCACCTATTTAGAATAGCTAATGGCTTGGAAACTTGATTGTTAAAGGTAAAGGGAATGGAAAACGCCCTCGAGGAAGATCTCCAAATCGACGGGTGGATCAAATGAAGGCCTCAATAGGCCACAGTTAGTACGAGGCTAGCACAGCTGCTAAGGACAGGAACAATTGGAGAGACGATACATGCAATTCCCTCATAACGACACTATACTCTCATGGAGTCCCGAGGTTTTCTGTTGCCATTTTGGCCAACATGGAAACTAATACATAAGAATTTCTTGTTGCATGTTGTACTGACAAATTTATACTCTGCACAACACTGCAGAAAATATAACCGAAAAAGACTGCGCATGTACATTCCCATCAAGATAACGCTTCTGCTAATCGGGCGACGCTAACTCTAACTTTTCTCGTAATAACAACTTTGAAGTGGTGTCTCATGCTCTCTGCTCACCTGACCTCGCTGGTAGTGAGCCCATTTTTTCAACGATGAAGGAAACTCTTCGCAGCTGCTCATTTTCCAGTCGAGCCGCTCCTACATTAGCGATTTTCCAGTGGACAAAAGAACTCCGGTGTTGTGGAAGATGTGAAAATGTGCAGATTCGGAGATTATATGGAGAAGTAACAGAACTTACAACTTCCTAGTGTCAGTAGTGTGTCAGACAAAAAATTAGGGGATTGAAGAAGTTAAATACACCTAGTAGTTTCAGCCAAATAATAAGGGGCTTAGCAGACAGACAGATATAGAAACGGCAGTAACTTTTCAAACAAGATAAAGGTCATGAGCTCACCTCCAGTTCGGTATTTCAGAGGCGCCATGGGTAAGCTGCCTAGGAGAAAATCAGTTAAGCTGGACATCAGGGGCGTGCAGGGCAATGAGATGGCAGACCAGCACGCTAGGCTGAGGCAAAACTCCGTTCCAGAGACTCAGACAGGTTTAGGATTATCTAAGTAGCAGTTTTCGATACGATAGGTTATATCTATAAGTTTTTTGGAAATTTAATATTTTGTTGCAGAAACATCGAAAACTACGGGAATTATTAGATATCCTATCTTGTACAGTTTTGATGTAGGCGGCCATAGCGTAGTAGTAGATAAGGAGTCTGCTTTCTATACTGTATATCCGATAATAAATTTAAAAAAAACTTTCCAAGTTGAGGGTCGCATCTAGGCAATGGCAAACCACCCGTAGTATCGTCCCTAATAAAGCCCTCCCACTTTGCCGTTCGGAACCGGCATTAAACTGTAGGTCGCCTTTATCTGTGGAACACTTAAAAAGGAACCAATCACAGGCAAAGGGGGGATGGTCGCCTAGGTCCTTATCGTATATGGCACTTCAAGAAAGAAAAAGAAATAGTTTAATTAAACAATAAAATCAATTTTGGATTCATTATTATATAAATGCTTAAATCTCATTGTCATTAATAAATGTCTAACAGGGAATAATGTTCCTGATATTTTTTGAAAGCTTTTTGTATGGTCACAATTTAATATTTAATATTCATCTGGGTGTAAAGACTCCATTGTTTTACTAATTTAGTCGAGTTGGTTAATTACTACCACACCATTACCGTGATAATATTAATAATTTAGTAGTTAGATTAACTCTGTATATCGTGCAGTGAGTATATATTAGTAATGAAATTTCGTTATAGAGGGATTTAGCCAGTATTAAGTAATAATATCATTGGTTGGTGTTCAAAAATTACACAATATATAATATATATATTAATATAAAAATTTTAAATCAATAATTTGTCAAAATAAAATTTGTAGATACAATACAGTTTGCTTTTTTTATAATAATTGTAATTACTTTTTTTTATGTGCGATGTCCGCTGCGGAGTTTGGCAAATATCATTGGCATTTGGCATCATATTCGCATTTTTGAAGCTGCTGCACTCTCTCAGGTTGCAAAGCCAAGAGATACGCCGTCGTCCAACACTTCTTTTGCCCTAAATCTTCCCTTAAATGATCAGCTGCAACATCACATGACCCAGATATTCGATTTTTCACCGTTTAATTATAATTAGAATTTCTCGACCTTTGTTCCCTCTTTGGAACCCTTCAACCTTCGTGACTTTATCGACCCAAAGTATCCTGAATATCCTTCTATATACCCACATTTCGAATACATCCAGTTTATTGACGTTACTTTCGTTTAGCTTTTACGCCTCTACCCTGTAGAATAGAACCGAGAAAATTTAGCATCCGAGATGTCGTTATTGTTATTGAACCTTTTTCGTAAATAATGAAAGTTATGTACCCGTTCAACGGGATTATTATGAGTGAGAAATTTTCCATTTACTCTTTCGTTTTTTGTTATTAATAAATATTAAGTGCGTTTCTTTACTGGCTTCCCAGGTACTGTTTAAAATACGTTGCAAATGTTCCAGAGTTTCAGCCTTTAGGACAGTGTCATCTATATTCTTATTATAATCTCTTCCTCTTCTAGGGCTTTCTTCATGATCTCCTTTGAGTATAGGGAAGCAGGGTCGACAGCACGCTCTTATTCTATTTTCGACATCCATCACTGCTCTCTGGTCTCTATAGGGGTTGGATTATTCTTATATCACTGATATTCAATTATTTTGCCTCTAGTATCTCTTTGTCAGGACTTGTGCTTTTATCAAAGCAACGCACGTTGTGTTCGTTGATTCCTGTAGTGTAACTCATGCGTTGCTTTGATTTTCCCGCCTTGGTGGGTGTCGGTTTACTTGCCGGCACAACACTTTTGGCAGGTCCATTTTCAGTTGCCCGGTCTTCATCGTTTTGGTCGAGCTGCCATTTCCTGCGACGTCCTCGACCGTTACGTCGCTCGCCCGATGCTTCTTTTATTGGTCTACTGTTGTTTGGGATGTTTTTAGTGTTTTGTAGTGTCAGAAGCTGAAAGTGTCCCGACATTGGGTTGCCTGTTAGTAGAACGTAAATGGTTTCGGTGTGTTTTCTTGTACTTATTATTGTTGGTCTGTTCCTAAATGTTATTTTTGTATCTCTTGTTCTTCGTTGTATTGAGAAAATATGAAAGTTGCTATTCTGGGATTCCGAGAGGGGCTTTGGAGAATCTCGAGCGGTTGCTTTTGACGTATCCAAGGCATTCGACCGTGTTTGGTACGATGGACTGTTGACTAAGTTACGCTCTTATGGTATGTCTGAAAGGTTCTGTGTGGCTCTCATGTTTCCTCAGGGAACGTTCTTTACGAGTGGCGGTAGACGGATTTCTTTGTAACACCTTTTCTGTTAACGCCGGTGTGCCCCAAGGCTCCATACTGTTTCCTACTCTCTTTCTCATTTACATTAACGGAAATCCAATCTACAGCTTTGCAGATGACAGTACGCTTATCTCTTCATTCACTCCAAAACAACTGTTAATTGTTTACAAAGCTCAAATTCGACCAACTATGGAATACTGTTCCCATGTTTGGGGCTCCGCTCCCAAACACACACTACATTTGTTGGATTCTGTTCAGAGAAGAGCGTTCTTTACGAGTCGCGGTCGACGGATTTCTTTCTAACACCTTCACTACTGTCATACTGTCCCCTACTCTCTTTCTCATTTACATTAACGATCTGCTGGAAAAGACCGGGAATCCAATCTATAGCTTTGCAGATGACAGTACTCTTGTCTCTTCATTCACCTTGAACGCTCGGACATCGGCTGCTCAGGCGAATATCCGTAGACAGCAGGAGGTCGTTCAACTTAACAAAGACCTGGAAGAAACTCTTCTTGAGGTGACAGTAACCAAGTGGAATTTAACGTTACAAAAACCTAGGCGGCAGTTTTTTCTAAAAAAGTTAACGTTGCTGAACCCGACATAGTTATGTCGGGGCACTCCATTCCCCTAGCATCGTCGTTTAATTTGTTGAGCGTTAGTTTGGGAGCAAATATGTCCTGGCATGAACATGTTGCAGGCATAGCAAGGAGAGCTTCTCAAAAGTTGGGAATATTATTTCGAACCAGAAAGCTTTACACCCCACAACAACTGTTAATTCTTTACAAAGCTCAAATTCGACCAACTATGGAATACTGCTCCCACGTTTGGGGCTCCGCTCCCAAACATACACTGCATTTGTTGGATTCTGTTCAGAGAAGAGCTGTCCGTCTGATTGGAGACCCGGAATTAACCGGCGGCCTTGATTCGCTGGAACATCGAAGAACTGTTGGAGACTTGAGTATTTTCATGGAAAGTGTTCGAAGGATGTAGCCCGCTTAATTCCTCCCAAAGCGGTGCATGTTAGACATACACGTCGCGCTGGTGCTTCGTATCCTTATGAGGTTCAACTTGTTACTCCGCATATAACGCTTTTCAAGCAATCTTTTATAGGAAGAACATCATCCCTTTGGAATAATTTGCCCAGCGCTGTGTTTCCCACCGAGTACAATTTACAGCGATTCAAGAACAACGTGAATCGCTTTTTCCGCACACATGCCGCTCCTAGAGCGCTGTAGGGACTTCACTGCAGCACGTGTGCTAGACCCATAAAAAAAAAATCTCTACCAGTTGGTTGTGTTTAATTTCATGGAAGGACTTATTGTAATTCATAAAACAAATTTAAATATCCTGGCTTAAATCGAGACATCTCTAAGCCAGATTATTGAAGGCAAACAATGCTTCGTGAGTTCCAAGGCGGTTTCGGAACCATACTGCGTTTCTCCTATTTCTGTTTCTAGTTTCCTATAGACTCTGTTATGTATTATTTTGAGAAATACGTTTAGCGTATGACACACATGAAGGTGATTATGCGATGTTCATTGAATTGCTTTGTACCTGTCTTTTTGGGAAGAGTGATAAATGTGGAAATTAGCCAATCTTGTGAGATAATGCCTTGTCGAGTTGTTACTATAGACCTAATAAATTTTAACAAAAATTAGCTAGATAAATTGTTTATACTTTTAAGAATATTTTAAACGTTTAACCATTTCAAAATTCAAATTATGTCCGAAGTTATAGCAATTAGAAGTGAGCGCGGCAGAGAGTCGGCCCGAAACTCAGGTAGCGATCGGACCGGCACGAGCGGCCAAAGCCTTGACAAAGGGTATTGTTCTTTTAGTCAGTCTTTTATAACAATAATTCCTTTGGGGAATTTTGGAAGCTAAAAGTAATGCAGGCACACAATGTTGGAACTAGTTTAGACTCGTTGAACATTCAATGTCTCAGAATCAGTTTGCTTTGTGACGCAGTAGTGTATATATCGCCAGGTGTATTACAAAAATTATATTTTTTTATTATTTTTGAATAGAAAACTATTATTGAAATATCGAAACAATTATATGTTGATAAAAAATGTAGCCGGCAAGCAGTTGGACGTCCTTGTCGAAGCAGGAAGAAACTACGTTACTCGATAAATCGTTATTTAATGGAAAGAGAGGAAGCTAGCACCAGTACATCAGCTAATAAATTAAAGAGCAATGAAACCGTTGATTTTGATGTGGATGCATCTTTCGGGTACCGGTTAATTGATTTTGTTTCTGTTTTTCTGCTATAAGTGAAGTGGTAAAAGGTAAAGAGTGCGACAATGATATTTTTACCGAAACTTCTCTTCATGGTCTTGGTTTTAAACTAAAAGTGAATTGTGCTGAATGTGAACCAGTTCTAATAAACTCACGTATCAGTGGTAGAGCACATGATGTGAATAGATGATTAGTTTTTGCGTTCAGACTTCTTGGTATTGTTTTAGTAGGAATAGAGAAATTCTGTGGAATCAGGGACTTACCTAAATCAATTTTCCAAACGTTCTACTATAAAGTTGTGAATGACATTAACACTGTTACCAAAACTATTTGTGAATTGTCCATGAAAACTGCTGATCAAGAGGCAAAAGAATTGAATAACGCAGTAGAACTCACCGTTTTGGGGAATGGTACTTGAATGAAACGTGGTTTCTCATCCCTTTTAGCCGTTTCTACTCTTATATCATTTTACTCATGGACAAGTTCTTAAACTTATAGTAAAAATATTGTAAAGTTTGTGAATTTTGGAAAAATATTGAAGGTACTGAGGAGTATGATGAGTGGAGCGATAAACACAGGTAAATATTTTGCCAACCACGAAGGGTCAGCTGGAAAAATGAAAGTAAATAGTATTGTAGAAATGTTCAAAAGATCCGAAACACTTTGTAACGGACGATATGGTAATTACGTAGGCGATGGAGACAGTAACACTTATAAAGGAATTGTTGACTCATATCCACATGAAAATTGAATTGAAAAAAAGGAATGTATAGATCACGTGAAAAAGCGAATGAGTACGCAATTACACAAAGTAAAAAAAGATAATCCTGGTGGTAATACGTGACAGAGGGAAGTTGATAGCCAAGTTTATTGATGAGTTAACAGTTTACTATGGTCTGGCAATTAGGAATATAAATACATCAGTTGAAACAATGAAAAATGCGATATGGGCAACTTATTACCATAAAATATCCACTGGTATTCGTATCAGAAAACGAAGGCCTCTGGAACTTTGGATTCTTATAAGCATAAAAACTCTATTCCTGTAACTGTCCAAAAAGTAATTGAACCGGTATACGATAGATTAACTGATACCAAGTTGTTAGAACGCTGTTTAGAAGGTACACTCAGAATAACAACGAAAGTATAAACGCTCATTCATTTGGTCTATGGCTCCAAAAGTGCATTACAGTGGCAGAAAAATTGTTTAGATTGGATCTTATATTGCAGCTAGTATATTTAATGATGGATATACTAGTGTATTACAAATGATGCAATTATTAAACCTTGTAATTAGTCCAAGCGCGCTGTGATTTACCGAGAACTTGGATTTTCAATGAATATCTATATCCAACATAAGAGCCCAACAGGAGACTAAAGAGGCCAGGAAATTGAAAAGAGCTGCTAAAAAGGAGTCGGAGGACGTTGCGGCAACAATGGAAGACCTCACGTACGGTCCAGGAATCGCAGATTGAAGCTAATTTAAAAAAATATTTGGTTTTAAGACGCTGACGCCGTACTGTTTCTTCTTTTGCGTCTTTTTCGAAACTACTTTTTTCAAACTGGTGTACAAGATATCTTAAGATCTACTTAACCGATTTTGTTAAAATTTACAACGCATATTTTTATAATATTATCTAAGATGTAGCATAGGATTTTTTAATTGGGTGCCACGTTCATAAGTTATAAATTTCTTAAACTCAAAATTTCGATAAAAATCAGAGTTTTTTGTTCAGGTTAGCAGGCAGCTATCATTTCTACGAAAAAATTAAGAAAAAAAATTTCTAATTACCTATCTTAGCTATTACCCTTCTAAATAAGAAAAAAATTATTTTTTATTTTTCAGACAATGCTTGACAGAGAAAATAAGTATACCATCAGCAAGGATTTTCAAAACAGGGTTCTACTTGATGGGTCATATCTCCGTCATTTTTTAATTTTTTTTTTTTTTTTTGTTATTATTATTTCAAATTATTCATAAAACTACTATGTATATCTGTAAAAGAAAAATTATTTTATATATTTTATAGCTGCGCCAAAAAAAAAGTTTTATTTTTAAACTTATTTTTCCGAGCGCCAAGGTGATGTAACCCCTTAATAGAAAATAGGAGATATTAAACCTTTACTTTTACTAGTTAATTAAAAATTCTTTGCCCCAGTTTTCATACTAAACGTGTCAAACGATTTCTCACATGACCGATTTCAAAGGGATTTAAGTATAGAGTCAGGCAGAAACGATTGATTTGCAATTTTTAGATATTGAGGTGGTAGGAATTTTGTGTTAATTTCAGTTTTATGTTGACAACAGAACGTGTTTCAATAAAAAAATGTAATAATTCATAACTTTCTATGGGTAATATATATATATATATATATATATATATATATATATATATATATATATATATATATATATATATATATATATATATATATATATCTAAATACAACGTGAGTTACGAAAAATCAATATTTCACTTACCTAAATTTTTTTTTTCATGGGTCTAGCACACGTGTTACAGGGAAGTCCCTAAAGCGCTCCAGGAGCGGCAGGTGTGCGGAAAAAGCGATTCACGTTGTTCTTGAATCGCTGTAAATTATACTCGGTGGGAAACACAGCCCTGAGCAAATTATTCCATGATGTTCTCCATATAAAAGACTGCTTAAAAAGCGTTGTACGCGGAGCAACAACCTGAACCTTATACGGATGTGAAGTATTAGCGCGCAGTGTATTTCTAACATGCACCGCTCTGGGAGGAATTAAGCGGGCTACATCCTTCGAACACTTTCCATGAAAATACTTGTAGAACAGACTCAAGTGGCCAACCGTTCTTCGATGTTCCAGCGAATCAAGGCCGCCGGTTAGTTCCGGGTCTCCAATCAGACGAACGGCTCTTCTCTGAACAGAATCCAACAAATGCAGTGCGTGTTTGGGAACGGAGCCCCAAACATGGGAGCAATATTCCGTAGTTGGTCGAATTTGAGCTTTG
>CM032454.1:164921719-165029219 GCA_019049505.1 Pachyrhynchus sulphureomaculatus | reverse complement strand
AAATGGGGGGCACCCTGTATATTTATCATATGAATTAACAGAGTTTGAATTCATTCGATAACATTTCCGGAAATAATAAAGAATAAATTTGATTTATTCATTCAATACTACGCAATAACCTATATAAAATACGTGTCAAATGAGGTGTATAAATTCTCAATGCCAGGAACAATAACATGTAATATAACTCGTTCTTTAAAACGGTAAAATCAACTAAACACGAGGCAGGCATATTATTGTAAATGAATGTACTTAAAAAAGTGACGTTATGAGCCCCCTTAAAAAACCTTCTAGGATAAATGCATTGTCGTTTTATTATTCATAATTCTCATGCCCATTATTGCCATGGTTATTATAACGATAACTTTAATTTCAACAAGCAAACACTAACCTGCTTCAGCTACAATGCACTCTGTTGACATAACTTGATAAATTATAATAGATTGGCAGCAAATTTTCAAAGGACAAATAAATAATTACGTGAGCTAACGTGATTGAAAACTAAACGTTATAATAGATGTAACCGAACCCTCGGAATGGTTTTGTTCGAGAGCGACACTTTATTATTAACGGTTGACTGACAGGTATTTAAAGACAACGTGTCTGAATAAAAACCGCGGAAATTACACGACCAAGCTGGAATATGCCAGAAAATGGCGAGGTGGAAATGCCTTTTCGATGTAGTTATTAAATTATTAGTTTGTTATGACAAATTTCAGAAGGGTCTTAACAACTTGTCGTATTTGCGAAAAAGCTCAATTACAGAGATTTTATGTTACACCGGTGGATAAATTTTTAAAGTAAAATACAGGCAATGTCATCAAATTTTTTATCAGATCCTTATGAATTTAAAAAATTAGTAATTTCTTCCTCTTCCTCTTTATAAGCCACAATTTCTCCACTATAGGAGATAGGCCTCTTTAAGTTTCTTCCAATTGTTTCTCTCCTATACAATATGGAGCCATCTACTGCCTGCTGAAATCGTTAGTCTATCTTTTCATTAATCTTCCGACACTTCGTCTGTTCTCTCATTTAAGTAATTTTGTTGTCCATCTACCATCATTCTTTCTAGAGATATTTCCGGCACATCACCACTTTAATTTTGCCATTCTTTCATAGATATCCTTAATTCTTGTTGTTCGTCTGATATTTTCGCTTCTAATATGTCCTCGTGAACTAACATCTGTCTTTCTATGAGCCGTTGACTACGTTGGAGTAGACAAAGACTATTTTTTATAAGGGTCATGATTTCCAGCACATACGTAGTTACTGGAATATACTCATATACTTTTTTTAAGCTCATTGGAATATTTCTGTTTTTTTTAGAATGAATCTCAGTTTTTTAAATGCAGTCTAACTCAGACCAATTCCCCCAATTTGATTGTACGTATCTATTTTTTTATTTTTTTTTAATAGGTCTAGCACACGTTCTCCAGGGAAGTCCCTAAAGCACTCCAGGAGCGACATGTGTGCTGATAAAGCGATTCACGTTGTTTTTGAAACGCTGTAAATTGTACTCGGTGGGAAACACAGCCCTTGGCAAATTATTCTAAAGGGATGATGTCCTCCATATAAAAGACTGCTTGAAAAGCGTTATACGCGGAGTAATAAATTGAACCATACGGATGTGAAGTACTAGCGCGACGTGTATTTCTAACATGCACCGCTCTGGGAGGAATTGAGCGGGGTACATCCTTCGAACACTTTCCATGAAAATACTTGAAGAACAGACTCAAGTCGCCAACCGTTCTGCGATGTTCCAGCGAATCAAAGCCACCGGTCAGTTCCAGGTCTCCAATCAGACGAACAGCTCTTCTCTGAACAGAATCCAACAAATGCAATGTGTGTTTGAGAGCGGAGCCCTAAACATGGGAGCCGTATTCCATGGTTGGTCGAATTTGGGCTTTGTAAAGAATTAACAGTAGTTCTAGAGTGTAAAACTTTCTGATTCGAAATAATATTCCGAACTTTTGAGAAGCTCTCCTTGCTATGCCTGCAACATGTTCATGCCAGGACGTATTTGCTCCTTAATTAACGCCCAACAAATTGAGTGACGATGCTAGAGGAAGGGAGTGCTCCGACATGACTACGTCAGGTTCAGCAACGTTAACTTTTTTAGAAAAAACTGCCGCCTGGGTTTTTATAGCGTTAAATTCCACATGGTTACTGTCACCCCAAGATAGAATTTCTCCCAGGTCTTTGTTAAGTTGAACGACCTCCTGCTGTCTGCGAATATTCGCCTGAGTAGCCGATGTCCGAGCGTTCAAAGTGAATGAAGAGATAAGTGTACTGTCATCTGTGGTCTTATTCAGCAGATCGTTAATGTAATTAAGGAAGAGAGTAGGCGACAGTATGGAGCCTTGGGGCACACCGGCGTTGATAGTGAAGGTGTTAGAAAGAAATCCGTCGACCGCCACTCGTAAAGAACGTTCTCTGAGGAAACATCAGAACTACAAACAGAACTTTTCAGACATACCATAAAAGCGTAGCTTAGCCAGTAGTCCATAGTGCCAAACACGGTCGGATGCCTTGGATATGTCAAGAGCAACCGCCCGAGATTCTCCAAAGTGTTCAATTGCGTTGTTCCAAACATGTGTTACATAAGTCAGAGGATCTCCTGTTGATCTATGTTTACGAAAGCCATATTGGTGATCGCTAATAATGTTGAATCCTTCAAGATATTCTAGAAGATGCTGATTGATAACCTTTTCCACGACTTTCGATACTATTGAAAGCAGTGCGACTGGTCGGTGGTTATTTGGCAAGGCCTTATTGCCTTTTTTTTTGTATCGGCTGATCTGTAGCACATTCCCAGCAGGAAGGAAATATTCCCTTTCTGTAGGATAGGTTGAAAAGTCTACAGAAAACTGGTGTTAGTTCCCTCGCACAGTTTTTGAGAACTATGGCAGGTATTCCGTCAGCGTCAGAAGCCTTTTTGGTGTTTAGCTTGATTAAAATACGCTTTATGATACGCTGTCTGAAGACAACATCGGGTATCCTTGACTGCAATATAGGAATATTAGGTGGTGTTTTTCCTTGGAAATGGACAGTAGAAAGTGAAGCAAAGAGTTCAGCCAACAAGTTCATTTTCTGAACAGGTGTCGTTTCAATAGAATTATCTGGCCGTGTGAGTGGTGGTATGGTGGATTTGGTAAAATTTTGTCCAACTGCCTTAGCGACTGCCCAAAAGGACCTGGAATTGTTGGGACAAACGAGAATTTTGTTTCTAATTCGTTGATTGCGTGCCTCCTTGGTTTCGTCGATAATTCCTTTGCATCTGTTCCGGGCACGAACAAAGGTGTTACGATTTATGGTGTTAGGATTTTCACGCCATTGTCGGTAGGCAAGATGTATAGAAGCAACAGCTTCTTTGCATTTTCGGTCAAACCAAGGCTTGCCGTTGGAGGTGCATTTCTTCGAAAAAGGGATGTAAGCTTCCATACCAGCCAAAATAATATCGGAGACCTCCCTGGCGCAGTCAGATGGGTTGTCGGATCGAAAACAAATGTCTATCCAAGGGTAAGCTCGAAAATATTCCGTGAGATCTTCCCACTGGTTGGTAGGATTCTCGATGTCGAAAGCAGTTCATGGTCGGACGAACCTAACGGCGGATTTACGGTGACCGTATAAATCTCCAGATTGGTGGTTAAAAACAGATCCAGAAGACTGGCGAACTCCCCGTCTCGATCAGGGATCCGTGTTAGTTTGTCAATAAGCTGAGTTAAGCCACAACTGATTGTGAATGATTCAGCTTTACGATCTTGGTCGTCAGTAGTATTTGAATATTTAAGCCAGTTGATATTGTGGACATTAATGTCGCCCAGGATGGCAAGTTCGGCACTTAGATAGTTAGTTTGCAAATGATCGATGGTGTCTGCAAAAGAAGCGAAAAATGTTTTAAAGTGGGTATCACTTGATGATCGATAGAAGATACAAATGAACCTTGTGGTGTATTGAATCGTCATTTTTAACCACATAACATCAAAGTTTGGGGGCTCCAAAGCTTCTTCTCTTTGCAAGAGAGGTTGCTTCTGACAAAAAGACAGATTCCAAAGTTACGCCGAAATCGGGATTAGAAGTCGTATCTAATCTAATTTTATATCCTAAATATATATACTCGTCCACACTCTCAAGTTTTTCCGTACCGATCTTAGTTTTTGTGTTCTGTGGGCTTAGAAATTTAGATTTCTTAATGTTCATCTGGAGTCCTACTCTTTGTGAAACTTGATTAAGTTGTCCTATCATGATTTTTAGTTCTACTAAATATTCGCTAATCAGTACCACATCATCTGCGAATCGCAAGTGATGTAGGTATATACCATTGATTTTAAATATGGAATATCTTAAGTATATACTGGCAGCTAACGACTGCATAATCGGCCAGTATTCCAGGAAGTCGAAAGCCTTTTTATAATCGATGAAAGTGAGGTGGATCTTAATACTATACTGGGTTGCTTTTTCAATTAAAAGACTGAGTGTCGCGATATGTCTATCTTGCGAAAGCCCGCCTGATCACCTGATTAGTAGTTGTCGATTTTATTTGTTAGCCAGTTTGTGATAATTTTAGTAAAAAGCTTGTAAAAGTGCGATAACAAGCTGATAGGGCGATAGTTCTCAAAGTCGCTTTTCTTGAACAAAAGTAAGACCTGACTGTTTTGTTGCTAATGTACAGGTGTTCTTTGTTCTTCGATGCATTTGTTGGGTAATATCAGTATCGCTTCAAAAAGTTCATTTCCTCTCATTTATAATATTTCAGATATTATTTTATCTTCACCTAAAGCTATTTTATTCTTCATTTGTTTTAAAGTAGTTTCCAATTCACTCCTCACATCAGAAATAACTTCCGACCTAACGTTAAGAAAGAGTTTTTGCTGCTGATTCGGATTTGATATAGTCGAGAAATAAAGTTTTTTTATAGAATTCCTTTATTTCATCCGTTATTTCCTTCCTGTCAGTTGCTATTTTATCTCGTAATTTTATTATTTCAGTTTTACCTTGTGACATCTTAGATTTCTTTTCTTATTTTGAGTGGGATTAGTGCAGTGTCCGTCTGTCACACTATTTGATTTAGAAAGTTGAAATTTGGTACAAATATAGGAACTGATGGCCCAATCAGGGCCGTGTAGTTTTGAAAGTTAAATTTTGAATGAAGGGATAGGGAAGAATTTACAGGTCATCGAGGGGAGTTGTGAAAACATTTATATACACTAGCCATGCCCGCGGCTCCGCTCGCGTGGACTTGATTCACTACTATCGTTACTGCTTATTCCTTATATTACCTAACGTAATAAAATATCTGCCATTATTTCTCCTTATCTATCATTATCTCTACATAATTTCCATTATCTAGGGTTATCTCTGCTCATCTCCCATTATTTCTCCTTATTTCCCATTATTTCTCCTTATCTCCCATTATCTCACCTTATCTCCCATTATCTAGGCTTATCTCGACTTATCTCATAATATTTCTCCTTATCTCCCATTATCTCATCATAACTCTCATTATTTAGACTTATCTCTGCTTATCTCCCATTATTTCTCCTTATCTCCCATTATTTATTCTTATCTCCCATTATCTCACCTTATCTCCCATTATCTAGGCTTATCTCGACTTATCTCATAATATTTCTCCTTATCTCCCATTATTTCTCCTTCTCTCCCATTATCTCATCATAACTCCCATTATCTAGACTTATCTCTGCTTATCTCCCATTATTTCTCCTTATCTCCCATTATTTATTCTTATCTCCCATTATCTTACCTTATCTCCCATTATCTAGGCTTATATCGAATTATATAGAACATATGTATAAATTTATAAAAACACGTAAATCGGATAAGTGGTTCTTAAGTGATAAGCGCACTAACGGACAGACAGACAGAAAGAGAGACGTTGCATTTTATATATATATATATATATATATATATATATATATATATATATATATATATATATTATAGATATAGATTAATATTGTTATTATATAACCTGGCCAAAGAATATATGTATGAATTTAAAAAAAGATACGTAAATCGGATAAGTAGTTCTCGCGTGATAAACGGACAGACAGACAGAGAGACGTTGCATTTTATATATTATAGATAGATATTCTTTGCTACATAATATCGTTCCATATTTAATGGATTAGCATATTTAAAAAAAAAAGCACGTAAATCGGATAAGTGGTTCTCCAGTGATAAGCGCACTAACGGACAGACAGACGGAGATACGTTGCATTTTATATATATTATAGATGTAATAAAATATATATCTATAACCTGGTCAGAGAACATATGTGTGAATTTAAGAAATCACGTAAATCGGATAAGTGGTTCTCGAGGGATAAGCGCACTAACGGACAGACAGACAGACAGAGAGACGTTGCATTTTATGTATATTATAGATATAGATTATTATTATTATTATTATATTACCTGGTCAAAAAATATATGTAGGAATTTAAATAAGACACGTAAATCGGAGAAGTGGTTCTCGCGTGATAAACGCACTAATGGACAGACAGACAGACAGACAGAGAGACATTCCATTTTATATATATTATAGATTATAGATTATAGATATTCTCTGCTACATAATATTGTTCCATATTTAATGGTTTAGGCTGTGTATTGCAAGGGAACGCGCTAGCGGCAAACTTTTTTCCGACTTCATTCACTATTTTACGTCACTGCTCATTCCTTATGCGACCTATCGTAATAAAATATAGCCTATAACCTGGCCAAAGAACATATGTATGTTTTAAAAAAAAAGTACGTAAATCGGATAAGTGGTTCTCCAGTGATTAGCGCATTAATGGACAGACAGAGAGACGTTGCGTTTTATATATATCTTTATATATATATATATATATATATATATATATATATATATATATATATATATATATATATATATATATATATATATATATATGTACAGACATCGAAGCAAATGGTTGCCTGTTTCTTAGGCATTACCAGTCACGTGGCGACAGTGGCGTTAGAGCAACGTAAGACGGTCAATTCTGAATGGTACAGGACCATTTGTTTGCCAGAAGTCTTCGGAGAAATTCGGAAAAAGTCGAAGAAGAGGTGAATCATTCTGCATCATGACAATGCAAGCTCTCACACATCGGCTCAAACACAGGAATTTTTGACCGGCCATTCGAATGCCATACAGCCCTGATTTGGCACCCAGTGACTTTTTTTTATTCCCTCACAGGAAAAAAACGTGGTCAACGATTTTCGACACCCGAAGAAGCGGTTGATGCATTCAAAATGCATGTTTTGGAGTTACCTCAATCGGAGTGGAAAAAGCACTTTGAAAATTGTTTCAAATGCATGCAAAAATGTATTGATCATAATGAAGAATATTTTGAAAACAATAAAACCAATTTGGATCATAAATATTTGTTTTTTCATTATTAGGCCAGAAATATAAATAGCAACCCACGTATACATTATTGATTGAGAAAAAAACGAGAAAATATATATTGGATCTTACGATATATATACATGTCAGGGACCTGATTAACATTGTCTAGGTAGGGATTTTATTTTATTTTAAAAGCAATCGCCTTACGGAACACTAATTCTGCAAGTCCGACTTGCACTTAGCTTGTTTTTTTTATGACTTTGTTTAATGTTTCATATTCATGTGTGCAATAAATATTTTGACAGATTGCAATAGCGCGCGTACTCTTAAAAATATTAGTCCCTTAAATTTTCGAACACACCAGTACTTTTAGAAAAAAAATTATACGTACAGTTTGCATTAATTTAGGAGCTCATTCTTTCGAACTGCTGCGTGAGGTTCCCTAATCTAAAAATATTCATATCCATTAAAAAATATTTAAAAATCCATATAAATTTATTTGCATAAGATAAGCTTTCATATCGCAAATGCAATATAAATTATACGTTCTGTTTACTTTATTTACAAATTGGAGCACCGACTGAAACGAAACTTGAAAAATTTATGTGCATTTAAATCAATTTTCCATCGTATTTTCAAATATCGAGTTTATTCTAATAAACTTGCGAGCTTTGTGCCAGTTGGTATAAACTTCGCAATAAACTGTTAAAACTTGCAGGAAACTTTTATATCTTTTGCATACAGGAAATTAAGTTTTCGGAAACATATTGTCTGGCCTAGAAAATATATGAGGTATAAGGTATATACTTTGTATGAGTTACGTTATAGTTATTATATAGGTTATAAGATAAACTAAGTAAATAAAGTACATGAAGAGAGACGTTACTTATTTGTTCTTTAACTACATTTTGTAGAAAGTTATATAATGCCGACCATAAACTAACAGGCAAGCTTGGTGGCATATTCGTTAGTTAAAATTAAAATACTTCCGAATTTCTTCTGTGTCGTTTGAAAAAATGATACTGATGTTTCGCCGATAATCCTGCCTGCTTCTTCAGAGCTTGGTCCGAAAAACTGACTTCTTCTAAAAACCGGCAGGATAATCGGCGAAATGTTAGTATCACTTTCTCACTCAAGGTAGAAGAAATCCGGAAGAATTGTACTTATGAGCTCTGTAACCTGTGGAAGTTTTCTTTTAAATATGTCACCAAGTATATTCATTTATAACACATCAAAAAAATTATAAGGAGATTTTCCCGTTACTTTCCTTGCAAACATACAATTCCGAAACAAACACTGGCTTACGTAAGTTGAAAATAATGAAAAATAATATAATTTTCAGCTTCACCGTCTCCAAAAACCTGGATTCCCCTGTAACTTCCTCTCCTTTTCTATCCAACATATTTTTACTATAAATAACACAGCCACACAAAAAAAAAGTTCATTACCACGAACCAAAATACATCTGCATCTATTGTATTTTTCGACGCTTAATTCGAATCCGTAGTTAAAAAAAGATTTTTTCTATCATTTTATTTTTTTTGGCCCAAAACATCCCTTGAAATGGGATAAAACTATAGTAATAATGTAATGACTCTTAATGAAGTGTGAAAAATGGTAGATATTTTAGAGTCTAGAGAAGAGAATTCAAACTATAGCAAGTTATTTCTATAGTGGGTGAAAAGTGCCCCTAAAACTCAAATAAGTCACTTGAGTTTAAATAACATATACAAAGGACAAAATCTTGTAGCTCTTAGGACAAAATATCTGAATCTGGTGTGACAAGCAGACATTACTGGGGTTAAAACTCACCTTTATAGGGTGTAAAAATCACTTCCACCTACGGAGGTATCTCATAAGTAACGACGAAAAAAGTTCAGACTTTTGTAGTTTTAGGCAGGGTAAACAAATATGGAGTAGATTCGCTTGAACCAGCGATACACTACCCTTAGAGGATGGTAGAAATTACCCCTACTCTCTAATGATGTACATGGATGTTATTGAAATTCGAAAAGTTATTTTCCTGATAAGGTCGAAAATCAACCCTAGGAGGAGGGGGGAACTACCCCCTGGGATCGATGGATCTTAGAAGTTCTAGTAACTGAGAAAAAAAATACAGTCTGTATTTGTCCACCTTGCACAAATACAGGCTGTATTTGTCCACCTTACGAAAACCGACATTTTTTTCTCAGATGCTAGAACTTCTAAGATTCATCAATCCCAGAGGGTAGTTCCCTCTCCCCCTCCTAGGCATAATTTTCGACCTTCTTAGGAAGATGATCCAGTTGTCTTGAATGTTTGGCACAGTGAGATAAAAGTACTTGATCCTTCCCGAATTTCAATAACATCCATGTGCATCATTAGGGCGTAGGGGTAGTTTCTACTACCCTCTAAGGGTAGTTTACCGTCACGTATCGGTGGTTCAAGCCAATCTACTCCATATTTGTTCACCCTGCGTAAAACTACAAAAGCCTGAATTTTTCGCTTCGAAAAACAATATTAGAGCGACTTTGAACTAGTCCTATAAGTAAAATGTTCGGCTATTGAAGTCTTTCTCTGGATGTTTAAATAAAAAGAAGCCGCAGAGCGCCTATACAGTGAATGTCGTAACCAGGTGAATTCGCAGAGTGCGGTATGCAATAACAAAGTTTTAGTTCTCTATGAATTCGGATTCGTTTCTTTAATTATTAAATCTTGGATCGTTTTTCCGAAAACCTCTCTATTAATTAATAATTCTAGACCATTTTTTTATATATTTAATAAACAATATTCTTTTGAAATTTCAACAAACGGTCCCTATCAACTTTCCAGAAGACGACCAAATTTTCATCTTCTTTGAAGGTGGGTATGTCTATCTACCCATTGCATTGACCTTTACTTCATAGAAGGATACCAATAGAGAACCCAAGTCTCAGCCTCGGTGACAGTTTGCGAAGAATAACTTACATGATTTTTTAAAAAGTTTATGATTGCCTAGATAGGGAATTACTTATTTTAAAAGCTGAAAAATATGGAATAAGGAGTAACGCATTAAAATGGCTTAAACCGTATGTAAATAATAGAATGCAATCGGTGACCGTAATTAAAAATGGTAAAACTACATATTCAAAAATCTTAGCTAATGATATGGAAATCGCACAAGGGAGCATATTGGGCCCAATTCTGTTCATAATTTTTATAAATGATCTTTACCTATTACTGGAGTCTCCAAATCAGAATATTGTAAAGTATGCAGATGATACAAATTTAATTATTAGCTGTAAAACCATAGAAGATCTCATAACTAAAGCAAAAGAATTTTTTGACAGGGTGACTGATTGGTTTTGCACAAATAAATTGATTGTGAATAAAGAAAAAACAAATTTCCTTTTGTTTAAAACAAAACAGTCAAATATTGCTGTGCCAGGACACATTAATTTTGATAATAAAAAATTTGAACTAACCCAACATGCTAAATTTTTGGGATTTTACATAAATGAACATTTGGACTGGTCATATCAAATAACCCAATTATGTAAGAAATTAAACTCGGTGTGTTATGGTATAAGGGTTTTGAGTAAATATTTGAACGAAACTTCTCATAGAATACTATATGATGCCAATTTTCCATCGGTTCTTAAGTATGGTATTATATTCTGGGGCCAGGATAGCATGGTAGAAAATGTCTTTATTATTCAAAAACGAATTTTGAGAATTGTAAAAAAAAAATGAATTATCGACAAAGCTGTAGATCGGTGTTTAAAGATAAGGGCATGATGAGCGTGTATGCGATATATATTTACGAAAACTTAATGTTTTTCTTTCAAAATAAAAATCTATTTGAATTTAAATCAGAACATGGCTATAACACTAGAACAATGGATTTTAAATATTTAGTGCATAGACTTACAATTACTGAAAAATCACCCCTTTATATGTGTGTAAATTTATGGAATGCCTTACCAAACCAAATCAAAAGTATTAACTCTATCAAAAGATTCAAAGCAGAGATTAAGAATTTATTAAAAACCGCACAACCATATAGGCTTAGGGATTTTTGTCCGGATTTGTAATTATTTGTTTTATTTTCTTTATTTTGTATATTGTGTATATTGATTTGAAATAAAGCATTTATTTATTTATTTATTTATTTAAATCTGCCAAATGTTCTTACTGGTTCTGTTCTAGAGTAAGGAGTTGGAGAATGCACCCTGTCGAAACATTTTTTTATCCCTAAATTTTCGTATATAAATTTTAAAAAGTTTCTTTAATAAGAACTGTAACCCTCATTCGTCGATATGGCAGTAGCACATCCTTAAGAAACCTGATGATTCCCTCAGTTTTTTCCTCAACCCATCTTCCTGATCTGGCATCATCCTGATTTGAGTCTTGGCCCAATCGTGGCCTAAATCGAACTTTTAATTGAAAATGTAATGACCCATCATTGCAGTGCACCTGGGTTTTTCTTTCATAAACAACTTTTTATACATTTTCCTCTATAGTAAGAAGCCTCATCAGTGCGCTGTAGTCAAAATTACTTTGACTTATTTTTCGGAACCACAAAAATCCTAAAAACTGCAAAACGAACTTAACGTTTACAAAATTTTGACAAAGTACTTAGAACAGCTGTAGTAAATTCACAACTAAGTAATTTTGTTGTATAATGTTATTTACATCGCTGAGTAGACCACTTAAAAAGAAACACCCTCAAACAATCACTGAGCAAAAAAAGAAACGAAACTTCTTTTATAAAGATATACCTTTACCTGTGAATGTGCTTATATGATTTTAAGTCTTTGATATATGTCCAGCCACGCTCCCTTAGTTCTTTCTATTTTGCATAAGTAATTAACTTCTCTATTATCCCTCGTAAAAATCAATTTTTCTTTTATCTTACCTTCTCCAACATTAAGGAAAGGGGAATGTTAATTAAAGTTACTAAATTAAAATAATTTTAATTAAAAATGGAAACCGCCTCATGGGAAACTTTTGATTTTAAATAAAAGGCGTGTTTTAATGATTTAAGTAAACCTTATTCTGTTTAAATTAAAATTATATTACTCCTGGTAAAGTAAATTGAAAGAATTAATCGGATTTGGGGATTCATTAGTTGACATTTTAAATTAGGCAAATATTTCTAATGACATTTGGTAACATAAATAACAACATTGATGGCTTAAATATGCGACGAGAATTGATAACTAGCTAGCTGAAACTATGCTATGGACAGTAGCTCGATATTTAGTAAATACATACACAAAATTTGGTGTATTGTGCTATTTATAGTGAAATTTTGAAGAAGATTTGACTGACAAAAATTGTGAATTTAGTAAAATCGAATATCAATTATTAATAAAGTACCCCTTATGAAAGGACTGTCCGCTAAAGAAATTTACGACGACATGCTTAAGGGCATATATGGTACCTAGTTAAGAAGCCGAAAAAAGCCTTTTTTTAGCGAAACTATTCATTATATAAATCAGTTTATATATATATATATATATATATATATATATATATATATATATATATATATATATATATATATATATATGTATATTGGTTGGACATTTGTTTTCGATCCGATAACCCATCTGACTGCGCCAGGAAGGTCTCCGATGTTATTGTGGCTGGTATGGAAGCTTACATCCCTTTTTCGAAGAAATGCTCCTCCAACGGCAAGCCTTGGTTCGACCGAAAATGCAAAGAAGCTGTGGCTTCTAAACATATTGCCTACCGACAATGGCGTGAAAATCCTAACACCGTAAATCGAAACATCTTTGTTCATGCCCGGAACAGATGCAAGGGAATTATCGACGAAACCAAGGAGGCACACAATCAACGAATTAGAAACAAACTTCTCGCTTGTCCCAACAATTCCAGGTCCTTTTGGGCAGTCGCTAAGGCAGTTAGTCAAAACTTTACCAAATCCACGATACCACCACTCACACGGCCAGATAATTCCATTGCAACCACACCTGTTGAGAGAGCGAACTTGTTGGCTAAACTCTTTGCTTCACATTCTACTGTCGATTTCCAAGGAAAAACACCACCTACTATTCCCATATTGCAGTCAAGGATGCCCGATGTTGTCTTCAGACAGCGCATCATAAAGCGTATTTTAATGAAGCTAGACACCAAGAAGGCTTCTGGCGCTGACGGAATATCTGCCATAGTTCTCAAAAACTGTGCAAGGGAACTAACACCAGTTTTCTGTAGACTTTTTAACCTATCCTAGAGAAAGGGAATATTTCCGTCCTGCTGGAAATGTGCCACGGTTCAGCCGATACCTAAAAAAGGTAAGAAGACCTTGCCAAATAACTACCGACCAGTTGCACTGCTTTCAATAATATCGAAAGTCATGGAAAAGGTTATCAATGAGCATCTTCTCAAATATCTTGAACGATTCAATATTATTAGCGATCACCAATATGGTTTTCGTAAACATAGATCAACAGGAGATCTTCTGACTTACGTAACACATGTTTGGAACAACGCAATTGAACACTGTGGAGAATCTCGAGCGGTTGCTCTTGACATATCCAAGGCATTCGACCGTGTTTGGCACGATGGACTGTTGGCTAAGTTGCGCTCTTATGGTATGTCTGAAAGGTTCTGTTTGTGGCTCTCATGTTTCCTCAGAGAGCGTTCTTTACGAGTGGCGGTCGACGGATTTCTTTCTAACACCCTCACTATCAACGCCGGTGTGCCCCAGGGCTCCATACTGTCTCCTACTCTCTTTCTCATTTACATTAACGATCTGCTGGAAAAGACCGGGAATCCAATCTATAGCTTTGCAGATGACAGTACGCTTGTCTCTTCATTCACCTTGAACGCTCGGACATCGGCTGCTCAGGCGAATATCCGCAGACAGCAGGAGGTCGTTCAACTTAACAAAGACCTGGAAGAAATTCTCTCTTGGGGTGACAGTAACCAAGTGGAATTTAACGCTACAAAAACCCAAGCGGCAGTTTTTTCTAAAAAAGTTAACGTTGCTGAACCCGACATAGTTATGTCGGGGCACTCCATTCCCCTAGCATCGTCGCTAAATTTGTTGGGCGTTAGTTTGGGAGCAAATATGTCTTGGCATGAACATGTTGCAGGCATAGCAAGGAGAGCTTCTCAAAAATTGGGAATATTATTTAGAACCAGAAAGCTTTACACCCCACAGCAACTGTTAATTCTTTACAAAGCCCAAATTCGACCAACTATGGAATACTGCTCCCACGTTTGGGGCTCCGCTCCCAAACATACACTGCATTTGTTGGATTCTGTTCAGAGAAGAGCGGTCCGTCTGATTGGGGGCCCGGAATTGACCGGCGGCCTTGATTCCCTGGAACATCGAAGAACGGTTGGCGACTTGAGTCTGTTCTACAAGTATTTTCATGGAAAGTGTTCGAAGGATGTAGCCCGCTTAATTCCTCCCAAAGCGGTGCATGTTAGAAATACACGTCGCGCTGGTGCTTCGCATCCGTATGAGGTTCAGCTTGTTACTCCGCGTACGACGCTTTTCAAGCAATCTTTTATATGGAGAACGTCATCCCTTTGGAATAATTTGCCCAGCGCTGTGTTTCCCACCGAGTACAATTTACAGCGATTCAAGAACAACGTGAATCGCTTTTTCCGCACTCTTGCCGCTCCTGGAGCGTTTTAGGGACTTCCCTGCAGCACGTGTGCTAGACCAATAAAAAAAAAAAAATATATATATATATATATATATATATATATATATATATATATATATATATATATATATATATGTATATATATATATATATATATATATATATATATATATATATATATATATATATATATCTTCTTCTTCTTCTTTAACTAGGCATAATTGCCTGTTTACTACTGGTTATGTTGCTCTCTGGCTATCTTAGCTAATCGGTCTTCTGTCATTCTTGTTACATGTTGGTTCCAGTCTCTTGTGCTACATCTTATCCAGCGTACTATGTCATTCACCTTGCATTTCTCCCTGATCTCAGTGTTTCTTTTCCTGTCTTGTAAACTGTACTCTGTTATTGTTCATACAATACTCATTTCGTTAGTTCATAGTGTCCTCTTTGATAGAGACATTTCTGTTCGTGTTTCTGCGCCGTAGGTCATCACAGATCTAACACATGTTTTGTAAATTCTGGACTTGCAATTTGTGCTAAGATGTTTGTTTCTCCATATGCTTTGTTTGATATGTCCTGAGATTCCCGCTGCTTGTTGGTTTGTGTCCTAACCTCATCTGTAAAATTTCCATAACATGTTATTTTGCAAACCGAGGTAATTAAAGTGCATAACTTGTTCAGTGCTGGTGTTGTCTATTATAAGTTTGCATCAGATCGGATATTTCGATAGTGTATTGATTTTGTTTTTTCCGTGGAAATCTTCATGTTATATTTTTCCGCAGAATACTGAAGGTGTGCATGCGTTGCAGGTCATTTTCGCTTTCTGATATTATTGCAGTATCATCTGCACAGCACACAATCTTTATTTTGTGTGAACCTAGTCTATATCCTGAGCCAACCTTTTTTACTTCATTTATAATCTCGTCCATTAACGTGTTAAATTAGATTGGACTACGTATCTGCTGGGAGTCGCCTTCATTTTTAGGGTTTCGATGACGTCAATCAGTATCCGGTCGAAAGCTTTCGGTA
This sequence comes from Pachyrhynchus sulphureomaculatus, assembly GCA_019049505.1. NCBI lineage: Eukaryota > Metazoa > Arthropoda > Insecta > Coleoptera > Curculionidae > Pachyrhynchus > Pachyrhynchus sulphureomaculatus. The sequence goes on along the minus strand of CM032454.1, from coordinate 165,013,211 downwards.
AGTCTACGAAACAGATAAATGCCGGGGTGTTGTATTATCAAACCTGTCTTAGAATGAACAGGGCGTCTATTGTTGAACGGTTATTTCTAAATAGCTGAGAAATTTGACAGATATAAAACTTACGCATCAACTCTAACACAAGACTTGACCAAATCAAATCATACGTCAACGTGACACACAAACCACTATACCACCGAGGAATGTATATTAGAGTGACCGGATCTCATAGAAGGGGGAAAAAAATGTCGGAATCTTGTTCGTCTGGACCCCACAAAACGATTCTCCTTTCCAGATATTGAGATAGCCGAAATTTGAGCTCGATTAAACGACGTTAACCCGTGCCGCTCGTCGCTCAAAGTTTGAAAAAATCCAAATTTTTGGCCAAAAAGCTGACATATGGAGCCATAACTCCAGAACGGTAAATAATAGAAACACGCTTAATATCTCAAAAGAAAGCTAATGTTGTTCTTCAAAATTTATATTCTATACATAATTGTTGTTATTTTAAGTCAAACCGAGTTGCAACAGCCTTTAGCCCCAAAAACGTGACCTGGTACCACTAGGAGCATACTTCGTATATTTTGTTATTAAGTGATAAATTTTGCTTTTTTTTGGTATATTTTTGAGTTTAAAGTAGAAATATAATAAAAAAAAACAAGTAATACTGATAAGTCTAATGACATTTTTTATTTTAAAATATAAAAATTAGGTATATAATACATACAAAACAGATACAGAAAAGGTACAGACGTAGTACCTACATGAGTTGATAATTTTACATAGTTATCTAATCTATTCTAGAGCTTTTGTTAAAGTAGTTTTTGAAACGTCAGGATATAATGCTCGGCATTTACTTACAACTTGCAGGACATATTGCTTTTGGTCTTCATCTTTTGTCAGAAGGTCGTTAAAGTCGGTTATTAATTTAACACCACGCTCAGCCATATCATTAACTACTTTTAATGTTTTGACAATTTTCAATCCTTCTTGGAAGTCATTATTTTGAGGCCAGGTGTTTGGATGTTGTCTTAGGAAATCTGTTTTTATATTAAATTGGTCAAAGAATGTAAACGATTCTTTGGTAAGTAAATTTACCAATCATCCATCAACTACCTCTTTTAAGTTTTCTTTCCTAACTTTTAGATTTACAACCCTAGCGTGCTGTGATGGTTCATCTGTGCTACTGAGCAATTTATTAGCCATTAACAACTTTTCATCGTCTGTAATGGTGGGATCAAAAAACGATAATCCCACCAACTTTGCATTCAAATACCACAAATGGTTCGAAAATTTGGTCAGGGCTATTTCTGCAATGTCGTTGTCACATTCTTTATAGTCTAACAGACTATGCAAAATACCTAAATCTTGCTTTGGTGCAAGATGAGTTTTTGGAGCATTGAACCAAGCTTTACAATAAATTTTAACTAGGAAAACAGAAATGGCACGCACAGACCTTTCTTCTTCTTTAGACATCTTAAATTGACGACGAAAAATGAACATTTTTAAGCAGTAAATAGCCTTTGCCATCCACCTATCGTAATGAATGGCTCCTGGAGTTCTAAAACCCACAACATTGCCGTCTAGTGATCCAACAAATACGAGAACCAACTGCAATAGCTTCTTGTAGTCATCTCTGGGGTGGCTCTCAGTTAATTTGGTCTCGAATTCAGCAGTAACATTTGCAATTACTTCTGGAGTTCGCTGCTTTTGTATTAGATTGTCACTGATACCTGTGTCGTATTTTCCTTTGTCTATCTTGGGCCACGCAGTGAGGAATCTCTTGAAAATGTCTGGATGAGGTCCAGTGGTTGATCCCATTTTTGTGTCGAATACGCCTCTTAACAGAATTTCCAAGATATGGTGACGGTAAGCTAGGTATAACAATTCTCTTCCTAACATTTGCTCCAATATGACGCATGCTCCTTTGAGTCTTCCCGTGTTGGATGCTGTAGTGTCGAAGCACATCGCCTTGACGGCGTTGAGAAGACCCCATTCATGTAGGCATTCATATACGGCTACGACTTGCTCCTCTCCAGAGCTGTTTGCTGTTACAGGAACTCCCAGCAGCTGTTCCTTTTCGCCATATGAAATAGCTATAGCTATTCGCTCACATTGTTCATTTTTTAAAACACCCGGTAAAAGCTTACCGTCCCAATGGACAACCACGGGCTCTTTTTCAGGAATGTTTACTTTATCAAATTTTTTTTTATTATATTGTTCTCTGAACATTTGCCTTCTATCATGTAATAAAGTTTTCGAGACTTTGTACTCAAGAGGGTCAAGGCTTAGTGCTTCTAGAGTAGCTATTAAAATTCTCGTGGCATTTCTGTCTGATACCTTACATCGATCTAATAAAATGGACAATTTCATGTTTAAAATCTCTTTAACGCCCCTTGCAAATGAAACTTTCATCCTCTTGCTCTCAGATGGTCCTGGATCTTCTGCAGCTTCTTCAGGGATGTCCATTTCCTCCAAGCTCTTAAGTTCCTGGTAGATGCTGTCCTCTTCAGTGTCTTCTTCTCCTTCTTCGAACTTGTCTTCATCATCCGTCTCTAAGAAGCAACAAAAGAAAGAGAAAAAAAAAGACTATAAAAACTTGTCGTTTTAGCACAGAGGTGTCAAACTCAATTTTGCATATATTAAATTTAGAATGTGTAGGCGGGCCAGATTCAAATAAAAAAAATGTACTGAATTATTATAAAAGAGGGTAATTATTTTGAGCTCGAGGATCCAGATACCTGACTTCTTGCGATCGCGCGCTATTGATACGTCCCGGGGACCTGTTTTAGCAGAATAGTAATAATACATAGGTACTAAATTACCTACTTCTAATTATCAAAAGGTATTATTTAAAAAATATAAACTCAATCATAAAGATGCCAAATCAAGCTCCCATGTACAATTTTCTTTCGATTATAATGAAACTATTTACTTATTTGTTTATCTATTTTTTAGAATACTAATAATAAAAAAAAACGCACCAATATCAAAAGTTGCTTCTTCGATTTGTCGGTTCATTTTTGCAAGTTCCTTTTGCACCCTGATTTCTTCAGCTCGAGACAACTTGAGATCCACTCCAGTCATGGAACCTGGGCGGCCCTTCTGCCTCTGTTTCACGAGAAACGCCTTATCTTCTTCCGATTTCATCAGAGCCAAGGCATCTTGTTGAGCAATATCAAAGAGATCATCCAACTTTTCAACAAACTGTTTAAATTTGTTCTTGGCCGTTTTCGATATTTTCTTCCGGTCTTTTTGAAAAGTTCTCCACTCGGCGTGAAGTTTTTCCAGCTTAGTAATTGCATCTTGCTCATGTTTAGTCGGGATTCGAGCTTTCTCCCAAAAAATGAACACTTCTCGTATTGTAAGTTTTGCTGATTCTCTTACAGTTAATTTCACAGTACGTAAATTATAAAATAAAGCACACAAAACTTGACGATTTGAGGGTAGTTTACAACCGGTGATCTGGTGAATGGAATAGCCCACAAGAAATATTTTATCCTTGGTCCGGCTTTGTACACCTGATGTGGATGCCATTTACTTTAATTTCAATAAAATGTTTTCAAATGTCTTTTAAAATAATACTATAATAGTTATAAAAACAATAACACACACACTTGGAAAATTAAAAAAAAAAAAAACGTTAAAATATCTTCACTAGATAATTGTTCGATCTAACCAGCTCAAAGGCACTTTAGAAACTAAACTGAATAAATAAAAGGTCGGTTGTACGCTGAAGTAAAATCACCATCCCTAAAATAGAAATTAGAGTCACCCTCCTTTTTACCTGTCAAACGGATCTTTCTTTGGTAAACTAGTCAGGTAATCCCCATATAATAAAAGATTAAATTTGAACAAAAGGCTCTTTATGTTTGAAAATTGAGTTCCAAAATACTTTTTAACAAAAAAATGTTAATTCCGAGACACATTATGTAAAAACCCGTAAAATTCTTAGAATACTTCCAAAGTGGCTCCTACTGGTACCAGGTCACGTTTTTGGGGCTAAAGGCTGTTGTAACTCGGTTTGACTTAAAATAACAACAATTATGTATAGAATATAAATTTTGAAGAACAACATTAGCTTTCTTTTGAGATATTAAGCGTGTTTCTATTATTTACCGTTCTGGAGTTATGGCTCCATATGTCAGCTTTTTGGCCAAAAATTTGGATTTTTTCAAACTTTGAGCGACGAGCGGCACGGTTAACGTCGTTTAATCGAGCTCCAATTTCGGCTATCTCAATATCTGGAAAGGGGAATCGTTTTGTGGGGTCCAGACGAACAAAATTCCGACATCGATTTTTTGCGGTCACCCTAATGTATATATATATATATATATATATATATATATATATATATATATATATATATATATATATATATGTAGTATATATATATATATATATATATACATATATATATATATATATATATATATATATATATATATATATATATATATATATATATATATAATATATATATATATATATATATATATATATATATATATATATATATATATATATATATATATATATATATATATATATATATATATATATATATATATATATATATATATATATATATATATATATATATATATATATATATATATATATATATATATATATATATATATATATATATATATATATATATATATATATATATATATATATGTATATATATATATATATATATGTGTGTGTGTATGTGTGTGTGTGTCACGTTGACGTATGATTTGATTTGGTCAAGTCTTGTGTTAGAGTTAATGCGTAAGTTTTATGTCTGTAAAATTGTCAGTTGTGTGCACGTATATATATATATATATATATATATATATATATATATATATATATATATATATATATATATATATATATACGTGCAGGAATCTCACGCCTCACTGATCGTGTGCCTGGGGCGTGCCAAAAGCACTCGAGAACGTGTGCTCATACATCAAACACAAGCATCGTGGTAAAAAGGTGTACACTGTGAAACAGCTGTCGCAGTAAATTCGAGCAATTTGGAAAACTTTACCCCAAGAATACATGGAAAATCTGATTGAAAGTATACCCCTAAGATGCTAGACGACCATCGACGCTAACATGGACTGAACGAACTACTGAATCATTAGCGTTTTAAGCGCATTTCTTTACTGTCGACTGATAAAAAAACGATTAAGTAAATAATTTAATTTTTAATAAAAAATGCGCGACACGTTCTCACTTGACCGACATTAATAAAACGTGGAAGGAAAAGTTGTTACTTTTGTTTTTTAAGACAAGGATGGGATACTTCTTATAAACTACTTCAAACACAATAAAACAGTGACTAGGGAATATTATTCTTCATTATTAACTATATCTAGGCTTTAAACTAATTGATCATTTCCCATATTTCCCTGATTTATTTCCCTCAGACTATTGCCTATTCCCAACACTGAGAAAATATTTTCATTTAAATAAAATAATTGTTATCGAAGATGGATTATAAAACAAGACAATGTATTTTTCTTTTGAAAGATTAGCAATATAAAGTTGAAAGAAGATTACGCTGAATAAACATTATTTGTTTTTGAAACTTGTTTGTTCTTCCTATGCTAGGCTAGAAACTTATCAATTCGCCTTTGTATGTTGTTATTTCAATAATATTTAACATAATTAATATTTAACATGAATATGTATGTACACGGTGGTCAGCAACTAAATTTCGTGCCGAGTGTGGTGTGTATCGCCAGAGTTTCTAGCGATGCTACTAAATGATTATCCACCAACAATATACCATTGTTAGTTTATGTCGGGATTAGCTGTCAGCAATTCCAAGTCCGATTTCAAATAATCTTCCCACTTGAGTGCAGAACTGGAAAGATTGTGGTTGTCTTTTCTGGTCCGAGTGGTTTTCTTCTAATAATGCCGGAATGTCGACTTTGGAAGTTTGTCGATGTCTACTGAGTAATCTAATCATGTAGTATGTAGTATAGCCATGAAATCTGAAATTAATAAGTATACTATTGTGATTAAATTTTAGATTTTAGCTACGATAAGTCGGAATTACACCATAAAGATTCCCTCAAAATTCATGGTTTTCTAGGAAAATAAAGTCTTTACGTTAAATCGGCATACTTACTCAAAATGGTTTTCTCTGCTCCTAGTGAACTGATAAAATATACATTTGGTTTATTTTGCAATCTAAAAGTTCCCCTTATGAACAGAAGATTTTAAATTAACCCTTATTACGTTATTTTAATATGGACCGGAATTTAAAAGATAAAATGGAAATAAAAATTTCCTTTTCTCAGTCAGCTTCAATGTTTAAGATAATGAAAGTAGAGGGCAATTGTTTCACGCTCGACTTATCTTTATGCTCAGCTTTTTCCAGTAAATTAAGAAAGGCCATGTACCGTAGAAGGTATATATACGAAAAAAAACTAGTAGATAATTTCGATGGAATTGTCTCTATTCTCGCTAAAATGGGGTGTGTATAGTTTAACTACAAATTCTTTTTTTTATTGCAAAAGCAATTACTATAATTTGTATTTTGATGTAAGAAAAAGAAAAATATTTTCTAAAAAATGGTTACGTTAATGTTCTATAATATTATAAAATATTTTCGCAAAAGATTATTTGCATTTTTTGAAAAAAAAAGTGTAATTGTTTGAGGATGCAGCTTCACTCACCATAAGGAGAGCTGTATATATATAAATATATGTATTTGTTGGAAGGTTTAATACAGAAATGCTAAATGGTAGAGAATTCCTCTATTGAGATCATCAATGGAAGTCTAATAAGGCTAGTCAATTTTTATGACAATCACAGCTGTAAAGTAAATACCTTTTTTTAAACTTTTTAATACCTAAATTATAATATCTTGTTACGAGTTACGAAATTTTCCTGTACTAAAATATATGTACGATAATGAAAACAATATATTTCTCAGAAAAGTTCGAGAACGTTCGATAGGAAAGTAACTTTTTAAGCCAAATCATAAACAAATTAAGTATCTGCCAACGCTTGTTCTTTTGTATATTATATTTTGTGCTTTGTACTTGTATTTGGTACAAATTATTTTATTACGATTTATACACTTTTGCATGCGCTCGAACCAATTCTCGAAACATTTTTTCCACTCTGAATTTGGTACCTCAAAAACATGGTTTTGGAAGGATATAACAGCTTCTTGAGGTGATGAAAATCGCTGTCCATGCATTTTTTTTTGACATCCGGTGACATTATGCTGAATCCATCGGGAACAAATTTTTTTTATAGCTAAATGTTTATGCAAAATAGAATGTACTACAATTTTATGTCTAAAGATGGCTCTACCTCACGGTAAGTCACATGCCGATCCTCTTCAATCATGTTGTGAACAGTATCACGAAATTCATCGCCGACGGAAGCACGACCATGTCGAAATTCTGCAAACTAATTGTAAACAATCTTTTCTGATGGTGATTCATTACCAAATGTTGAAGGAAGCGATTCGAGGCATTGTTGTTGAGTTTTGCCTTACTAAATCGTAAAAAATCATCCAACGAAAACCTTCACGTGAAATTTCCATTTGTTTACAAAACTATTTTTTTTTAAACGCTCACTGTAAAAAAACTCCTCTGCCAATTTCTGAGCTGCTACTGTTTTTACAATAATAAATGTCAAATTTTGCAACAATGGAAATGTCACAACTCAATAGCGCCATCTAGTGATCTATGTAAAAACTTAAAAGGCGGCCCTCGTATAATGTATTTCTTGCTAGAAATTATATTTTAACGTTAGCAAGTTATATACAAGGTACTTGAGAATTTTCTCTTAATATAATTTTTTACACATTACGCCAAGGATGTTTTGCAAAATTGCATAGAAGTATATAAATGATTGTTAATTTTAAATAAAACTTTTTGTTCCACCACCCTCACATACTCATAATAAATGTTGTCTCAGAGTAAGCTTTTTTAGATCGAAATAAAACTGTTCCTTTATGATTTTGTTTTTATTAAATACGCAAAATAAAATGATCAAAATCATTATTTTTTTCTCTGTTCTGATTGTAACATTAAGATAGTACTAAAGAAATAATATCAGCTTCTGATCAATGGTGTCAGTAACTTAAGGAGTAATTTATATTTTTATTTATGAAAAATCATTAGAAGCAACATTTAGATTTGAAAAAGTTAGGATGTGATCATCATCAGCCTTGATCGGTCCATCTCTGAACATAGACCTGCGGTATTTGTCTCCGGTTTTGTCGGCTCTGCGCCCTTCGCAGCCATGATAGTCTCGCTGTTCGTTTGATATCATTTATACCTAGCAAAACGTCATTTATCTTTGTTGTACCCCTTAATATTTCATTTCTCTTTCTTTATCTTAACAAGACATCCCGAATCTGTCTCTTCATAGATCTTTGTGTTATTCTGAGTATTTCTACGATTTCTTCGTTATTGTTCAGGTTTGACGGCCATAAGTCCTTACAGGGAGTATACACGGCTCGAACAGACGGGAACGGAGGCGCAATGGAATATTTTTATTTCTGACCATGCTAGTCCCCTTCTAATTATCTCTTTTGTTTTAATTTCTTTTCCCAACGATATTGTATGTCCTGGAAACATAGTTGGATATGTCTTCTATTATTATATATGGGTCCTTCCTACACATTACTATATTCCCTTATACTGTTGGTGCAACTCCTTAAACACGTGTTCAAGTACCAATGTAAAATATCTTATCTTATACCTTTTTCTCTTTTTATCGGATTTATGATTTCATTGAGTTGTCTTGTAGAAGTGGGGTTTTGGTATATGTATTTCAAATTTTGTATGTAGCAGCTATCAAGTCTTGCGTTCTGGAGAGATTTCATTATCGCACTTTGCTCTGCGGTGTCAAAAGCTTTTTGAAAATCAACCAAAGGTCTAAGTTAAATTCGATTCTTTTTTCTGTTAGACTTCTCCTTGTTAAAAAATAGTCATATGTACTGAACAGTTTTCTAGACTGCTTGTTCTTTTGGCTGGTACTGATCTAGTTTATTGGTAAGTCTATTGGTGAGGTTCTTTGTAAATAATTTGTACATCTGTGATAGAAAGGAGACAGGCCGTTAATTTTGTAACGTAGTTTTCTTCCCTTTCTTATATAACAGTATCGCAACAGCGTTATTCCAGTTATTAGGGATTCTGCCTTGATATATGCGTTTATTGAATAACTTGCATAGCTTTGTCAACAGTACACTTCTGCCATATTTAAACATCTGTGCCAAAACTTTATCATTTCCCGATGCTTTGTTATTTTTCATTAATTTTAAAGCATAACTTATTTCATCTTCTGTGATTTCTGAAAAATTCTCCAAGTCTACATTTAGAGGATGTGATTACTAAAAAATAGTTTATTAAAGTTAGGGAGTCTTGAATTGGCAGCTATAATTTTTTACACTTAGGTAAACCAATAAACAACTCATCTGAACACATTTCCAAAGAATCCCGCACCACCTTCACTATTAACGCAGGTGTGCCCCAGGGCTCCATAATGTCTCCTACGCTCTTTCTCATTTACATTAACGATCTGCTGGAAAAGACCGGGAATCCAATCTACAGCTTTGCAGATGACAGTACGCTTATCTTTTCATTCACTTTGAACGGTCGGACATCGACTACTCTGGCGAATATCTGCAGACCGCAGGAGGTTGTTCAATTTAACAAAGACCTAGTAGAAATTCTATCTTGGGAAGACAGGAACCAAGTGAAATTTAACGCTACAAAAACCTAGGCGGCAGTTTTTTCTAACAAAGTTAACGTTGTTGAACCCGACATAGTCGTGTCGCGGCACTCTATTCCCCTAACATCGTCACTCAATTTGTTGGGCGTTAATTTGGGAGCAAATATGTGCTGGCATGAACATGTTGCAGGCATAGCAGGGAGAGCTTTTCAAAAGTTGGGAATATTATTTCGAACCAGAAAGCTTTACACTCCAGAATAACTGTTAATTCTTTACAAAGCTCAAATTCGACCAACTATGCAATACTGCTCCCTTGTTTGGGGCTCCGCTCCCAAACACACACTGCATTTGTTGGATTCTGTTCCGAGAATAGGTGTTCGTCGGATTGGAGATCCAGAACTGACCGGCGGCCTTGATTCGCTGGAACATCGAAGATCGATTGTCGACTTGAGTCTGTTCTACAAGTATTTTCATAGAAAGTGTTCGAAGGATGTAGCCCGCTTAATTCCTTCCAGAGTGGTGCATGTTAGAAATACACGTCGCGCTAATACTTCACATCCGTATGAGGTTCACCTTGTTACTCCGCGTACAACGCTTTTCAAGCATTCTTTTATATGGAGAACATCATCCCTATGGAATAATTTGCCGAGTACAATTTACAGCGATTCAAGAACAACATGAATCGCTTTTTCCGCACAAATGCTGCTCCTGGAGTGCTTTAGGGACTTCCCTGTAGCACGTGTGCTAGACCCATAAAAAAACAATCTCATGGAAATATGTCTTTCTGTGTATTTGACTAGGTTTTGGATATGTTGTAGTCCTCGTCGTTCTGAACAAATGTCTCCATGGACATAACATGATTCTATGAATGAGTTTCGCGCTACGAGCCTTTCAGTCACAGAATCAGCATATATTTTGAATACTAATATTTCTCCTTATTTATGAGTGATTGAATAGCCTGCGTGCGAGCATAGTTATTCATTTTTATCAAATACTGATAAGAATATCCTCGGACCTGCGGATACAAATTCACGCACGTTATTCAATCACTCACAAATACAGAGAAATATTAGTATTCAAAACATATGCTGATTCTGTAATTGGAAGGCCCTCAGCACGAAATCCATAGAATCATATTATGTCTATGGAGACATTTATTCAGAACGACGTGGACTATAACTTATCCAAAAACTAGTCAAATCCACAGAAAAACATAATCCCATAAGATTAGTGCGGGGTTCTTTGAAGCCATGTTTTCGACGACTTTTATCATAGAATATCCATACTAACTGGTTACAGAACTCACGTGATGGATTTCGAATAGGTGATTTATCTGTACTAAAGTAAAATCTAACGCCAAAATTTAAATCCAATTAAAATTAATATTGTAAAATATATTTATGTATTTATTAAAATACCTTTAAAGATATATAATGTAACGTTTTTAGCATCATATTATCTTTTTAATTGAAATCGTATTATTTAATTTCAAAATAATGAAAGGAGTTGAAATTTATAACAATAAATTCCCTTGAGTAATGAAAAACCTTATTGTCTGTTTTGAGCCTTATCTTTCACAAGAATCCTGTCACTTCTTAACTCAACATTTCTCGCTTTTTACCTGTATTCGTCAAAAATTTAAAAGCAACGATTATTTTCAAGGACGTTTCCTCCACTTGATGCTTTTGTGCAATTTCCAGGACCCTCGTAGTTTACTTTCAAGAAAGTCAGCTATTGTTTCAAGACGCCCAAGATTTATAAATTATTTCTTATTGAGGTAACAAAGAATTTTGTAGAGGGTACATCTAAATTATACATGATTATATGACGTACAGTCGGTGAAGCAAGAATGTGCCCTCTCGTATTTTTGAAAAAATGTGTTTCGAGAAATTTTTGACATCATGAGCATGAAGATGTTGTCGAATGGTCTCATGGTACATATTCAAACCCAATTTTCTTAATTTTGCCGCTCCTTGACGCAGCGTCAATTTCGGGTCCCGTGAAAACAAAGGCACGATTCGTTTTTCAACTTTCGGAATGCCTTTAACTACCGAGCCACGTTTTAGCAAGTTCGTGACATTTCTCGTCTCGTTAAAATGATTCTTCTTGACAAATAACACCGACTTTTTAATATATTTAGTGGCCCGGAATGTTTCATTTTAGGCCCTTTTGGATGAAAACAAAGAAAGACTGCTTCGAACCGATGCGCAAAAAAAAAGGGACTCATTTAGAATTTTATGTGATTTCGACTAAAATTCGGAACCTACTGATACTTTTACTAAAATGCGTCGTAGACAAAGGTTCCCTCTATCGATTGTTGGTTGAATCGCTAGAATCGCATCTACCAAAAATGAATTATCGCGGACAGGTTGTTACTTGACAGACTGTAGTCAGTAAATAATGATTTAAATTTCGCCTTCTACAGATGCTACGGGATGTGCCGCACATCGGCGCTCACTTATCTATTCCAGTTTTCATCATGTATCACAATATAGCTAGAATGCCTTCCTCAGCTTCAATATCGTTGCTGTGTGTATAGTAACGTAGTAGTTTCTTATGTTTCGAAGCCACGAATAATGTCTTCGACCTGGCTCGCGTTAAGTATCGAGTTTTTCTCAATATATGTTCTATGTACGACAGTTTACAGTCCGTCAAGTAAGAAAGCAATCTTGAAAAAATGTGTTTCGAGAACATTTTTTGTCATCAATATATTCTTTGGTATGCCAACAATGGCGCAATTACCTTAGTAAGTTGTCCAATCGTCTGGCATTTTCGAGGCATGCTGCCGATGGGAGGATCCAATCCTCGTTTTTCTTTTACTTTCTTTTAAACCAGCATTTAGCAGTTGGTAACAAGGCTTTCTCCTAAATATCACAATTTTTTTCGCATTTAAATTGTACGTGAAGAGATACAAATTGTCGAACCCTTGTTTGGAAAAGCATCCCCAAACATGCACTTTGATCGGATGTTTGACGGTTCGCTGAACGAGACGATTAATGGCAGTTGTCCAGGTCCGAGGAACCGTCATATATCCCCAAAAGGAAGTTTCGTCCGTGAAGATCACATTGTCCCAGTCACGGTCGATGTTTCATGGGCCCAAGCAAGTCGCTTTGCGACTTGATTTTCGCCCAGCAAAGGTTTCCTCAACGTGCTTCGGAATTTGATATCATGAGCACACATTCAAACCTGATTTTCTTAATTTTGCCACTCCTTAACGCAGCGTCAATTTCGGGTCCGGTGAAAACAAAGACACGATTCGTTTTTCGACTTTCGGAGTGACTTTGCCTACCGAGCCACGTTCTGGCAAATCGTCGACATTTTTCGTCTCGTTAAAATGAGTTACCTACTTCTTCATAAACGATACCAACTTTTTAATATATTAAGTGGCCGCGGGATGTGTCATTCTAGGCCCCTTTGGATGGGAATAAGGAAAGACAGCCTCGAGCTGACGCGTAAACCAGTGACTCAATTTAGATTTTAAGTGATTTTGACGAAAATTCGGAACCTACTGATACTTTTACTAAAATGCGTCGTAGACAAAGGTTCCCTCTACTGATTTTTTGTTAAATGAATTATCACGGATACGTTCTCACTTATACTGTTTCTATATCGTTTCCTTGTAAACTTTCATTATCTGATATCAAAACAGTCAAGGGAATAACATACTAGTTTGACCCTAACTTTCAAATTACCTAAATAATGGTCATAATATCATGTCAAGAAGCTTAATAGCGATGATATCGACGATATTGTTATGCCAAGGTGCTTACTACATTTAACAAGAGCTGATATTTTTATTGACTTCATCTCTGCTTGAGTAAGAACAATTTCACAAAATTTTAAGGAGGCCCAGCACGTTGTTGATTCGAAACAGTAATACATTGAAATATTACAAATATGAATATTTAATTTACACTCAACTGTGGTGACATCAGAGTATTGCATAAACTATTAGTTATATAGCACATTTTTAGCAAGTTTTACTTAAATCTAAGTTACTCCTCTTGTGTTATATAAAGGTAGCATACGGTGAACATGAATAGTAGGACCAAATTGTTACACATTTAATTTAGGTCATCAACCGAGATTATCCCTCAATAGTTTATTACAAAAGCTACTGTCTATTATACCTTGGTATTTTGAGATATCAATCTTAAGTATTTCAGAGGAGATACTTAAGTCTTTCGGAAGAACTCTTTTTTGCACAAATTAATTAATTTTTCAATAACGGCTTTGATGTTCTGCCGCTGATACGAGTCGGTCTCTTGATAAAAGTTTATAACAAAAGAGCCTGAAATAAAGAAAAGGATCTCAAAACAAAGCTGACTTTGTAAGATTTTTACTTACTGCATCTAAAGATAACTGAAAGATTGTTATAAGAAATCGGGAGACCCATATTTGATTTAAATATATGTATATGTATATATATATATATATATATATATATATATATATATATATATATATATATATATATATATATCGATTGCACTCGGCCAAAAGGGCTAATCTGGTTTTCGGAACTGAGTATTTAAAATTTAAGTCGTTTAATAACAAAGAAACTTTGCAAAAAATTTACTATCCTATCGTTGAGTGGGTAACTTGAGTTATATACTACGGTTTAAAGTAATAAATTTTGAAAACATTAAGGAGTATTTATAATTATGACTGAGAAAATATAAAAATGCAAATTGGCCTTTTTGGACTTAGTACTCGAGTATCGATCTTATGATCAAAAGGGCCAATGTGGTAGATTAAGGCTAAACTAATGTTTATCAGGGCCAATCTTCAATTTTCATGGGATAATAATTTGGTGAATAATAAAATTACATAAATAATTAATATTTTCTCGAAGTTGATATTTTTTTAACATGCAGGATGTAATACTAAATTACTGATACTTATTTTCTATCAATTTTATTCGTAAAAGGAATTATAATAATAACGAACATCTTTGAAAATTTTTTTAATTATTATTATTGAATTGCTTATTTTAACTTTGTATTACAAAATACAATAAAAAAAATTAAAATATCAGACGACAATTAAAATTAAAACTTTAAATTTTTCACTTTGCTGTTAAGCGTGTTTCTCATCAGTCTCAATCAGAACATCTGCCACTGATTCCGAATTAGGAAGTGCAAAGTACTCTTTATGATAGCGTTCAGGAATAGCATCCTTGGTGCAGAGATTTATTAGGTCATTATATTTATGCTTTGCCAGAGGCAAATCTTGCAGGTAGGCTAACGGAGCCTCAGTTAAGTCCCAGCACATTTTTTTTGTTTATAGGTCCTGCACACGTACTACAGGGAAGTCCCTAAAGCGCTCCAGGAGAAGCATGTGGGCTGAAAAAGCGATTCAAGTTGTTCTTGAATCGCTGTAAATTGTCCTCGGTGGAAAACACAGCCCTAGGCAAATTCTTCCAAAGGGATGATGTTCTCCATATAAAAGACTGCTTGAAAAGCATTGTACGCGGAGTAACAAGCTGAACCTCATACGGATGTGAAGTATTAGCGCGACGTGTATTTCTAACATGCACCGCTCTGGGAGGAATTAATTTTAGAAAAAACTGCCGCCTGGGTTTTTGTAGCGTTAAATTCCACTTGGTCACCCCAAGATAGAATTTCTTCCAGGTCTTTGTTGAGGTGAACGACCTTCTGCTGTTTGCGGATATTCGCCTGAATAGCCGATGTCCGAGCGTTCATAGTGAATGAAGAGATAAGAGTACTGTCATCTGCAAAGCTGTAGCTTGGATTCTCATTCTTTTTTCTTTTAACAACTATTACTTAGTATATATCACCACTACACCAAACACTTTATTTTTGCACGCGCGTTTCGCTAACCATGTTAGCTTCATCAGGAGCGATGATTGACTAAAGCTAAACTACAAATCTACCCTATTTATACTTAGCCTAACTCTTGAATTACTCAAGCTGAACTAATGACATAGGCAAGGCCCTCAGTTCCGGTCAAGTACCCAGTAGAGGGGACTATAAGGAATAGGCCCTCTGTCTTTATTTAAACTACTTTTACATTTTATGATTTCCATACTTTCATATGCGTTCAACAATAATGTTAAGTATTCACGAATAATTTCGTCTTCAAAGTCATTCATTCTAAGTAATTCTTCGAGATATTGTAAAGTTGGTGGAATTGGCACACTTGGGAACAAAGAACTAACATCAAAAGAACTTAAGACTTCACCTTCATTATGAACTAGATTTTTTGTTAATGATGAATTCTGACGCCAAAGATTCCACATTCCCAACTAAGTCAAAACTATTACTTCATAAGGGAAGGGATTATTGCGGGCATTGGTTACCATAATGGGCCACTCACTCGGAGCGTATACGGTTTTTTTCTTCACCGTTGCCTTTATAACTCAATGTACTGAGTCAACAGTCATCACTGAGTAGCCTACACTCAAAAAATTCAGTGAAATTTTTTTAAAAGCTTTAGCCTGCCTTACAAACTCGGCCAGCAATACAAGCATAGCTGAGTTTTTCTGCTGGCCTGCCAATTATCAAAATACAACACGATTTTGAGCGTTGATCTAAGAGCGTTAAATATTTCTACATGATTGTACAAATTTCACTGCTCCCTCTTTGTCCATCAGTTTCACCCCACATGTGGCAATAAGTCAACCTAGAGCCACTCTCATAAAATGAAAGATTATACATAGCAAATTTTTTGCATAGAAAAAAAGCATACTATTCCCGTGGTGAGTTTTTAGTACCTTTGGAAAGTCGAATGACGTGGTTGGACATTGGCCCTTAGTAAGATACATATCAGCCAAAGTATCATATACAGATAGGCCCTTTCTAGTTTGTAACCTCGAAGCAAAAATCGATTGGCCCGAAAAAACTGCAGATTGATCCTCTTGACGGAACGCAGTCGATATATATATATATATATATATATATATATATATATATATATATATATATATATATATATATATATATATATATATATATATATATATATATATATATATATATATATATATATATATATTAACCTATCCTACAGAAAGGAAATCTTTCCTTCCCGCTCGAACTATAGTCCAGCCGATAATTTAAGAGCAAATAGGTCCTGGCATGAACATATTGCATGCATACCAAAGAGAACTTCTCGTATTAGAAAGCTCTCTCCATAATTAATTCTGTACAAAGTTCAAATTCGACCAACGATGAAATATTGCTCCCATGTTTAGGGCTCTGCTCCCGAACATACACGGCACTTATTAAATTTTATTCAGAAAAGAGCTTTTCGACTGACTGGAGATCCAGCACCAGTAATCTTAATTCCTTTGAACATCGAAGAACGACTGGAGACTTTAGCCTATCTACATATATTTTGTGTTCGATGGATGTAGCCCGCTTAACTCCTCCCATAGATTTTAGTGACAAAAAAAAAATAATTTCTACTCTAAGAGCATTGAAAAGGACATATCACATAATGTATTTGAAGAGTTCTCATAGTAGTTTAGAAACTATACGAGATTTATCAACCCCCTCTTCGTTAATTCCCTTCACCTAATGCAATATGGCACAAAAACTGCAAGTTCCTTCCTTCCTTCAAACCCCGCTAGTTCAGTATACTTACTTATTAATTTATTTAAGTCTATTTGACTTGGCTACATATAGTTGCTTAAAAGGTGCCTTGAAAGTAAATTGTATGTTTCAGCACCTGAACAACGCTGACGGATATAACTGATATCCTCGTCTATATCTGAGGATATACAAAAGGATAGTAATTTCTATTTAGGAGGAGAGGTAACCGATAACAAACTGGAAATTGTATTTATCGTGATCTGAAAAGGTAAGAGTGCAAAAAAAATCCAAAGGAACTTTTTTTCACGAATACGGTACTCCTCTTTATAAGCTAAGCAAAAACAACTCCATAAATACTTGTCTGAAAGAAAACTTTTCTGCATGTTCGCCTTATCCATTTATTTGATACTGGGAATTGTAATCTGTTTTGAAACTTGGTAAAACTTTTAGTATTTAATTCAACTAGGTCAAAGCTCTCGAGAACATCGACGATATTATGCATAACTATTAGAAAATTTATAGTTTTGGTAATTTCGTGTTCTTTTAATACATCTTCGTAGGTTATTAGAAGTTATAAAATTCCAAGATTCCAAATGTGTTTATTTTTAACGAAACATGAGTAAAGTTTCATAAAATAGATATTAATGAAGCTTAAATTAAAGCAAGCTGATAAACCTTGTACTTTACACAAATATTTATTTAGAAATAAAAGCGGACCAAATGCAAATTGGACTTGTGCAATTAGTGTTCCGTACCGTGATTGCTTTTAAAATATAGTATACGTTTTTTTTAGTCGGTAATGTATAATAGTTAAAGCATCTTAGCTACCTAATAGCCAATAAATCAATCTAGCTCAATCTAAAATCTAGTAATGAAGGTGTAAAACAAATATTTACTACCTAAATGTTTAATTGTAGTCAAATAAAATAAAATTATTTTTTCTCTAGCGGAGCGCCGCGCGGTACTGAAAATATATTTATCTCCACCATAATGTCATGAAACCTACTAGACACTGTCAAGGCATATAGTTTTTTTTTATACCAGATAAATTATCAAATGTAATGCACTCGTGATAATTTTCGCTCAATCTACACTTTATAAAGAATATTTTAGAATTTCTTCAAAATTTTTTGATCAGTACTTTTCGAGATAGGTGGGCCCAAGTATTACATCATACATATTTTTAAACGCGTGTTTTCACAAGTTTTCAGTTGATATCCCACTCGATGACCTAGTAAAAAAAATTTATTTCACTTCCGATTTTACCCACCATATACTAGATAAATTATCAAACGTTGAAGCCTCTGGTTGCGGGGCCATTTTTATAGCCTCACGTTGGCGGCGCTATTTTGTATTGCTCCAACTTTCTTTATTTTTAATAAATATTTTATTTATTAAATAGAAGCCGTTATTTGCCCCTTATGTATATCTTAATTTTGAGAATGGATTGAATGGATATTAATACTGAGGAAGGACAGAATTAAGATATCAGCTAGCTCGTTTTTTTTTCTGGAAGTGAACATGGATAAGAGATAATTTTTGTACGTCTTTTGAAAATAGTCTCTATAGTTGTTTAAAGCTTAGTTGTACTGTTTAGGCACCATTCATTTTAGAATAAAAAGAATCTAAGTTCAGCTCAAAAAATGAAAAAATACTGAAGTTATTTAGTTGTTGTAATAAAGTTAATTTACGTACAACCTATACGTCCTGAAAGAAAGAGCAGGAGTTTAGTGAAACGCTACACTTAAATAAAAAAGGGTATATTAGCAAAATAAAAATTCTTCTTCTTATTACACTCTTAAAATACATAGACGTAATAAATAACCTTTTATACTAGGCGAGTGCACACTTTTACAGAGAGTCTCTAAATTAGAATTCTTAAGTTCTTAGTAAATGGCTTTAAAAGACACGATATGAGAGTGTGTAAAATCAGCTTCGCGGATTACACGTGTTGAGTAGTCGTTGGAAACATACGTTGTAGACAGGAAGTGATACACTTAAACTAGTGTACTATTGACTTAATGACTTGCTTCTCTTCGCGGGTTTTCCATAAGCTGATTGGCCTCTCCTGGTGAGATTCTCATTAAAAATATTGTCTCAGCTAATACTCTCCTATTTTCATTTGGGTAGCCAATCGCTTTTTGACCCGAAATGTCTTAGGATGCGCAGAATATTTTAAGATCGGAAAAGGCATCAAACTTGAGATCTAGAAACTACACCCACTTGGTGATAAAAACAAGCCGTTACTCCACTACGGCATGAGGGAAGAAAAAAGCCTACTACTGCTTGACGAAGGACTAAGCTGTTCCTGCATCACGGTGGAAAAAGCCACTACGGCATGCTGGAGGGAAAAGCCCTGAAAAATTCCAAATGGCCGTTTATACATCTTTTGCTCCTTCTTCAAAGTGAAGTCTTTAAAATGGATCACTTCCGGAAAGTAATTTTTAACAAATCAGACTCATTCAATGCAAACGAAATACGTTAGGTCGGCAACATGCGTTACAGTACTGGTTAAGTTACACTGCTCAGAAATTTAAACTCACTGCTTTAAGTTACACTACTCAAAAATTTAAATCACTGCCTAATCAAATATAAAAATGTAATAAAAGATAAATTATAGAAAGAAAAACGGTATTGTAACATGATCTTAAAATCTAGGAAAAAATGAATGTTACAACGTGATGCACTCGTAATCATTTTCGCTGAATCTACATTTTATTAAGAATATTCCAGAATTTTTTCAAAATTTTTTTCTCAGTACTTTTTAAGATAGGGTGGGCAGACAGAGATTTTTCTAAGATAATACAAAGAAAAGTGTGCGCAAGTATTATATATATATATATATATATATATATATATATAAATATATATATATATATATATATATATATATATATATATATATATATATATATATACATATTTTTTTGAACTCGTGTCTTTACAAGTTTTCATTTGACACCCCACTCGATGATCTTCCCCCTACAGGCTAACCTCTTAAGTCAAAATTTATCTTTCAAAGCTACACGGCTCTAATTGGGGCATCAATTCCTATATTTGTGCCAAATTTGTGGCAAATTTCAACTTTATATGTCAAATAGTTTCGAGGAAAATCGGGTGTGACAAACGGACATCCATCCCATTAAATGTTCTGCACGGAACACCAAAAATGCAAAAGTCTAGTTTTCATTTAATAACCTGCCTTGTTAAGCCAAACTTAAGTTTAGGGATCCAGTAAAAACACAGCTTTATAAATATTTATCGGTTTCGAAGGAAACTTTTCAACAAGTTTACCCCATCCATTTATTTTATACCGGTAATTCTAATCTGTTTTGCAAGTTTACTCAACTTTTTAGTCTTTAGTTCAACTAGGTTAAAGAAAATTTAAAGTTTAAGTAATACGATATGTTTTTAATACATAATATTGATGAATCCTAAATTACAAGCAAGCTAATAAAGTTTATATTTCGCATAAAAATTTATTTATAAGTCATCATCATCATCAGCCACTTCTCGTCCACTCCTGGACGGCTTCTCCAAAGCTCCTCCATTTGTTCCTATTCGGAGCACGCCATCACCAATATTTTTCACTTATTCTGCATTTGTCGTCTACCCATCTTGCTGGCGCAATTCCTCGTCCTCGTGTTTGCCTAGACCTAGACCTAGACAAAAGGTTATTTTTGATGTCTATTTATTAGCATTATCTGTTGCGATATATCCTGCCCAACTCCATTTCATTTTTGTACAGTTTATCAAGTAATAATGTGTCCGCCCGTATTCTTGAAAAAATGTGTTTCGAGAAAATTTTTGGGCCATCAATAGATTCTTTGGTGTGCTAACAACGGCGCAACTACCTTAGTAAGTTATCCAATCGCCTCCTGACATCTTCGAGGAGTGCTGTCGAAGAGATTTTCTGTATACTCTGCAAATTTTTCGAATCTCGCGAGACGACTAAGTCAAAGTTCTCAAAGTCTTTCCTTTGAGCTTTCTCTTAACAAGAGATCAAACGTTTTCAATAGGGTTGGCGTCCGGTGATTGTGAGGGCCACTCCAGTATCTTATCATGGCCCCAAGCGAGCCGCTTCGCGACGTAATTTTCGCCCAGCCAAGGTTTCTTCAACATGCTTCAGAATTTGACATTACAAGAAGATGTTTTCGAACGGTCTCATGCGACACATTCAATCCCGATTTCCACAATTTTGCAGCTCCTTAACGCAGCGTCAATTTCGGGTCCCGTGAAAACAAAGACACGTATCGTTTTTCGACTTTCGGGGTGACTTTGCCTACCCAACCAAGTCTTTGACATTTTTTGTTTCTTTAAAATGATTCACCCACTTCTTTATAAACGATACCGACTTTTTAATATATTTAGCGGCCGAGGAATATGTGATTTTAGGCCCCGTTGGATAGAAACAAAGAAAGACTGCATCCTGAGTTATGACACTGGCCTTTTCTCTGACCAATCTGAAAACAGATTATTCACAAAGCTCCCCAAAGGGATGTGCCAGCCAAATTAAATAGTTTTCGTACTAGATTTCGAAGAAGTCGACAGGCTAATCGTCGAACTATCAGCATTACTCAATCATCATAATATGCTAAATCCAGAAGAATTATATCTATAACATTATCACGGAGCTTCCCAAAATTTTTGGTATTGGTTTTTATTTGGTAACATTGTATTGTAGTAGTATCTCTTGATTGTGAGCGGGGGCTTATAAAAGTAAAATATGTAATAAATATAATCTCTACTAAGTTTTATTAATTTAAATTCTGAATAATTTTTCAATTAACTCTATGAAGAGAATTTTTAAAATCTTTTATGTACAGTCGATAAAGTAAGTAAACTTGTAGTCGGTGAAACAAATTTCTTTTTTTTTGGAGATTATTGTTTGCACTCTTGCAAACAATACTTTGTGAGAAGAAATTCATTCTAAGGTTATTTATGGTTAGATAGTACATTATCAAACATGAGTGTTGCATACTCTTCGCGATTCGAGGCTGTGTTCCTATGTAATCATCTAAAATATCCATCAGAATATCAGAACCATTGAAACAAGATATCAAGGTCGCTGGGACCTTGCAATGATGGGCGATTACTACTGGTTCTTGAAGAGAAAAGATTTTACTCCACATAAGAGCAAAAAGTGACTGAAAAAATTAACTAAATATCAAACCTAAGTTGCACAAGTGTGTTATTCAATATTGATTAAGATGTGCATGTTAAATAATTTTTCTTCACTAATGTTATACATTTTGTTCGTAAATTGGAGGAGATTTTATTTTCCCAATAATTCTCAGCATTTTTCTTTAAAATTTTAAAATTTCATATAAAAAAAACAACCATCCATCCTACATATTTTATGTTATTTTTTCAGATTCAGCAGTACAAAATACATAGAAAACACCTATTTTAATTCATGTTACATAATTTTTTTTTGTAGGCCTGTGTAATCGCCTCAGTCCTCAGTCTTTCCTCTGAGCTTTCTCTTTACAAGAGACTAAACGTTTTCAATAGGGTTGGCGTCCGGCGATTGTGAGGGCCACTCCAGTATCTTATTGTGGGCCCAAGCGAGCCGCTTTGCGACGTAATTTTCGCCTAGCAAAAGTTTCTTCAACGTGCTTAGGAATTTGACACCATGAGCAAGAAGATGTTGTCGAATGGTTTCATGGGACACATTCAAACCCGATTTTCTTAATTTTGACGCTCCTTGACGCAGCGTCAATTTCGGGCCCCGTGAAAACAAAGACACGATTCGTTTTTTTTTTTTTTTCGACTTTCGGATTGAATTTGCCTACCGAGCCACGTTTTGGTAAGTCGTCGACATATTTCGCGTCTTTAAAATGATTTACCTACTACTTTACAAACGATACCGACTTTTTAATATATTTAGCGGCCGCGGAATATGTGATTTTAGGCCCTTTGGATAGAAACAAAGAAAGACTGCTTCGAACCGACAAGTAAATAAATGACTCATTTTGGATTTCACGAGATTTCGACGAAAGTGATGAATCGACTGATACTTTTACTAAAACGTGTCGTAGACAAAGCGCTAAAATCGCATCTACCAGAAATGAATTATCGCTGACATGTTGTTACTTAACACACTGTAATTGGTCCGATAGCATCTTTTGTACCCTTTCTGCTTCTTATCTCTTCGTTTCTAATCTTATGTCTGAGAGAAATTCCCAGCATTGTTCTCTCCATGGTTCTTTGCATTATTCTTAACTTATTTGCACTTTTCTGTGTCAGAGCCATAGTTTCGTGTCCGTAGGCGGTCACAGGCAAAATACAAGAATCAAACACTTTTTGAAGAGTAAAATAACAAATTCTATTTTTGGTCAATAGACCTGCGTTTCATACCTAAACTAAAATCTAGAGATTCCGCTAAAAATAGCTTCTTAAATATTTAACGATTTAGAAAAAAAACTTTTCAACAAGTTTGCCCGATCAATTTATGTTATACCGCTAATTGTAATCTCCTTTGCAACCTTGTAAAACTTTTTAGTATTTTCCGCAATTAAGTTTAACTAGGTAAAACCTCTAGAGAACCACGATGGTGTTAAGCTATTAGAGGAAGAAGTTAGTTTACGTAATAAATCTTTATAAATTAGTAGAAGTTCGAAAATAAATTATTTCAAACGTGTTTTTTACATTCCTTGTTAAGAGTATGGTCACCATTGTTACACATAACAGGAATCCTTCTCTGGCACGTTATTGTCAGGTACAGTCTGTCGAGTAAGAACGTGTCCACTATAACTCATTTTTGGTAAATGCGATTCTAGCGATTCAACAAATAATCGGTAGATGGAACCTTTGTCTACGAACCATTTTAGTAAAAGTATCAGTCGATTCTGAACTTTCGTCGAAATTACGTAGAATCCAAAAGGAGTGACTTGTTTGGGCGTCGGTTTGAGGCAGTCTTTCTTTGTTCTCATCCAAAGGAGTCTAAAATGACACATTTTGCAGCTGCTAAATATATTGAGAAGTCGGTGTCATTTGTGAAGAAGTCGGTAAATCGTTTTAACGAGACGAAAAATGTCGACGACTTGCCAAAACGGGCTCAATAGGCAAAGTTACTCCGAAAGTCGAAAAACGAATCGTGTCTTTGTCTTCACGGGTCCCGAAATTGACGCTGCGTTAAGGAGCGGCAAAATTAAGAAAATCCGGTTTGAATGTGTCCCATGAGCATCTTCGTGCTCATGATGTCAAATTCTGAAGCATGTTGACGAAACTTTTACTGGGCGAAAATCACGACGCGAAGTAGCTCGCTTGGGCCCACGATAAAATGAGTGGCCCTCACAATCGTCGGACGCCAGATCTATTGACAACGTTTGGCCTTTTATTAAGCAAAAGCTCAGAGGAAAAACCGCCTTAATTTCTTCAGTATGTTCTGTTTTTTTCCACTTCATTAACAATCTCAAAATCTAAACAATCATCTACTGCACTTCATTTATCATTTTCGGCCTTTTCACGTAATCTAATTTCTTTCTCGGCCTTCTTACTCAAGAATTGAATTGATTAAAGTACATCATCATTATAATACCTCTTACTCTCATTTAATTTTCTGAACATTCTATTGACTGGTAACATCACTTATCGTGTACTGTAAAACACAGACAAGAACAAAAAAACCGCGTTTGCAGTATCTATATACTTAGATCCAAAAAAAATAATTAGAATATGTTTTGAAAACTTATCTTGTTCACTTTTTTTTTATTTTTATATTTAATATTTATATAAAATATGTTAATTAAACTAAGAGATTATACAAATTCAAAACAAATAAAAAGATCTACTAATAAAGAAACTCAAAGAGACGTCTGTGGACACATGTAAAGTAGCAAACAATAAATATATGTATATATATATATATATATATATATATATATATATATGTATATAAATATATATATATATATATATATATATATATATATATATATATATATATATATATATATATATATATCCTGAACTAACCTGAAAAAGCTGGTAACCAATAACGCAAACTTACTCCTTGGAATATCCAGGAGTGCCAATATAAAAGTCAGAAACAATTAATGTTTGCCAGATTCACGATTACAATGGAAATTATAGGGTAACAATGACGCGCTGACGAGGCTTTAATCCTTGGGTATAGCTTAGTTGGACGAGTAGCACATCATTGGTGTTAAAGACAACTTTCACAAAATAAATATTTACGAAATTTAAACTTAGAACAGCCCGATTACATTTCTGCTTGTATATTTTTGTTTCACTATATATCTGACTTAAACTAAAATTTAGAATCTCAATAAAAAAAATAGCGTTCTAAATAGTTACATGTTCTGAAGAAAATGTCTTAAGTTTGCAGTTGCCGTATCCACTTATATTATATTATTAATAACAATCTTTTTTGTAATTTTGCCAAACCTTCAAAGGACCAAGACAGAAAATCAGAAAATTTAATGTTGCAATAGTTTATTTTAGGATTAATAAATATTTTTAGTTTATTCGAAGTTACTACATTTCTTTCAAATGTGTTTTTCTATGGAATATGACCGAGGTTTCATAAGATAATTATTACTAAATAACCGGTCAAGTGCCAGTTGAACTTGCGAAATTAGTGTTCTGTATGTTGATTGCTTTTGACATAACATTTTTTGTTACGGGGGTATAAAATGATCAGTGACTTCACAAAACACACCCTAAAAGTTTGATTCCGATCTTTATTGAAATCTGATGAACTTGAAATGTTTGTGTTTTTTATATACTAGATAAATTATTAAAGATAATGAGCTCGTGATAATTTTCATTCAATCTACACCCTGTGGAGAATATTCTGGAATCTGTTAAAAATTTCTTGATGAGTACTTTTTGAGATAAGGGGGGGACAGCGATTTTTCGCGATTTTTTAAAAGTAATATATAGAAAAGTGTGCGCAAATATTACATTATATATATTTTTGAACTCGTGTTTTTACAAGCTTTCATTTGACATCTCACTCGATAAACATCTATTTTACATCTTAAGTACTAATATTAAATAAAAAATTTTTGTAGTTCTAATAATGGTTTAAATACAGTAATCCGAAACGTAAACCAAAACTAATCTTGTTTTATTAAATTGACCGCAAGACCAAGAACAAAAAATTGTCTTAAATTCGTATATAAATATATATATATATATATATATATATATATATATATATATATATATATATATATATATATATATATATATATATATATATATATATATATATAATTTTATATAAATTTATTTTCGGTTCAGAATACTTTCCTTTTAAACTTAAACTAAAATCTCGGATATTAGCAAGAAAACAACTTCATAAACACTTACTCGTTGAAAAGAATACTTTTCCACAAGCTAAAAGTTGCAGGAATTTCTTTTGTAAGTTTGCTGAACAATTTAGTCATTTTGGCAGTTAAGTTTAACTAGGTAAAAACCTCTCAAGAACCACGATGTTGTTATGCATAACTATTAGAAAATTTAAAGTTTTGGTAATTTGGCTTACTTTTACTAAGTTTTTGTAGACTATTAGCTAGAAATTTATATATATATATATATATATATATATATATATATATATATATATATATATATACATATAGAGTGTTCTGAAAATGTTTGTTTAATAGTTATATATATTGTATAATATATATAACTATTAAAAAATTTAGTAATTTGGCTTCCTCTTACTAAATTTTTGTAGATTATTAGGCAGAAATTTATATATATATATATATATATATATATATATATATATATATATATATATATATAGCGTTATGAAATTTGTTTTAATATATTGAAATGGAAGACTGGTGGGGTCGTATAGAAACACACACAGTACTTTTTTTAAATTTACAATTTTGAGCAAATAAGACACAAGGTCAAATCTGGGTTTTATCACCAAGCCAACCCACACGTGTCATCAGGTCAATGGCATCTATTGGACCAAAAGAGACGAAAATTAGATAAGGAAATTTTCTAGTGTTGCCAAATACACGATTGTAGTTTTAAATTTCCACATTCCACACATAATAAATTAAAATAATAATAAATAATACGGATACCTAAAAAAAATAATATTTAATTTTAATAAAGATAATCTGATAATCTCTTATCTATTGTTTCAAAAGACATATAAGGTGCGAAAAGATGTACGTTTACACATCTTCCAGGTTATTACTTCTTGACAGCTAGCGTTGACGTTTCAGTTCGCCTTATATGGTTGGGCCAAATGGAACCAGAATTTAAGAAATGTTATTCTAATAACAATTTCAAGGGAAACACCAAAATGTTAAGCAATTTTTTGTGGCAAATTCAAAGTTTTTTAATGACAGAGAAAAATTGAGACGTATCTCCGACAATATTAACTTGAGAGGTGGAGTAATTTATTACTAATTACTTACTTTGTTTCGTTCTCAAATTTGTAATAAAATGATCAGTTATTGACTATATACCGTTTAAAACTTTTGTTTTATTTTTTAATTATTTAAAACTATTATTTCGTGTAAAATAAAATAATATCAACTAAAAACAAAACAAAGTAATTATTATTTTTTTAGTATGTCCGTACAATTGAATATTTCCTTTAATTTAATTATTTTTATAAACATTTCGTTATTTATATACTGTCACTAAATGCAAATCGAATTAATTTTATATTTGTTTTCATTTTCTATAGACTACATGTACTATTGATTGTAACTTAATCACTATCTAATTAAAATGTTATATTCAGAAAGGTTTTACTTTGTGAAATTTAGTTAAGAATCTTCGTTCTTGACAGGGGTGCGAGGCACTCATATGTATATATATATATATATATATATATATATATATATATATATATATATAAATATATATATATATATATATATATATATATATATATATATATATATATATATATATATATATATATATATATATATATATATATAAACCCATAGAATTTCTCCCACCTTAAGCTTGATACATTGAATACCTCTTGAGATATGTTAGTGAGTAATTATACAATTTAGCGTCTTGACCCCTAGGTAACCTCTTATTCTAAAATCATTAAAAAATAACAAAGAAATATACATAAACAATTTGTTCCACCTTAAATTGTAGGCTCTACTCCTTGAGATGTTTTAACTGGTGATTATACATCTTTGCGTCTAGAAAGCTTTATAACGTTGTAAACTATCTTTATTTAAACATTTTTAAAAAATTATGAAGAAACATAGTCGCAGAACTATCTCTATGGTAGGGATAACGTATTTGTCAACTGAAGGTGCAAGAAATTCTGTATGTTTTAATTTTATGAATAATTTTCCAATTAGGGTAGCTTACCCCCTTACCATGGATTCAAAACGCGAAACTGTATAACCACTAGCTAAAATGTTTTAAGAAGTACCCCTTATTCCAAACTCAAGATAAAACTAATTTTTTGTGCACATTTTTAAATGATATTAGAATTGGGGTGGTCGACAGTCTTATCAAGGGTTCAAGACGCTAAGTTGTATAAGTTCTAGTTAAAGTAAGTCAGGAGATATACAGTCAAACTCGTAAAGTCCCAGTACTTAAGGGTTCTGAAAAAAACTTTTTAAGAAGTTTTAAGTTGCACTATCCACTCATATTATACCGATAATTGCAATCTCCTTAGCAAGTTTAACTAGGTGAAAGTTCTCAAAACTAGCGGTGATGTTATGCATAACTATTACAAAAATTTGAAGTTTTAATAGTCTGGTTTACTTTTAATATATTTATTAAGATTTAAGATTATTAAAAGTTAGACAATAAATTATTCCAAACGTGTTATTTTATAAAGTATAGCTGGTTTTTCATAAATATTAATGACACTTTAGTTTAAAGCGAGTTGTTACTGTGTGTGCCTTATATAAATTTGAAAATTGGTTGTTTGAAACTTTGAACTTGAAATACACAAGAAGCTAATTTTTATTCGCTGTTACTAGTCCAAGATCTGAATTTTCCGGGTAATTGAGAATCGAATCAATAATCAGATAGGGAATATTCAGACTATTGGGCGAACGAATTTGAAGTCTAGCTTCTTTTACTTTTTTTTTAAACTTGTACACTTAAATTTTCACTTTATTGACGTTAACTGTATGTTAGCAATCCCACGACATGTTTCGTAGCTTTGTTACTTCATCTGATGTATGAAAGTATATAAACTAGAGTTAACACATTTGGTCTTTATATAAAAACCTTATGGAATTTCTAAATTATAATTGATCTTATATTATTATATGGCCTATTATTCTAACGGTTTAGGTTAAATTCATAAGTTTAAGAAAGGGGGATTTGTTTATTTCCATTGATGGTTTAGTAAATTGTTTATCTTTTTTCTATTGTTATTCTCTAAAGAGTCTAGTAAATTCCGCTTTTTTACCTTTATTTTCCGTGTGAAAAATGCTAAAGATTTCATTGTTAATGTGATTATTTGTTAATAGATGGTCGGCATAAGCTGAGTTGTTTTTGTTATTCATCAAATTTCTTTTATGTTCTTTAATTTTAGTTTTATACAAATACAAAATCGGAAGAAGATCTACAGAAATATAAAGAGAAAAATGCAGAAATGAGAAGGATGATAAACAAAGAAAAGAACGAGAGATGGGAAAAAGCGTACGAACATGTAGAACAGTATATAGAAAGAACTAGAAGCACAGAGTCGTGGAGAATAATTAAAGCATTAAGGACCAACAATCGAGAGAAGACGTATATAGAGTATATCTCAGAAAGCGAGTGGAAAGAATATTATAAAAAACTGCTAACAGAAGACAGACAAGAATTCCAAGAAGAGAATCCTGAAGAAGAGCAGAATAAGGAAAAAAAAAAGAGATAGATGAAGAAGTAAAGAAGACAATAAAAATACTCAAAAATAATAAATCTGCAGGGCCTGGAGGTGTGGTAAACGACATGATTAAGTACGGGTCTAATAAATTACATCGAATGCTGAGAAACATGTTCCACAGAGCAATAAATGGAGAAAAAATACCACAGGAATGGTCAAAAGCCTATATAGTATCTATATTTAAAAAGGGAGACCGCAGAAAATGCACCAACTATAGAGGCCTAAGCATAATATCGAGTATGGGGCGTTTATATGGAAAAATTATTAAAAATATCATAGAGGAAAAATTGAAGAAGACCAAGCAGGATTTACGGCCGGAAAATCATGTATAGACCACATACTATCAAACAAACAATGGAAAAAAACTGCCAAAGAATAGAGAAGTTCATCTAGCCTTCATAGACATAAGAAAGGCCTATGACTCAATACCAAGACAAAGATTATGGAACGCAATGAAAGAAATAGGCATTAACAAAGAACTAATATACGCAGTAAAAGCTCTCTACGAAAACAACACAGTGAACATAAAAATAGGACATAAAATAGGGAAGATATTCCAAACATCAAAAGGCCTATTTTAAGGATGCTCTACATCACCAATACTATTCAAAATATACCTCGAACAAACATTAAAAAAATAGAAGCAAAAACATAGTGGAATGGGAGTCCCAATAAGAGAAGATTACTCTAAGTTTCGCAGACGACCAAGTAATCATAGCGCAATATGAGGAAGACCTCAGTTATATGGTAAGAAAACTGAAAGAAGAATACACTAAGGCAGGATTAGCAATAAACTTTTGATAAAACGGAATATCTAACAACAAAGGAGGGAAATATGGAAAATCTAGAAGCCGATAATAAAACAACAATCAAAGGAACCGATAGATTTAAATATTTAGAAACCATCATTTCAAAAAACGCAACATCAGAAGAAGAGATCAAAGCCCGATTAAGACAAACGCGGACATGCATAAGACAATTAAATTTGATCTTATGGGACAAACACATTACAAAGAGAAACAAAACACGCATATACAAATCAATAGTACAAGGCATAATGACATACGGGTCAAAAACATGGATGATCAGCAAAAGAAATAAATCTAAAATTAACGCAGTAGAAATGGAGTGTTGGAGAAGATGCAGTAGAGTGACATGTATGGAGAAAATACCAAATGAAGAAATAAGAAGCAAAATGAACATCAAAGAGAACGCAATAAACACCATTGAAGAAAAGCGATTAAAATGGTATGGACACATAAGACGGAGCGAAGATAATAGGTGGATAAAGAAAATAACGGAGTGGAGCCCTATAGGGAGAAGAAAAATAGGAAAACCCAGACGATCGTAGAGAGACGATGTGGATGAGGCTATAGAGGACAGGGGTCTAACAGATGGAGACTGGGAAGATAGAAACGGATGAAATCAAAGACTGATAGAAGGAAGACAGCGTCAGCTGTAGAAAATCCTTGATATACATAATTTTAGTTTAAAATTTCTTTCCTGTTTGGCCTATGTAACCTTTTTGGAATGAACTACAGTCTAACTTATAGACGCCGCTCGACTGATGTTCACTTATTTTATCTTTGTTGTTTCTTATATGTTTCCCTACTGTGTTGTTAGTTTTGAATGCAACGTTGAGATTGTTTTTCTTTAATATAGATGTAATTTTATTAGAAGTATTTCCGATGTATGTAATTGATTTATAGTTTGTTTGTTTAATTTTAGTTGTCAGATATATTTGTGATATTACTTTTTTTCTTTAATTTGCTATTGAGAATATTTTGAATAATGGTTGGGGACTATCCGTTATTAACTGCTATCTTTTTAATAGTGTTCAATTCTTTCTCAAAGTCTGTTTCATTCATTGGGATGTTTATTAGTCTATGAATCACTCTGTAGTAAGCTGCTACTTTGTGGGAATGCGAGTGTAACGAGTGGTTGTGAATGGTCGTGTCCGTGTAGTGTAAATTCTATATTCTTATGTATAGTATATATATTCTAAAAAAATCTTGACGTTTATAATGGTACATGCTTGTACCATTATAAACGTTTCTTGAATAACTGATATTCCATTAATTTCTTTTCTATATTGTTCATAAATATCTCCGCCAAAGAGGGCTCAGAGGGCTTCCCATAATGAGTTCTTCTCTGGCGGAAAAATATTCTTGATGAAATTGGAAATAGTTTTGATTTATAGGCTCTTAAGGCAGTGCTTATTTCAAGGAAATTAATCAGATTTGTGTAGTTTTTGAGTAGCATGTCTTTTATAATTTCAATTGCGTCCGTGGGGAACAGATTTTTTACGTCGAAGGAAATTAATTTTGCGTTGTTAGGTATTAGTGTTTTTAATTTTATTGATTAGTTGGAGAGAGCTTTTTATGCTAAAAGGCGATTTGCACTTTCATTTTTCCAGGACAATATCAATCAACTTTTTGGATATATTTTTCTCTATTAGGTCACTTCAGAGATAACAAGGATAAAGTCGACTGGTAGATTTCAGGAATTTGGATTGAATATACCTATTAATTTATCTGTTGTATTTTTTAACTTACGACAGACGAATGGACAGACGGAAAATATAAAACCAACAGTGCTAATGAAATCGAGAGTTGTAGAGCCTATCAGTAGTTCAGGTTAGTCTTGTCATTTTTGTCATCGAAATTATGAACTGTTTTGGATTAACGTGAAATCAGAAGTGTGCATCTTTAGGTAGTATGAACAATACGAAACTGGAATTGGAAATCAATTTTCGGGCCGAGATGAACAGACCAAGTAATATTAGAAGCTGCTTAAAAAAGACATCAATGACCACTATGTCACGCACCCACTTAGTAACTGAGTTGCCATGTCCTGATGTTCCTATACATAACATCCAACAAAGCTTGTCAGCTAATTGCCTCCTTATTTCTCTTAAGGATACTACATATTTTAGTCAAAATAACAAGTGATTATCGCATTTCGTAAGGCTAAAATCTATACCGATTTAGTTATATATATATATATATATATATATATATATATATATATATATATATATATACATATAATATTTTCTAATTTAATCTAGTATCCAACTTTCATGCAGAGTACCTTCCAAGGAAACGATCAGATGATAATTTTAAAATGCAAGAAAATTTATTTCACTAGTTATATTGTGCATTATTGTATATGTCTTTAAGGGAATTTTGTTACATTGGGTTAGACTCTTAATAGCACTTAGATTAAATTTTGGAACTATGGCAGCTTTGTAATATCAACCAATTCAGTCAATCAACCAAGTTGTTACAGTACAATCTGTCAAATAAGAACATGTCCTTGAAATTCATTTTTGGTAGATGCGATTATAGCGATTCAAAATCGGTAGAGGGAATCCTTTTCTACGACGCACTTAAAAGTATCAGTCGATTCCGAACTTTCGTCGAAATCACCTAAAATCCAAAATGAGTCACCTCATTGTTTGCGAGTCGATTCGAGGCAGTCTTTCTTTGTTCCCATACAAAGGAACCTAAAATGAGAGATTCCGCGCCGCTCAATATATTAAAAAGTCGGTATCGTTTGTGAAGAAGTTGTAACGACTTGCCAAAACGTGGCTCGGTAGGCAAAGTCACTCCGAACGTCGAAAAACGAATCGTGTTTTTGTTTTCACATACCCGAAATTGACGCTGCGTCAAGGAGCGGCGACATTAAGAAAATCGGGTTTAAATATGTCCCATGAGACTATTCGACAACATCTTCGTGCTCATGATGTCCAATTCCGAAGCACATTGAAGAAACCTTTCCTGGGCTAAATTCACGTCGTGAAGCGGCTCACTTGGGCCCACGATAAGATACTAGAGTGGCCCTCAGAATCGCGGGAGGCCAGTTTTATTGAAAACCTTTGCTCCCTTGTAAAGAGAAAGCTCAGAGGACTTTGACTCAGTTGTCTCGCCAGATTCGAAAAATTTGGAAATGATTGCCGCGCGAGTATGCAGAAAATCTCGTCGACAGCATGCCTCGAAGATGCCAGGCGATTATTGATGCCAGAGGCGACTGAACACTTAGGTAATTGCGCCATTGTTAGCAAACCAAAGAATACATTGATGGCATAGAATGTTCTCGAAACACATTTTTTTAAGCATACGAGCGGTCACGTTCTTATTTGACAGACTGTATATTTTATGAGTAATCTCTTTTTTAATGTATTTTACTCGGTTTTCTTTCCATTTTACAGCTTCACAATTCGCGCCAAAATATATTTTATTCGAAAAAGTAAATAATAATCAAGGGAACTAGAAGTATATTAAAATATTTTATTTTTACTTATATACTTTTTAATGGGACTTTTAACGTCTCACGTCTGACACTAGAAGTATTTTTAACTCCATTACCAAAAGGAACTTTTTTGTAGGGCACGTTTTTCATTTGGAGATAAAAAGTATTCTATTACACCCTAAAGTCAGCATCGTGGAGATATTTTCGGCTGATAGATTGCCCGCACATTAAGGAACGTCTTGCAAACTTACAAATAACATTTAATTGTGAGTTCTTTGCGTATTCTTTAATCAAGAAGACATTTTGTGTTAAACATTGAAACAGAGTATATAAGGAATAAAATGATTATAGCACACTGTCTACTACTTTCTCAGATTTTATACAGTATTTTTATGCTAAGACAGTACTTTTCAATAGATTTATTCAGTCAAACAAATTGTATACGAGTTTCGTTTTAAACTTCGTCGTATGACGAACTTCTCGGTCGTTGATCCGATTTTAAAGTTTAACTAACGAGAAGAAGGGTGTTTTCTGGTGAAAACCAAAGTAAATTGGCACCTAGGTTTTATGCTACGAGGGTGAATTAATAAATCTAGCACATTTCTACGAAATGGCGGGAAATTTTGTTAAGCGGCATGACCGTTAATAAGGGTAATTCTTGTGTTCAAAGTTTCAAACAGATGCAACGCGCAGTTGTATGTTGGCTCTGCTCTAGCATTCAAAACTATTTATTACTAGATAAATGAATTTAAATGTCACCGTAAGAGCACTTCAGATGCTGCACATTCAGGGCGTCTGATTAAGGTTTCTTCTGAAGAAGTGGTCGATAAAATTTAGGGTATAGTAATAGAAGATCGTCGCATTAAGCTGAGATGGGAGGCATTTAATATGAACGGGTACATAATATTGAGCATGAAGTTCCAAAAATTAAAAAGCTGTGTGCGTGATCACTTCAGATCAAAAGCACACGAGGAAGGACCTTTCCAAAACGTGTTTGAAAGAGTTGCGGAGCAATCGGAAAGACTTGTGGCGTTGTTTTGTCACTGTATACAGAACGTGGATCTACCATTATATCCCGGAGATACAAGGGTAGTTAAAACAGTAGGTTGGCGAAGGTAAAAGTGCGCCGAACAAAAGCTAAAACAGTTTAATCGGCGGGAAAAGTGATGGCAACGATTTTTTTGGAATCACAGGATACCGTAATAAGTGACTATTTGGAAATGGGTTAAACATTGACTGGCGCTTATTATGCAAGGTTATTCGATCGTTGGCATAAAGAGTTTATGCAGAAGCGACCAAGAGTTGCAAGCAAAAAAATGCTCCTTCACCAGGATGATGCTCCTGCTCACACATCAACCATTGCAATGGCAAAAGTGCACGAGCTGGGCTTCGAAATTATTCCCACCCGCCCTATTCTGCAGATTTCTCAAGAATTAGCTTAGGGGGAAGATTCTCGCATCAAAAGAAGTGGTTACCTATTGTAAATGAGTGTTAAGTCTATTTTTTTCTGAGGGAATATAAAAAATGAAATCTCACTGGAACCAATGTATTAAGCTCAATGAAGATTATATTGGGAAATAAATTTGTATTTTTGCAAAGAAATGTTATCTATATTGTTTTTTACGAGAATTTTCAATCCACGCTCGTATATTTTACCGAATTTCAAGGGAAAAAGTGGCAAATCCTAAAATTATTGTTTGCTCTTGCGATATTTCGCTGCAGGTGGTATATTTAAGAGCCAGAAAAAAATCATTTGTATTATTAGAACATATGCGAAGTGGAGCTTGATATACCACAAATAGAACGTTCAACCCGAATATTAATCATAGTAACCGCTAAAGACTAAAACTCTAAGGCTATATTCTCGACTATCCAAAGATTTTACTGAAATGCCACGAAATTCATAAATGTGTAAATGATCTTCGAAAGTTGCTGGAGCTCTTACAAAGTACAACATAGAATATGATTTGCTTTGCTTGATATTGTTTCAAAAAGATACATACATTTTAAAGAACTACAAAAAATATCGTATATATTAATAATCCATTAGGTTGAGTATATGTAATTTGAGACAGCTACACATACAACATAAGATTTAAATTTTAAAACTCGTCTAATTGACAAGTACAAAAGTAGGCCAAATAAATCTTGAAGCTATGCAACAGACTAAGATTATTTACTATTCTTTCTAAATGTTTCTTTGATGACAAGGATAATACAACCTATCAAAAACAAAAGATAGGTGACAGATATGTGCTTTGTAATGAATTATATTGGCAACAATCCAATTGGTGTCTCAGGAGACTGACGTCACGATCTTTTGAAAATTTGAGTGTTACATTGGTCTACAGGGAATTATTCTACACTTCAAACATTTTTTTTTGGAGTTCACTTTATCCCTTTCTCGAAAAAATTTCAAATTATTTTTATATTTTAGAAAAAGGATAAATATTTACAAGAAAATTAACACAAACAATGTTTTTATTTTATTTACTTATTTATTCATTTATTTATTAACGGCGTTGCCCCAATTTACACAATTATAAACATAATTAAAACAACTATACATAATAAAAATCATAAACATACACAGAAATCAAGATTACAAGATCATTAAAACTAGTTTCGCAGCAAGCAAATATCACAACTTTTTAACAATTACTTTAAAACTATCAATGGAGCCATTATCCTAGACATGGGTCTATAATAGCCATAATTAGTCGCATGATAGGAAATACCAAACAGGTCTCTGCCTCTAGTGCGTCGAGAAACATTAAATGTTAACTTGTCCAAGAGATAGAGACAATCAACCAGCAAATTTATTATCTTAAAAGCCAGAAGCAGGTCACAATGGAGTCTTCTAGTCTCCAGAGTCGAAATACTCAAAATGTTTTTGTATGTAAGTTATATTTTAGGAAGCTTTCTAACCCGACAAATAAACCAGAGAGATTATTTTGCCACTCTATTTATCGTCTGGATAGTGTTAGCTAGGACCTACAACTTAACTTGTGATCCAAACAACATGACTAGCAGCCGCATTTACATTCTTGTTCTAGGTTGTTTACTCTGCATGAATCTCGACGTATGCCAACCTGCTCCTACCGTCAGTCTTTCCGGTTTTAAGAGGCCCTTCGTCAACAATATGTGGCCGACAGTTTTACCGGTGTCGATCCTCAACTCATCCAAATCTGATTTCAGAAATATATCTCACATAAGAGCATGACAAGAAGGATATCCTTTTTATTGTCAGTCCCTTTTCACCAACAACATACATTGACAGCAATGTCGGCTTTGTGTATGGGACTTTATTAAATAAACTAAACAAATAAGTGTACGGCTGTAAGCTAAAACTATACTACGGAGTTAGGGCTTCTGTAAATATAGATGCTTGATATACGAAATATCGGACGAAGAATATCGGTAAGTCTTGCTCTTGCATTAAAAGTATGAAAGTTCAAGAATAAGGGACAATAGAAGCTTACCGTCTATCCATTACATAACAATGCTAAGTTTCGCTCTATTTCAGATCTTATAAGCCAGCCTAAGTGAAGAAGGAATCGTCACACAATCACAACAGCAGCAGAATGTTCAAAAGCATGTATCTAAAGATACCAGCAGCTAATGAACCTTAGCATCATTTGATGTGAACCGCCAAACCCTTAATCCAAATCATTTCGAACCAGAAAGCTTTACACTCCACAACAACTGTTAATTCTTTACAAAGCTCAAATTTGACCAACTATGGAATACTGCTCCCATATTTGGGGCTCCGCTCACAAACATACACTGCATTTGTTGGATTCTGTTCAGAGAAGAGCTGTTCGTCTGATTGGAGACCCGGAACTGACCGGCGGCCTTGATTCGCTGGAACATCGAAGAACGGTTGGCGACTTGAGTCTGTTCTACAAGTATTTTCATGGAAAGTGTTCGAAGGATGTAGGCCGCTTAATTCCTCCCAAAGCGGTGCATGTTAGAAATACACGTCGCCTGGTGCGTCACATCCGTTTGAGGTTCAGCTTGTTACTCCGCGTATAACTCTTTTCAAGCAGTCTTTTATATAGAGAACAATAATAGGGATAAGGAATAATTTGCCCAGCGCTGTGTTTCCCACCGAGTACAATTTACAGCGATTCAAGAACAACGTGAATCGCTGTTTTTTTTTTTTTCCGCACACATGCCGCTCCTGGAGCGCTTTAGGGACTTCCCTGCAGCACGTGTGCTACACCTATAAAAAAAAGAGCAAAGTAAACGGTTAGGAAAATAAATGTGCGTATTTTTGTAGATATTATTCCACTATGAAATATTTAACGGAAATAATAAAAATAAAAGAATAATTTAAGC
This sequence comes from Pachyrhynchus sulphureomaculatus, assembly GCA_019049505.1. Taxonomy (NCBI): domain Eukaryota; kingdom Metazoa; phylum Arthropoda; class Insecta; order Coleoptera; family Curculionidae; genus Pachyrhynchus; species Pachyrhynchus sulphureomaculatus. Next base: position 164,974,493 of record CM032454.1, on the reverse strand, counting down.
TGGGACACTGGCGACCCTGGTATACAGACCAAAATTAGTAACTTACTTCCAATTTTCGAGAGCTACTAGGATTTGAAGAAGGCTCTTACTTCCAACCTCCCATTAAAAATATATTTCTACAATTACCATACAGATACAGACGTACTTATATTCCTAATATAAAACTGCTAATCCTGCTAATTGTTTTCGTTTTTTTTTTAACTTAATGCAAATAAAATTCGATTTTTTAATGTCAGAAATGCCTTTGCAGTACTTTTACACTTAATTTAAAAATATTAAACGAATTTTAAATGCATCTAAATTGACGAAAGTTTTACAGTGTAACAGCATTTATTTATAGGAAACTCTTTGGACAACAGAAAATAAATAATACACTGTATCTATTTTATATATTTTGTTATTGAGGATGTTTATATGTTTGTTGAATATTTTTTACTTAGACATAGTCTTTGTCACGTGTTTGTCTTTTTAATTTTTAATATTTTTGTATCTGCATTTGTACCTGTTTTAAAATTGTACTTCAATGGGGTTTCCCGTAAAATTTGTATAAATAAATAAATAAATATAAAATATAAATATAAAAATATTTCATTAAAAAAAATTGTTTTCACGAGGATAAACGGCGCAATAGAACACTTTTATCCCAGAATAAAAAACGTGCTCGTTAAAAACCTTCGGGTAGGAATATTTAAAATGATTGCTAATTTTCATAATAGACGTTCGAAATTAATGTGTCACGTCTTATGGTCTTCAAGGTAATTTGATTTTTTTTTAATTTATGCGATTTTACGTCAGAAAACTTATAACAATGTAGTAGTTCAGAGCAGTTAAACTTTTTCAAGATATTTACTTCTATACATTGTGTAAGGCTATTATAATTTAAGTGATGCGAGAGATGTGACTTGACTGTTCTCCGTAGGAGACCAATAACAGCGGGACTGAAAAGTTTTTTTTCTAGCTGCAAAACTTCTGGGTTTAAAATTTTATTATATCCATGAAGATTCCATTCATCAAATACAGTTCAACGTACCATCATCTTTACGTTAAGCACACATGCATAGAGCAAGATCAGAATTTCGTGAAAACTAAAAATAAGTAAAAAATTTCTGGAATAATTTTCAAACAAACCAGTTTTGCAAAAAGTAAAACACTACTTAAATTTCCACTAAATTTTTTATTTTTAACACCATGACTTGTTTTGCTGTACGACAGCTCCTTTAGATTGTTTGTTGCATACTTGTAACAAACCATCTGAAGAAGCTGTCGTATAGTGAAACATGTCGTGGTGTTAAAAATAAAAAATTTAGTGGAAATTTAAGTAGTGTTTTACTTCTTGCAAAACTTCTAATTATGGATTTCCACCAAGTATCGGCTGAATCAATTCAAGTTTTAAACAAATCTTCAAATATTTAAATTTTTTGTTGATGTTAATTACATCGTAAAAAAGGTTTACAAACAATACAAGATATTTTAATAAGTTACAAACCTAATTCTTTTTTCTATGGATTTCTAAAGTTGCAGTGTGCACAGAGAAAATAAATATATTTTGGTGAACTATAAATTAAATATTAAAAGTAGTCAATATAGAAATTATTGTTTATAATTAAGATAGCGTAAAGTATATTTTGGATAAATATTTGCACACGAAAAAGCTATGTGCCTGATGGATGTCGCGCATTCTCACGCTGTTTGACATTATTTCGGCGTAATCCAAAGTTTTTGCATCAGTTCGTAACAATGGACGAAACATTAATCCACCACTACACGCGTCAGTCCAACAGGCAGTCCGCAGAGTGACCGGAACCGGATGAAAACAAATGTAAGCGGCCCAAAACACAAACATCACCTGGAGAGGTTTGGGCAAGGATTTTTTGGAATAATACTGATTGACTATTTTGAGAAGGAGCGAACAATCACCGGAGACTATCACGTTGATTTATTGGACCGGCTGAATGGCGAAATCAAGAAAAAAAGGCTCATTTAACGCACAAAAATGTTTTGTTTTACCAGCTCACAACTCCATAAAATCGATGGTGAAATTGGAGCAATTGCGCTATGAATTGCCTTATCATCAACCGTATTCACAAGATCTGACCCTCAGTGATTATTACCTTTTTCCAAATTTAAAAAGGTAGCTCCAGGAAAAAAGATTGGGATCAAATGAAGAAGTCAAATGAAAGACTAATGCTTATTTTAAAGAGTTCGACAACTCATATTTTATGGAAGGTATCCGAGAATAAGTGTATTGCTCTTGAAGGAAATTATGTTGAAGAATAAAATCGATTTTTGGTAAAAACATCGTTTTTTCTTCAAAAGTCTTGGGACTTTTTACCCCATATAGCTAATATAGGGCAATAAAATTCAATTATTTTATATTTGGTTGATTTAAAGAACGATAAGATTTATTTCTCCCACATTCTTACAGGCAACGAGACTAGGGTGTTCTATTGGAATCCTTCTACGAAGCAGCAGTCGATGTGATGGGTTTATAAGGACTTCAAAGTGAAGTGAAATCCCAGTTGTCTTCTGGAAAGTTGAGGTCGATCTTCTTTGGGACTGCAAAGAAATTTCACTTATCGAATATATAGAAAAATTGTCGACAATTAATGGAGAGGTTTATGCAAGAACGATCCAATATCTGGAACAGGTCGTTATAGAGAAACGTCCAAATTCATAGAGAACCAAAATTTTACTGTTACACAATAACTGCAGAGTCAACAATTCTCGCACAGTTCAAGCCATTACCGAAAATTTTGCATTCCCTAAGTTACAATATCCACCCTACAGCTCTGATTTAGCTGCCTGTGAGACCTGCTAGACTTGGAGTTGTATTAGGTAGTAAGTAAGTAAAGAAAGATATTTTTTGAAGCCTTGCGAGTTTTCCTTTATTGCTAGGTCTCTCTCTCTCTTCCAATCCTTTCGCCCCAATAGGAGTATCGATAACACTATGCAGTTGCTGCCTCAACAGTCAATCTCCAGGCATCTCGACCCTACGCAACCTGACTTGACTCGTGCATTCCCATACCAAGGAGAGATTTTACTTGGTTGGACCATCTTGTCGGAGACCGTCCTCTTGATCTTCTACCTTCTGCCTTTCCCGCTACTACAAGCTTTTCCATGGCATTCACTTTCCTTATTAGGTGACCAAAATATTTCAGTTATTGTCTATTAATTCTATTTGAAAGTCAGCCATTTATACTAAGCTCTTCAAGAATATAAACATTAGTACGGTGTTCGGTATATGGTACTCTGAGAATTCTTCGATATGCCCAGATCTCAAACGAATCGATTCGTCTTTTGTCAACTTGTTTAATGCTCCATGTTTCCGATCTTTAAGTTGCTATGTTGAATATAAGACTGGATAGCAATTTTAATTTCTGTATTTTTTGTGACAGCTGGATCTTTCTAGACCTTAATGAGTTTGATCGTCGAGTTTATAGCCACAGCCAAACCTATTCTTACTTCTGCTTCACCACCATCATTGTTAGTTATGAGGATCCCAAATGGTTGAAATACTCTACATCAGTGAAACCAGCAATTTCATTTATGGGTGACAGATCTTCATTACGACTAACAATCATTACTTTGGTACTATTAATTGTCAATCCATAGTTTCTAATTGATTTCTAAGAGCTCCATAATGGATTCTAAGTCTTGTGTTAAAGTTGCAAGTATAACAGTATCATCTGCATATATAAGGTTACTTGGCTTTTTTCCACCGATTGTCATACCCCCACTCCAGTCATCCAAAAGAGACCTCATTATATGTTACATATATATGTTAAAAAGTAAGGGTAACAGAACACAGCCCTGTCTGACGCACAGTGTCTCGACTAGTACAAGCTAGCGGGACAATATTATTTCTTGACTTATTTCAATTGTTTATGTATATTCCAGGTATCTTAAGCTATTTTAAGAAAAAAAAAGTTGAAAAATGTGTACTGTATGTGTATTAATCGAAATACTCGTTTGTAGCTGCAAGACGGAAGTGGTTTACTAATGTGTCTCATTTGTTCACTATTGTCGTTAATTGTTCTTTAATTAGCTACATACGTCTACCTACTCATTATGTGTGAAAAGCACAATCATGTTTGTTTACAAAGAAATTTCTAGAAAAAAAATAAAAATCATAATTATAGTACCCACATTTATTAATTTACAAAATATTATTTCTTTTAAAATAAATTAGTACAATAACAGTATCTATATATCAATTATTTACAATAACAAGGTGTATAAGTAAAAGAAATATAATATTAAATAACTTATATACTAAGGCATGAATTATAAGCAACTACAACACACAATAAAATAAGAATAATAATTACAATAAAAAAATATTTAAACCTACTAATCACCATCAGATGAGTCGTCATCACCGCTCTCCCATTCAGTAGAATATTCAGAGAGTAAATAATCCTCCTCATTTAATTCGTGATGATGACTTACTGATGGTGTTTCGGATGGCAATGAAGGTGGGATAATCAACTGCAGAACCTCAGATGGCAAAGAAGTAAATTTTCTTCGCGGTAATTCTCTATACGAGTTGATAGCAGGATCAGACGTAATTAAAAGCATTCTCAAAAGATCTGTATTTGTGGCAATACGTAACCGCTTCCTGGTGTGTCGTTCACGGAATCTACGACAGTCTTTATTTCTTGCCTCCTGGGCTTCTTCGGAGAGTTGTCCAATGGGGAAGAAGAAAAGACTTTATAACTTCCGCGCTGTGTACAAGAATTTTTATGCACAATAACGGGCATGGAATACCACGAATACAGATCAAGGTATAATTTTCTAGTATCAACACAAAACTTTTCGAATTCTATATGTCATATCCCGATAACAAAGTTCTTAAAATTACATGAAATCTACGAATAAGGTTACATCCTGTAATTTCGCTGCTCAATTCAGCTTTGGAAAAAAATCTACGTGCTGTGTTTCCATCGTTTGTGTTACCATACCCAGGTTTTGGTTTATCTTCAATGAGACCCATACGATCTTTAAACACTTTTTGTATCTCTTGTGAGCGTTGCTTCACAATAGCTTTGTCGTTATCTCCCCTGACTTGCCACTTTTTTATTTCTAAACGATAGCTGATGTGAAGCAAACATTCAAACGTGCGGATCCATGCATGTAAAGTAGATAAACCAAATGCAAGGCGTTCTTCGTTGCTGGGATATTTCTTTGACTCCTCGTTCATAGTAGACAGGGTGGCACCGCAAATATAACACTTTTGTGTTGAACTTGTGTCTGTTAAGGCATTGCACACTTTGCCATCAGTCATCGTCAACAACAAATCGTGTTTAACAGAGATTTGAGATCCAGCAACGTTACATAATGTTGGAAGAAGCTGACTTACTTCATCTAAAATTTTAGAAGTTTCTTCTTTCGTAAACTCTTCTGTCTCCTTGGCAAAAAGAAACTTAATAGGACGGCAATATAAAGTAGAGGAAGGTCTTGGATTTTGCCAGATCACAGTTTCGCCATCAAGCAGTCTCAAAGGGACAAATGAGTATACGAACAAAAAATCGTCTGTAGCGTTAGTGTTCTCAAATTTCTGCTTATACGTGCTATGCCCCGAACTCCCATCACAGCCCCATTTGCTTACCAACGTATAATATGAACGAGGTAACACACTTCTAATGACTTACGTCTGAGCTTAACTAATCGTTCAGCCGTTTTATACAAAATCGCGTGAAGTTTAATTTCAGCTCGAGATTCAGTCACAGAAATATATTCGTCAGAAGGACAACAAAAAGCTTTGGACTTACCTAAACTATAAAACGGTGGATACACTTGATGTCCCGCTTTCATTGACCATTTTCTTGTTTGTTTATATGAGTGAGAAGTCGATTTCGAGTCCACGTAATAAGCTAAAGCTTCATCTGGTGTTAACTGCCGACTTTGTTCAGAACACTTATTCTTTTCTCTAGTTTCCCTGACCGCGACGTTATGGATCTGTTTAGCAACACTTCGATGCCCTTCTTTTCGAATAGCTAACTCAGCTGCTGTAATAAGATCACTTGCACTTCGCGATTCCGAAAGATCTTCTACTCTCCGTCTCTTCGTTTATGAGCCTTCAAATGATTTTCTGGGTCGCCCTACGGAAAGAGCCGCTGATGATGTTGAAGTGCACGGCTGGTTAACACACATCTTTATTTCGATTCCGGATCCCTCTAACCAATCTTTATGTTTGATTAGAAACATTTCTTTGTTACACTTTAAAGAAGTCCACTTTTGATTGAATTTTGCTGAAAGGCTTGATATTTTCATTTTGAGTCGTTTTTTAGAGAATCGTCAGAAACATCAGACATATTGAATTTTTCACTTATATAATAAAAAATGCCACTGTTTCGTTCAGTTTTTTCATGTTTTAGCCATTCTTCAAAAAACTCCATTTTCGTCATAGTCACGACTCGTTCTGAAAAAAATAAAATAATTTTACTTTTGGGCCTTTTCGGGATCTATAATATATATGAATCTGTGCCTGAATGTTGTAGGTATTACATATAGAAAAATCTAGATGGATATATGTGGATTAAAAAAGTTGCTACTTTTAAAGTTTACAATTAATGTAAAATTTGCTGGATTTATCTATACATTTACAAATTGATATTACACCAAAAGTATACATATTTTTTATAAAAAATATAAGTCATAATAGAGTACATACCTTCAACAGAATATTCCATCACAAAAAACTCGTTTCACTTTGCTACCAATTTTAAAATATGTTATCACAAGTGTGCATAAAATGCAACTGATTTGCAAATGAAAATGACCTCTCTTATAAGGGTTACTTTGACCCCCTGATAAGATACCTTTATAAGGTGATAAACAAATTAATTCTTAGAATTCGTTAAATGGGGGGGGGTTGTTTACAAGTCGTTATCAGTGGTTCCTGGAAATTACGTCATGAATATTGTCCCGCTAGCATGTTCTTGCCGAATCACTGTGTGACGCCGGCCTCTACGTTAAAAGGATTCGGACAAAGAATTATTCAGTTTAATTCTGCCATTTGTGTTCTCATACAGGGATCGGATAAGTTTTACAAGCTGTATAAGTGTCCCCATGCTGATTAGAATCGACCAGAGTTTGTTTCATTGTATGCAGTCGAAAGCTTTAGAGTGGTCCATAAAACAGATATAGGTTGTTATTTGGAATTTCCTGACTCTTTATATTAACTGGCGTATTTTAACATTCATATAGAAGAAATTAAAATACCTTTTCTTGAAAAATCAACGCAACTTAATATACCTAGTATATAAGCTCACTAAGAGTCCCAGAGGAGCATAACAAATTGCACGAAAACAACCATTTAAATAAAGCAATGCCACATGCCTGCTGTGTTAAGTGTCCTTTTAACACTTAATTCAGTCACGCAATTTTCATAAGACCCATTAGAGGCTTAGCCCATGTTATTCAAAAAAAAATGGTAATTTATATACATCGCATGAGGGTAGATTTTTATCTTTTTGACTTAACATGTTTATATCGCAAAATGATAAAAAGTTTTGAAATATTATTTGACTTAATGATCTTTCTACGATTCTATTAGCCATATGGCTATAAAGAGTGCGCTTGTTACTTTTATTTTATTTATACAGGGTGTACTGAAATTAACGTGAATTGTCTTAACATGTTTATTTGGGAAAATGATAAAAAGTTTTGAAATATTATTTGACTTAATGATCTTTCTACGATTCTATTAGCCATATGGCTATAAAAAGCAGGCTTGTTACTTCTATTTTATTTGTACAGGATGTACTGAAATTAACATGATTGTCTCTCTGAAAATGTACGCCTCAAGTTGGTGGATCTCTGGAAAAACCCACATGAGTCGGGATGGTAAAGGTAAAGGTGAGATTAAATTTTCGAAAAAAGTGACTTTTAGTAATAGTATTAACGTGGCGGCTCAGCATTTAGAAAATAGACCAGAGAGATCCTTTTTGCCTACCCCCAAAATAATTCGCCCCACTACCTGTGCATCGCCCATTAGATGACCTCATGTCTAAATCTTTCCAGCATCCCGCATGTTTATAACTAAAATAGCAATAAATCTTCACTCTTTCAGACAGTTCGAATAAGGTGAGACCTATGGCAATAATATTAAGTGAGATACCAATAATTTACACCTCTGATGTAAACCTAATTTTAAAGGTATACCTGTACTCTATCGGGAGCTGTTCAAGGCCACAAATCGATAGAGGAATTTTTCAACAAACTGCTAACTATTATCGCTTGGCAGCGCTTTGTAGGGTGGTACCTCAAGTATATAAAAATCAATAAAAACTCTTGAAAATTGGCCAAAGTTCATTTTTCAGCAGTTTTTGATTACTCTTTCATCCATCAATCTCAGGACACGTTTCTCCGTATCATGGCTCTTCAGGGGAGCTAGAATCGACGAAAAAAGATAACAAAACTTAAAGTACTTAGAGTAGTACTGACGTAGAGAATGAGTAAGATACAAATAATTTGCACCTCTGGTTGATGTTAACCGAGTTTTTAAGGCGTACCTTCCTCTATCGGACTGTTGCTTTGAACAGCCCCCGACACACGGAAGGTATGCCCTCAAAACTAGGCTTACATCAGCCAGAGATGTAAATTATTTATATCTTACTTATTCTTTACGCGGGTACTGTGATAAGTAATTTAAATTTTGTTTTCTTTTTCCATCGATTTTAGTTTAGCTGAAGAGCCGTGACACGACGAAACGCACTGTGATATGGATTGACAAATGAGGAACCAGTCAAAATCTGCTGAAAATTTTTGTATTTTATATTCATTTTCTAATATTAACTGTATTTTTATCACTTTTAACCTACTTTATGCAATAAGAATCTTGACGACAGAATTTCTGTTTCTCTCTCCTATTAATATACTATCTCAAGCAAAGATCCTTGGTCTACTGCCTTCTAAATTCGGATATTATTGTTCTTTAAAACACCAGTCGACACTTTCCTTAAATGACTGCATTGTGCAAGAGGGGACCCGTGCGATTCCTGTTGTTACTATACAATAAAGCACCCAGTAAAAGTACATATGTATTGCTTTTTGCCTGTTTAACACAAAGGAAATGAATAAAATATATTAGTGATATTTACTGATGTCAGCTCGAACATGATTAGTCAAGAGACGAGCTCATGGGTGCTTCAAGAAGACTACAATCCAAGACATCGAAGTCGTGAGTGCTCCGAGTGGAAGCTTAAAAAGGGAATCATTACTATGGGTTGGGCTTCTTAGTCGCCTGATCCCAATAACACTGAGCTAAGAGGAGAGTGCATTTTTTATTTAAGGCAGTTGGTACGAAGAGTACAAAAAAATTGGAAGTCTCTTCCAGAACCAATGGCTGAAAACTTCGTCTATAGTATTTGTCGACGCTGACAGGCAATAGTTGACAATAAAGAAGACTGGAGAACATATTAATTAAATGCATTGTAATTTATTGAATATACTAAAAGTTAAAATTTTTCATAATTTTGCAGGCAAAATACTCCGAACACCCTTACTTACCATGTATGCAGGTACGAGGGCCGCTTTCTAAGTTTTTACGAACGACCACTAGATGGCGCTATTGAGATGTAATATTGCCTTTAGTGTAAAATTTAACATTTGTTATTGTTAAAACAGTGGTAGCTCAGAAATTGGTCTAGTGGTCTGTTTACAGTGACCGTTTAAAAAAAAGATTTTTTAACAAATGAAAATTTCACGTTTCAAGGTTTTCGTTGGATGATTTTTACGATTTCAGTAATAGTCTACTTCAATAACAATGCCTCGAATCGCTTCGTTTAACTTTTGGTAATGATCACCCTCAGAAAAGACTGTTTACAATTGGTTTGCAGAATTTCGTCATGGTCGTGCTTTCTTCAGCGATGAATTTCGTGATGGTAGACCAAAATCGGTTGCTGTTTCAAAAAACTTCGATGCTGTGAGCAGCACGATTGAAGAGGATCGGCATGTGACTTACCGTAAGATAGAGGCATCTTTAGGCATATCGAAGACCGCAGTACATTCGATCTTGCGTGAATATGTAGATGTGAAAAAGATCCGTTCCCGAAACTCAAAAATAGGCTCGTGTCAATTGGTTTAAGGTAAATGTTCAAAAAATTCGACCGAGGGCATGAAAAATCCTTATACAACATCGTAACAGGAGATGAAACTTGGCCATATTTGTACGAGCCGACAACTAAGCAGCAATCAACTGTTTGGGTGTTCTAAGATGAACCGAATTCAAAAAAGTGTTTCGTTCGCGAAGCACTTCCAAGACAATGATCGCTTATTTCTTTGGTTATACTGGACATGTTGTAACCATTGCTTCAGAGGATCGAAGAACAGTTAATGCTGAATGGTATACAACAATATATTTACCAGAAGTCATTGATGAAATCAGGAAAAATAACCAAAAACCTTGCATCATTTGACAATACAACATTCAAATACAATTCCAAAGTTTCTCTTGCATGTTCGCCGAACTTTTCTGAATCAATTTTAAGACCACAATTTAGGCACTCTAACAGCACATGAAAACGCTTGATCAAATCTAAATTAACGCCAGTTATTTCGGAAGACTTTTCGGCATTTCTAAAGAATTTCCTCGCGGTATTACCATCGTTTGTGTTTCCGGTCTGCTGTTTTGGCATATCTATAAGCAAGCCAAGCTCCTCTCTGAATTTTTGTTGAATGTATTTTTTCTTCTCTGCAACTTTTTTTTTATTTTCTGCTCCACGAGCTTGCCATGCCTTAATATCCAGTTTGTACGATATATGTAAAATACATTCCAAAAACCTTATCCATGCATGGAGGGGTGATAGTCCAAGGGATAAAAAGGATTTATATATATTTTTTTGAGGTATATCGCAGATGTTCATTTTACTAGGTTTAGCCCCACATAAGTAGCATGTTTGTGATCATGCACAGGATCATACAAAAGATCATATTTGCTGTAACCTGAAATTGCTCTCTCACACAGCACGTCAAATAATTGATTATTTGATGAAGAAAAACATCGAATTATTCTCATTGCCCGTATTCACCTGATTTATCTCCTAATAACTTCTTCTTGTTCCCGACTGTCAAAAAAAAAACGTGGACAGCGATTCTCGTCACTTAAAGAAGCTGTTCAATCTTTCCAAAACCATGTTTTTGAGGTATCAACTTCAAAGTCGAAATAATGTAACGAGAATTAGTTCGAACGCATGCAAACGCGTATAAATCTTAAAGACGAATATTTTGTGAAATAATAAAACAATTTGTATCAAATTTTTTTTTCATTGTTTTTGTAAAAACTTAGAAGGTAGCCCTCGTATAAGACAGCCTACATCATCGTATCTCATTTTAAAATTACAGCTTTAAATATTATTTTTGCACACTGTATGTCCAGCCATATGTCCGTAATGTTGAATATATATAATATAACTTTTTGCACCCCGATAAGATAATCTCAAACTGTAAATACCACCCAGATCGTTCAGAATCTCAAATTACGTGCTCACATTTAATAGTTTGAAACGTATCTTAGATCTTTAATGCTGTTATCGCATTTGCATCGATATAATTATTTCTTAGTTAAATATTGGCTTAACTTGTAATACCCCGCTGTTTAAGGGAAGTCTTTTATTATGATTTTAACAACCCTGTAATACGATATACTTAAGAGGGTGGATATTAAAGTTTAACAGTTTTATAGCAGCGTTTTAAATATCTGTATGCAATATTGCTGCAGCTTTTAAACTGATCTAATTTGGTAATTAAAGATATAAACTGATCTGAACATTAATAAGTCAACTAATGCTTATTATAAGTTGATTTTAAAAATTCTTTATTTATTCTATACACAAAGTTTTTTTTTAACACTCACCACCCCGCCTGAGTAGGAATTTTACCCTTTTTCATATTCTGAGAATATCGTCAAGGATGTCGTAATACCCATCAACGTTGTCCAAGTGCCGAAACATACATTTTTGTATTTCACTGCACCTTTTAGACAACGTGGTAGTGCTGCCACGGAAGTTATTGCATTTCTGCAAACAACTACCACCTATGTACGTGGCCAGGCCATATATATTTAAGTAAAAGTATACCGACCTATCGAGATTGGAACTCGGGACCTTCTGCACCGCAAGCAAATACTACGCCACGGAGAATTATAGACACACAAGATATAACATTTCTTTTGTACCTTAAAATGCAGATTATATAAAATAACGATTTGTTAGAAACCTAGCTTACTACTTCGCTTACATGAATTTGAAATCATAGCTTGACATTGGGATACAAAACATGTTTTTATGCATATTCTATTTTACCTTTTATCCTTAATTCTTTATTGTGCATTTGCATTGCAATTGCATTCTACAGCAAAAACTTTGGGAATCACTAGAAACTATTAATATAGGTATCACCTTAATTAAAGCCGTTCAAAAACTACACGAAAATAACACCTCCAAAGTAAAAATAGGACAGGCGATCTCAACAGAATTTAAAATCAATAAAGGGTTAAAGCAGAGGTGCTGTTTATCACCAATACTTTTCAAAATTTATTTGGAACAGGCATTGGAAATTTGGAAGAGGAAAAGTAGAAACATGGGTATAACTCTCTACGATAAAATGGTATATATTCTGTGTTGTGCGGGTAATTAGATAGTACTTGCGCACGGCTACGACGATGCAGAATATACGACATGGAAATTAATAGAAGAATAGGGTGGGGCATGGAAGTTAACATTAACAAAACAGAATACATGTGTATCGGCGGAGAACAACAAAATATGGCGCTGGAAGAACAGCAACAAGAAATAAAACAATGTAAGAAATTTAAATATATGGGCATGTATATTGCGAATGATGAACGTATAGATGAAGCAATTAAACATAGAAACAACGAAAGAAGAAATGCAGTAAGACAACTCAATAGCGTTTTGTGGAATTGAAATATATCAAAGGAAAATAAATACAGAATCTAATACACCATTATAATAAACATAACCACATATAGTAGTGAGGTGTGACCAATTAAGGAAAAAACAGTAAACACTCTTGAGGAGACAGAAATGGAGATTTGGAGACCGAATTCGAAAAATCATGAAAATTAAAAATACAATAAAACAAGATATTAGGATAAATCAATTGAGATGATAAGGTCATGTGTAAAGGACGGGTGAAGATCGGTTACCCAATTAAATACTTAACTGGACACCGCAGGGAAAACGAAAGAAAGGACGACCCAAACTGATTTGGAGAGACGGAGTGGACAGAAATATTAGGGAAGGAGGAATATAGGAGAAGATAGAGAGAAACGGAAACTGGAAATCAGAAGACGTCAAAGAACGTTTTAACCCGACCGTATATATATATATATATATATATATATATATATATATATATATATATATATATATATATATGAATATATATATATATATATATATATATATATATATATATATATATATATATATATATATATATATATATATATGAATATATATATATATATATATATATATATATATATATATATATATATATATATATATATATATATATATATATATATATATATAATAATCTTTATTGTCTAACAGATAGAATATTTACAAGACAAATGTGTAAATTACAAAAAAAAAAATTTAGAGAAAAAAACTACAATAATTGCATAAAATAAGTATAACAACATGTATAATCCGTCCATACCACTTAAAGATGTGGACACGTCCACCGAGCATCAAGAACCTTCTTCATCAATTTAGTAAATTGAGCATGAGTTAAGTTGTGTATGTTCAAATCGCTACAAACCACATTGAAAATATTCATGGATTGATACAAAGTAGTCTTCATTAAAATATTAGTTTTTGGTGTACTCAAACAAAAAAACAAGAGGAAATCTGGTAAGTCGAGAAGGCACATGAAAGTTGAATTGGGAAAGCAGGTCAGGGCAGTCATTAAAGCATTTACATATCTTGATCAAACCAGCAAATAAATCCTGAGATTCATCAACGATCCCATGTTGAAACGCGCTAACAAGATATTGCTTTCTATACCTCTAAGAGGGTAAGTACCGTCATCTCTGAAGCACAGAAACTTAAGAAACTTTCTCTGTATGTTCTTTATTCTATCAATGTATTTGTGATAGATTGGGTGCCAAAACACTGCACCGTATTCCAACTTAGATCGCACATCGCAAAAGTAGAGCATTTTGAGGGACCCTATATCTACCAACCCCCTTGAATTGAGAACAATAAACTCAAGCATTTTCAACGCTTCTCCACAAACACGATCAATGTGATCGGCAAATGACAATCGGGTATCAAACACCACTCCCAGGTCCCTGAAAGTATAGCAACGATTCACAATCGCTTTATCCAAGACATACTCATAATGAGTGGGGTTCGGTTGGTTAAAGAACGACATAACAAAACACTTCCCGAGATTCAAGGTCAACTTATTAATAGCACTTCAATTTTCGACAGTACGTATATCTTTGATTGGTAACAACCAAACAATTTATATATATATATATATATATATATATATATATATATATATATATATATATATATATATATATATATATATAAATGTATATATATAAATTGTTTTGTTTTTACAAATCCTCATTTCGATTTCAGATAGTTTAGGCGTGAATGCTCAATTAATCTATGAGAATTTAGGTATTCAGAGTTATATATGTATTTGTGTGGATATACTTCTTCTATGAGAGTAATTAAGAAATTTTTTTCAAAATAGTACTTTTTTGAGAATCAAGAATATATTCTTGACATTAACTTATTAGTACGCATCTATTTGTATCCCCAGTTCTGTAACTACAAAATAAAATATTTTTAAGACATTTTTTTAATACCCTTCTTACTTTTTTGCTACTCCTAGGAACAAAACAAAACCATTTAAGACTAAAAATTTGTTTAAGTAAGTAGCTGGAGTATAAACGAAAGGAAATAATAATTTATTCACCCGATATTTGTAAACTAAATTCCACTGTATATATTCAGATTTTCCACATTTTTTTCTCACACACAATTCGCCCTAAAAAAATAAAAAAAATTGCCAGCAATAAATTTTATTCATTTCACCATTTTGTCTGACGATTTTTTACCCACGAAAACACTATCTAATTGACAAAAAAGGTTGTAAATTGACATCATAAATTACTACAGTTTTTTCCCGTAGTATTAAGGCAATAAAAATCTGTTATTTAGGGGCGTTAATAATGAGATGCATGGATTGAACAGCTGGGTCCCAGTTTTGTTTGGTATACGATTAATGGTAAAAAAATTGTTGTGTAAAATTTGCTAATTTTGTAGATGTGCAGTAATTAGGAGTATAAATAGTTATGATTATACATATTTTTCGTTTCCTTTTTATTTCATCATTATAAATATCCATTAATGATAAGACGTAATATCATATACATCTCACTCTGTTAGCACAATAAATACAAAATCACCTTTGTAACTTTTTTCCGTACCTCTTATACGCTGCATATCATATATAATAAATAATTATGTCAAAAATGTGTTCATTATTGAAATAAAAATACTGAAAAAATTCCCATAATACTATTGCAACCATACAATACTTGATTACTCCACCCCTCTTTCACCCCCACCCCATTAAAATTTAAAGTAAGGAAAAATGAACCTAATTTTTAAATTAGTTGATTCCACAAATTCTGAAGAAGACTAGTAACACCATATAAAGAAAGCAGCCTCATTAACCCACTACATACTAATAAATAATATGGTTAAAAATTACCCAGTGTATCAACCAAAAAACCGGTAATCTCCAAATGCTGTTGAAATTATCCAATATTAAACTTCAGACCTTCGGTCCCTTCCTGTGTTAAATTTGAAAGCAATAAAAAAATAAACTTATTTTTATTGGATTCCAAGATTTCAAAAGTCCAGAAAAGGATATATAATACGATATATAGAAGGCAATGCCCTCTAGTCTCCCACCCGTTCGCCCCTTATATGTTTTACTATAAATATTTAAGCATGAAATGTGTTTTTATTCAACAAAAAACCAGAAAAAACTTCCATATTACTATTAAAAACTTTTAAAATTTATCTACCCCCGCCTCTTTCAACCCCTTAACCTAAAGCGATATTTCCTTGTTAGATGTTATCTATGTACCAAGTTTAAAATTGATATCTCATTGAGCTCAAGAGTTACCGTGCCATCAGGCTAAGAGACAGCCAGAGGGACAGACTGACAGGCCGACACACCGACAGACCGACTGACAGAAAAACAGACAAACAAACCTACGGAAATAAGTGACTTTATTTTTTGGAATCTAGGAAGCCTAAAACATGAAGAAAACCGAAGATCTCGTGGTGAAATTTTTTCACGAATATTTTTTCCTTAGCAAGAAAAGCAAAAATCAGTAAAAGAAATTTGGAACATCTCACAGAAATAAAGTTAGTTAAATTTCATTCAAATTCCTAAAATTCTCGGCTTAATATGTTAAAAAACTATACACAACGGAAAGTTCTTCTGTCGATGTAAAAAAGTAAAATCTATAACTTGCCGATATTATCATATAATATGTAACTATAACATAAAATGAACTAGACAAAAAGCTCTCGCCTTGGAAGATACCTCAATACTACCCCAACATTAAAGTGTTTATAAAATATTTTTAAGATTACTTTCCTATTGAAAGTTCTAGAATTTTCTCTAGAGAAATATTACTTTCATTTTTACAAATGTTTTTCATTAAAAGAAAGTTACCTAACTCGTAGCAAGGCTATTTTATAGTCAAAACACTAAAAGTAAGAAAATTATAGTATTTTTAGTATTCCGAACGGAACACTTATAAGATCACTTCGGTACCTATCCGTGTATCTGTCTGTCACACCCGAATTCCTCCGAAACTATTTGTCGTAGAAAGTTAAAATTTGGCACTAATAGTTCAAGAGTACATATAATGTAATACTTGCGCACACTTTTCTTTGCTTTATTTTTAAAAAATTGAGAAAAATAGCTGTACCCTTCCGTATCTCGAAAAGTACTGATCAAAAAATTTTGAAAAAATTCTAGAATATTCTTCACAGGGTGTAAATTAAACAAAAATTATCACGAGTGCATTAGTTTTAATAATTTATCTGGTATATAAAAGAAATTCAAGGTCATGAGTTTTCAGTACGGATCGGAAAAAAAAAACTTTGTTGAAAACTCATTTGGGGTGTATTTTGTGAAGTCGTTGATCATTTTATACCTCCGTAAGAAAACACGAACAGAACCTTCTCCTAAATATTTTACATATATACCGCTCGCGTGGACTTGATTCACTATTACCGTCACTGCTTATTCCTGATGTTACCTAACATAATAAAATATATCCTCTAACCTGGCCAGAGAACATATGTATAAATTAAAAAAAAAAAAACACGTAAATCTGATAAGTAGTTCTCGAGTGATAAGCGCAGTAACGGACAGACAGACAGACAGAGATGTTGCATTTTATATATATTATAGAAGAAAAAACACGTAAATTGGATAAGTGGTTCTCGAGTGATAAGTGCACTAACGGACAAACAGACAGACAGAGAGACGTTGCAATTTAAATATATTATAGCAGATTATAGATAACCTGGCCTGAGAACAAATGTATGAATTAAAAAAAAAACACGTAAATCGGATAAGTGGTTCTCGAGTGATAAGAGTACTAACGGACAGACAGACAGACAGATATTCTTTGCTACATAATATTATTCCATATTTAATGGTTTAGACAGTGTATTGCAAGAGAACGCGCTAGCGGCAAACTTTTTTCCGAATTGATTTACTATTATCGTCACTGCTGATTCCTTATGTTACCTAACTTAATCAAATATAGCCTATAACCTGGCCAGAGAACATATGTATGTTAAAAAAAAGCACGTAAATCGGATAAGTGGTTCTCCAGTGATGTTTAAAATTGACACCTTAAAACTCGAACAAAAGAAAGAAATAAACAAAAAAATCCATAAATTCTCACATTTATTGCCTGTTAAAATTAGGGTACTTCATACAACCAGAAATGGTTCTAAAACAGCCCGATAAAAAATACCTAAATTAAAAAAATAAAACTGCCTTAACAACCTTAAGCTCGACTGTGTACTATTCCAAAAAAAAAATAAAGAAATAAAACGTACTCAAGAAAATGGAACAAGAACATTAAAATCTATGTACTAAATTTATACTGTTTATACGGAAACCATGTAACGTTATGCAAAGTAGACAGATCGTAAAAATATATGCTACAATGTAAGAGGTTCAAAAGATAAGTTTTAAAAACGATATAGATTTTTACTCTGAGAAAACCACCTACTCTTAATCGTAAAAATATAGCTAGTTTAAATAACTTTATGTAAAGGATACTTCATCTCTTCAATTTTTTTAATAGCTTGATTTTTAAAAAGAGTTTTCGAATCGTCTACATTTAAAGTAGTTTTCAACAACCTGGCAACAAGCCCTTACATGGCACTCCCTCTCATAAAAAACAGTTTGTGTGCTTTCGATTGAGATTAAAGGTGTTTATTTTGTTTTCATGATCTTGATAGAGGTCTTGATACTGACCTTTAGGACTACACCATAACAGTAGCGTGTTTAGGAACACTTTAAACCCTATCAAACCATCAAGATAATAACCCACGACGCTAATATATTCTGTTAGACGCTACAGGAATTACGTCATCAATTGAAATCATATGTATACGTGTATGAATTAATTCGACTACGATAAAGAAGACTATTCCAGTTATTTTTTACACATTTTTCCCATTATACAGGTAGCTGACCAATTTTTGAGAAGAGATAATGGTTTCGAGTCACTGAATTCTTTTTTTGACGTCCTCCAATAAAGTGCAGCCAAAATTGATTTTTTAAAAATGGGAATGCGTCGTGTACGTTGTACCCTAATCTATTACCTTCGTATGTACTAAAACACTATCAAGATGCTAAAGATAATATTTCATTTAGAAGTCCTTCGATGCATAGCGAACCGCTTATTTCATGTAATAATTTTTGACTTAAAAATAATGCGATCATCTCCAATATTTAACAGAAAAAGTGTTAGTTTTTGGCTTAAGAATTTTTTTCATATAGTAAAATAGAGATTTACTATAAAAACTATACTTCTTGTTTGTTATTACCAGAAATTCCGCATAAAAAACTGCAATGTGGTGAAATTGCAATTTGCATAATAATAGTACATTTTCTAGTTTTAATTTGGTGTCAAACAAACGCCCATTAAAATTAGGATAAAAGAATGACTCTAAAATGACTTTATACAATTAGTCACACTTTTTGTACCGCTCTTGATTTACGATATCTACTTGAGAATAAACCCTCTCATAAAATTATAATAACCGACCTCTATCTGTGGTAACAGTATTACTTTTTATTATTTTTTTCAAGGGGGTACTTTTAACTTTTTATTTATTAATAAAGTTCTATTCAAGTACGACTCTAACACCATCCTCAAGCCGTTTTTATATTCCTGTCTTCACAGAGAATATGTAGTTTCATAATATATCAAAAGAAAATTACTTACAAGTAATAGTAATCTAGTTGAACTGACAATTTAAAAAATTCAAAAAATCTGTAAGACAGAAGATTAAAAATACACAGTGAAGACAATTTTTACAATGGATAGTTTAACTTTTTTCCCTATAATAAATATACACTCTCTTATGGCGGTACCTCTCAATACCTCAAATTGTTAATAGGCGCTCAACTATCACAACAATGTTCTGCCTTTAAAGAAGTTTAGTTTAAAAACAACCGGCCAAGAGCAAGTCGAACTTGCACAATTAACGTTCCATACGTTAATTGCTTTTAAAATAAAAATTTTTGTTACGGAAGTATAAAATGATCAATGACTTCACAAAACACACCCCAAATAAGTTTTCAACAAAGTTTGTTTCCGATCTTTGTTGAAAACTGATGGCTTCGAAATTTTTGGTTTTTTATATACCACATAAATTATTAAAGGTAATGCACTCGTGATAATTTTTGTTTAATCTACACTTAGTGAAGAATATTCCAGAGTTTTCTCAAAATTTTTTGATCAGTACTTTTCGAGATAAGGGGGAAACAGCGATTTTTGGCAACTTTTTAAAAACAATACAAAGAAAAGTGTGCGCAAGTATTACAACATATATATTTTTGAACTCGCGTGTTCACAAGCTTTCGTTTGACATCCCACTCAATGACCTGGTAATTTTTTTTTCACTTCCGATTTCACCACCAAAACTAACCCTTTAGGTCAAAATATAAGTTTCAAAACTACACGACTCTTATGGGGCTATCATTTCCTATATTAGTGCTAATTTCAACTTTCCATATCAAATAGTTTCGGAGAAGATCGGGTGTGACAGACGGACAGATCTATTCCGTACGGAACACTAATTAGTGATAATGAAGCCTCATAATGATAGAAGTTAGAGATTAAAATTTATAAGACACGATTAGCAACCTAGCCAACAAATACCATACATACACACACATACAGGTAGATATGCTACTTCCGAAATAACACGTCTACTAGTCGAGTAAATCAATGGAGACTGTGCTACATCAAATTACAAGTAAAATTGACGACTCTGTGAAACATGGGCATTATGCTTTGAGAACTTTCATAGAAATCGAAGGAGCATTTAACAGTGCATCTTTGGAATCAATAGACAGGACTGTCGATTAGCTAGAACTCAAAGAGAGCACGATACGCCGAATAAGAACCAATCTCTTGAATTGCACAGTCAGACATTAATAACTACGGTGAATGAAGAATGCCAATAGGGTGAAGTTCTCCCCCCCCCCCCATGAGCTAATACATTAAATGAGGTAGGTCTGGATTTACGGTTATACGCCGACGATGTTGTAGTTCTTTGTAGAGGTGACAACGTTAAACTCCTAAGGGGCCCAATGCAAAGGGCCCTAAAAGTTGATGATTTTAAAATAAGGGGCAAAGCCTGAATCGAAATAAAACTGACCTGGACTTTTTTACTGCCCAGATGTACACCTCTAAGCAAAGCGCTGTAGTATGAAGAGTCAGCTAAACATCTAGAAGTAATTATGGATAAGCATCTGAAACTCTGGGACATCATAATATATGAGCCAAAATACTGAAGGATTGCCCTCTACTTCAGATGAGAATGGACAGTCCCCAAAAGGAGCTAAATAATAGGATCCTAAAAATTTAAAGACCAGAGAATGAAGACTGGACTAACGCAACCGGATTCCTAAAAACAAGATTTATCTGGTACAGAAACTAATCTAAACAGGAAGAGGGCATGAAAGTAGACTCAGACGCATACTGTCTACAGTCAGCGACCAAACTGCCAATGTCTCTAGTCAGTTATGCTGCTGTTTTCCAAGTGGAAATCTACGTCACACACATAAGCGTATACTTTTCTTTGAAAGGCCAAGATGAACTTGCAGCTGGTAAGCGAGTGTACAGGGTGAGTCAACGATAGAGTAAAGTTCATTATCTCAGTTGTTTCGGGAATGACAAAAACATGTTAAATACAATAGTTTTAGGGAATGTTAAAGTGCTGTACTGACTTAGCCGTTACTTGATGGAGATCCATAATAACTAGGAATAAAAATTTAAACAACTGTTAAAGATCACCACTTATGTTTATTATATTATTGCTGACAATTGTATCGACACACTGTGTCTTCTTCTGGAGCAAGATGTAAATTAAATTACATCTTGCTCCAGAAGAAGACACAGTGTATCGAAATAATTGTCAGCAACAATATAACAAACATAAGTGGTGATCTTAAACAGTTGTTTAAATTTTTATTCCTAGTTAACGTTAAAGTGCACAGTTTAAAATTTTTTGAGTATACAGGGTACTTCAAAAAAGTGTGGCGATATAACATGTTTTTTTAAATGGAACATCCTATTTTCTAATTTACTGTTAAATTCTGCGTAAAATTTTATAACTTTTTTGTTAATAATGTTATATACCTAAACCTAGTTGTTTTTCTAAGATTTTATTTTTTTTTAAATACTAGTTTTCAGTTTTGTAAAAAAATGCCAGTAACGCCATTGTTTCTGAAGATGGAATACTCATAATTAATACGAGCGTTCTATAGAGATTAAAAAAAGATATATGTAAAGACATTTGAGTTAGATGCTACAGGGTGTTCAAAATAAATTTATGCATTTCGACTATTTTGTATTGAAAAATCTCAAATTTTTAAAATAGCACACCCTGTCTATTATTATTTTTTCTGATATATTTTACAAAAGCCTCCAACTTTTATTAAATATGTCGGTCCTTTAGAGTCAAATCAATTTATCGTGTATGCGGAGATCCTTAGGCAACCAGTAATGTTTCTAAGACATGTATACATCCGACTTTTCCTTCAGATATCAAATTACTGTTGTTCATTAAAACAGGAAATATCTCTTAATTTTATCTAAGGAATTCAACTACTCAGTATATATCACCACTACACCAAACACATTATTTTTGCACTCGACGCGCGTTTCGCTAACCGTGTTAGCTTCATCAGGAGCGATGATGAATTCTTACCTTAAGTTATCCTTATCCCTTTAGTATATGCTGTTTTGTGAGCTTTAGAGTTTCATATTTTTAATAAACTAGCCGTATCGGACATCATCGTTATTTGATACTACCAGTTACAAAAATTCGACGAATATAGTCAGGCTTTTGTGAAAAAATTGTTCATCGTTACAAAGAATGTAATCGGATTACCTTCAATCCCTTGATTGTTCAGTTAGGATCATTAGCGGAACAGCTTTTGTGCAGCTCTTTTATTCCTGGTAACTCCAATTTGTATAATGTGATACACTCCTTTTCCTAATTTTGATTTAGTACCAAACAAATGAATACAACCATTAAAATAGCAAGAAAAAAAAACAATAATTTTACAATTACTTGAAACGTACACAACATAATTAGTCACACTTTTTATACATCCTTTGATTTACGATACATACTTGAACACCAACCCTCTTGTAATTATTAAAACCGGCCTCTCGTCATTGTAACCTTATTATTTTTTATTATTTTATGCAGGGTACAATCCTCAACTTTTTATTTCAGTTGGGAATGAAATTCGATTCAGGTAGCTATTAAGTTTGACATTTGCATGTCCCTTTTATGTAAATTAGGACGGGCTGGTTTTCAAATGTTTGAGTTCCCTTTAACCCTTACAAAAGACTACTGAAATTATTTTTTACAGTAGGGACTGACTGATATTGGTAGTTGCAAAATGATAAAATGATGTTGAGTGATTCAGCAAAAGTAATTTGTCAAATATTGTAATTATGCTGATGAAAGTTGCAATTTGTTAAAAGTTTTTAAATGCAAATAAATTGACAACTAGATAGTTAAAGAAATATATATATATATATATATATATATATATATATATATATATATATACTCCGCTCGCGTGGACTTGATTCACTATTATCGTCACTGCTTATTCCTTATCTTACCTAGCGTAATAAAATATCCTATAACCTGGCCAGAGAACATAACATATGTATTTTATAAAAAAACACGTAAATCGATGGTTTTTGAGTGTTAAGTGCACTAACGAACAGACAGACAGAGAGGCGTTGCGTTTTATATATATATTATAGATTTTTTTTTTGATAAATCTTAAGTTAGGAATTTAAAAAAAAAACACGTAAATCGGATCAGTGGTTCTCGAATCATAAGCGCATTAACGGACAGATTGACAGACAGAAAGACGTTGCATTTTATATATTGTATTCTTTGTTACATGATATTGTTCCATATTTAACGGTTTAGGCAGCGTATTGCAAGAGAGTACGCCAGCAGCAAATTTTTTTCCGACTTGATTCACTATTATGGTAACTTCTTATTTCTTATATTACCTAATGTAATAAAATATATCCTATAACCTGGCCAGAGAACATATGTATAAATCTAAAGAAAAAACACGTAAATCGGATAAGTGGTTCTTGAGTCATAAGTGCACTAACGGTCAGACAGACAGACAGAGAGACGTTGCATTTTATATAAATTATAGATTATTATTACATAATCTAGAAGAGAACATATGCATGAATAAAAAAAAACACGTAAATCGGATAAGTGGTTTTCGAGTCATAAGCGCACTAACAAATAGACAGACAGACAGAGAGACGTTGCATTTTATATATATTATATTCTTTGCTATATCATATCGTTCCATATTTAATGGTTTAATGGTTATTGCAAGAGAACGCGCTAGCGGCAAACTTTTTTCGGCTTGATTCACTATTATCGACATTGCTTATTTCTTATGTTACCTAATGTAATAAAATATATCCTATAACCTGGCCAGGGAACAAATGTTTGTTTTAAAAAAAGAGTACGTAAATCGGATAAGTGATTTTCGATTGATAATCGCACTAACGGACAGACAGACAGACAGCATTTTATATATATTATAGAAGATTATAGATAACCTGGGCAGGGAACAAATGTATGAATTAAAAAAAAAAAAACACGTAAATCGGATAAGTGGTTCTCGAGTGATAAACGCACTAACAGACAGACACACAGACAATCAGAGAGACGTTGCATTTTATACATATTATAGAAGATTATAGATAACCTGGCCAGAGAACAAATGTATGAATTTAAAAGAAAACACGTAAATCGGATAAGTGGTTCTCAAGTCATAAGTGCACTAACGGACAGACAGACAGACAGAGAGATATTGCATTTTATATATAATATTCTTTGCTACATGATATTGTTCCATATTTAATGGTTTAAGCAGTCTATTGCAAGAGAACGCGGCAAACTTTTTTCCGACTTGAGTC
Organism: Pachyrhynchus sulphureomaculatus; assembly: GCA_019049505.1. Taxonomy (NCBI): domain Eukaryota; kingdom Metazoa; phylum Arthropoda; class Insecta; order Coleoptera; family Curculionidae; genus Pachyrhynchus; species Pachyrhynchus sulphureomaculatus. Next base: position 164,949,670 of record CM032454.1, on the reverse strand, counting down.
ACTGTTATCGTCACTGCTTATTCCTTATGTTACCTAACGTAATAAAATATATCCTATAACCTGGCCAGAGAACATATGTATGTTTAAAAAAAAAAGCAAGTAAATCGGGTAAGTGGTTCTCGAGTGATAAGCGCACTAACGGACAGACGGAGAGACAGACAGACAGAGAGACGTTGCATTTTATATATATTATAGATAAATACATATAATAAATGAAGAATTTTACACAGAATTGTATGAATTTAAAACTCAACACCGATCTGATAAACAACCAACAGGTTTGAAGATTTACCCGACACTGACTGTTATGAGGTAAAGCAAGCAATACAATCAATGAAAACAAACAAAGCTCCTGGAAAAGATGGTATTATTATAGAAATAATACCAAATGGAGGTCCTAAATTAACTGAAGTCATAACGTAACATATCTTCTGAATATTTGTCTACGTCTTCATCATCATCATTAATTTATGCCGTCCACTGCTGGACGAAAGCCTCCCTCAAGTATTGCCACCCTTTTCTGTTCTGGGCCACTTGTACCCAATTTCCAGCCACTCTCTTCAAATCATCAGTCCACAGACTTGGTGGTCTACCTCTACTTCGATAGGCTTCGGATCTTGGTCGTCATTCTATAATATTTTTTGTCCATCGTCCATCCTTAAACCTAGCAACATGTCCAGCCCAGTTCCGCTTAAGATGTAGAATGAATTTGACTGCGTCCTGTACCCCCGTTTAAGGAAGCGGGTAGACACCCGTCTTATGATCCCGGTAGAGGGCAGGTTTACTTTAGAGACGCTACCCTACCTTACGCGAAGCTATGATTTCCTTCCTCCTCCAAATCTTTTGGGGGGAAACCTTTTAACAGATCTGACAATATGTGTCTACATAAAGCAGAAATTCTTAATGACGGAACGCCTCACTAGTTATACTACTTCATAAAAAAAAGTGTCCATAATAAACTGATAACTACAGGCCCATCAGTCTGTTGTCTGTGTTTTATATACTGCTAACCAAAACCATCACCAATAGATTACCAACCAAACTGGGTAGGTATCAATCAGAAGAGCAACCAGGCTTTAGAAAGCAATATGGAACACTCGATCACTTACTCACTATGAGACTTCTGATAGAAAAAGCAAACGAATACCAAATCCCGCTCTGCTTCGCCTTTATCGATTTTGAAAAGTCATTTGACACAGTTGAATTGTGGGTGTTAGTAATGGCACTAAGAAACTACAGAATAGATTAAATATATACAGACCTTATTGAGTACATAAGTAACATATTAATAACTGTCAAGAAACAACTGCACGTTGCATCTGTTTCAAACCTTGAACACAATCGTTACAAGAATCACGCTTACTAACAATCATGCTCCTTAACACAATCCACCCTCGTAAAATCAAGTCTATGTGTTAAACTGTTCAACTCTCAGCTATTTAGCAGCATCTAGTATAGAACCAATTAAAGTTTCTCAAATCCAAAAAATTCTTTAACAACTGTGTTTAATATTTTTTGCCTAATTCTTTAAATAATTCAGTTAAAAGGCTGGTTCAATAACCCTGTACTCAGCTACTGGTATCTAGACATATGGTGCCACTAGACTGATTCTAATGTCGTAATCCTGTCGGTACTGTTACTCCGGCGTAATCTTTATAATAAATTATAAGTTTCCTAAACCATGACTAAAAAGTGTTTATTCAGCCATTACCTCGGATATTCCTTTTGTACCCTTTATAGATTGCAATTCGAGAATTGCCAAAATAATTGAACACTTATATCAAGTTTAAACGACTCTTAATGGCAAACAAACATTGTGAAAATTCCAACCCGCAACGTTGGCAAAAAGCATTCGTCCCTCAGGACGCAATTTGAGCGAATGTAATTAATGACGTAATAAAGTGGTGTAATATTGGCTGTATTTGGGGAGAATAATCCATTATACTATATGTATATAGGGTGACTGGGATAAATAGACATGGGACATATGCATAATGATAAGTGAGTTTAATAGGACTGTTTAAATTCTTAAATCATCATAAAGGGAAATAAGCAGGGTCATTAGAATAACGAAGAATCATAAACGAAATTAATTTCTAAAACTGTATAGCGAATTTTTAAAGCAGGTACGATCATGAAAATGGAAGAAACAACTTCTTCCTATGTCACTATCAAAAAAACCATCAGTGACAAACACCGCACTGGAAGATCTGTTACTGTGCCTAGAGAAGCGAATCTAGTATCTGTGTATGAAATGATTTTGGAAAATCGACGAATCAGGCCAAAACATATAGCAGGGACTCTGAATATTTCATATGAATGTGTTTTTCACCTTGTCCATTCTGACTAGGACACAAAAAAATTATCAGCTAAATCAATTTCTACATGTCAGAACACCGCGAAAAAAAAACAGTCACAGCGTCCAAGTTAACTTGAAGCCGCTTTAAAGAGGATTCATCTAACTTTTCGGATCTAATGGTAATTTTGGTTAAAACGTGAGACAATAATTCTGATCCAGAGAAAAAGGAACAGTCGAAAAAGAGTGGAAAAATACTGGCTCATCTCGCCCTAGGAACTTTTACTCACGATAATCAGCAAAAAAAGTTCTTGCTTCTGCGTTTTTGAGACAAGAATGGAATACTTGCTACAGATTACTTAGAACATGGCAATGGAGAGACTGAAGAATATTATTATTTATTATTAACTAAATTTCGCCCAAAAACTGAAGAAAAACGGCAGGGAAAATGAATATAGGGGTGCTGTTGTTGCAAAACAATTAGCAAATTAAAATTTAAACCGAATGATTATCCTCCATAGTCCAATGAGTTAGTCAAATCTATGTTGACTCTGGCCAAGCAAGGAAACTTCGATCCTAAAAAAAATATTCAAAAATTTTTAATCTAAAAAATAACCCTTTGTCACATGTTTCAAATTATTATTTATTACTTTCCTCAATTTACTGTGATATTAGTATAAAATGAAAGCCGTATTAAAAATTACCCTATATATTTCTGTTTTTATTTAATGTTCCGTACGGAACACTTATAAGATCACTTCATTGTCTATTTGACCTAGAAAGTCAAAATTTCGCACAAATATAGGAATTGATGGCACCATCAGAGCCGTGTAGTTAAATTTTGACTTAAGAGGTTAGTTTTGGGGGTGAAATTGGAAGTAAAAAAAAAATTTTTTACCAGGTCATCGAGTGGGGTGTCAAATGAAAGCTTGTAAAAACACGAGTTCAAAAATATATATGATGTAATACATGCGCATACTTTTCTTTGTATTATTTTTGAAAAATTGGCAAAAATCGTTGTCCCCCCTCTTATCTCGAAAAGTACTGATCAAAAAATTCTAGAGTATTCTCCACAAGGTGTAGGTGGAACAAAATTTATCACGAGTGTATTACGTTTGATAACACAGGCTGATGATGAAAAAAGTTTTTAAGAATTTTACCTGATTCCTATGTTTTTTGGTGTGCTGAGTTCGAAAATAATAATAAAAAAGTCGTATCACTCACCAATTTTTCACATTTTCATATTCAAAATGTCAAAAGTTTATTTTTATCATTCGAATGTTATTAGGTTGGCAATAAAATCAGAATTTTATAAGGTTGACAGTAAAATCAAATGTTATTAGATTGACAGTTCTGATATATATCACAGCTGTTTGTTTTCTTCCAGTTATTATAACCTAGCCTTGCAGTGTCTAACCCATGTGCTTTAATTCACACTAAAAGTATGGCTAATCGTGGTTGTAACAACTCTCCCAACACTTTTTGTTATATATGTGGTGAATTTGTAATTAAAAAACATCAAAGAAACATTACTGACTTTGTAAAAAAAGTATACTTTGCATATTTTGGTGCAGAAATCGGTAATCAAGAAAAATGTTGGGCTCCTCACAAAGTATGTTATATTTGTGTCGAGGATCTTAGGAAATGGTATAAGAAAGAAAAGAATGCTTTTAGATTTACAGTACCCATGGTATGGAGAGAGTAAAAAATCATTCAAATGATTGTTATTTTTGCAGCGTTAATGTTTCTGGATATAACTCCAAAAATAAGAAAGTAATCGTCTATCCTAACTTTACTTCAGCTGTTGATGAGGTTTTACAGTCCAGTCCCGAATTTAATGAAAGTCAACCGGATGATGATGAGTTTCAACGTTCTCTAGAAAATTTAAAACCACAGTTTACACAAACTGAGTTAAATGATTTAGTTTGACTAAGAAAAAAGCAGAACTGCTTAGTTGTAGGCTGAAAGAAAAACATTTATTGGAATCTGGAACATCTATTTACCATTATAGAACAAGAGATCAACAGTTTGATAAGTTTTTCAAGCAGGAAGAGGATTTGGTGTATATTGCCATGATCCCTATTTTGAAATTTAATCGATGTCATATTGTGAAAGAACTGTGGGTGATACAAAAAAACTGATAACAGATAAGGTTTCAGCACCCAAAAATACATAACCCTTAGATGTACTGGTTTAAAAAGTTTTTGTAAATATTTTTTTTGTTGACCTGTGAAATTTATCTGGTATAACAAAAAAAAAAAAAATTTCAAGGTTATAAGTTTTCAACAAAGATAGAAAACAAACTTTGTTGAAAACTCATTTAGAGTAACAAAATTTTTTATTTTAAAAGCAATCACCGTACGAAACACTAATTGCGCAAGTCCGACTTGAACCTGGCCGGTTTTTTTTATAAGCATACCATTCCACTAAAAGCTTATGGAGCTAAACAATATGTTAAAGATACAAAGACATGAATTCATGAAACAAGGTATTTGTAAAATATAATATGAACCACCCAAGACTACGAATCTTCTCAAATAAATAAATGACTTATTATAAGTCAAAGGCTACACATAGCCTAAGGTTAAATAAGAAGTTAGCGTTAGAACTACAAGTTATTGAAATTAACATTAAGTGTCTATACTTATGAAAGGAAATGCATTTCTTATTTTTGTTACTGTTTTTTTTTATTATTTTTGAGTTTAAAATCCCATGTATCGAGTGAAATACTTTTGCTTGAATTTTCCGACCACTTTCTAAAATATGTTTTTTGCTAATCATTAATGCGAATTAAACTACAAAATTTAAATTATTGCGAAACAGCTCCCGTCAGTTCTTTAAAGATTAGTATTGCTGTCATACCGTCATCGTTATCTAACAACACAGCCGAGAATTTACTGATTTAATGTCGGAATTAATCAGCGGGTAATTAGTAATTAGTCGCTAATTGTGGTTTAATTAAGGATGCTTCGAGAAGCTGCTGGCTGCAATTGGCGACCGAAAATAATTTGAAATTAACATGTTTATGCCTGCTAAGAACAACGTCATTTTTAATTAAGAATATCAGAAATATTTTCTGGAAAGAAGTTTTAACATATTTTCTTTTTTACCTCATTAAAAAATAAACATTTATACAAGTTTTCGTCTATCACGTTTAGCCTAGAGATAAAAATAATCATATTCAAGAAGGAACCCAATGCGAGAACGAAAATAGTAAAGCAAGATACAAATAATTTGCAGGCGTACCTGCCTTCTATTGGGGACTGTTCAAGCTAAAGCTAAAAATTACCGCTTTGTAGCGCTTTATAGTGTTCTACTCCAAGTATACAAAAACAATATAGACCACTAAAATTTGACAAAATTCCATTTTATTAGTTTTAATTATAGTCTGACATACAATTTTCTCGATATATGAGAATTTCTAGTATTTAGAAATTCCTCAGTAAATGGAAAATATGTAAACAGTGGTATTTTAATTTTTACCTGTTCATATTTAATTATTTTCTTATTAGGAAATATTGTAAAATTGTCAGATGTTTTTAGCCACGCCTGGTTTATATGAAAGCAGGACATGATATGGAGTAAAATATGAGACAGAATGCTTGAAATAATATTTCTAATTACCTTTTGGAATTTTTATCCATTTCGAGAATGTAACAAGCTGTCTTTGTTGTGCAAAGCTAGAATTCCGAAAGTTTATCCGTTTATTCCAACCAGAAATTGTCATTTTATAGTAGCAAATAGAAAGTAAGAATATGCGGGATATTTCACTCCAATTAACATAAATTTTCGGCTCCCAAAATGTCAAATATATATTTAGAAAATTTATTGAGGAACAGAATAAGGTATATAAAATGGGAGATACACATGATTTGCACCTTTGGCTGATGAAAGCCTAGTTTAGAAGCCGTACCTGTCCTCTATCGGGGGCTAGTCAAGGCCACAGGCGAATAGAGGTATTGTTCAGAAAGTTGCCAAAAATTACCACTTGGCAGAGTTTTTTAGGACCCCAAGTATATTAAAATCAATATAAACTTCTAAAATTGGACAAAGTCTATTTGTCACTGTTCTCTCTTCAGCTGAGCTAGGTTCGAAGAAAAAAAAAAACAAAATGACGAGTATAGTTGGTATGGAAGGCGTTTATTACTGTTAGAAAATAAAAGAGTTTACAGAACAATCTAACCCATATGCATCAAGTAACGATGACACGAATAAAACACCTGAAAGTCATAAAATTATAAACTTATCTGAGAAATATATCAGTCTTTGCAAGACTGAAATGGAGTTGTAACTTTTTTATGGTTATAATTGACTAGCCGTGCCCGCGGCTCCGCTCGCGTGGACTTGATTCACTACTAACGTCACTGCTTATTCCTTATGTTACCTAACGTAATAAAATATATGCCATTATTTCCCCTTATCTCCCATTATTTCTCCTTATCTTCCATTATTTCTCCTTATCTCCCATTATTTCTCCTTATCTTCCATTATCTCACCTTATCTCCCATTATCTAGGCTTATCTCGACTTATCTCGCAATATTTCTCCTTATCTCCCATTATTTCTCCTTATCTCCCATTATCTTACCATAACTCCCATTATCTACACTTATCTCTGCTTTTCTCCCATTATTTCTCCTTATCTCCCATTATTTATATTTATCTCCCATTATCTCACCTTATCTCCCATTATCTAGGCAACATATGTATAAATTTATAAAAACACGTAAATCGGATAAGTGGTTCTCAAGTGATAAGCGCACTAACGGACAGACAAACAGACGGAAAGACGTTGCATTTTCTATATATTATATTCTTTGCAACATGATATTGTTCCATATTTAATGGTTTAGGCAGTGTATTGCAAGAGAACGCGCTATTTTTTCCGACTTGATTCACTATTATCGTCACTGCTTATTCTTTATGTTACCTAACGCAATAAAATATATCCTATAACCTGGCCAGAGAATATATGGTTCTCCAGTGATAAGCGCACTCACGGACAGACAGACAGACAGGCAGAGGTACGTTTCATTTTATGTAAATTATAGATGTAATAAAATATATATCTATAACCCGGTCAGAGAAGATATGTATGAATTTAAAAAATCACGTAAATCGGATAAGTGGTTCTCTAGGGATAAGCGCACTAACGAACAGACAGACAGACAGAGAGACGTTGCATTTTATATATATTATAAATATAGAATATTATTATATAACCTGGCCAAAGAATATATGTATGAATTTAAAAAAACATACGTAAATCGGATAAGTGATTCTCGCGTGATAAACGCACTAATGGACAGACAGACAGAGAAACACTACATTTTATATATATTATAGATTATAGATATTCTCTGCTACATAATACCATATGTAGTATGTTCCATATTTAATGGTTTAGGATATGTATTGCAAGCGAACGCGCTAGCGGCCAACTTTTATCCGACTTCATTCTCTATTATCGTCACTGCTCATTCCTTATGCTACCTATCGTAATAAAATATAGCCTATAACCTGGCCAGAGAACATATGTATGTTTAAAAAAAAAAAGTACGTAAATCGGATAAGTGGTTCTCCAGTGATAAGCGCACTAACGGATAGACAGACAAACAGACAGACAGACAAACAGACAGACAGACAGACAGACAGACAGACAGACAGACAGATATACAGAGAGATGTTGCATTTTATATATATTATAGAAGAAACCGTCTGATTTGGCTTATCTCGATTTTTGATCAACAACACTAGAATATGGAAATAAATTATTTATTTATTCATTCTATCAACTGTTTAGTGCTGTTAGACAGTATCCCTTTAAAGTTTTATTTACTGATAGTTTATATAAAAAAGTTTTTCAAAGCAACAAATAGCTTGGTGCCCAAATGCTCACGGAGTACAATAAAAGATAACGCTCTAGTGCCGATTTGCTAAAAACAGTTTTTTCAAAATCTTTATATCGGCTATTATTTAGTGAAAACTTGTTGAAATAAAACTCAAATAAATAAAAAAAGAACTCTGTATATACGTGTTTTTGGAAGGGCCCTGACTAGAATAATTTGAGCGGCTACTTTAAATATTTTTAGCATGAAGAACGGTACATATAACCCAATATATTATCGAATTTTTGAACATTGCAAAAAGAAGGAAAAGTAAAATATACTTATAGCACTTTAGGGATAACCTCCGAAAAATAAAATATACATTGTTAAGTCGCGCTCACGTATTTTTTATCACAAATTTAAATAACGGTCAGCCAATATTCGTGGTTTTCTTTCAGGAAAACCTTTTACGGATTCAATATTTCATTTCCCAACCACGTCACATTCATTTTCACGTTTTGGTTGATATAAATTGATTGGTTTTTAACTTCATTAAATAATCTTTTACACAGATTCGCACTCTATTATAAAACATATTTATAGGGAGAGGTCCAACGTCAAAAGGATTCACAATTAGCGTGGAGTGAGCGAGTTTGAAGCGTATGGGCGTTTGTAATTAAGAAAAAATACCATTTTACAACACTATAAACAAAAGAGCGCGGAGAAGATGTTTATAGCAATGGAAATTTGGCGGGATTTATAATACCAATTGAAACAGTCAATAGAATTTGGAGGTATTACCTAATTGTCTGTGCTGATTGGTATTGTCAATCCAGCCAGAATTTCGTTGCTTTTTTTTTAATTATCGCGTGACTCACGCAGCTGCTAGTTGACTTTGACAACAGTTACGATTAAATGAAATATAATTGTATAGTATATAGTTTGTTGATAGTTATCGCAATAAAAAAATTGTAGCATTTTGGAAGATATAAGCAACAGAATCTATCTAATCCCTTATTAGCTCGAAAGTAGAGCAAGATTTGACAAACAAGAAAGACTTTTGACTTTCGAAATTTTTTTCAAATTATTGTTACCTGGATGCCTGTGTAATTTCACTGACTTTTTGTTACACGATAGACCTACAGTTGATACTTACATTCTGTTTTACCAATACTATCAGTAATTTATTTCATAATTTTTAGATTTTAAAATAAATAATGAACAAGATGTTTTTGCTCAGCAATTAAAAATCTCATAGTAAGAAATGCATGTAACATATAGGCCAAGTGCAAGGACTTGCACAATTAGTGTTCCGTACGGTGATTGCTTTTAAAATAAAAAAAATTATTTACCCTAAATGGGTTTTCCACAAAGTTTGTTTCCGATCTTTGTTGAAAACTTATGACCTTGAAATTTTTATTTATTTATTTACTGCACTTTACAGATTGATCTCAGAGATCTTTCCAATTACAAAGTACTTGAACTTAAAGTAACTTAATTTAAATAATATTACATAATAATCTACATACACTTAAAACAACGCACGCAATTTAGTTTTGAAAAGACTGCACTTATCATCTATAATATATATAAAATGCAACGTCTCTCTGTCTGTCTGTCTGTCTGTCTGTCTGTCTGTCTGTCTGTCTGTCTGTCTGTCTGTCTGTCTGTCTGTCCGTTAGTGCGCTTATCACTGGAGAACCACTGATCCGATTTACGTACTTTTTTTTTAAAACATACATATGTTCTCTGGCCAGGTTATAAGCTATATTTTATTACGATAGGTGGCATAAGGAATGAGCAGTGACGATAAAAGTGAATGAAGTCGGAAAAAAGTTTGCCGCTAGCGCGTTCCCTTGCAATATACATCCTAAACCATTAAATATGGAACAATATTATGTAGTAGAGAATATCTATAATCTATAATTTATAATATATATAAAATGCAATGTCTCTCGGTCTGTCTGTCTGTCCATTAGTGCGTTTATCACGCCAGAACCACTCATCCGATATACGTGTCTTTTTTTAAATTCATACATATATTGTTTGGCCAGGTTATATAATAATAGTAATAATCTATATCTGTAGTATATATAAAATGCAATGTCTCTCTGTCTGTTTGTCTGTCCGTTAATGCGCTTATCCCTCGAGAACCATTTATCCGATTTACGTGATTTTTTAAATTCATACATATGTTCTCTGACCAGGTTATAGACATATATTTTACTACATCTATAATATATATAAAATGCAACGTATCTCTATCTGTCTGCCTGTCTGTCTGTCCGTTGGTGCACTTATCACTGGAGAACCACTTATCCGATTTACGTACTTTTTTTTAAAACACATATATGTTCTCTGCCCAGGTTATAAGCTATATTTTATTACGATAGGTAGCATAAGGAATGAGCAGCCTAAACCATTAAATATGGAACAATATTATGTAGCAGAGAATATCTATAATCTATAATATATATATATATATATATATATATATATATATATATATATATATATATATATATATATATATATATATATATATATAAAAAATGCAATGTCTCTCTGTCTGTTTGTCTGTCCATTAGTGTGTTTATCACGCGAGAACCACTTATCCGATTTACGTGTTTTTTTTTTTTAATTCATACATATATTTTTTGGCCAGGTTATATAATAATAATAATCTATTTCTATAATATATATAAAATGCAACGTCTCTCTGTCTGTCTGTCCGTTAGTGCGCTTATCACTGGAAAATACTTATCCGATTTACGTGCTTTTTTTTTAAACATACATATGTTCTCTGTCCAGATTATAGTATATATTTTATTACGTTAGGTGACATAAGGAACAAGCAGTGACGATAATAGTGAATGAAGTCGGAGAAAAGTTTGCCGCTAGCGTGTTCTCTTGCAATACACTGCCTAAAGCATTAAATATGGAATAATGTCATGTAGCAAAGAATATAATATATATAAAATGCAACGTCTGTCTGTCTGTCTGTCCGTTAGTGCGCTTATCACTGGAGAACCACTTATCCGATTTTCGTGCTTTTTTTTAAAACACATATATGTTCTCTGGCCATGTTATAGGATATATTTTATTGCCTTAGATAACATAAAGAATAAGCAGTGACGATAATAGTGAATCAAGTCGGAAAAAAGGTTACCGTTAGCGCGTTCTCTTGCAATACACTACCTAAACCATTAAATATGGAACAATATCATGTTGCAAAGAATATAATATATAGAAAATGCAACGTCTTTCCGTCTGTTTGTCTGTCCGTTAGTGCGCTTATCACTTGAGAACCACTTATCCGATTTACGTGTTTTTATAAATTTATACATATGTTGCCTAGATAATGGGAGATAAGGTGAGATAATGGGAGATAAGTATAAATAATGGGAGATAAGGAGAAATAAGGGGAGATAAGCAGAGATAAGTCTAGATAATGGGAATTATGGTGAGATAATGAGAGATAAGGAGAAATAATAGAAGATAAGGAGAAATATTGCGAGATAAGTCGAGATAAGCCCAGATAATGGGAGATAAGGTGAGATAATGGGAGATAAGGAGAAATAATGGTAGATAAGGGGAACTAATGGCAGATATTTTATTACGTTACGTAACATAAGGAATAAGCAGTGACGATAGTAGTGAATCAAGTCTACGCGAGCGGAGCCGCGGGCACGGCTAGTTAAATATATCTACGCTATTCTGGATTCCATTGTATAGCATGCAAGCAATATACAATGGAGATCCTAGGTGATGGTTATTATGGGCTACATCTGATATATAGAAAGTGCTATGATTTCTTGTGGTGTATGTTAGCACACTAAAATATAAGTTGGACAGAAATTCCGGGTCATCAATGAGACCATTCGCTACTTTCTACAAGTAGAACATGCAATATTGTTTTCTACGTTTCTCTAAGGTTACCATCCCATAGCGTTCGTGCAACAGGGTAGAAGAGTTTATAGAGTTATATGAACCGGATTGTTTATAATGCATGTAACGCATCATTTTATTCTGTTTCAATTGAAGTGTTCGCTTGTGACAATTATAAAAGCATATTCTAATATACTTCTAACATAAGATATGTATAGCTGTTTTATGCAATTTGTACTTCTAAAATCTTTTGTGCTTCTGACAGTTAAGCCATACATTTTGTTCGCTTTACTTGCTGTATAACTTACATGATAGTTAAACGTCAATTTGGAATCAAAAATCACCCCTAAGTCCTTTATCTTATCCTCATAAAAAAGAGGGATATTCTCAATAATATATGTAAACTTTATTGGCTTCAGTTTTCTAGTATAAGAAACAACAGTACACTTACTTACACTAAAGTAAATCTTATTGTCAATTGCCCATTTTGCAACGTTGTCTATATCATTCTGCAAAATCTGGTAGTGAGTAGGCGATTTGATTTTATAATAAAGTTTTAAGTCGTCAGCGCGATCTGATTTTATAATAAAGTTTTAAGTCGTCAGCAAATAACAGGCAGGATGCATTTTTAACTACACCAGTGATGCCGTTGATAAAGAGTAAAAAGAGCAGAGGTCCTAGGTTGGACTCCTGCGGAATTCCGGATGTAGGTGTAAAAGGTTTGGACTCATACTCCTTTATTTTTACTACATGTTCACGATTATAAAGGTAAGATTTTAAAAACTCAATTAAATTCACGTGGAATCCAAAATCCTTCTCCAGCTTATTCAACAATATCGCAAATGAGACCTTATCGAATGCCTTTTCAAAGTCTGTATATACAATATCCATTTGGTCTCGTCGATTTAAGACATCTGACGTTGCCTGCGTTACCGCTAATAAATTACTAATGACAGATCTACCCTCCATAAAGCCGTGCTGATAAGTACTTATACAGTGACGAACCGAGTTTGATATATTGTCATAAATAATCTTTTCAAAAACTTTAGCTGCCGTTGAGAGTATTGCAATTGGTCTATAGCTCTTTATATCGTTTTTGTCACCCTTTTTAATAACTGGACATATTTTTGTTCTTTTCCATAGGTGGGGAAACATTTTTGTTTTAAGACTTAAATTAAACAAAAACAGTAGCGAATAACATAATATATCCTCAAAGCCGTTAAATATGTATGGGGGAATGCCGTCTAGGCCTGTTGCTCTATCGTCCTTCAACTCCCTCAATGCCTCCACAACATTAACTATATCAATTTTGTCAATTAGAACACCGTGATGATCAACACTATCATTACTGCTACCTAAATCATTAGAGTAGACGCTTTCAAAGTAATTAGCAAATGCATTAGATATTTCATCCCCTCCATTAAACTCCTCTATATTGAAAAACATTTTATTTGGTACGTGCAATGACCCTTTTTTGTTATTTATAAAGGACCAAAATAAACGAGGTAGGTTATCAAAAGTAACGCATTCCTGATAATTTTCGTTCAATGTACACCTTGTTGAAAATGTTTCAGAATTTTTTCAAAGTTTTTTGAGGTAAGGGTGGAGAACAACGATTTTCAGCAATTTTTTAAAAATATAACAAAGAAAAGTGTGCGCAAGTATTACGTCATATATATTTTTGAACTTGTGTTTTTACAAGCTTTCATTTGACGCCCCCCCCAATCCTGGTAATTTTTTTTTTCCCTCCGAATTTCAACCTAACCCCTTAAGTCGAAATTTAACTTCCAAAACTACACGGCTCTAATGGGGCCATCAATTCCTATATTTGTGCAAAATTTCAACTTTCTATGTCAAATAGTTTCGGAGAAAATCGGGTGTCACAGACGCACAGAGAGACGAACAGACACCGAAGTGATCTTATAAGTGTTCCGTAAGGAACACTAAAAATATATACGAAGAGCAACAAAAAATATCATCACTTTCGTTTACTTAAGAAAACTAATATATATATATATATATATATATATATATATATATATATATATATATATATATATATATATATATATATCAATTATCACAAAACTTCGACAACGTCAATGAAATAGCTAAGATAATTTTTGCATTATCAATTTGCAATATAAACGTATTGTCTTTGACAGTAGCATATAGTATAGTATCTTTCTTTATCTCATCAAACTTTTATGCATTCAATGCAATTTTGGTGCCAATGGCGGAGTACTATATTATTCCTATTAAAGCATCTAAGAAGGTAAGGAAATGGGAAGGGGGCTAAAAGGATTGCTTTATATACATCATATTACGAGTATATGTCCTTTCCAGGGTTCTCGGAGTCGACAAATATGAAAATTATGCTATTTTTTCTCTATTGTACATATTATATAAATAAAATAATAGATTGCAGTTATAAATGTATCTGAAGCCCTTTTTTGCTCAACTTTTTCTTTTGATTAATATATCACCATAAAGTATTTAGCGTTTAAAATATCTAGTTGTAATTCTGGGATTAAGTTATACTTTAGCATGAAAAAATCAAATTTAATCTTAGAACTACATGTTTACTAGAGTTTATTATTTTGCTATTTTCTTTTTTTAATATTCGGAGGTGTCTCCCGATTGGTCCTCCAAATTGACATGGTCTGAGAGTTTATGGTAAAGATACCATTTTTGCTATATATATATATATATATATATATATATATATATATATATATATATATATATATATATATATATATATATATATATATATATATATATAAAATCAACTCAAACGATTTTGCTTTATTTAACACGGATTCTTGAACTTAATTTTCAAACAGTGGTATTATTTTTGGTATCACTAGAATGCTAATTTTTTACTGTTTTTAATAATACCAAAAGCATTTGAATCCGAAAAGTTTAACTGATTAAAACAGTTTTACTCAACAGCACCGTTTTTGCTCGCTCAGCAACGTACTCGTTGCCCGCTATTCATCTCTATAAAAACACATGCAACTGCATTTTCCTATCATTACTTTATCGGAACATGAACTGTCAACATCTCTGCTATACCTGCTCACTAATTACATCATCGGACAATGGATACCACTCCGGAAGAAACGGCATGAGTCATTGACCTACTGTAAGAAGGGCATAGCCAACGTGCAATCGCTACGCAACTGCACCAGAGCCAGTCAGCTGTTTCCAGAGGCTACAGATGTTGCCAAGAAACTGGCGCCTTTACATGGAGATCAGGATCAGGAAGAAGACGGTGTACCTAGAGTGAAGCGACCGCTTTATTGTCAACACAACTCGAAGAAATCGTCACTTGATCTTGAGGTCCAGCAGGAGCTCCGACAAGTTTGTGGTCAGGCTGTCAGTCATTGGACAAACAGAAGAAGACTTAAAGAATCTAACCTAACCCCGAAGAGACCAACCAATAGACCCAAACACAGCAGCTTATCGACAAGCGCGGCTCAAATTTACCCGAGAACATGTCGACTGGACCTTAGAGCAATGGCGCTCCGTTTTATTCTCCAATGAGTTCTGAATGTGCCTACATGGCAATGTTGGAAGAAGACGAGTCTGTAGGAGGCCTGGGGAGCGGTATGTGTAGTACTGCATTACTGAAACGGTCGCCTACGGAGGAAGTTATGTCGTCGTATGGGGAGGCATCTCACTAGATGCGAAAACCTATTTAGTTTTCGTGACTGATAAGACTCGTAGCGGTGGATTAACTGCTCACCGGTACATCGAGGAGACCCTGCAAGAACATGTCGTTGCTTATTCTGGGTTTTTTGGCGATAGCTTTATGCTAGAGCACGATAATGCGGTATCTGGTGGAAGTGGGAATATCCACGTTAGATTGGCCTACGAGGAGTCCTGATCTCAATCCAATCGAGCACATGTGGGATAAGCTCTTAAGAATGTTTCGAGTCAGAAATCCAGCCCCTGCATCGCTGAGGGACTTAAAGGTTGCGATGGCGGAAGAGTGGGGAAGAATCCCACAGACAGTGGTGAAAAAGCTCAACTGCTGCATGAAAAATCGGGGGGAAGCAGTAATAAGGGCTAGGGGAATAATACAAAATATTGATTTTGGTTTTTATCAATAAATTTTATTGCTAAACTTAAAATTAGTTTTCACTAAAAAGTATAAGGTATGCTATGGAATTTGGTATCATTGGAAAGAGGAAATAAAATGGGCTTTCAAATGATACTAAAATCAGTAAAAATATATGAGCACCAAATTCTAGAATCCGTGTTAAATAAAGCCAAAGAGTCGATTTTTTTTTTTGCTCACCAGTATATATATATATATATATATATATATACATATATATATATATATATATATATACAGTGTGACAATTTAAGTCCTCATTATATGGGATTTTTTTTTAAATAATCACTTTAGCCCAGATCTGGTTATAGCATCCATTTGTGCTTCAAATAATATCAGAAATAAAGTACAGTAAGTCATTTTTACGCATGACGTCACCTGTCAAAAATGAGATTTTCGTAAAAATTTTTGAAACAAAATAACGTATAATTTGGCCAAATTTTAAAAAAAGTTATTAGACAAAATTGTTTATTTTGTGATTCTATATCTGTTTGTTAAATTTCAGCGGCCTACTACAATTTTGAATTTTTGGCAGTTTTTTGACATTTCGGCAATTGTTTTTCATCTTGATTTATTGCAACCTTATTTAAATCATTTAATTTGTCAAAAACACAAATCTTACATTTTGATCTTTTTAGTAATATATTTAAAGTTTCAACAATGTAAGGTTTCTTTCTATAAACGCTAAATTAACAATTGGCTATTTTAACCTATTTAATAAATACTTTGTATCAAATACACGCATATTGCAATATTTTACATTTCGGTGTGTCCATCGTTTCGTTCAATGCAACGAATGGTTCTTCTAGAAATTTCTTTGACGGTATTTTTCACAAACTCGGGAGGTATTTCCTGAACACACTGCCTAATTATAGTTTCTAGATGATCGATATCTCTAAATGGTCTAAACTTGTATACTTTTTGTTGGAGATAACCCCATAAATAGAAATCCAATAGGGTGATGTCGGGCGATCGAGGTGGCCAACAATTATCCTGATCTCGGCCAATGAACCTGCCATGAAATAGTTTATTTAAAGTGTTTCGTACTTGCAAAGTATTGTGTATTGGTGCACCATCTAATTGATACCATAGAGCATATCTTAGATCCACAGCCATGTTATCCAGAACTTCTAAAATTTCGTTATTTAAAAAATTTAAATATCGTTGTGAGTTTAAATTATGTCTAAAAAAATATGGCCGTATTATTTGATCATTTACTATGCCATACCAAACGTTAGTGTTAAACGAGTATTGGTCACGACACTCAATTATGAAGTTTGGATTTTCTTGGGCCCACCATCGACTATTTTGTGAACTTACTACTCCGTTAGAAGTAAACGTGGCTTCATCAGTCCATAAAACATTGTACTGAAATTTGGAGTCCTCTTCTATTTTTCCTTGGTACCAGAATGAAAATAACAACCGAATATTAAAATCTCTATCCCGTAGAGTGTTTATCAATTTCGGTTTGTATGGTTTAGATTTATTTTTGGGTAAAATTATACTTACACTTTCCCTGTCGATCTCCGGTTTAGACTTCAAAATATTTTACCTTCTTCCACTACACTTAAGCACACATCTAACTCAGTATCTTCGGTATGTTTACGTGCAACACGATTTTTTCGGAAAACATTTCCCACAGATCCAGTCGATTTAAACTTTTTTATAATTCGGCTCACAGTAGATTGCTGCAAGTTTTTTTCAGGATGACGCTCGTTAAAAACATTTGCAACAGTGCGATGAGGTGTATTTTCCCCACACAATAAAACATTTTCAGTAGAAGGTAAGTTTTCAGGAGGAAATCAGCACAACCATAAAGGGTCTTTCTGATTTTGCAAACGTTAATTTTGATAGCCACGACTAAAATATGGCTGGATTTATTTTAAATTAGCAGTTACGTCAACAATGACACTGAAAACATTTTAATGTAATTTTTCGGTGGTATTATTAACGCGTAACTAAAAAGTGGTTTTAGCTGAAGTATAAAAAAAACAAATAGGATAAAGCAGCAAGTTGTTAATTTGGTGTTTATAGTAAGAAACATTACATGGTTAAAAATTTAAATGCATTACTAAAAAGATCAAAATGTAAGATTTGTGTTAATTTACAAACGTTTAAGTGTGTTCACTATCAAAATACGTAAGCGAGAAACATTTTTCTATTTAAAAACAAAAGCTAATCAAACTTTGCATCAAATATGATTCATAATAATGTGTGAATTTTAATATTCTATAAAAAAATTAAACACGACTTCATTTTGTTCTTAAATAGATTATCGGTGCCTAGTTTTTGACAAATTAAATGATTTAAATAAGGTTGCAATAAATCAAGATGAAAAGTAATTGCCGAAATGTCAAAAAACTGCCAAAAATTCAAAATCGTAGTAGGCCGTTGAAATTTGACAAACAGATGTAGAATCACAAAATAAATCATTTTGTGTAATAACTTTTTTTTTTTAATTTGGCCAAATTACACGTTTTTTTTAAAAATGTTTACGAAAATGTCATTTTTGGCAAGTGACGACATGCGTAAAAATGACTTACTATACTTTATTTCTGATATTATTTGAAGCACAAATGAATGCAATAATGAGATCTGGGCTAAAGTGATTATTTAACAAAAATCCCATATGATGCGGACTTAAATTGTCACACTGTATATATATATTTTATATATATATATATATATATATATATATATATATATATATATATATATATATATATTTATATACACATTTAAGTGGTCAAGTGAATCTGAAAGAAAAACATTTAAGCTCAATCGATACTTCGAATATTATTTTAAGCTGCCGCCGTGTGGAGCAGCTAACATCTAGGTTATGGAGTGTTATTGAAGTGATTTATTGCAGTAGCTAGAGTAAAAGTTAAAAAGTAACTTGAGTTGTGACATAAAATAATATTATCTCTGCCCTATTTAACGTGGTTATTGAAACTATATAGATTTTTGTATCGTATAATATTTTAGCATTATATTAATGTATATCTATTTACCTGAAAAACTCCTTTTATCTCGATTTTTACTCATTCCTAATAATATTTTATTATAAAAAGCACCTACTGTGATAAAAAAAAATTAAAATTACCTCTGTTATCAACCAAACAAAAAAAGCAGCTTTTTGGCAGCAAACCACAAAAATTTATTTATTTGTGTGAAACAATGACAAAAATATACCGTATATTTTTATAAAAATTTAACAAAAAGATACTTTTATCAAATCTAGTAAATTAGGTTGCAAACACGCGGTTCTAAAATCAATTTTGAAATTCACTTTCTCACACTAAAAGACAACCTAACGATACCACAAATCTACTTGCCTATTTTTTATTGAAATCAGTAGTTAGCAGAGTTAGAACGATATTGACCTTACTTAACTTAATAATGTCAATTAAATAATAAAAATAAAAGCTACTAGCGCTTTGAAAGTGTATTTCGTGTTTTCATGTTCTTAACAGAAGTTTGGACGATAGCTTTTAGAACATAATCACCACAATGACATGCAAAAAAAATCGACAATCTTACCGGAATTTAAGCATCCGGTCAATCCGTCAATTTATCAGAAAGCCAGAAATTCAAAGTTTTTCTTATTGTAAACTAATTCAAACATGATCACAATCACATGTGTTATGTTTCATTAAATCATTATTATTTGAGAAATATTGTAAACATCCGTCATAAAGAAATCACTTTTCATGTTGAGTTGACTAGAGGCTAATCTAGATAAATCAGAAATATAACAATAATAAAAATTCCCATTATCATAAATAATTAATTGTAAATTAACCTGACGATTTCGTTTATTTTTTGTATAGCGTAATGATCCTGTAACTTTATATAAGGTGGGTAAGATGACACTTCAAATTCCACTCCTATTGGTGGGTGTAAAGCAGCAACGACTGACCAGAATAATCAATAATCATCACTGTTATATATGTTGACAACAGCATGTTTCCCTTCAATTTCACTGAGTAAGGGAATATAAGATGAAGCTCTTGGAAGATTGTATTTGTTAATATTAACTTCCTAATGTAGCAATTTTACCTACAACCAAAGATAATTATTAAATCAAATATAGAATTGAGAAATTATAATTTAGAAAAAACTTAAATTCTAGTGCCATTGATTGATTGAAAAATATTCAAATAAAAAATAAAGTTCAATTACCTAAATCATAGTCAGCTAGCTACTGAAATCAGATGGAATTTATTAAGGCAAAAGAGGAGCGTTCAGAAGCAATATTAATTGAGCATGGAGTAAGACAGGGTTGTGTCTTGTCTCCACTATTGTTTAATATACACTCTAAGCAAATCTTCAAAGAAGCAATGATAGAGGCTGATGAAGGAATACTGCTTAATGGGGAGCGATTAAATAAAATTCGCTATGCTCACGATACGACGGTTATTGTTGCTAAATTAAAGGGTCTACAATATCTTATGACAAAAATAAACGAGGTCAGTAATCGATAAGGCCTCAGACTTAATATCAATAAAACAAAGTACATGGTAATCCGCAAGTCTCCGGTTCCCTGCTACCTTGTTGATGGTTAACAATCAACAAATACAAAGAACTCCACGATATTCATATCTAGGTACCATGATAAACGAACAGTGGGATCACTCTCAGGAAATTCGTTGCGTATCAAAAAAGCTAGAGCAGTGTTCCTTAAAATAACATCACTTTTCATAAACTCAGCAATAAAATTAAGCACAAAAATAAGACTCCTAAGATATTATGTCTTCAGTGTCCTTCTTTACTGTGTGTAATCTTGGACGCTGACTGAAGCCACTTCTAAGGAACTTGAAGCGTTTGAATTGTAGCTATATCCCAGTATTGGTTGTCTTATTACGTCCCATGAACAAGAAACTGGAAATCATGAAAACTGTTAAGTAGGAAAATTGGATTATTTAGGACACATAATGAAAAATTTACACAGATATGGATTACTACAGCAAATACCCCAAGGAAAGGTTTTTGGATAAATAGGGCCACGACGCAGGCGTACCTCTTGGCTAAACAATCTGCGAAATTGGTTCTTAACAAATACTACCAGTCTTTTCAGAGCTGCAGTACATAAAGTAATAATAGCTATAATGATTTCCAACAGGTACTTTAAGAAGAAAGAAGTGGCTAAAATGTAATTCTAATCTAAAAAGACGATATTAATACTTAAATAATAACTAATATGTACCTTTCATAAGCATACGCTTATAGAAGATCTATAAAAACGCTTTCCTTGGAAAAAATTATCGGGATCACATAAACAATGTTACACGTCGGAGATTTTCCATTATAAAACACGTTCTCCTTACATTTAAGAGCGACGAGGGGATACAAACTTAAGCCCTTATTCTTTAAAATTCTTATGCTGCGAATGCAGCAGAAATAAGTGCAAATATTTCACTAACATGACTTCGCTGTAAAGTGCGATCCCGGAACTTTAAGATTTTCCAGCAGAATGGTTTTAATGTGAACTACATTTACTGCATCGATTTTAGACACAGGCAGTTAATCGGAGAAATAATTTCTGGAATTTAAAAGAGAAGATGAAAACGCCACAAAATTTTAGTTTCAAATTTAAAAAAATTATTTGAAATTTTAAGTAATTGTGAAAGAAAATATATATGTATGTATAAATATATATATATATATATATATATATATATATATATATATATATATATATATATATATATATATATATATATATATATATATATATATATATATATATATATATATATATATATATATATATATATTATAATCAGTTTAAAAAACATGGAAATAAACCAACTTACAGAAAAAATTGCATCTATTATCGAAGCTGAAAGTGAACAAATTCATAGAAGAAAGAAAATCTAAAGAAAGAGGTACACATGAGTATGAAATATTGAACAAAGCCATAAAGAAAGAAATAAGGAAAGACGTTAGAAAATACCATACAAACTTAATAATTAACAAGAGTGAAGAAAACAAAAATATGAAAGTACTGAAATCCAAAATGTTACAAGATAAAACTAAAATAATCAAATTACCAGATAAAACAGGTAAAATAATAACTAAGAGAAAGGAAATAACGGATCAAGTAAAGGAATTCTACACAAACCTCTATTTCTCGACTATACCAAATCCAAATCAGCAGCAAAAGCATATTCTTATCGTTGGCTCTGAAGAAATTCTTGAGGTAAGCCGTGAAGCCATAAGTGAACTGGAAACTGTTTTGAAACAAATGAAGAATAGGAAATCTCCAGGTAAAAATAAAATATCATCTGAAATATTCAAAATGGAAGGAAATGTATTTTTTGAAGCGATACGGATATTACTCAACACATTGGCAAAACAGTGAGGTCATACTTTTATTCAAGAAAGGTGATCACAAAAACCTTGAGAACTATCGCCCTATCAGCTTGTTATCGCATTTGTACAATTTGTAAAATTGTCACAATCCGTCATATAAATAAGTTCGATGACTGCCAACCAGTCGAAAAGGCGGACTTTCGCAAGGAATTTGGAACAACAAATCATATCCAGACCTTTTAATAGAATAGGCGACTGAATATAATATTGAGCTGCATCTAGCTTTCATCGATTATAAGAAGCCTTTCGACTCGTTGGAACATTGGGCAATTATGCACTCCTTAGCTCATGCCAGAATAGACTCAAGATATACCGTACTACTAAGATTCATATATGAAAATGCGACATTAACGGATAAATAAGATGAATATCGAAAAACAGAACCCATAAAGATCAGGAGGCAGGGCGACCCAATTTCACCAAAATTGTTTACTCTGGTCTTAGAGAATGTATTTAAAAGTCTTGAGTGGAAACAGAAGGGAATTGAAATCCATGCCATATATTTACATCACTTGCGATTCGCAGATGATGTAATACTGATTATCGAAAATCTACAAGAACTCAAAATCATGATAGAACAACTTAATCAAGCCTCACAGAATGTTGAACTTGAGATGAACATCAAGAAAACAAAACTTCTAAGCCCACAAAACACAACAAAAGATCAGCACGGAAGAGATCGAGAGAGTTGAAGAGTAATACTTGGGACATAAGATTAGATTGGATAAAAACAATCAAACAGCGGATAAACCATGGCGAATTGGTCTCAGCTGGACTGCATTTCAAAAACTGGGATTCGTTCTAAAAAACAGACATATCCCCATGACCTTAAAAAGAAAAGTGTACGAGAGCTACATACTTCCAGTAAGTACGTATAGGCTGGGAACCATAACCCTTACAAAAAGTAGTCTTTGTCGATTCCGACGTACCCAACGGGCCATGGAAAAGCAGATAATATATATATATATATATATATATATATATATATATATATATATATATATATATATATATATATATATATATATTTATGTATATAATTTGGGTTGAATTCTTTCTTGAACCTTGGAATAATGAATATATTTTCAATTCAATACGGATCCAAAGTTATTTTAAAAAATGTGACCATCCTAGTAATATATTTAAAGAACGTTAAGTGTGCCTTCGTTTCAACCCACACATGTAAGTTTTCATGTATATTTTTATGTGTATTTTTATTATTTCATTTTTTACATTTTATTATAAGTTGAAGAATTTTTTATATATTCATAATTAAAAAATTGTGCATCCTACTGAACATCCAAAACAGTCCTGTAAAGTCAAAATTTAAAGTCGTAAAGAAATGTAAAGAAATTTCAATTTTTAGGTGAACTGAAGAAACCTACAAATTAGGCGAAACGTTTTCAATAAACTTCTAGTTAGAACATGATGTAATTTCTCTATCCTTAAAACAAGAGAACCATAAAGCCCAAGAAATTGAATATATATATATATATATATATATATATATATATATATATACACATATATATATATATATATATATATATATATATATATATATATATATATATATAATATATATATATATATATATATATATATATATTCAATTTCTTGGGCTTTATGGTTATATATATATATATATATATATATATATATATATATATATATATATATACATACATATATATATATATATATATATATATATATATATATATATATATATATATATATATATATATATATATATATATATATATATATATATATATATATATATATATATATATATATATATATATATATATATAGAGAGAGAGAGAGAGAGAGAGAGAGAGACTAGATAGACTCAATGGACACAAGTATACAAAAAATGCAACAACGGCACTTCACAAACACACAACGGAACTTGGACATGATTTCAATTTTAATGAAACAAAGATTTTAAACAGGGACATTAATATTGGAAAACTTGCAAGAAAAGAAATGATCGAAATAAAAAAAAATGAGAAATTTACAGTCAATGATAAAAGTGATATAAAAGGAATTAGCCATATTTATACAAATTTAATAAGGTAATATTTTAAAGTGCATACTCGTCCTTAATATATTAACAAAAAAACTAACCGCTTAATATTCACAGATCAATAATACAAAATTAGATCTACATCGATAAGAATGCCACTATGACTTGTCAGTAGTAAATAAAATATGTGAGATTCAAATTAGGTCCCATATGATTTTAATTTTTAAAGATAGAACTAAGAATTTATGTAAAAAGTTTATGGTGGTGTGTGTTAAATAATTTGTGTTGTATTAGTGTACCTAAATGTAGTTTATTTTTATATTTTGTATTGTTTTAGAAATAGAGAAAAAAATGAAAATGCCCTAAACCAAAGGGCGAAACGTCAATTTCAGTTTAATTTTGAATACCAAATATTCATAAAACGAACCCAAATCCCCAGAATTGAATATATATGTATATATATATATATATATATATATATATATATATATATATATATATATATATATATATATATATATACATATAAACGTTCAAGATTTTATCAGCTAACAAAACAGTGTTTTATTGTGCTCTTAAAAAATACAAGTTTGCCATGGTGATTGTGGGTGGAAAAATGTGATTTTTGGTGATAACATGTATTAGAAACTGACCTATATAAAAATCGACTTTTCAAAAATATGTTCTCAGTAACTAGTGAAATAAACGAAAAATCATACTAAACAATAGCAAACAATAGTTCCAAAGAAAAGAAAAAAAATCTGATAAATACTTGTGTATACCGAAACGATATTTAAATTGTTTATCTTTAGTAATTTTTTTGTGGATCAGGCTTGTAGTAAATATACATAGGCATGGAGGGTAATGAACTGTGTATGAAATGTAAAAAAACAATGTGATGCGGAAGAACAATATTATAAATGTGACTCATGTCTGCAGAACATCCACAAGAAATGCCTAAATATTACACCTTCTGAAATTAAATGCATGCCTCTACAAAAGAGAATACTGCTCCTAATATGTGAAGATTGTAAACAACTAATTGCAAGAATGCCTTACATGGTAAAACTTATGGAAGATATGAAAAAAGACATAGAATCGTTGAAATCTTCTATGCGCAAGGAAACTTATGCTAATATATTACAGGCAAGT
Organism: Pachyrhynchus sulphureomaculatus; assembly: GCA_019049505.1. Taxonomy (NCBI): domain Eukaryota; kingdom Metazoa; phylum Arthropoda; class Insecta; order Coleoptera; family Curculionidae; genus Pachyrhynchus; species Pachyrhynchus sulphureomaculatus. The sequence continues at coordinate 164,923,975 of CM032454.1, read as the reverse complement.
TCTATAAAGGATGAAAGCAATCCTAAGATAAACCCTCCTACTCTTGTTTTTAAACCCAGGAAAGATCAGAAGACAGAAATAAGTAGGAAGGAAATTCAAAAATCCATAGATCCAGCTGTATTAAATGTTGGTATCAGAAATGTTAGGGAAACAAAACGGGGCAATATTGTAATTAAATGTGACACTAACCAAGATTTGGAAAAATTTAAAAACGAGGCTGTAAGCAAGCTAAAAGAGAAATACAGTGTAGTAGTACCAAAAAAGCTGCCACCAAAAATAAAAATAATTGGCTATACTGGTAATAAATCCATGGAAGAAATAGAAGAATCCATAAAAAAGACAAAATAGATGGATAGTCGAGAAAGATTACTTGAAGATAACATATGTTAAGAGACAAAATAATAAGAGCAATACGTCGACCATTTATGCTGAGTGTTCGGGTGACCTACTTCTAAAAATAAAAAACTACAAAAAAATATGCATAGACTGGGAGAGACTGCCAATTTATGAGGATCTTTCTATATCAAGATGCTACAAATGTCAGGGTTTTTATCATAAAAGCTACAAATGTGAGAGGGACCAAGTCTGTGGAAACTGTGCAGGAAGCCACAATACTTCAGAGTGCGACTCTCAAACGAAAAAGTGTGTAAATTGTCTTCTCTCCAATAAGCAATATAATTTAAACCACAACACTTCCCATTCGGCACTAGATGCAAATTGTCCATCACTAAAATACCATTTGGGAATAATAGTGAGTAGAACTGATTATACTTTATAAATATGGTAATACACTTACAAGATGAAGTTCTTCATCAAATTGATGCCGAAAATATGCCACATGGTACAATGGAATGGAATGCGTTGAAGAAAGAAATATGTTATGAGGATAATTTGTTAAGTATTATGCATGTCAATATCAGAAGCTTAAATAAGAACATTGATAATCTTCTCATTTTTCTTGAGTCCTATGAACTTTTAAGTTTGGATATAATAGTTTTAAGCGAGACGTTTCAACTTGGAACGACAAAAAATTATCATGTACAGGGCTACCAAACTCTTTATAATGAAGCTAAATATAATAAGAACGATGTTATCCTTATTTTGGTAAAAAATAATATTAATGTTGAATTTACATGTCCTTTGTTACCCACCTCAAAGGCAACTCTTGCTAGAATTGTATTTGAGTTAAAAAACGTAAAAATTGGAATGACTGCAATATACAAACCACCACCAATACCAAAGATTAATTTTATTGATGACTTAAACAGTTTCCTTGAACATTCCACTAACTCAAGCATAGAAATTATTATAGGAGATATTAACATAAACATATTAGACACTAATGATGATAATGTTGTGGATTATCTTTCTGCCCTTGAGTCCCGGGGTTTTGAATCTTACATAAATTCAGTTACTAGACCAGATTCCGGAACTTCTTTAGACCACATTTTTGTCAAACAGAAACTAAAATCTAATATATGGTGTTTTAAATCGTGCACTGTTGATACAGATATTTCAGATCATAACCCAGTTATACTAAATATTAATAGAAAGAAGGTAATGCCAAAAAATACAGTAAATGAACGGATATCAATAGCAAACTCTAAAATAAATGTTTCTAAATTTAAAAGGGAATTGTCGGAATTTGATTGGACTGTCGTTACTGGGGAGGGGGATCCGGAGATTTCCACAGAGACGTTTTTGAATGCATACCGGGAATTATTGGAGAATGCTACAGAAACATTCACAACGAAGGTAAATAAACATAAAAAACTGAAAGAATGGATAACTGAAGGTATTATTACTTCAATTAAGAATCGGGATAAAATGAAAAAAAAACTTATGAATAATTACAACCTGCAGTTAAAAGACGAATATAAAAAATATCGAAACACTTTAAATAAAATAATTCAGAAGCAAAAAAAAACGATTACTACAAAAGTCAAATAGCAAGTCACAAAAACAACATAAAAAAACTTTACGAAATCATTAAGGATGCTACTTATGAGGTTAAAAATAAAACAAATGAAAATATTAATATAAAAAATAGTCAGGATGAAGCTTTCGAAAGTGAATCTGAAATGGCACATTATTGCAATGAATATTTTATTAACATCGGCCAAGAGATGGAGAGGGTCATTCCTCAGCCTCGGACTGAAGTTCAGGATGTGGTGCGTCTGGACAGATCAATTTATTTAACTCCTATAACTAAGAATGAAATAATTAAACATATATCTTCATTGAAAAACAATAGTT
>CM032454.1:164731719-164916719 GCA_019049505.1 Pachyrhynchus sulphureomaculatus | reverse complement strand
CATCCGATGTGGGGACTGCCACAAATTGTACATAGGACAAACAAACAGAAGAATCTCCACCTAGATCCAAGAACATAAAATAAGTATCAAAAACAAACAAACATCAGCTATTTTTCAGCACCTTCATGATACTGGTCACAACATCAATTTTGAAGGATCTAAACAAATAGCCTCGATTTCACATTATAACACGCGTAATGAGAGAAGCCTTGGAAATCGAAAAGAATGGACAGCTAAATAAGGGAGATGATTCGTTAAATATCTTCACTACATGGAAGGGTCTACTAGCTAAACCAAGGAATAACCAAAACATCGAGAAGGCAACAGTCAGCATAGCGCCGGAACCCGTAATTACCACCCGGCCGGCAAATACAGATACTCGGACGAACACTTCCGACCCCCCATCTACAATCTGCGTAGACGCCGACCTATAAAAGACTCAGTTAACTTGGAGCGGCAGCAGCAGCAAGATCACAGTATCGAGCAGCAGCAGCAGCAGCGGGAGCACTTGAAAATGCCAAATGAGATTTTGGCGAAACGTCGTGCAGATTCATTGTTAGACGAACGGATTGAAACCCAGAATTTTAATGTACTACATTTCACCATCCATAAAAACCTCTATAGTAATATATATATATATATATATATATATATATATATATATATATATATATATATATATATATATATATATTCTATTTATATTTTTCTTAATTTTTAATATTCATGAAGTTAAGAGACTTGTTTTATGACATAATATATATTTGTGGCAAAACGTTTCGACCATACTTTTTGGTCTTCACCATTTGTTTAATCTGTCATTCATTTGAAAATATACTGTACACGTATGAATTCAAAATAAATTAAAACGATACATAAGAACATCACATAGAACGTTTTACATGGACAGTTACATTTTAATTTGGTATTAGCATTTACTGAGTGCATTATACTACTAAAAGCAATGCCATTGGTCGGTAGTTATTCGTCAACGTTTTTTGGCCCTTTTTTGGGTATTGGCTGACCTGTTACGCATTTCCAACAGGAAGGAAATATTCCATTTCTGTAGGATAAGTTGAGAAGCCTACAAACAAGTGATGTTAGTTCTTTCGCACATTTTTTTAGCACTGTCGCAGATATTCCATCAACACTAGCAGCCCTTGTGGTGTCTAGTTTTATTAAACTATATTGTATGACACACTATCTGAAGGCAATATCTGGCATCTTTCACTGCATTGGTGGATGGTGGTACGGCTAATTTTTCTGTGCACACTGATCCGTGACAACGGTGCCAACACGTCTTTTTTCTAATCTGGTATACAGGTACCGAGTATTTTTTTTTTAAAAGAACTTGATAATATATTTTTATAATTGCGCAGATACAATGGAGTCTCCTGGGTTATGTTACTGCTTTTAAATATTATGTAATACTAGGGTTGTATCATAAGTACCTGGCCTTGACAAGAAAAATACATTTTTATTTGTAAAATTTATTTTATTTTTCAACATAGTCTCCATTTCTGTCTTTTGTATCCCATCTAAAAATACGATTTCTCCAACCCTTCAAATTATTTTTCGTCGAGCCATTTTTTCATATTCAAAAATAGAAAATAATCGCTGGGAGCTAAATCTGGAGAGTATGGTGGATGCGAAGCAATTAGTATCCTAACTCATAGAATTTTGCAATGGTGATGATACAAGTGTGCACGCGTGCATTGTCTTAATGAATGAAAATTTTTTTCTTCGCCAAATGCGGACGTTTTTCTTTCACAGTATAGTTGAAACGATTCAATAAGTTGACATAATACTCTCCGTTAATTGTTTCGTCTTTTTCAGGTTATCGATGTGGATTATGCCGCGTGCATCCCAAAACATTGTGGTCATGACTTTGTTGGCCGATCAAGTCGCCTTGGCCTTCTTTACCGCTGGTTCGCCACAAAAAATCCACGGTTTGGACTGTTCTTTGGTCTCTCGTGAGCTGTGATGAATCCATATCGTGTCAACAATTATGAATCGATGCCAAAAATCATTCCGATTGCTCTTTAACATCGCCAACATTTTTTGAAGTTGACACACGTGCGTGTTTATTGTCAATTGTTAGCAATCGCGGCACCCATTTTGCTGACAGCTTTCTTATATCCAAAAGAGTTGTTAAAATATTCTGCACCCGTTCAATTAAGATACCCACAGTCTCAGCAATCTCACGCACTTTCCCTCTCCAATCATTTATTACTATAACGTGGATTTTTCAATCATTTCTGATGGGGTGACCTCATTTGGACGATCTGCACGTTTTTCATGAAAAATGCTTATACGGATGCATTTGAATTCAACTGTTTAATATTTTATGGTCGATAACGAAGGTGCAAAGTCCCCATAAACTTCGCTGAATTCTGCTTTTATCTCATTATTCGTTTTATTTTCAAAACAAATATTTTATCACTGCTCGATATTCAATTTTTTCCATTGTTATAAAATCACAAGAGTTGTTTTATTTAAATGGCTGCCACTCACAAACTAAATCACGCAGCGACTTGAAAATTTGTCAGGATTCTTGTGGAAAGTTATGTTTAAAATATAATTTTTTAAATAGTGGTAGCGTTTTTTTTTTCCGAGTCCAAGTAGTTATCATACAACCCTCGTAAGTTTGCCTACGGCCTATGTTACTAATATACTCAAATATACTCAGGGAAATATTTCTAACTTCGCTCGAAAGTGCAAACTAAAATCTGTAACATTTTCCACGAGAGTGATTACAATGCTAACTTTTCCACTGCATCGATTTTTGTTAAGATAATCTGGAAAATTTAATAAATTGCGGGCTCAAGTAGCTGGAAAATTATTGTTTCCAGTCGAGAGTTCTTCTTAAGTAGATATATTTTCTGTTTAATGAGAGGTAAAACTAAATTCAATAAATTATAAATGAGCGTATAAAGAAAAGCATTATATTAAACATTTGGGGTTTTGATGTATCATAAGTATATCCGAAGCAATAAAAAGTTCCTTGAACACGCTTTTAATTATAAATGCACTACTCTACTGCTTGCGTATTTGAAGGGTTATAGTCTAGTCAGAATACGACCAAAACAGGCCAAAAACAAAAATCGTCGGATACTGCTACTTTTTTTTAAAGAAATACTCATCTCGTCGAGTACATTAAGGAAAAAATATTGCGACCGCTGAAAAATTGGGGCAACACCCTCAAAAATGGGAGAATTGACCCGTGTTGGGGTTTTGTAGCGTATTTTTACAATTTTATCATAAATTTATGAAAGATAAACTAAAAATTCTGACAGATTTTGATTCTAGATAAAAAAACGAAAAATTTAAGGAGCTATGATTTGAATCTCCTAGTCGGTAGAAATTGGAAGTTTTGGTCGTTTTTTTGTCTTTTTTAGTGTTCTGTACGGAATAGTTATAAGATCATTTCGGTGTCTGTCTGTCTGCCACACCCGATTTTTCTCCGAAACTACTTCCCATAGAAAATTGAAATTTGGCACTAATATAGGAATTGATGGCCTCATCAGAGCCGTGTAGTTCTGAAAGCTAAATTTTGACTTAAAGGGTTAGTTTTGGGGGGTGAAATCGGAAGTAAATTTTTTTTTTACCAGGTCATCGAGTGGGGCGTCAAATGAAAGCTTGTAAAAAGGCGAGTTAAAAAAAATATATATAAAGTAATACTTGCGCACAATTATCTTTGTATTATTTTTAAGAAAGTGCGCCACCTTATCTCGAAAAGTACTGATCAAAAAATTTTGAAAAAACCCTGGATTATTCTTTACAGGGTGTAGATTGAACGAAAATTATCACGAGTGTATTATCTTTAATAATTTATCTGGTCTATAAGAAACAAAAATTTCAAGGTTATCAGTTTTCACTAAAGATCGGAAAAAAACTTTGGGATATGTTTTGTGAAGTCACTGATCATTTTATACTTCCGTAACAAAAATTTTTATTTTAAAAGCAATCAATGTACTAATGCACTTGACCGGTTATTTATGATTAAATAGGTGTACTTGCAAACTGTACGCTATTTTTTTAGTTAGCTCTGGGAATATGTTTTGTACACATTACTTTAATTGATCCAAACATAATTTTGATCATTTTTTACATATTAGATATGTTTTTCACTCCTCAAACTATTAATACATTTTTCCGCTTCGCGTTTTTTTCTTCTGACGAATTTTTTGAATAAGTTTTTTTCCGTATACTACTATCTTACCTAAAATATCAGAAAATGTTCCTTAGTCTCTAAGCTTCCATTTTTAATTTTTTTTTATGCAAATTTACGATTTCTTTTTAAAAAATTATTTTTTCTTGAGTTTTATAATATTATAATTTTTCATTATTATACATAGGTTACTGTACATGTTGAGTGGCTGAGGAAGTCACTTAATATAAACAACAACATAAATTGCAAAAAAACTCGAATACGGGCCAATTCTCCCATTTTTGAGGGTGTTTCCCCAATTTTTAGAGGTCACAATATTTTTCCCTTAATATACTCATCGAGACGACTATTTTTTTAGCAGTATCCGACGATTTGACCTCAAAATCGTATTCTGACTGGAACATTAGGCGAAAATGTTAAATACAGAAATCGTAGCGTTTTTAAAGAACTTTTTTTCGGAGTTAAAACAAGAGCGCATCGCATTTTTGACATACTACCCTAACTTCATATTTCTTATATGAAACACCATGTATAATTTTTTTCAGTTTTATGGAACTATTGATTCTAGAAACGCTAGTATGCATTTTTACCGTGTCAACTAAAGAACAAACTATTTTTTTTTTAACTTTTCCGAAGTTAACTATGCTCATTTGACGATAAATCAAGTTGAAAATGGCATTTATTTTTGTTAAGAATTTTGGTAGTAGTAAGTCAAAATCTAAGTTTAGTATCACAGCGTTTTTTTTTTTTTTTGAGTGGAGGCGGAATGTTTATTTAAAACGCTTATAACCATGGGTAACAACGGGAATAAACGACCTTTATGGAAGGCAAAGAAAAAAATACATTTTCAAGAATATATAACTAAATCTTAACTGAAACATTGTTGACATAAAAGACAATAATAATGCACAGTGCACGAACTAAATATGGTATTATTATTATTATAAATAACCTAAAATCGATTATACTAAGTGCTCAACATGTTCCCCATTTTATTCAATGTATGGCCTATAAATTCGTTTTTGTCTTTCTATGATTGTCCAAATTATTCTATGATTGTCCAAATTATTCTATGACCTTATTCATTTAAAATCTGTGATTTTCTTCTTTAGACGATTCGCTTTGAAGTTACTTTCATCGTATAATTTATTTTTTAAATAGCTCCATTTAAAGGTGTTCAGTACTATTAAATCTGGTAAGTTTGGTGGCCGTCTTCTATATCTGCCAATTTTTAAAGGGCAAGTTTCATTAAAAAAATTAATTTGTTCAAGTGAGGTAGGCCCGGGTTGTCTATTACTTTCCATTTAAGGGCATAAACTTACTGATGGTCTTGGTCCGAGAAACCATTATATTTTTTCTACAGTTTTCACGTACAGTCTGTCAAGAACGAGTCCGCGATAATTCATTTTTGGTTTATGCGATTCTAGCGATTCAACAAAAATTATTAGAGGAAACTTTCGCGACGCATTTTAGTAAATGTATCAGTCGATTCCAAACTATCGTCGAAATCACGTAAAATCCAAAATGGGTCACTTGTTTGCGCGTCGGTTCGAGGCAGTCTTTCTTTGTTCCATTCAAAGGGCACTAAAATGACATATTCTGCTGCAGCTAAATATATTAAAAAGTCGGTGTCGTTTGTAAAGAAGTGGTCTTTGTTTTCACGAGATCCGAAATTGACGCTGCGTCAAGGAGCGGCAAAGTTAAGAAAATTGGAATTGAATGTGTCCCATGAACCCATTCGACAACATCTTTCTGCTCAATATGTCAAATTCCAAAGCACGTTGAAAAAACTTCCGCTGGGCGAAAATCACGTCGCGAAGTGGTTCACTTGAGCCCATGATAAGATATTAGAGTAGCCCTCACAACCGCCGGACGTCAACCCTTTTGAAGGAAAAGCTCACAGGAAAGGTTCTGAGGACTTTAACACAGTTTTCTCGCGAGATTCGAAAAATTTTGACTTACTTGACAGACCGTACAGACATTAAATATTTTCTCTCTTTATAGGGTTAGTTGATTTTTAATTTCTAGACGTATCTCGAACAATCATAAAAAAATAAACACCTATGTATCTTCGCTGATACTCTTTTGTTGTTTTTCTAGGAAGATTTACACTCTTGTTGCTAAATCGGGACTTTTAAAACGTAGACGGTATCCATATATGAGCTTTTTCGAGTAATTTTGCATCAAAAAAGGAAATACATTTAGGAATAATTGGTAAAATTACCAGTATTTTACCATTTTCAGTGTTCCGTACGGAGCATTTATAAGATGACTTCGGTGTCTGTCTATCTGTCTGCCTATACGTCTGTCTGTCTGTCACACAAGATTTTCTCCGAAACTATTTGTGATACAAAGTTGAAAACTGGTAATAGTATAGGAATTGATGGCCTCATCAGAGCCGTGTAGTTTTTAAAGTTAAATTTTGACTTAAGGGGTTAGTTTTGGGGGGTGAAATCGGAAGTAAAAAAAAAAAAAAAATTTACTAGGTCATCGAGTGTGGTGAAAGCTTGTGAAAACACGAGTAAAAATATATATATATATATATATATATATATATATATATATATATATATAATGTAATACTTGCGCACACTTTTCTTTGAATTATTTTTAAAAAATCGCGAAAAATCGCTGCCCCCGCACCTTATCTCGAAAAAATTCTGGAATATTCTCCACGGGGTGTAGAAATTATCACGAGTGCATTACCTAATAATTTATCTGGTATATAAAAAAAAAATTCAAGGTCATCAGTTTTCAGTAAAGTCTAGAAACAAACTTTGTTGAAAACTTATTTAGGGTTGTTTTGTGAAGTCACCAATCAATTTATACCACCGTAACAAAATTTTTTATTTTAAAAGTAATCAACGTACGGAACACTAATTGTGCAAGTTCAACTTTCCCTTGAAAAGTTTTTATTTTTTATGGTTGTGATTCTTTACCAGTAAAATTTAAATCCTGCCGCTATAATTCAACCTTCTCATAATTTCATTTTCATCGAATATTATCTTGTAAACGAAATAAACATAGTTTTCTAAAATTCTCGTATACTTAATTTGTTTTTTGAAAGGAACAAGATACAAATTCAGTTGTTGACAAAGTAAGAACAGTTAATCGGGAAATTAAAATTAATTGGAGCAACTAAAAGGAATCAAAACATTTTATGAAATAAATATGCATGTTTTAAAAATCTTGTTAAATTAACAAATTGTCAAATTAATTTTACGAAATATCCTGTTTAGTTCTATAAACTTTATCGACCGAAAAGCCAAATGTTTTTAACATACTTCGAAAGCAATCAAACATATTGCTATTACCACGCCTCCTTCAAGCTGCTTCAAGAATTCAATTCTTTACCGACCATAACAAACTCAAAAGACCTCAAGAGCTTTTTTTCAATGATGTCATTGTAGTCAATTTCTGCTTGAGTAGAACGTATTTGCATTGTGCCCGATTCTTCCATTCACAAATGTTAAGAAAGCTTTGAAAAGTCAAGTTGTAGGTATATATACCAGCTACGCAATCAATTACTGGGGGTTTAGTGGAAAATTTGTGTCATATTTGTTAAAATTCTTTTGATACTTTTTGCTTGAGTACATTTGAAAGATACACGTGGCTGGTCGACGTAATTTGCTAACGCTTTAGTGATAAATCAACTTATTTTAGGAGCAAAACCGAATACAGAGATTCCAAAAAAAAAATTCAAAAAATATGCGTTTGCTTTTATTATTTTTACTTAGGTCTAATTTTTCCACTGCAGTCTTCAAAAGCCAAGCTCAAATCGAAAGTATTTGGATCAACCTAACTGTCCGTTTTGTAAAAAAAACAAGGTAAATAACATTTTCTGCAAAAACAAACCTTTTTTTCTCAACATAATCTCTATTGAGCTCAATACATTTCGACTAGCAAGATTCCAATTTTCAAACAAAAAAAATTGTTTCGGACTGTGATAATACTCGTTTGCAGCACAAATAACTTCTTCATTCGGCAAAAATTTCTTCTCCCTAAGTTAAGTTTTTAGATTAGAAAACAAAAAATAACCGGCCAAGTGCAAGTCGGAATTGCGCAATTAGTATTCCGTATGTTGATTGTTTTTAAAATAAAAAATGTTTGTTACAAAGATATAAAATGATCAATGACTTTACAAAACACACCCCAGATGAGTTTGTTTCCGATCTTTGTTGAAAACTGATGACCTTGAATTTTTTTTTACATACTAAATAAATTATTAAAGGTAATGCACTCGTGATAATTTTTCTTCAATTTACACCCTGTGGAGAATATTTCAGACATTTTAAAAATTTTTTGATCAGAACTTTTCTAGATAAGGTGGGAAGACAGCGATTTTCGGCAATTTATTACAGAAAAGTATGCACAAGTATTACATTATATATATTTTTGAACTCGTGTTTTCACAAGCTTTCATTTGACATCCCACTCGATGACCTAATAATTTTTTTTTTCACTTCCAATTTCACCCCCAAAACTAACCCTTTAAGCCAAAATATGACTTTCAAAACTACACGTCTTTGATGAGGCCATCAATTCCTATCTTAGTGCCAAATTTCGTCTTTCACACAGTCAACAGACGGACAGGCAGACACACAGACGGACAGACACCGAAGTGATCTTATAAGTGTTTCATACGGAACAGAATCTGTGGGATAGGGCGGGTGGAAAACTATTTCGAAACCCAGTGCATGCACTTCTGCCATTGCAATGGCCGATGTGTAAGCAGGCACGTTATCCTAGTAAAGGAGTACTTTTTTTACGGACTAGTTTTAGTCTCTTTTACTTCAACTCAGGAGGCAAATAGTCCAATAACGTTGGCTATGCCATAATGATACCCTGTGAGTCCCGAAAAACAGATTTCATTATTTCACCGGCAGATTAGATTGTTTTGGCTTTTTTGATGTACTTTCACCTTCGCCAACCCACTGTTTTGACTGTCGTTTTGTCTCCGGGGTATAATGGTGGATCCATATTTCATCTACAGTCACAAAATGACCCCAGAAGTCCTTCGAATGAAGCTGTAACTTTTCCAGACACGATTTTAAAATATCCTTTGCATTTTGGCGTGAAGTCAACAAACTCAGCAACTCTCAAGCACTCAGCTTTTTCATTTTTAGAACTTCATGCAAAATATTATGCACCCGTTCATATGAGTTGCCTACTGTCTCAGCAACCTTACTAGTCTTAATGTTAGATTTTTCAACCACGACACCATGCATTTTATAGACTAACGTGCAGTATATGCAGTGCTCCTACAGTCACGTTTAAATTCATTTATCCAGTAATAAATGGTCTTGAGTGCCGGTGCAGAATCTCCGTGAACTTCTATTAGTTCAATTTCTATCCAGGCAGCAGTACACTTTTTTACCTAAAAATGTTTTATCACTGCACGATACACCGCTTTATCCATTTCTACGAAACTGTAACATCGATAACTTACGATAGCCGCTAACAAACAACTACGCCTTGAATCCGTTTGAAACTTTGAACACATCCATTACAAAAATCACACTTACCAACAGTCAATTATCTTAACAAAATTTCCACTTTCGTAGCAACGCAAAATTTATAAGCGCTTATAGCACCTACCTAACACATGGATCCAAGAACTAAATTGTTGATCTACACACAAGTAATAAGACCAGTACTAATGTATGTGGCATCAATACAGTGCAGCATATCCGACACACAAACGGAACGACTATAACGCACACAAAACCGCATACTAAGATACGTTACATCCACTGGACGATATATAAGAATCAACGAACTATACCAAGTGACTAACATACAAACCATAAAACAATATATAGAAGATATATCTAATAAATTCTACAAATGTAAACCACAAATATCTACTCTAACAAATAACATCACACAAACTAAACAACTAAATGGGGTGTTAGTAAATTGCCTCCCCGCAGGTACTGGTAAAAATGGTCAGATTTAATGAGCCTCATTTATAGGTAAATTGCCTCCCAAATCTTTCGTCTACCTAATGGGTATTTCCCGGTAAATACAGCTTCCAAAAGTGTTTAAAAAGTGGTGAAAAGCGTTGTACTTGCACAAAGAAAACATGCGAATCTTTCCTTGTTACTATGGGAGAAGTGGACAACAATATTGTCGTTACAAAACATGTGCAGGAACATTGCCATGGCGTAAAGATAGAAAAATTACATTGTCAAATTCTTAATATGTCCTGTAAAAGAAAAGCTGTCGAAGATGTGTCAGAAAAACCTGCCGAAATTATACGGCGCGTACTACAAGAAAATCTACCATCAACAGTTGCTAAGTCCGACTTTGCTTATATTAGAAGAAATATGTACAACGCTTGTCGGAAAAAACATCCCGTATTGCCGAAGAGTATTGAAGATACTTTTAAAATTCTGGAAGAGATCAACATCCAAACATCTAAAGGTGAACCGTTTCTTACTTAACAGTAGAAGTGACCAAATAATTGTATTTTGTTGTAAATCAAATATCCAGTTTTTGGAAAAGGTCTCACGAATTTATTTAGACGGTACCTTTAATTATTGCCCTCAGTTCTTTTGTCAATTTTTCACTACTCATGGACGTTACAACGAACATTATATTCCATTGCTTTTTTCGTTGTTGCCTGATAAACGGACGGAGACGTACATAAAATTATTTAATTTCGTAACGGATATTTTTAAATATAATTTTGTCAAACTAGAAATTCTGAAAGTTGTAATTGACTTTGAAAAAGGTATCCACAAGGCTGTTCAACAAACTTGGTCACTAGCGAAAATCGTTGGATGTCGGTTTCATCTTTCACAATTTGGTAACGAAAAATCCAAGAACATGTTCATATAAAGATGAAACTTCTGAAGTTGGAAAATGGTTACCAATGACATTCGCCCTTACTTTTTTAAAATCCGGATGAATTCAGCGATTGTTTCGTATTTGACTTTCTACCAGTTGCACCTGACTTAGAAAATATTCAAAAATATTCTGAATATTTAATAGACAACTACATATCAGAGGATTCTTTGTTTCCTCCATATCTTTGGGCTGAAAATTCAACGGAACTTACCAATGCTTGTGAATCGTTCCGCAAACATTTTAACGACTCCTTCTACAAAGTTCATTCAAATATTTTTATTTTTATAGAAAAACTTAAAGAATTCACACACAGAAACTTATGTAAAATTACAAAGTGTTCATTTAACTGCTAAGATTCATAATATCAATGTAAAAAATCGCAAAAAATTCATCGCAATAATGAACGAGTTTTACAAAAACAACGAAATTAAGAGAATGCATCTTATTAAATGCGTATCTTTCCATTGTGGTGCTAACGATTAATTATTATATATGTTTGTATGGAATATTATGTATATTTTATTATATATATTTGTGAAATATCACCATGTACGTTTACACTTTAGTATTAGAGCTAGATTTAAGGTTTAGGCTATATCTTAAAACTTAGAATTATGTATTTTCTTTTAATTTGTTGTTTACATTTTTTGTTCTTCAATAAAATCAAAACTTATAAACCATGTTTATTATTTATTAACCGGGACTCAATTTACACATCTATATCAGGTAACTAAAATTTATGGGAGGCAATTTGTCTATTATTTAGGGTCCAATTTTATCGGGGGAGGCAATTTACATGTACCCACTAAATGAACCAAAGCATAAACCATTATATTCTAGATTATTAATTTATTTCAAGGAACCATAGTCCCAATAATATTTGACCAATTTACTTAAACTCATAAAAAAATAACCGGCTGAATACAAGTCGGACTTGCGCAATTAGTGTCCTGTACGTTTATTGGTTTCAAAATAAAAAAATTTGTTGTGGAGGTATAAAATGATTAATGTCTTCACAAAACATACTCTAAATGAGATTTCAACAAAGTTTTTTTCCGACCTTTACTGAGACCTGACCTTGAAATTTTTGTTTTTTTCATATATATATATATATATATATATATATATATATATATATATATATATATATAATTTTCGTTCAATCTTCACCCTGTGGAGACTATTCTAAAATTTTTAAAAAATATTTTGATCAGTACTTTTCGAGATAAGGGGGGGAACAGCGATTTTTCGCAACTTTTTAACAATAATACAAAGAAAAGTTTGCACAAGTATTACATTATATATATTTTTGAACTCGTGTTTTTACAAGCAAATTAAACTTTCAGAACTACACGGCTCAGACGAGGTCATCAAATCCTATGTTAATGTCAAATTTCAACTATCTATGTAAAATAGTTTCGAAGGAAATCGGGTATAACATACAGACAGATAGCCGGACAGACACAGAAGTGAACTTATAGGTGTTCCGAACGGAACCCTAAAAATACAATAAAGTAAAGAAAAACATAACAGTAAAAGAAAAGTATTAGCGGGTAAGCAGGTAACACCACATTGAACAAAAATATAAATATTGAAATTTAAACTAACTATTAAGTGTTTAGAAGTAAAATAATAGCGAAATGTAAGTGTACAGTGCTTTTAAAATAATGAGTGTAAATATAAGATAAACACTGGAATATACTGTACTTAAATAAACAACAAATGAGTGACTAATTGTACATTGGAATGAAAGAAAAAGAGAGTGAGAGATTAATATATGCGGACAAGAATAAAAGGACCAGAATATTATCAAGAAACAAGTAAGTCAAGTTATCTTGATAAACCTCTGTACCTGGTAAAATCAAGCTGGATTTTTTTCGTTATATAATTTCTCCCAGTAAAAACAAATAAATAAATAAAAACACTACAAATACAAACAAGTCCTTCCAACTAAACAAAGGCAAAAAAGTAACTAAAGATATAAATTCGAAGTGACTAGAGATAATTAAAAAATTATCTAGCAAACTTACTCAAAAAATGCTAAACAACAAGCCTGCCGAAAGGTATGTTCAACAAATGAATGTACATGTTTTACACATAGTATGTGTTAAACTTAGAACTAGTAAGTAAGTTCAAATTATCTAAATGATTAATAATAAAGAGATTTTTAACTTAGACTTTGACTTTGAACAAAATTTCCCACCATTTCGTAGAATTTTACCAGACATCAATCCACCTTCGCAGTTGTCACAGTTTAAAGTAGTATAGGTAGCGGTACGATATTGTGAGTAATATCTTACCATAAAATAACTATTGTTTAAAATATCGACTTACATGGTTTGAATTAAGTTAGCATTTGCTGTGAGAAAGTCAAAGTCAGTACTTATTTTATGCATGCAGGGGAAGTACTGTGAAAATTTTTTTAACAATTTTTTTTAAATTCAGATTCGAGATATTCCCATTCTGTTTTTAAATTCCCTAGTTTAAAAGTCGATTAACGTAAAATGTTTAAATCTTCTAAATTAAAATATGACTTTAGAGCTTTCTTAAGTCCCATTATTTACACATACTTTACAGGACATACACTAGCTACACTCCAAAATAAAATCTACTTACTACAATTTGGCTCTTTTCAGTTCGTAAAATTTTTCAGGTTGTCTTAACAATTGCCGCCGAGAAAACCTTTTATTACCTACTATAAAAGCCTTACTTTAAAACTGTCCTATTTCACAAAATTGCTTGTTATCGGCCTTATTGGCTTTTTTTGCTTTTTCTTATAATGTTATTTTTTAGTTGTTAAATTTAATCTGTAAAATATTTTATGCGTGACAATATAACCTGCTTGTTAAAAAACCATTACACTACCTTTTTAGCATCATTTTTAATGCTCTCATTTCCGAAACGACTTGGTTAATTTTAGTAAACTTTTATAATTTTGAAAGGCTTTTTTTTATAAATGTAAATAAAAATCTTTTGTTCCTGTAAAAGAAAACCAGCCAAGTGCAAATCAGACTTGCCCAATTAGTAATCCGTATGATGATTGCTTTTAAAATAAAATAAAAGTATATCTCGGCACAAGAGCGACTCGCCACTAGGTTACAGTTACCTCCACCATACGTCAAGAAACATAGTTTTCACAGACTACTTTTTTTTTTTTTTATATAAGATAAGGAGGGATAACGATTTTTAGCAATTTTTTTAAAATAACCCAAAGAATAGTACGCGAATTTATGACGTCATATATATTTTTGAACTCTTTCATTTGGCACCCCATCCGATGAGTAAAAAAAAAAATTTTTTCACTTTTGATTTCAGCCCCCAGAATTAACTCCTTAAGTCAAAATTTTACTTTTAGAATAAAACGACTTCGCTCGGACCATTAATTTCTATATTTGTACCAAATTTCAACTTTCTATGTCAAGTAGTTTTGAATTAAATCAGGTGTGACAGATGGATGGACAGATACACACTAGAAAATAGGAAGAATATATAGGGTGAAAAGGTAAATCATATAGAATTTTGAGATGGTTCAGCATAATCTAATACGTTTTTTTTTTACGCTATATCGGAGTGCAACCTTTTCATACGTTAAGTTGCACGAAGTTAATCGCCTGTTGCCACACAGTGTTTTTACAGTATTTTGTAGGGGGCCCGATATTACTATGTGCGATTCCTACTTGTGTGCATCTACAAAACACCAGCCAAGTTCACTAAAGGGGTCTAAATATTAAATCCAATCGAGTTTCCATGAAATCTAAAACCTCCAGCTGTTCAGTTGACTTTGGTTCTTGATAATGTAGTATTTTGTATTATCAATATTACCAAATAAAAGAAGTAGGAAATATTATACTTTTAGAATTTTAACAATATTTTATGTGTATCGGTTAAAACACAAAAGAACACGAATTTTCTAGTATTGCTCAGAGTAATAAGCGTGGTATTCTCGTCAATTTTAACCTCTGATTGTCAAATTAAAGTAGTTGGATCAGGATCATGGGTCATTAATCATTAATCAGGAAAAAAAATACATAATAACTGACAAAATTGAACAAAATTCATCTATTGAGTTATATCGGGTACGAATGCCATCAAAAACCGGTACCACAAAAAATATAGCTAACGCTACAGTAAGACAAACACGCGGAACAAAACATCGCCGCAAAACGAAGCCGACTGACTATCGCTAGATCTTTAAAATGTGCCTCGTCGATTCTTCATGCCATATTTATGTCTTTTGTTGTTACATACAATAAAACTTCTACTTACTATCTTTAAAATCTCTGTCCTAAAAATCATTAAATCTCGAGTTATGTTGTTATTTCAGCGGACAATCCTTTTTTGCTAACCTTAGGATATACTGACGATTTCATTATAAGTATTTTCGGTCATAACTTTAACAACATTATCAAAGAAAAATAAAAACTTTTTAACAAAAAAATACGACTCCAAAAATCTGAACACAAAATTTTGCCATTATAAAGAAAAAAATAATGTTTTTGAAACACCTCTAAGATAGAAAAGATATTGACTTAATTCGACAATTCAGTTTTTAATTCCGTATAATCAAATCCTACAAGCAGCTCTTATTTATTATTATGATTTCTTTATAAAAAAATAACTTTTGAATTCGGCCCCAATTTTTTGTGTCAATGTCAATTTTGATCTAATGAGGTGTTAATATTATTAATAAGGTTATATTGACACTAAAAATTGGTGCTTACTTCAAAACTTACCTTTTTATAAATAAATCATAATAACAAATTTTTCAAAACTACTGGGCCATAAATTCCTATATTTGTGCCAAATTTCATCTTTCTATATTAAATAGTTTCGAGGAAAATCTGATGTGACAGATGGACTCCCAAGTGATCTCATAAATATTTCGTACAGAATACTAAAAGAATCATCCAAAATGGGTACATATTTGCCAGAGTTATGTTTTATTACACAAATTTAAGTTTTACAGCATTTTTTCAGAAACTACATAACTAATTTCAATAAAATTTGTATGGGACACTCTTGAATATGTACCCTCTCGAATAAAAAAATAATCATCCAAATCGGTTTATATTTGCCAGAGTTATGCGGGAACATACATTATACATTAAAAAAATACACACGCGTCGAATTGAGAATCTCCTCCTTTTTGAAGTCGGTTAATGATGTTAATAAATCGGTAAATAAAGTGAAATATAACGGACAGACACCTCAGTTTAAAAATAAATCTTAAAACCAATAATTATAGAAGCTATTGACAAATCTACTTAATGTAATACATTTTAAATGTTAATATAATGTGACTTTAAGAGCTCATGAATTTATAGTATTATATTTTGTCAAGCAGTATAAATAAAATTGGCGAAATAAAGGACATATCTTTTTGTATAAGTTGAAAATGAAGGGATAATAAAATTTGTTTTTCATGCTACCGACCGCATCTCGGTATATTTTGCATCATTTTGCTTTAATCCTAAAAACAAAGATCAAAGAAGCAAAAAAGAGGGTATGAAGTTCTTTTCTGTGCAATTATGCTAAATTGCTCCACCGGAAACTAAAACAATACAAGGTTTGGTTTTAATTTTTAGAAGCTCTTGAGGTAATTTAATTAACTAAGTCAAAAAAAGATTTTTTTGCCTGAATATTTAAAATCAGAAATCATAATCAGACCGCTGAATCGCTAATTAAAATTTGCCTGGGAAATCGTTGCAATTAATATCGACATGTTTCTTTGCTAGTTTATTTATTCTTCCTTTTGTTTTAACTGCTATTTTTTAACCCTGGCCTTTTAGTATTATTGTTTTTTTTACGCAAACATTTTATTTAAATACTCCATGCAATATTTATACCAGGTTTGAAATCTACTCGCAATTGTAGATGATTCTATGAAAAATCTCACATACACTGATAACTTCCTGATATACTACTAGCTTTAAAAATTAATTGAGCTAAAGTTTTTAAAAATACGCCCTGTACTGATACCTATTAAAATATTTATTTTTTAGGTTGAAAGAACTGTTATTAACATCTTAAAAATATTGTCATGAGATTTGCTTTATTCTGTTAGAAATCACAGCGTGTTTCGTAATTCTGAATCTTTTTGATGATTATTTAAATTAATGAATTTAGTTAGCAAAAAATTTGCAATGACCTCGTCTCAAAAACAAAATTTCTTCTACCAATACGTTAAAAATGTTAGAAAAGTGTTAAGGTGGCAGTTATTTAGCAAGACCAAAAATTTTTAAGTGGTAGCAATTGTTTAAAAAAAACGGTAGGGACACAACTTAAAACGAACCGCGTTCTTGAAAAACATCCACTTTACCAACAAAAGGAAACGTCAACAAAATCAAGGATCTTCTACTCAGTAATGCCCATTTAAGTATTAAGAATTTTGTAAACATTACTGAAATATGAATTGGATCAATACAATGACTTTTGAAGGATAACTTAGACGTGTTGCGTGTGCTATCTGCTTCTGTTCCAAAAGAACTCAATTTTCTAGGAAACCATTATCGTGTTGAGGTCACTATACAGATGCTTTCTTTGAGTGACTCCACTTTCGAGAGCATTATTACTGGGATTGGACGAGCATCAATTCAGTGATCCGGAAACAGAATAACAATCAAGTGAGTATCATACTAATGATGTACCAAAATTGAAAAAATCGCGTTATAGTATGACTGACTACCTCGTAGATAGAATTTTAAATCTGTGTTTTGAAGATTTGGAGGCTATTACCTTTATATTAATAGTTCGTGTCTTATTTAATCAGACTCCTTATTGTTTGCACATTGGGATTTATCAAAATCCCGTATCTATTAGGATGTGACCTATGGCTAAGCACCTGGGTCTTAATTTGAAAATGTTTGTACTGTATTTTTTTATGAGTCTAGCATACGTGCTGCACGAAAACCGCTAAAGCGCTACAGGATTGACACATGTGCTGATAATGCGATTCAAGTTGGTCTTGAATTGCTGTAAATTATACTCGGTCGGAAACACAGTCCTGGGTAAATTATTCCAAAGGGATGAGCTTTTTGTATGAAAGACTACTTGAAAAGTGTTGTGCGAGAAGTAATAAGATGAAGCTTGTACGAATGTGAAATATTAGCGCGACGTGTATTTCTAGCACTCACTGCTCTGGGAGCGGACTACATCCATAGAATACTTTCCATGAAAATACTTGTAGAATAGACTCTAGTCATTAACCGTTCTTCGATGTTCCAATGAATCAAGGTTACTGGCTAGTTCCGGGTCTCCTATTAAGTGAACAGCTCTCTTTTGAATAGAATCTGACAAATGCAGTGTATGTGGGAGCAGTATTCCATCGTTGGTCGAATTTGAGCTTTCTACAAAATTAACAGTTGTTGTGGAGTGTAAAGCTTTCTAGTTCGAAATAATATTCCCAGATCTTGAGAAGCTTTTTAAAAATATATAAAGTATAGCCTGTCCTCAAATATAAGATCCTGACTTTTGCCGTTTTGAGTAGGCAATATAAAAATTCTGACCTTTTGTTTATGATAGGTTGCAGAGATTGACTTAAGAATTTTATTTATTAATGCAAATAAATTAAATTATAAATGTTTTTGGAGATGCTTATTTATAGATGCATGTGAAAACAAATGGATAAGAAGTACAAATATACAACTTGAATGAATGGGGTTTACAAAAGGGGACATACTGTATAAATAAAAATATATTTTAACTTAAACCGAATTCGGTTTAACTATCACTGTCATCAGCTAAAGTAATTATCAGTGGTTTTATATTATTTACATAAATATATGAATCTTCAACTTTAACAACGTGCTGAATGAAATTCTTCCAGCTATCACAAGGTATATCATTTATAACTTTTTTTACTAATTCAACCACTGAAACACTTAAAGTAGGAGAAACATTTTGTGCCCTTATTTTTGATTTAACTTGATGCCAAATATGATCAATTGGATTAAACACACAATAATACGGAGGAAGCCGCAAAACAGTGTGTCCCATTTTCTCAGCCATACTACCACAAACATATTTCTTTTTTAATTTATAGTCTTTCAGAACTTCCAAAAGATCACTTTTTTTATAACTAAAGTCAAAACAAATGTCATTTTCTAACATATATTCCTGTATTTTCGATTTGGTGGTGGCTGCATTAGGAACCTTATTTAGTAGACGACTATGGTAACTTGCATTGTCCATAACTATAACACTCTGTTCGAGAACATTTGGCAAAAGGGAATATTGAAACCAATTTTTAAAAAGTTCTGCGGTCGTGTCTTCGTGCTAGGCCAAACTAGAATAAATAAGATAATAGTAGACAATTTGAAACCCAGCTCTTTTCAGATCCAGATGCAAAATGGTTATTCGTTTACCTTTATTTGAAGGTGAGTCTGTCATTTTGTACTGCTGTAAACCCACACTTTTTGCACAGTGTCATGAGTATCGAACCATGTTTCGTCAAGGTAAATTATTGGCCAATTCTCTGATCGATACTTTTTAATTTCTTGTAAATAAGTATGTCGCAAGATTTGTAATCTGTATGACTGCATCACTACTTGCCCTTTGTTGATTTTTCGGAACGTGAATCCCATCTTAAGAGAATTCTGTGAAGGGTTGATAGGCCCCGATGTATATTGGTGCCGTCCTGCACCAGTCTTAAATTTATTTTGTCTAGTGTCGGCACCAACTGCTCTTCATACATAGAATATATTTTTCTCCTGATGATGTCTTTTTCACAATCATCTACATGAGAATCTTTCCGTTTTTTTCCTGTTACTGAGTGATGGTTTTCCTACAATACTCTTAATCGTAGAAATTGGGGTTTTTGTTAGTTCACTGGTTTCTTGCAAAGCACTAATTATTAATTGTTATTATCTTACATTATTAATAATAATTACAATTATATAATAGTAAGAATAATCTAGACATTTTTTTTGTGTCTATTTCATACACAATAGTTTGATACGACTTGATAATAATACCTAATTATTATTAATTGATTTTGAAATTCGGCGACCTTCAGCACAATGGGGAAACGATAATAATATTAAGATAATTTTGGATTGAGATCCTAATCGCTTTGGGTCCTTTGTTTCAGTGTAAATTGGTAAATCTGATTAAAGATATGACAATGGCAGCCTCGTTATCTGACATTAAATGCTCGTTACAGGACTAAATTTGAGGTACCAAATACGAATATGTCCAAGGTATTCTCTAACTTGAGACTCTGATTTAATAATAAGTATAACGTGAGATAATATAATTGTAATATCTCAGATATATGAAGACTTTTGGATTAAATTTATCAAAATATAGATATATCTAAGAGTAGACAGGACTTTTGAATAAAAATTAAATTTTTCAGTTAATAGCAGCTCACCAATACGTAATAGCATAAACTAACTCTAAGCCAGCTACAACCGTAACCATCTAACTAGAATTAATGCGTATCAGACTAGACAAAGAGGTGACGTAAAGTTAGGACATAATAAACATAAAACACAGTAGCGACGCTCAAGAAAATTTTTAGGTCTTGTTTTTTATCACGCATGCGTCCTCTATCATACCAACAACATGACTGCAAGCGCGGTCGCGGGGTATTTTTACATCTGGATTTCAGGAGAATCTTTTTATAATTTGCTCTGAAATTATTAATAATTTTCCAACAAAAAAATGACTTGTTTGACGTTATAATTGAAAATAATTATAAAAAAGATGTCAAGGGGAAGTTTTTGTTGTGCGGTAAGTGTTCGTAAAAAATACACGTGGTATCTCTAAAAGAGTTAGTTTTTTAGATTTTCCAAAGATCCTAAAAGGTAACTTATTCCTAATTCTTTATTTCTATTATGCAATATTATACTGTGTACTGTTTCTTTTCTTTTTTTTTTAAATAAATACGTTTTTTATTAAATAAAAGCCACTATTTGCCCCTTATGTATATCCTAATTTTTGAGAATGGATTGATTGGATATTAATACTGAGAGAGAACAAAATTAAGATATCAGCTAGCCCGTTTTGTTTGGAGAGATATGGAGATCGAGGTAATTTTTGTACACCTTTTGAAAATAGTCTCTATAGTTATTTAAAACTCATTTGTACTGTATTGGGCACCATTCATTTTACGATAGAAAGAATCTAAGTTCAGCTCAAAAAATGAAAAAATACTGAAGACTATTTAGTTGTTGTTAGAAAATTGAATAAAGTTCAGTGAAACACTACGCTAACACAAAGAAAAGTATATTTTCAAAATAAAAAATTCTTACATTTATTACACCCTTAGAATTAAATAGACTAGATTAATAATTAACCCTTTATACTACAAGAGTTCACAGATAGTCTTTAACTTAGAATCATGAAGGTAGTATAGCTTCTCGTATCACTTATTATTTAGAATAAAAAAATGGCTTTAAAAATGCACGATCTAGAAAGAAGGTTCCAAGTTCACTTCCGGTGAAACCGTCTCCGGGATCACACCACACCATGTTTGGGGCTCCGCTCCCAAACATACACTGAATTTGTTGGATTCTATTCAGAGAAGAGCTGTTCGTCTGATTGGAGACCCGGAACTGACCAGCGGCCTTGATTCCCTGGAACATCGAAGAACGGTTGGCGACTTGAGCCTATTCTAGTATTTCCATGGAAAATGCTCGGAGGATGTGGCCCATTTAATTCCTCCCAGAGCGGTGCATGTTAGAAATACACATCGCGCTGATACTTCACATCCGTATGAGGTTCAGCTTGTTACTCCTCGTACAACGCTTTTCAAGCAATCTTTTATATGGAGAACATCATCCCTTTGGAATAACTTGCCCAGGGCTGTGTTTCCCACCGAGTACAATTTACAGCGATTCAAGAGCAACGTGAATCGCTTTTTCCGCACACGTGCCGCTCCTGTAGCGCTTTAGGGACGTCCCTGCAGCACGTGTGCTAGACCAATAAAAAAAAAAAACACGTGTTACATAGTCGTCAGAAACACGCGTTGTGGGAAGGAACTGAGATATTTAGCTGATATAGTTATCGACCTACTGTCTGGGTTCTCCTCGTGGGTTTTTCTATCAACTGCTCGGTCTCTCCTGGTGAGTTTCCCATCAAAATATTGCCTCACACACTACCTCCTTATTTTCATTTGGGTAACTAATCAAAACTTGACCTAAAATGTTTTAGGGGGATGGGTAGAATATTTCAGGAACGGTTCGCTGATAAAAAACACTGTATATTATGGACGGCAAAAATGATGCATTCACTACTTGAAGAATGGAAAAAGCCACTACTCCGTGAGGGACGAAGAAAATCACTGTTACATGCTGGACCGGAAAAGAGCCCCTAAAAATTGCAAATGGCTGTTTATACATCATCGTTCTCCTTCCTTCGAAGTGAAGTTTTCAAAATGTACTAGTTCACTTCAGGAACGCAAAATGAGACGGGAGTGTCAAACTCGCGACTTGATAGACAAGGACCGATGATGCTCGTACTAATCATAATCGTCTGGATTCAATGCAAATGAAATAAGTTAAATCGATCACATGCGCCTACTACTAGTTGAGTTACACTGCTCAATCAAATATAAAAAAAGTAATAAAATTAAAATTCACTGCTTAACTTAAATTAGCAATTACTACAAGAATTAATGAAAGAAAAACGGTGTTGTAAAATGTTCTTAAAATCTAGGAAAAAATGAATGTTACACAATATATTATAACACAGTAGCGACAGTCCGACTCGGCCCCTTTAATCTCAAGTGGTTCGAGTTTGTAATGACCTGTCGTCATATTGCTGGTATGATGCCCGCAAGTTTTTGAAATATTCAAATTTCTTCTTTCACGCCGTCAGAATAATTTCTCTGGAGATACCAGATATATTTTTACAAGCACTAACCGCACAACAGAAACTCCTCTTGACATCTTTTTTATAATTATTTTCAATTAAAACGTCAAACGAGTCATTTACTTATTGGAAAATTATAAATAATGAATTTCGGAGCACATATAAAAAGATTCTTCTTGAAATCCAAATGTAAACAATACCC
The DNA here is from genome assembly GCA_019049505.1 of Pachyrhynchus sulphureomaculatus. NCBI lineage: Eukaryota > Metazoa > Arthropoda > Insecta > Coleoptera > Curculionidae > Pachyrhynchus > Pachyrhynchus sulphureomaculatus. The sequence goes on along the minus strand of CM032454.1, from coordinate 164,893,680 downwards.
GCGACCGTGCTAGCAGCCATGTTGTTGGTACGATAGGGGACGCATATGTGATACAAAACAAGACCTAGACATTTTCTTGAGCGTCGGTACTATGTTTTATGTTTACTGTGTCAATACCGTTAACAATTTCCTTCAATATTTTGTTTACACTTTTTGCTTGAAACAATTTCTTAGACAGTGTGGAATTCGATAAATAGCATTCGAATCGATCCAGATGATTTCATGGTTTTATGGACATGCAAGTCTACAAAAAATGATAAAATGATTTTTTCAGGAATTCCGTTGCAAATACATAGTTCAAAAATAATACCTAATTGGACTTCCTCATACGAAAGAATACGTTAATCCAAACACTACCAATCCATCTTTTAAATGCTAGATAATTTATAGTCATATATCCCAAAAAAAAAAGTTAAGAACAGAAATGGTTTTAAAGATATCTAAACTAAAACGAAGGATAAATCCAATACAAAATAAGAGATTAGAACGAGAAAGATAATCTTGTAAAATTATTTAATTAAACAATATATTTGTTAATTAATAAAATCAGAATTTGTTAATGCAAACAAAAGCTATAAATTTAAAAAACCATTAGTTTTTACCGTATTAATAGATAATTTATTGCTCACTAGTAAGTACTTCTATGATTATATTATGCTTATTATATTTAGTTACCTATTCAGTTACCTGCATGTTTGGATCAATTAAAGTAATGTCCGTGGAACATATTTCCAGAGTTAACTTAAAAAAAATTAGTTTACAGTTTGTAAGTACATCTATTTAATCTTAAAAAGTAACAAAAAAAAAACGACAAAAATGGCCAATTTCTCCCAACCAGAAGGTTCAAATGACATTAATAGCCCCTTAAATTTTTGTTTTTTTTATTTAGAATTAAAATCTGTCAAAATTTTCAGTTTATTTTCCATCAATTTATTATAAAATTGCAAAAATACGCTAAGAAATCCAAAAACGGGCCAATTCTCCCATTTTTGAGGGTGTCGACTCAATTTTTCAGCGGTCACAATATTTTTTCCTTAATATATGTACTTGTCGAGGCGAGTATTTTTTTTAAAAAAGTAGTAGTATCCGACGATTTCTGTTTTTGCATAGTCACATAATTAAATTTAATTTTCGAATCCAGATATGTTAAGGCAAAAGGCCAACGAACCACTGCTCGTTAAAATTATCTCGGCAGAAATTGACCTTGCCACATCTCTTGAGAAAACCCTTGTTCAAATTCCTACGGATCTGGACGGTCTTTTATATGCTTTGCCGATTTGAGTGGCTTCTGATATTTATCTTGTTTTATTCTCAAATATTTTGTATCGTATTCTTTACCAATAAGATATTTTTGTATTCATGGTGTGATGTGAAGTTATATATGTATATATACATATATATATATATATATATATATATATATATACATATATATATATATATATATATATATATATATATATATATATATATATGTATATATATATATATATATATATATATATATATATATATATATATATATATATACGTATATATATATGTATATATATATATATATATATATATATATATATATATATATATATATATATATATATATGTATATACGAGTATATTCAATTCTTGGGTTTTGGTTTCGTTTTATGAATATTTGGTATTCAAAATTAAACTTAAATTGACGTTTCGCCCTTTGGTTTAGGGCATTTTCATTTTTTTCTCTATTTCCACAAAATATACAAAATATAAAAATAAACTACATTTAGGTACACAAGTACAACACAAATTATTTAATACACATAACCATAAACTTTTTACATAAATTCTTAGTTCTATCTTTAAAAATTAAAATCACATGGGCCCTACCTTGAATCTCACATATTTTATTTAATACTGACAAGTCATAGTGGCATTCTTTTCGATGTAGATTTTATTTTGTATTATTGATCTGTGATTTTTTTTTTAATGTTAAGCAGGTAGTCTTTTTGTTAATATATTAAGGACGAGTATACACTTTAAAATATTACCTTATTAAATTTGTATAAATATGGCTAATTCCTTTTATATCACTTTTATCATTGACTGTAAATTTCTCATTTTTTAGAATTTCGATCATTTCTTTTATTGCAAGTTTTCCAATATTAATGTCCCTGTTTAAAATCTTTGTTTCATTAAAGTTGAAATCATATCCAAGTTCCGTTGTGTGTTTGTGAAGTGCCGTTGTTGCATTTTTTGTATACTTGTGTCCATTGAGTCTGTTTTTTAATAATTGGGTCGCCATACCAATATAATGCATTGGGCAATCTGTACAAGGTACTGAAAAACTATGTTGGATTGGTTCATGGTTGGTACCTGGCTTTTTAAGTTTGTAAATAGTGAGCTTAGTTTGTTTTGCGTTGTGTAACAAATAGTTATGTTATATTTTTTACAGTGCTTTTTAGTTTTTCTGATAAATCGCGTGTATAAGGTAGACCAACTGGATCATTGCCCCTTAACAGCTGATTTTGATTTTTATGTTGTGTTTGGGTTGGGACAAAATAAAAACAGAATTTCAAATAGGTTTTTCTCTTAACTTTTCCTAGATTAATATCGAAATCGTAAAAGATTTTCTTGTAAGGAATGTAAGATTTTTTACTGCTAAAGTGAAAAAACAAAATAGGTTTAAAAACATATTTATTTATTTTTTTTTTATGTACAGTCGATCTACACATAAAATATCCTAGATTGTGACATATGTATAACTAAACCAACTGTGCCGAACGAAGGGCACTATTACTCGCTGCTATATTCTACACTTTTTACAAACTTCTTAATTAACTCCCTTACATTCGTCTACGGATATCTTTAAAAAAAACCTACAATAAAATTGAATATGTACCTTATTTTACCCACGATATGGTATATGGCAAAATTTGTAAACGTTCGCTATGAATTTGACGTTTTGGTAGAGGGCGTTGTCATTTGGCTACCATCAAGCAGAGAGAGAGAGCCACTATGAAGTACCGACTAAGCCAGCTGACGCCGAAAACAATTCCTTTGTCGGTTTTATAATAAAGTAAAGCACAATATTGTGGAGTTATATGGTTCACTAATGGCGGTGTGAAAAAATATTCATGTCTTCATTTCTTTAGGGTTGATTTTTTTTTTTTTTTTATTGAGATTCGCTATGTATATATATATATATATATATATATATATATATATATATATATATATATATATATATATATATATATATATATATATATATATATCTAAGTTAATTAACTATTTATTATTAATTTCATATGTTTTAAAAGCTATTTTTATGGGAGTTTTAAATCTAAATCGATTTTTTAATATAAGGAAGGGCTTGTGCTCTTTAAAAACAGCAATTTTTTAAGTTGTCATTATAAAAAAAATTTCTTACATCTGTATTGTAAATAAATTTATAAAAACAAATCTTATCAAAAGCATAATAAAAATTTAGCCTTTTTGCAGCGTTTTCTTAGTGCTAATTTTGACAGGTAATGGCCGTAGTGGAGGCGACCGTTGCGTAGGGGGTAAGGTATCTGCCTTCTACGCCGGAGATCCGAGTTCGAATCTCGGCTCGGAAAAAATTAAAAAAAAAATAGAACGTGTTGGTCGCTCCTCTCGGGAAAGCAGTGGCTAATCACCCTTAGTATTATGCCTTTGGCCGTTCAGAATCAGCATTAAAATGTAAGTTCCTTTTATCTGTGGAACACTTAGAAAAAAGCACCAACCACAGGCAAAGGCGACAGAGCCCCTACATCCGAATCTGATATGGCACTTCAAGAAGAAATGGACTATCATATAGGTTTTTTAACTTTCCATTTAAGTAAAAGCTTATGCTAAATTTCAATTGTTACTACAACCCATAGTAAAAATATTCCAATACGATATTCCAATACGACACTATATATTTTACAGGGGCTAAGAATAAATTTTAATATTAGCAAAATACATTTTATTTCATTATTTTTAAAAAGACTTTCCATGCCAAAACAAAGAAATATTTAGTCATTTTCTGTTTTCGCCAATTTAATTAGCTTTCAGCTAAAGCTAAGACATTTACTGCGAAAATATATTTTTTATATATTGTGTTTTTAAAACTGGCTGCACGTATTCATCTTCAGAAATATAAAAGGAAACTGTTCTTGTTTAAATTCCATATCCCCGGGGCAAACAATAAAATGAAAAAAGAAGATCCGTTTATAATGGCCATTATGAAAGTGAATTTTAAGGTTTATAATAGACACTTATCGTGAAGTACAGTTCTACCTAATTCGGAAACGCTATTATTATGAAGCCAGAAGGATTTGAAATCTGGCTCTATCGAAGAATATTAAAAATCCGATGAACAGCCAGGATCACTAATCACAAAAGTACGAAAAACATCCTACGTAGATCATGTACTCATGAACGACAAATATTCACTATTGCAAACTATCATACAGGGAAGAGTTGACGGTAGGGTAGGGTGTCGGAAGCAAGAAAAATTCTTTGCTGAGAAACAACATGGAATGGACCGGCATGAATGTGGAGGAGTTGTTTCATGTTGCGAGGGACAAAGAAACATGTAGAGAAGTATTCGCCAACCTCTATTAGGAGAAGGCATGAAAAGAAGAAGTAGATTATTATGACAAAGGAGATGATTTTGCGTATTTAATATTTAAAATATTTCTAAAGCCAAGAACATTTTAAATGATTTTAAATAAGAACTGACGCTGAGTTAATTATCATACTTATACAACATTTATTGAAAACTCAATTTCTTTAATATTAAAACTGAAAAGCCAGCAGCCACCTATAAATTATATTTGCAGAATTAGTGGGCAGCCAGATTTTTCATTTATTGATTCTTACTAACCTCTAAAAAAATTGACATTTCATAAAAATATTAATTACTGCATTGTCTATGTTTCGCAATAATTATAATTTTCTTCTTCTTTTCAACCTGCTCTCATCCACTACTGGATGTAGGCTTCTTTCAAATATTTCTATCTTTCCCTGTCCAGAGCCGTTCTGTTCCAATTTTTTCCTGCGATATTCTGGATGTCGTCTCGCCACCTCCTTTGAGGTTTTCGCACACTCCTCTTACTCTCCCTTGGATGCCATACTGTAAGCTTGTTGGCCCATTTGTCGTTGTTCTCTCTCGTTACGTGGCCAGCCCATCTCCACTTCAGTTGAGCCGCTCTTTTCAGAGCATCCATAAGCTGTATTCTTCTCCGGATATCCTAATTTGGTATTCTATCTTTTCAACTCACTTCAAGCATAGTTCTTTCCATTGCACGCTGCGCCACTCGAAGTCTGTTCATCGACTTACGTGTTAGCGACATCGTTTCAAGACCGTACGTGAGAACTGGCAATACACACGACTTGTACATTTTCCTTTTGAGATTTACAGGAATATCTCGTGATCTGAAAATAAAGCTGGGTTTATTAAAAGCTGCTCAACCAAGACCCACTCTTCAAGAAATTTCTGCTGCTTGGTTCTCCATTCCTAGTAGTATTTTTATGATTATATATTCAGATATGTTTTCTAATGGGCTCATTATCTTTGTCATGGTCAGGTTCACTTCCAGTCCGACTCGTGACGAGGCATGATGCAGTTCTTCCAACAAATTTATTAATTCTTTGGGTGTAGTACCGATTAGAACGATATCGTCCGCACATCGTAGATGCCGTCGTAGGGGATTAACACAGTCGTATTCCGTCTGTGTTAATCCCCTTATTTTGCCAATCTAAGGTCTTAAAAACGTCCTCCAGTGCCAGTGTGATCGTATCTCCTTGGCGTACTCCTCTTTTATCAGTATTTTTGGGGTCTTCATGTCTTCATTTACCAGTATTTTAATGTACATATTGTCATAGATATACTTAATAAGAGTCGAGCATCTGGTACCTTAACGTTACTTAGGGCTCTTAAAACTGACAAGATTTCTATACAGTCAAAGGCTTTCTGGTAGTCTACAAAAGCCAAGTGTAAGGGTGTATTATATTCCGTGCCACGGAATATAGTAATAAGGATAATAATAGTCTTTATTAAGTACAAGATTAAATGTACCATTTTGAAAGGTCGTGGTCTGGCCTACTAGTATCCGCTACTTGACATTAACACTGTTTAAACATAATTTATGAGAAACGCAATTTGCGCTTCTCTAAATATAAATTTCTTATGCTACAATACAGTTAGAGTACTTGTTCTTATCAGAATATTGTCGGTCTTGTTCTGCAAAATTAATATATTTCTATTTCAACGTTGGTGTCGATTGGTTTAACAATTTATGAAGAAAAACGTAAAAATAAAAACAAAACATGTTATTGAATTTTAACCAATCATTTTGAATTTGCCTTGGCTATACAATATTATATAGAAAACAAGTACTGCCATTACATTTTACATAGTTTTTTCAATTTTTAAACTAAGAAAGTGAACTTTTTGTATTCCACCCATTAAAATAGAATTAAAATTCAAATTGAATCCAGCCTTTTCCATTTCCATCAATGAAGCTATTGCGATTGTAAAATCGCTTGGTTTTTACAGAAAATTAGACAATATTAGTATATTGACATTAACAGATTCACTCTCAGTACTCGGCCTTAGAAAATCTGCTGGTCTGGAACAATAGAAATTTGCATATTCTAGATCAAATTAAACAGATAGTGTGCTCTTGTCCCAGAAAAAGCCTGTAGGACATATTTCGCAGATGGCATCGTTTTAAAACTTGCTTGCTCGATCTGCAAAATATGACTCCTATCAAATAAATAACTATAAAATAGTCTTATTATAAGAGAGAAAAACCATATTGGACGTTACTGATAAAAATCTACAGTTAACATTGCAAAAACTATTTAAAAACATGCGTAGGTTAACATAACAGCAATATGCTAAGTATTAAGACCACGTAAATAAACAGAATTACAGCTCTATAAAAATATAGGGAACCATGAAATGAAAAAACATGGAACTAATAAAAGAAAATAATGTAAGAAATTTAATTTTAAGAAACAAGCATTTTCGAAAATTAGGTGGAAATTTAATAGCTCTGAAAATCAACAATAATTTTTAGACTTTTCAGAAAATACTTCGCCTAAAAAATTGTTTCTTTATTGGTAGAAATTATCCGTATTGTGTCTTGTTTTCTAGTATACGTAACAAAATAAAACAAGAAAATCTGCAATATTTAATAAAATAAATCAGTAAAAATTTTGCTGACAAAATATTTTTAATAATCACAATATTTACTGATAACTTATGAAAATATAATTACCTATTAGTTATGTATTATGAGACATAAATAGACTTTACTGGCTGAATGGCATAACTACCCAAGCAAATAAAATTTAAAAAAAAAATGTCTCCGGGAAGATTCATCTTTATAGTTCAGACAGATAATATTGATTACTTTGTGCTGTAGTGACTAGTGATATATCCCATAAAAGTGCTTACTCATGTAGTTTTCTTTTACGTGTAGGTATGTCATCTCTCTAGGTTTTCTATTATACTTTAAGCATTTTATATCTCGATTTTTATATAAAATTGGAAAATATAAAATATGTAGTCAAGGATGCCCGCTGTTGTCTTCAGACAGCGTGTCATAAAACGTATTTTATTGAAGCTAAATCCCAAAAAAGGTTCTGGCGCTGATGGAATCTAACAGTACTTAAAAAATGTGCGAGCGAACTAACACCAGTTTTTTGACCCTATTCTATAGAAAGGGAATATTTCCCTCCTGTTGGAAATGTGCTACAGTTTAGTGGATGCCAAAACAACCACCCAAGTGCAAGTCGAACTTGCGCAAATAGTGTTCCATACGTTGATTCCTTTTAAAATAAAAATTTTTGTTACTGGAGTATAAAATGATCAATGTCTTCACAAAACACACCCCAAATGAGTTCTGGCGAGCTAGCTACGTGATGCCGGATGACGTACGCTATTTATTGTACAGATCATACTAATGTGCAAATAGTTAGGAACTAACAAAGCCGTTGATAATAACTGTCATTTCGGATATATTAGACATCGTATCAATATTAGGATGCGTCCATGCTTATTCTCGACCCTCTCCATTCACTGGCCTGTTCTGACTGCTCCCATTACAAAGGTTTGCATTTTCGAAAATTACAATTACAAATTATCCAGAATATTTGATTAATGAATCAAGAAGTGCTACACGATAAAATTTACATCTTTAAAACTTTTTACTGAAATAATTTCGCCAATAATACCACCATAAGCAGATTAAGATTTTGACCGCAACAATGGTCCTAATGTTTTAATATAGTGGGTAAACTGGTCATAAAATTGAAGAAATCGGTAATTTTAAAAATATGTCAAGGTTTTACCAGCACTTTCCATACACTAGAGGATATCGAAAGGATACTACTACGCGTAAAAAAATTCCATATCGTCTCAATAACAATAATCATTTATAAGAGATAGCCATTCGGGGGTCATCATAATCATAATCACGTAGCCTGCAACGTCCTCCGCAGGACATAGACCTCCTTCATTCTAATCCAGTTGCTTGAATCCAGTTTCTAGAAGCTCGTTCCAAATCATCAAATATCCTGGTAGTTCATGGGTTTGATTGTGTCTGTCTATCTTGATTTCGTGCCCCAAACATTAATAAGCAGTGACTTTTTCGAGTTATTTATCGTCGACGAAGATGTGATAACTCTCTCCATTTCTAATCTTTCTGATACCCTAAGAAGCTTCACCGATGCTGTGGAGTGGTTGTATATATATTTAATAATATTTATATACATTGAACCTACACAGCATTCAGTAAGTACTTCAAACAGTATGTTATGGTTGACTGAAACAAGCGCTTTCTCTCAGTCTACAAATATAAGAATTAATAATTCCCCCATTCGGGGGTATTCGTTACCAATTATACTGGAAAATAAATGGAGCTAACAAAAAAGAACTGATGCCCCTAGACTACCGAAAATACTGAGATTAACGACGCTTCGTAGAGGCCTAGAGGAGGTTCTCCTTTCCCACGCTTTTTCAAACTCTTTGAATATTCCCCGATATATCATAACTATGGACGCGACCAAACGTTGGAATATCTTCAATGCCAATAATTAACTTAACTTATTTAGCAGTTGATTACTCATTACAATAAAGTAGTTATATACAATGAATTGTATTGATAAGAGCTATTAACGACGCACTAATATTGACATTAACAGATTCACTCTCAGTACTCTGGAACAATAGCAAATTGCATATTCTATATCAAATTAAACAGATATTGTGCTCTTGTCCCAGAAAAAGCCTATAGGACATGTTTCTCAGATGGCGTCGTTTTAAAACTTGCTTGCTCGATCAGCAAAATATGACTCCTATCACGTAAATAACTATAAAATAGTCTTATTATAAGAGAGATAAACCATATTGGACGTTACTGATAAAAATCCACAGTTAACATTACAAAAACTATTTAAAAACATGCGTAGGTTAACATAACAGCAATATGCTAAGTATTAAGACCACGTAAATAAACATAATTACAGCTCTATAAAAATATAGGGAAACAAAATGAAAAAACATGGAACTAATAAAAGAAAATAATGTAAAAAATTTAATTTAATTTTAGAAAATTAGATGGAAATTTAATAGCTCTGAAAATCAACAATAATTTTTAGACTAGAAAATACTTCGCCTAAAAAATTGTTCCTTTATTGGTAGAAATTATCCGTATTGTGTTTTGTTTTCTAGTATTCATACGAAAATAAAACTTGAAAACTGCAATATCTAATAAAAGAAATCAGTGAAAATTTTTCTGACAAAAATATTTTTAATGATCACAATATTTACTGATAACTTATGAAAATATAATTACCTATTAGTTATATATTATGAGACATACATAGACCTCACTGGCTGAATGGCAGAACTGCCCAAGCAAATAAAATTTAAAAAAAAATGTCTCCAGGAAGATTCATCTTTATATTTCAGACAGATATTGATTGCTTTGTACTGTAATGACTAGTGACAGATCCCATGTAGTTTTCTTTTACATGTAGGTATATTATCTCTCCAGGTTTTCTATTATACTTTAAGCATTTTATGTCTCGATTTTTATATAAAATTGGAAAATATAAAATATGTAGTCAAGGATGCCCGCTGTTGTCCTTAGACAGCGTGTCATAAAACGTATTTTATTGAAGCTAAATCCCAAAAAAGGTTCTGGCGCTAATGGAATACCTAACAGTACTTAAAAAATGCGCGAGCGAACTAACACCAGTTTTTTGAACCTATTCTATAGAAAAGGAATATTTCTCTCCTGCTGGAAATGTGCTACAGTTCAGTGGATGCCAAAACAACCGGCCAAGTGCAAGTCGAACTTGCGCAATTAGTATTCCATACGTTGATTCCTTTTAAAATAAAAATTTTTGTTACTGGAGTATAAAATGATCCATGACTTCACAAAACACACCCCAAATGAGTTCTCGCGAGCTAGCTACGGGATGCCGGATGACGTACGCTGTTTATTGTATAGATCATACTAATGTGCAAATAGTTAGGAACTAACAAAGCCGTTGATAATAGATGATGCTAGACATCGTATCAAAATTAGGATGTGCATTCGTCGATGCTCATTCTGGATCCTCTCCATTCTCTGGCCTGATCTGACTGCTCCCATTACAAGGGTTCGCATTTTCGAAAATTACAATTACAAATTATCCAGAATATTTGATTAATGAATCAAGAAGTACTACACGATAAAATTTAAATCGTTAAAACTTTTTACTGAAATAATTTCGCCAATAATACTACCATAAGCGAATTAAGATTTTGACCGCAACACTGGTCCTAATGTTTTAATATAGTGGGTGAAGTGGTCATAAAATTGAAGAAATCGGTAATTTTAAAGATATTTCAAGGTTTTACCCGCACTTTCCGTACACTAGAGGATATCGAAAGGATACTACTACTCGTAAAAAGAATTCCATAACGTCCCAATAAGAGGAATTATTTATAAAAGATAACCATTTGGGGGTCATCATAATCATAATCACGTAGCCTGCAACGTCCACTGCAGGACATAGGCCTCCTTCATTCTAATCCAGTTGCTATGGCGTTGAGCTGCTTGAATCCAGTTTCCAGCAGCTCGTTTCAAATCATCAAATCACGTAGTAAGGAGTCGCTCCCTATTTCTATAGGCACTCTTTTCGTCCATCTATTTTCCCGAGTCCTCGCTACACGACCTGCCCAGTTCCACTCATTATCTGGTCAACTGCATCGGCTACTTTTGTTCGACTTCTTATAACAGCATCAAGAAGTTTATCCTTGAGTGATATTTTTAGGATGGAACCTTCTATGACTGTTTGTGCTACTCTTATTCGATTTATCTATCACTATCTTTATTGGATTCTAAGTTAGGCTAGACCTCTTTCTTATAATTTTTGAAAGTATATAAAAATAATTTCTATAACTAAATGTAAACTTATTCTATCTTAACCTAAGTTTTTACAATAGGAATCCTAGGCTAACTTAACTTAGGAAATGTGTTTGGTATATACATGATGTTTCTTAAAGCTAGGACTTAGAACTAAGAATAAAACTACCTTAAACTAAGACTTACGCTAACTTAAACTAGGATGTAACAAGACTTAAATTAGGACTACTTTAAACTTAACCTAGGATGAATTCAATTTATCGATTTTTTAGTTAGTTTTAATGTCTCGGCTCCATATGTAAGAACGGGAAGCAAACATTGGTCAAAGGTTTTTCTTTTAAGACACACCGGGTTGTCTGATTTGAATATATAACATAACTTCCCAGATGCTGCCCATAATAGACTTATTTTTTGGTGTAATTGATTGTCACTGTCTATCTTGATTTCGTGCCCCAAACATTTATAAGCAGTCACTTCGAGTTCTTTATCGTCGACGAAGATGTGATAACTCTCTCCATTTCTAATCTTTCTGATACCCTGAGAAGCTTTACCGATGCTGTGGAGTGGTTAATTATATGTTTCATGATATTTATATACATTGAACCTACAGAGCATTCAGTAAGTGCTTCAAAAGGTATAATATGATTGACTGAAACAAACGCTTTATCTCACTCTACAAATATAAGAATTAATGGTTCCCCCATTCGGAGGTATTCTTTACCAATTATACTGGAAAATAAATTGAGGTACCAAAAAACTGATGCCCCTAGATCACCAAAAATATTGGGATTAACAACGCTTCGTAGAGGCCTAGAGGAGGTTCTCCTTTTCCACACTTTTTCAAACTCTTTGGATATTATTCGATGTATTGTAACTATGGACGCGACAAACGTTAGAATATCCTTAATGCCAATAATTAATTTAACTTATTTAGCAATTAATTACTCATTACAATAAAGTAAAATGAATTATATTGATAAGAACTATTAACAACGCACTAATAATTTGCATCGATACATGTAAATTACCTCCCGAGGTAAAACTGGATCCTAAATAATAGGTAAATTGCCTCCCATAAATTTTAGCTACCTGATACAGATGTGTAAATTGAGTCCCTGTTAATAAATAATAAACATGGTTTATAAGTTTGATTTTATTGAAGAACAAAAAATGTAGACAACAAATTAAAAGAAAATACCTAATTCTAAGTTTTAAGATATAGCCTAAACCTTAAATCTACCTATAATACTAAAGTGTAAACGTACATGATGATATTTCACAAATAAACTCCTGGACAAAATTAACGCAACAATCTGAAAATTAATTTATCTTTTTCTTATATCAGTTTTAAAGTTTATCGAGTATTTGAATAGTAGGCTATGCATATTTTGTTTCGTTGTTCATGACAGAAATCAAAACAATTCGTTTAGATTTACAGTTTTTAAGAAGATAAACAATTTTCTGTAATAATGCGATAGATTTTCTTTAAAAGTAAGCTTATAAATTGGTCCATTCTTCAAAGTAATACGTTTTTGTGGTAGACTGTTTTATTTTTGACCGCAAAGAATTAGAAAAATGAATCGAACAAGGAATTTAACTGAGCACGAGGTAGTGCGAGCCTCAGTTTTATTGGACGAGGGATATTGTCAGAGTTATGTTGCCAATTTGTTAGGCAAACATCGTTCCACAATAAGTCGTATATAAGACGCTTGAATGAAGTAGGAACTTATTCTAGAAGGCTAGAGCAAGGGCGAAAACGATGCACTAGCGACCTAGATGAACGTTTTATAAGACAATATGCTTTAAGAAACAGGACTGTCACTAGTTCTATAATAAGAAACGAACTCGAAGCAGTTCGCAATGTCACAATTTCTTCTAAAACAGTTAGAAGACGGTTAAATGAAGCTGGATTAAACAGTAGGAGACCAGCCACTGCGCCCTTGCTTACTAGAGAGAACAGAGTTGCCAGGTTACGTTGTGCTCGAAATCACGATAACTGGTCTGTGGATGATTGGAAACAAGTTTTCTTCACAGATGAAACTAGGGTTAGTCTAAAACATCCAGATGGACGTGAGCGAGTATGGCGAAGACCAGGAGAGAGGTTTGCTCCTTGCAATATCTCTGCAAGGATTCCATTCGGCGGTGGCTCTGTTATGTTCTGGGGTGGCATCTGGTTTGATGCTCGCACAGAGTTAGTTCCTGTCCGTACGAGATCCATCTTGAGACTGATATCTGACTACTATCTTGAGAATATTGTAACAGAACATATGATGCCTTTCGGTCATTTTGTGGGGCCCAATTTCCTGTTTATGCAAGACAACGTTCGACCTCACGTGGCTAGGGAGGTACTCGATTATCTTAATCAAGTTGATATACCGATTATACAATGGCCACCAAAAAGCCCGGATCTGAATCCGATAGAACATATATGGGATCAACTTAAGAAAAATGTGAAACGTCATATACCTGCACCTAGAAACCTGAGGGAACTTGAAAATTCAGTTATCACAGAATGGGAGCAAATTCCTCAAGATTTTATCCAAAATTTATTTAGAAGCATGCCTAGGCGCATAAACACTGTCGTCCGAAGTAGAGAAGGCAACACACGCTACTAGTGTCCCAGTTATACCATTAATTTTGCTACTAGTGTCCCAGTTTATTTTTTTCATAATTACATAATTTCAACGATTTTGTTATAAGGTTTTAAGAATAATTTTAATTCGAATCATAGAGAAATTTGGTAGCTAATTCACTTTTAAAGTATCCGAATAAGTTTTTTCTAACTTTCAGTGTAACCAATGTTCATAAAAAATTATTAAAATTAATTCATTATAGAGATTTGTATGATTTCATATATTGTTGCGTTAATTTTGTCCAGGAGTGTATATATAATAAAATATACATAATATTCCATACAAACATATATGATAATTAATCTTTAGCACCACAATGGAAAGATATGCATTTAATAAAATGCATTCTGCTAATTTCGTTGTTTTTGTAAAGCCCGATCATTTTTGCGATGAATTTTTTGCAATTTTTTACATTGATATTATGAATTTTAGCAATTAAATGAACACTTTGTAATTTCACATAAATTTATGTTTGGAATTCTTTAAGCTTTTCTATAAAAAAGTAAGGGCGAATGTCATTTTCCAACTTCAGAAGTTTTATCTTTATATGAACATGTTAAGCCGTATTCTTGGATTTTTCGATACCAACATTGTGAAAGATACCGACATGCAAATATTTTCGCTAGTGGCCAAGTTTGTTGAACAGTCTTGTGGATACCTTTTTCAAAATCAATTACAACTTCCAAAATGTCTAATTTGACAAAATTATATTTAAAAATATCCGTTACGAAATTAAATAATTTTATGTACGTCTCCATCCGTTTATCAGGCAACAACGAACAAATGAATGCAATATAATGTCCGTTGTAACTCCCATGAATAGTAAAAAATTGTCAAAAGAACTGAGGGCCACAATTAAAAGTACCATCTAAATAAATTCGTGAGACCTTTTCCAAAAACTGGATATTTGATTTACAACAAAATACAACTATTTGGTCACTTCTACTGTTAATAAGTAACTTTTAAATGTTTTGATGTTGATATCTTCCAGAATTTTAAAAGTATCTTCAATACTCTTCAGCAATGTAGGATGTTTTTTCCGACGAGCGTTGTACATATTTCTTCTAACATAAGCAACGTCGGACGTAGTAACTATTGATGGTACATTTTCTTATAGTACGCGCCGTATAATTTTGGCGTGTTTTTCTGACACATCTTCGACCGCTTTTCTTTTACATTACGTATTAACAATTTGACGATGTAATTTTTCTATCTTTGCGTCATGGCAATGTTCCTGCATATGTTTTGTAACGACAATATTGTTGTCCACTTCTCCCAGAGTAACAAGGAAAGATTTGCAGGTTTTCTTTATGTAAGTCCCACGCTTTTCACCACTTTTTAAACATTTTGGGAAGCTGTATTTATAGTTGTTTAAGTAATAAATAATAACTGTTTTCCTTTTTTACTTAAAATGATAATGGGATTCAGGTTAAGAAAATGTTTCGCGTCTTTACTGATGGAATTTAGAAATCAAGTTGACAAATATTATAATCTATGTATCAGCTATATATACCACACTTATTTGCAATATTGTACACGTACCCTTAATTATCGGAAAATACTCATTAGGTAGAAGAAAGGTTTGGGAGGCAGTCTACCTATAAATGAGACTCATTAAATCTGACTATTTTAACTACTACCTGCGGGGAGGCAATTTACCAACACCCATTTGCATATCTTACATACTGCTTCTTGTGCAATGTGTACTGGATATTTAAATCAAAACACCTATATGTTGTTCACACTGTATAAATTGTAAGCCTATTCTAGACAAAAAAAAAATCTTAACGCAATTTATTTCAGACTCTTTATATTACTTAAATAGCAGTGTCTAAAGAGATTAACATCGTTAAATTTAACTCTTTATTATTGATGCTTTTAAGATGTAAAATCAAACTTCTTTGTTACTTGAATTCTGCAAAACCCTTTTCTTTTGAAGTTCAGAAAGCAAGAAATCAAAATGATAGAATGAATAATTCTTTTGATGTCTATCAGTTTAGCGGTATCTTTAGGTTTTCTTTGGACCCACTTCGTATTCTGTTTTATTCGTCCATATTTAAAATGTTACTGTTTTTAACAACAACATTTAATAAATCTAATAATGACAGTACCGTAAAACTATTTGGTGACATCATTTGATTAATACTTAATGGAACCTGGCTGCTGTAATCGTGCACATACATACCTTGCATGGAAAATTTGAAGAGAAAAAAACGGCCAATTGTAAGTGGGACGCAATTAGTGTTCCGTATCGTGATTGCTGAAGTATTCTATGCAATTCAGTCACACATTCATCTTCGATATAAGAATTACGCGAGACTTCTTTATAGTAAAAGTTTAAAACAAATATTTACTACCTATTATATATTATAAACAAATAAATAAAATTATTCTGTCTCGGCACCTATCCATTGGTCACCAGTCATCATGAAAATTTATTTTATCTGTGACTGGCTAAATACTTAAAGTAGTAATCTACTGAAAAGAATATGAATTTATTACTGATTACATCAAATACGGAACATAAACTAGCACATACGTACGAAATATTTCACAACTCTTAGTCCTGATTAAATTCACAACTTTCCACGAAAAAAATCTCCACCATATTGTCAAGCTAAATATATATCTTTTTATATTAATTAAATTATCAAAGATAATGCACTTGTGATAATTTTTGGTCAGTCTAGACCCTATGAAGAATATTTCATAATTTTTTCGAAATTTTCGGATAGTCTTAGAGATAATAGTCTTAGAGATCGGGGTTGGAAGACAGCTAATTTTGGCATCTTTTTTAATATACAAAGAAAAGTTTTCACAAATATTACATCAAATATATTTTTGAACTTGTGTTATCACTGGCTTTCATTTGACACTCCACTCGATGACTTTGCAAACATTTTTTTTTCCTTCCGATTTTACTCTCCAAAACTAACCCCTTAAGTCAAAACTACACGGCTCTGATTAGGCGGTCACTTCTTATATTTTCGACAAATTTCAGCTTTCTATGTCAAGTAGTTTCGGAGAAAATCGGGTGTGACAGACAGACAGACAGTTACCGAAGCGATCCCATAGGTGCTCCATACGGAACATTAAAAATGCATGAAAATGTTATTAACATAAAATTTAACTTTTTATTCCTGATGCTTTAAGATATAATATCAATTTTCTTACTCTTTTACTCTAAAATGAAGGAGAAAATAACTCTATGGATCAGTAATCATTATGTATTCTTTGTGTTTTAATTTATATCCTATTTTCAAAGGTTTAACGAACTGTCTTTAAAAACACGAGGAAATCACGTAAGAAATCTAATTATAATTACTCTGTAACCACAGTCAATCCAATACAGTACCGAAATTGAGCTCCAAGTTGGTGACGAGCTTTTGATGGCTCGTGCGTCGACGGGTCCCTCTTTCAAAATGGCCGCTCAATATTTACATCTGATTTCGGAATGTGTCTTTTGAAGTGTATTGTCGTTCGTTTCTTGATACGAATGCAGTTTATATGAATTTAAAGACCGTAGGAAGAGAGAGTTTGTATAAAAAGGGAATTAAAAACAATTGACAAACAATTTATATAATCATCGGGAAAGGAGGTTATTGTTGTGTCGTTGAAAATTGTAAAAATAATTCAAAAAGCACACCGGGAGGGAGTTTCTTCTTCTTCCCCAAAAATGTTAAAAGGTAAGTGATTTAATTAAAGAATGTCAATTCCGTAAGAAATCGTGGGCGGATAAATAGAATAATTCTGAGAAGTTCCTTTTCTTATAACATTTTTTAGGTTATAGACCACAGATTTGGTTTGTAGCAACCAAATAACTCTTCAATTATCAAGTTAAAAATTTGTGCAAAAATTATAAAATATGCGCCTCATATTTTTCTTAGAAAATGTTTAAAAATGATTTGAACAATTGTTTATTCGACCATGCGTATCCAGACGTAATATAGGATCAGATAAAGAATACTTCGTGTGTCCAAAGCTAATAACACAGGTAAAGATCCTTATAAGAGTCGGATTTTATTGTAGTTAGAATGAGGTCCAGTACCATTTAATTTATTCGAACATAAAATTCCTTGCTGAATTCAAATATGTATTTAAAAATTTGGGTTCCAGTTTCAGTTTTCACTTTTGGGCCTTATAGAGACCAACAAAGCGTTGGACTCAAAATTTGATATACCTATTCAATTCCCTGGAGAAAATGCTAAAATTTCCGTCTGTAACATTTTTTTTTTTGAAAATGCCATCCTGTCAAGTTTTTCACTTGTATTCATCTCATTTCTAACAAAGCGCTTCATTCTTTTTAGTGTTCCATAAGGAACACTTATAAGATCACTTCGGTGTCTTTCTGTCTGTTACACCCGATTTTCTCCGAAACTATTTGTCATAGAAAGTTGAAATTTGGTCATAATATAGGAATTGATGGCCTCATTATAACCGTACAGTTTTAGAAGTTAAATTTTGACTTAAGGGATTCGTTTTGGGGGGTAAAATCTGAAGTAAAAAAAAAATTTTACTAGGTCATCGAGTGCGGTGCCAAATGAAAGCTTGTGAAAACATGAGTAAAATATATATATATATATATATATATATATATATATATATATATATATATATATATATATATATATATATATATATATATATATATATATATAATGTAATACTTGCGCACACTTTTCTTAGTATTATTTTTAAAAAATCGCGAAAAATCGCTGTCCCCCCCAACTTATCTCGAAAAGTAGTACTGATCAAGAAATTTTGAAAAAATTCTGGAATATTCTCCACGGGGTGTAGATTGAACAAAAATTATCATCTTTAATAATTTATCTGGTATATATAAAAAAAAAAAATCAAGGTCATCAGTTTCCAGTGAAGATTGGAAACAAACTTTGTTGAAAACTCATTTGGGGTGTGTTTTGTGAAGTCACTGATCATTTTATACCACCGTAACAATTTTTTTTTATTTTAAAAGCAATCAACATACGGAACACTAATTGTACAAGTTGCACTTGACCGGTTATTGTCTTTTGTTGTTACTCATGCGGCATTAACATGACATTTTATTAAATCAAAAATTTTCGAAGATTTGTATAATATCAATAATTATAAATGATAACAATTTGCACAGTAACATTATTTCTATTTAAAATCTTACCTGATTTTCCTACTACCCTTCAGTTTCGCTATTGTATTGGGTTTACTGTGCTGCAACTATTGAGAACCAACGCAACTTTAAACAGACAAAGTACAAACAACATCATTATCATAAAATTTCTATAACTGGCCCTTTAAGATACAAAGTCAATTTTCATTGTAACTCTAATGCCACAAAATTCTTTTCTCTTGAAGATCAGATAGATAACTAAGCAAAATGAGGGAGAAAATAACTCTATGGATTAGTAAATAATTCTTTCGTATGATATTATTATATATTCTTTGAGTCTACTTTATTACTTCATGTTTTTAATGATACTGTTTTTACGAACACGAGAAATTCATCTGATAAATCTAATTATGTAACCCTGTAACTACTGGGAACTCAGGCAACTTTAAACAGACAAAGTACAAACAATGCATAAAGAGATTAATATCAGAAAATTTAACATTTCATAACTGGTGCTTTTAAAATCTAAAATTAAATTGCTTTGTATCTCTAATTCTGCAAAATCCTTTACTTTTAGAGTCCATGTAAGCACGAAATCAAAACTGTGGAGAAAATAACTGTATGGACCAGTGAATAATTCTTTTGTTGTATGTCGGTATAATTGTATCTTTATGTTTTCTTTGGGTTCACTTCATCCGCCATCCTTTTTTTATTTGTTCATATTTTGAATGTTACACACTTTGAAAACAAGAAGAATTCATACATTTAATTATAGCATCATAGCATTGTAACATTGTGCTGCATAGATGCATATAATGAAATATATGCATTAATTATTGCATTTTGACAAAAATATTATTTACTAGAGATGAGCGATATTATCATATCTGTGACTTAGATAGTCACAGGTAATACCTACGACCCAATTCTTCCCAAAACAGCGACTCTAGTCGCTGTTTTCAATACTCACTGCATGAGCAGATGTCACACATCCGTCCGTCCTGAACTTAATGATCGGCGTCGGCGCCTATCGTCTCTTTACAGACAACGGTCGCAATTGGCCAACAACCACGACTCATCAGTACACGATGTTGGACTGGCGAGTCGCCGTTGAGAAGCATAACGCTGTTAGCTCAAATAACTATTTCCAACGGCGTGAAATCCAGCGACCTAAGTCGCTGTTAAAAGAAGCTGTGACTTATAAATCATCGTAGCAAGTATACTTGTGACCTAAAAGTCGCTCTTAAGCACACCGCTACTATTTACTATAAGGTAATCAATACTAATCATCAACAATACGATTTTTTTTATAACCGGTTTCCAGTTTCCATCCTTTTCGATCTTCCCAATCTCCAGGTCTTAGATTTCTCTCCGACATGGCCCTCTGAACCCCTCCAAACCATGTGGTTCTTGGTCTCCCTCTTCTCCTCTTCTCACTTGGTACCCACTTTAAAATCATCTTTGGTATTCGGTATTCTTCCATTCTTTCCACGCGTCCGTACCATGTAAGTTGCCGAATTTCCTCAATAATTACTTTCATTACATCCCTTATCCTTTCATTTCTAACTCTAGCGATTCTTGACACTCTAGCCGATCTTCGCCAGTAATACCTCTTAAATGCCATTATTCGTCAATTACCAAGTTTCACAAACGTATAACACAATGCTCTTAAATACTGCATTATAAATGAAGTGCTTTCTCTGAGATGTTGTGCTGTTCGACCACAGGACAGAGTTTAGGTGTTTTATAACCGCCTTTCCTTTACTTATTCTACTCTCCACTTTTTTTTCCATTCTACCATCTTTACTATGTTAGTTCCGAGATATAAACATATATATATATATATATATATATATATATATATATATATATATATATATATATATATATATATATATATATATACTCTTCACAAGCATCAATTACCTCACCAGAATTTAGATTAGGACTTATTTTCCTCCTCGACATATTTGATTTTCTTTTAGTTAACTGTTAAACCCTAGTTTTTATAATCTTCAAACAGTTTTCTTGTCATAAATTCAAGGTCTTCTTTGTCCTGAGCAACAACCACCTGATCGTCCGCAAAATGTAGAGTGTACAACGTTGTCTCGTCGGTCAGCTATATCCCCATTCCTCCACATACCCTTCGCCATTATTCTATTGCCTCATTCTGATAAATTTTGAATAATGTAGGAGACAGGCAGGAGCCCTGTCTGACACCCTTTCTTACAGAAAAATTTTCGGAGGGAATGCTTCTCAACTTTATTCGTGACTAGTCGTACAGTCATTTTACTGCTGCGATTGCTGTACTGTTTATGGTTGATCGTTCTAATATTTACATAGTTTTTATCTATCAATAATAGAAATACGTACTGCATACAAGACAATTTTAAATAAAAAATAACTGGTCAAGTGCAAGTTGAACTTGCACAATTAGTGTTCCGTACGTTGATTGCTTTTAAAATAAAAAATATTGTTACGGTGGTATAAAATGATCAGTGACTTCACAAAACACACCCCAAATGAGTTTTCAACAAAGTTTGTTTCCAATCTTTACTGAAAATTGATTACTTTGAAATTTTTGTTTTTTATATATACCAGATAAATTATTAAAGGTAATGCACTCATGATAATTTTCGTTCAATCTACACCCCCTGGAGAATATTCCAGAATTTTTTCAAAATTTTTTGATCAGTACTTTTCGACTTAAGGACAGCGATTTTTACAAGTATTACATTATATATATTTTTTACTCGTGTTTTCACAAGCTTTCATTTGACACCACACTCGATGACCTACTAAAAAAATTTTTTTTTCACTTCCGATTTCACCCCCCAAAACTAACCCCTTAAGTCAAAATTTGACTTTCAAAACTACACGGCTTTGATAAGGCCGTGAATTCCTATATTATTACCAAATTTCAACTTTCTATGACAAATAGTTTCGGGTGTGACAGACAGACAGACAGACAGGCAGACAGACAGACACCGAAGTGATCTTATAAGTGTTCCGTACGGAACACTAACTAGTTAAGTGTAAGCTGGGCTTGGCAATTAGTGTTCCGTACTATGATTGCCTTTAAAATAAAAATTTTGCTAACACAGATATAAGATGATCAGTGAGTTCACAAAATGCACCCACAAGACAGAAAGTCCGTGACATATAATTATCTTAAGATCCAATATGTAATTGCTCGTTTTTTTCTTATTTAATAGTGTATAATAGTGATAGCATCTTAGCTACCTAATAGCCAATAAATCAGTCTAGCTCAAACTAGAATCTAGTAATAAAAGTGGAAAACGAATATTTACTAACTAAATATTTGTTTAATTGTAAACAAATAAAATAAAATAATTTTATCTGGGTACCTATTCGTTGGTCGCCAAATGCTTAAAGCAATGGCTCATATATCCCGCTCATATTCACCTTCACCATTTTGGCGGTCAATTATTTTTTTATACCAAATAAATTACACAGGCCCACAAAAAAAATATTTGTAAAAACTTTTTAAACCAATACATCTAAGTGTTATGTATTTTTGGGTGCTGAAACCGTACCTGGTATCAGTTTTTTTGTATCACCCACAGTTCTCTCACAATATGACATCGATTAAATTTCAAAACCAATATTGATGTCCCAGATTCCAATAAATGTTTTTCTTTCAGCCTAGAACCAAGTAATTCTGCTTTTTCCTTAGTCAAACACAAATCTCTCACTAAATCATTTAATTCAGCTTGTGTAAACAACTGTGGTTTTAAATTTTCTAGAGAACATTGAAATTCATCATCTTCCGGTCGATTTTCATTAAATTCGGGACTGGACTGTAAAACATCATCAGTAAACTGAGGTGGCTCAGGGACAGGAAGTCCCGGTCCATGTCCTACCGGCCGATTAGCTGAAGTAAAGTTAGGATAGACAATTACTTTCTTATTTTTGGAATTATATCCAGAAAGATCAACGCTGAAAAAATAACAATCATTTGAATGATTTTCTTGCTCTCTCCATACCATGGGTACTGCAAATCTAAAAGCTTTATTTTCTTCCTTATACTATTTCCTAAGATCCTCGACACAAACATACTTTGCGAGAGCCCAACATTTTTCTTGATTACCGATTTCTACACCAGAATATGCAAAGTATACTTTTTTTACAAAGTCAGTAATGTTTCTTTGATGTTTTTTAACTACAAACTCACCATACATATGACAAAAAGTGTTGAGAGAGTTTTTACAACCACGATTAGCCATACTTTGAGTGTGAATTAAAGCACATGGGTTAAATACTACAATGCGAGATTATATTAACTGGAAGAAAACAAACAGCTGTAACATTTATCAGAACTAATAACATTTGATTTTACTACCAACTTTAAAAAATTCTGATTTTATTGCCAACCTAATAACATTCGAATGACTCAGCACACCAAAAAATATAGGAATCAGTAAAATTATTAAAAAAGTTTTTTCATCGTTATCAAACGTAATGCACTCGTGATAATTTTTGCTCAATCTGCACACACGTCAATTTTTGGCAATTTATACAAAGAAAAGCTTTCATTTGACACTCTACTCGATAGCCTGGTATTTTTTTTGTTTCACTTTCGACCACCCCCCATATGCCAGATAAATTGTCAAACGAAAGACATTCGTGATAATTTTCATTCAACCTACATTTTATGAAGAATATTCCAAAATTTGATGAGTACTTTCCGAGATAGGGTGGGGAACTTTCAAAACTGCACGGCTCTAATTGGGCTATCAATTCCTATGTTTGTGCCAAATTGCAGCTTTCTATGTCAAATAGTTTCTGAGAATATCGGAATTTTTTTTTATTGTTCACCTCTCCATCTGAGTAAGGATCTTACCCTTTTTCCATATCCCATGGATATCAGCCAGGATATCGTAATAATATTGTAACAGACGGACGGACATACACCGATAGACACCAAAGTGATCCCCTAAGTGTTCCATACGGAACACAAAAAGTACAAATAAAACTGGTGTCAAGGTCTTTGTAAATCACACAGCCCAAAGACCATCTTTTTACTTTTAGTGTATTTAAAAACAATAATGATGTGTACGTTAAATCCATTTATAATAACCTGGAAACCATATGCAGCGTAGATGCATGGAATAAAAAACAGTGAGTCGTATGTTGACTAAATAGTTATTTTTATTTCTAGTGCACTAAATAAGTACAAATGGCTAAGAATCATCATTTGAGAACACCAAGGAAATTTTGCGAACGAGTAAATAATATTGTTTCTGCAAACGTTACGTTTTAATACACAAATGAACGATATAGACTATTCACTTAAAAGGCCGTTACTCGACAGGGAATACAAATCTCTAGAAACTTTAAAAGCGCCTATTTTGTTATTAAATCTTCTGAGAAATTCTACATACTGTATATTGTATCGTGCCTCTGCGCAGCCTCTTTTGTTGGGCCTCGCCTCCATCGAGGAAACTAAAAAATTATACACTAGATAGCTGGAGAGTAAAAACACTTAAGAGTTATTTTTGAGGTACATTTTAATTTTAATATATTTTACTAAAGGGAAGCTTGAGACCCCCCCCCAAAATAAGTATAGCCTGCCGTATTTCTAAAAGAACACTCGTGTAAAATTGTACGCTAATTTAATATGCTTTATTAATATTATTTCTTTATGTAAACCCAATTAGCGGCTTACGTCGGGGTGGTTGAACCCCCGTCGCGAATGTTTGTTGCTTTTCAATGCTTATTAAGGGAGGCCTCGTGCCTGTCGCGCGGCGAGTCCCCTGTGGAGTATGTTTGATGTTTCCCACACGTTCAAGTGCTATCTCCTGGTGGGATACTAAATATTGCGAATATGGAGCGAATTAGCCAACGGGTGAATTCCGTCAACAACAGATTATTTCGTCTTTCATTCTTAGTAAATTAATTAACCGTCCATGACGAGGTCGTTTGAAGGGTAAAATATGCATAAACCCTTTTTGATATATTTTAGAAGTAAGACGGAAGACTATTGCATGATTGATTTCGTTCTCCTCTGCCCCTATATGATATATATAAGAGAATTACAATACTAATAGACCAAGAGGGCGACCGAAATTTTGACCTGTCGACTAACCGTCTATCTAGTTGTTCATTATATCGGGCTAGCTTTTGAACTTAAAAAATAACGTTTTTGGTTGAAAATAGCGGGTTCAGCTTCGTCCTCCGGTATTGGCGGCGTCCGCCGTTTACAGGTTCCCACTTATTTTATCAAGAACAAACTAAATTTATTGATTTAATATGGTTAAATGACTACATGGTGACTATGGTTAAATGAATACTAGTATTTTCATGGAAGTTATCGAAAAATGTAGCCCTCTTAATTCCTTCCAGAGCGGTGCATGTTAGAAATACACGTCACGCTAATACTTCACATCCGTATGAGGTTCAGCTTGTTACTCCGCGTACAACGCTTTTCAAACAGTCTTTTATATGGAGAACATCATCTCTTTGGAATAATTTGCTCAGGGCTGTGTTTCCCACCGAGTACAATTTACAGCGATTCAAGAATAACGTGAATCGCTTTTTCCACACACATGCCGCTCCTGGAGCGCTTTAGGGACTTCCCTGTAGCACGTGTGCTAGACCCATAAAAAAAAAACAAGAAAAGAAAGTCCATGTTTGGATCAAAATTTTTTGAGCCCTAAAGCTGGATCCGGTCTCGGCGGCGTCTGCCCCTTGGAGCGCTCGACTTTTTTAATGTCAAGAAATGTTATAGTACTTAATTTAAGTGGTTAAACGACAGTCCATTTTTGGATGTATCATTTTGAGCCTTACCTGGACATTCCAGGGCACGAGGGCGGCAAAATCAACGTTAAAGACTTTTATTCCACTCGCCCTATAAAATGAACAACTAGGTAGATGGTTAGTAGACAGGTCAAAATTTTGGCCACGCTCTTGGTCTTTAACTTTGATTCCATGAATTTAAACTTAGACGTGTCTAATTACTAAGCTTACAATAGTGAGTTTAGGCCAAAATAAAACTTTTAACCTTATAAAATAGTCGATGTTTCTTCTAACTCAATTTTAAATCTTCATTGTGGCTATTTTTGGTTTCTCTCGATAGATATTGCTAAAAATATATGATTAAATTTCCGGAATTTTCCCTTTAAAGCAGATGCCTTTGAAAGTTCGTGTAAAAATTACTTTCAAATTGTTAATTGCATAAAATGGAATGATAACACAGGGCAACAAAAAAATATTTTTGTTTTGGTGCCTGGGATTTTAGAGCTGATTTTAACTATATTTGGGACGCTAAATCTATACATTCAATCCGTTTTTCTCTATCAGCTCTACTTTTTTAGATACATCAACTTATCTACCAATGTGGTTTTTATTCAGTATATTCATTTATGAGAGTTCTAAAATTATTATATATTCATTAATGTAGGTACAATGGTTTTATTGTCAGTTTGTAATTGAGTAAATTCCAGGTAAATCTATAAATAGTGGAACCATTGCCTATCAGGTACCTGAACTGACCCTTTTAATCACCTAACTCGGGTAAGTCTCGTCAGTTTGTGCGTTCTTACTAATGAGAGTAGATCGAATTCGGCGTGTTATTTTATGTTAAGAAAAGAGTGTTTTTGTGTTATTGAACAGAATTAAAATGAGTTCAGGTTCCAGTTCAAGAAGAAGTTGTGTCAATCAACCTGATGTGTTTTGCTATATATGCGGAGAATACATGTTTCAACAAAACAGACAAACTATTTCTGACTTTGTAAAGCGAGCGTATCTTGGATACTTTGGAGTTAAGCTTGGTGATCAGGACAAAACGTGGGCCCCGCATCTCGTATGTAAAACTTGTACAGAGCATTTACGGCAGTGGACTACCGGGAAAAGAAAATGTCTAAAATTCGGCGTACCAATGGTTTGGAGAGAACCAAAAAACCACTTCAATGATTGTTATTTCTGTTTAGTAAATACTAATGGAATCAATCGAAATAACCGCAGTAAGTGGACTTATCCCAATTTAGACTCGGCAATACGCCCTATCCCGCACTCAGATGAAATACCGATTCCGACATTTCATCAGCTACCACATATCTCTGATGACGAATATTTTCCCTCTGATCGCTCTTCTGATGCTAATAAAAGTTCTGATGCTAATGAAACTAACAGTGACTATGAGGGGACGTCATCAGTTCCTCAACGCTTTAATCAAAATGAATTAAATGATCTCACCAGGGATCTCAATTTATCGAAAAAAGCTTCTGAAGTACTGGCTTCTAGGTTGAACGACAAAAAATTACTGGAACAAGGAACCAAAATTACCTTTTACCGTACAAGAGAAAAATATCTGCTACCATTCTTTTCTCAAGAATACAATCTTGTATTTTGTCACGAAATTAGGGGACTCATGAAAGAAATGGGACTTTCTGAATATATTCCAGATGATTGGCGCCTATTTATTGACAGTTCAAAGCGAAGTTTAAAATGTGTCCTTCTACATAATGGGAATAAATATGGTTCAATACCACTAGCTCACTCAACGAAACTGAAAGAAGAATATAATACCATAGCTTTGGTCTTGCAGAAGATAAAGTATTACGAACATCAATGAATGATTTGTGTAGACTTAAAAATGATAAACTTTCTTCTTGGGCAGCAAAGTGGTTACACGAAATATCCGTGTTTCTTGTGCCTCTGGGATAGTAGGGACAAAAAACACACCACTGGGTTAGAAAAGATTGGCCTCAGAGAGAAAACATGGACGTTGGGGAAAAGAATGTCATTAACGACGCTTTGGTTGAAAAAGAAAAAATTATACTTCCTCCGTTACATATAAAGTTGGGCTTAATGAAGCAAGCAAAGAATGGGTCTTGTTTTGCATATATAGGGGTAAAAATGCATCAGTTGAGCACAGAAAAACTCAAAGCAGGGATATTTGACGGCCCACAAATAAGACAATTAATTAAGGATCCTGCCTTCATAAATTCAATGAATCAAGTTGAACGAGAAGCTTGGACATCATTTGTTGCAGTTGTAGAAAATTTTCTAGGCAAACATAAAGCTCAAAACTATGTTGAAATGGTTAACAAGATGCTTAATAGTTTCAAATCCTTAGGGTGCAATATGAGTATTAAAATACACTATTTACACAGCCACTTAGACCGTTTTCCAGAAAATTTAGGAGACATGAGTGAGGAACAAGGTGAAAGATTTCACCAAGATATTAAAGTTATGGAGGACCACTACCAAGGAAGATGGGACATGCACATGATGGCAGATTACTGCTGGAGTTTAAAAAGGGACTGTTTAAAAAAACATTCAAGAATGTCGCGGAAAAGAAGCTTTCCAAGTGTTGAGTGACTATTTCATTTCTTCAATGTTTTTTTTTTTTGTTTGTAAGTACGACATAATATTGTATTTTGTATAACTAAAATAAAAATTTCGTATCTACTTTTGTTTACTACACTTACGGATTTGAGTTACAATAATGTAACTTATATTTCTCTAAAATTGTATATCTTAAAAATTTGAGCTCCTAGGTACAAATGAATACGTTATTTGAATTCAGGACATCAAATTGATATAGAATCAGCTCAAAAAACCTCGACACCAAAACAGCTGTTCCCCTGTGTAATGCTATTTATTAAATAATAGGGTAATTTCTCGAAAACATATTATTTTGTTTAGGCTGTTATAACTGTAGTAGTCGTCCTCGAAAATATTTTTTCGATCTCACGTCTTCAGCGCCATCATCGCAATTTTTTTTTTGTTTTTTTTAAGATTGACAGCAAGAAAAGGGTCCTTTATATTTATCGATTGCCGATTTTATCTACTTCTCTCTGTTTTTAATGGTAATGGAACGAATTGATTAAATAAAGACAAAACGGGAACTTCATTTATTTATTTATTAATAACATCGCATTGTTTGTTGATAGTTGCCATGCTCGTCTATGATTGTTATTCCCAGGATCACTGGAGTAAGTTGGGCATTGCGTTAAAAAAAATCCACTATTTTTAGTTAGATTTAAGTGTTCGGATTACAAAATTTAGTGTACCAGAAAAAAAACAAATAAGTGAAGGAAATTGACAGTACTTAATGTGAGTTCTCAAAGAATTACTGAAGTTAGTTTTTTTATGTTCAACGAAATTCCTACACCTAGTTATGTATGCAAATGTTGAAAATGAACTTTGCAGGTTTGGTCAAATACATCTTTTAAACTCAGGTTTATTATCACGAGCAGATTGTCTGCCGAGAATGTTCAATTGGTCAGTAACAACTTAATAACTAATAATGTACTGAGCTAGCAAACGGTTTTCTAGCTTTTTATGTTACAAAGTTAGGTTGTATTGGGAAAATTTCTATGTTAACAAAATGTGATATTAATAATAACTAGTGTAAAAGATAAGGTTGAGTTACTAAATAAATGCAAGTAAGTAAAGGATAATGTGCATTAAATATTTAACTTTTCAACGGAAATCAGTCTATAATTGTTGGCTTCAAGTGGCGTAGCGTAACTAAAGTCGTCGGTGGTTTCGTGAAAGAACAATGCTACTGATTATCTTATTCCTGGTTTGATATTAATTGCTAAATTTTCGTCTCCCAATAATTCCAGAATCCTTCTCAGAGTTCTCGCAGACGAAAGACACGCTTCGCTCCGCTGCGCTGAAGCATTCCATAACAATTAAATTCCCATCGACCAAGCTAACTCTCGGTGAGAAGAATAGAATGCTCGATATAACTATTGGTTTTCTCCGGTATAAAAAATAGTGGGCGTCCTTCGGCATTTGCAAAAAGTTCTATTAAATAATTTTGCTATTGATGTAAGCTTATTAGTGTTCCGTACGGAACACTTATAAGATCACTTCGGTGTCTGTCCGTCTGTCTGTCCGTCTGTCCGTCTGTCACACCCGATTTTCTCCGAAACTATTTGTCATAGAAAGTTGAAATTTGGTAGTAATATAGGAATTGATGGCCTCATCAGAGCCATGTAGTTTTGAAAGTTAAATTTTGACTTAAGGAGTTAGTTTTGGGGGGTGAAATCGGAAGTGAAAAAAATTTTTTTTACTAGGTAATCGGGTGTGGTGCCAAATGAAAGCTTGTGAAAACACGAGTAAAAAATTTTTATATAATGTAATACTTCCGCGCACTTTTCTTTGTATTATTTTTAAAAAATCGCGAAAAATCGCTGTCCACCCGCCTTATCTCGGAAAGTACTTACCAAAAAATTTTGAAAAAATTCTGGAATATTCTCCACGGGGTGTAAATTGAACGAAAATTATCACGAGTGCATTATCTGTAATAATTTATCTGGTATATAAAAAAACAGAAATTTCAAGGTCATCAATTTTCAGTAAAGATTGGAAATAAACTTTGTTGAAAACTCATTTGGGGTGTGTTTTGTGAAGTCATTGAGTAGTTTATATCACCGTAACATAAATTTTGACTTAATGGATTCGTTTTGAGGGGTGAAATCGGAAGTGAAAAAAAAATTTTTTTACTAGGTCATCGAGTGTGGTGTCAAATGAAAACTTGTGAAAACACGAGTAAAAAAATATATATATATATATATATATATATATATATATATATATAATGTAATACTTGCGCACACTTTTCTTCGTATTACGTTTAAAAAATCGTGAAAAATCGCTGTCCCCTACCTTATCTCGAAAAGTTTTGATCAAAAAATTTTGAAAAAACCCTGGAATATTCTCCACGAGGTATAGATTGAACGAAAATTATCATTACCTTTAATAATTTATCCGGTATAGAAAAAAACCAAAATTTCAAGGTCACCAGTTTTCAGTAAAGATTGGAAACAAACTTTGTTGAATACTCATTTGAGGTGTGTTTTGTGAAGTCACTGATCATTTTATACCACCCTAACAAAATTTTTTATTTTAAAAACAATCAACGTACGGAACACTAATTGTGCAAGTTCAACTTGCACTTGACCGGTTATATTATTTGCATTTACATGCAACACAGCAATATTTACACATAAATAATGTCACAAATTCCCGTTGTGTTATCTTGACATATTTATCAGAATAATTTAAGTTCGGCGTCTTTATTAAAAAGAAAATAAATTTTGAATTTCATCCTTTTAATCTTACCAATCAATAATTGAAAAATTGAAACCACAGTTTTTACTTTTAAAGTTTTTAAATGGTTAACTTTTTACGAAAGCAACTTTTTGCGACGTCTGTTCGCCTTTTATAAATTAATGGAATCTAGGTCATGTTGTATGTTCGTTTCCTGACTATGAAGATTTTGATAGTACATTTTAAGAGAATCGGAGATTGGATATTTTTGCATTAAACTCTTTATATGTTGTGACGAAAGAGCGGTTGGTGGCCTATCGGCAAAATCTTTAAAAAAGTAATAATGTGAATTTATTTTCTTATCTGTATTTGAACTAACCTAAGCACAGTCAAATAAAAACCAAAATTATTAAAAAATAAAAATCTTGGTTGAGTAATAATGAAATTTTGACGAAAACAATACAAAATCGGTAAAGTATTAGTAGTTCCTTTGCAAACATGTAGTTCTAAAATAAGTAATGAATTTGACTTGCTTGTACTTTATAGATACTTTACGGCAAAATATTTACCTCAACAGAAAGTTTAGCAAAGGAATGGCTTTAGAGATACTTTCAACTGACATCTGACATTTTCCTCCTTTTCTTGATATTACAAATAATTGATTTTTCAAGGTAATTCGCGCGAGTATTACATTATATATATTTTTGAACTCGTATTTCATAAGTTTTCATTTGACAGCCCATCGAGTGGGACCTGATAAGATTTTTTTTTCACTTCCAATTTCACCCCCCAAAACTAACTTCTTAAGTATAAATTTAACTTTCGAAACTACACGGGTCTAATTGGGCCATCAATTCCTATATTTGTGTCAAATTTCAATTTTCTCTGTCAAATAGTCTCGGAGAAAATCGGGTGTGACAGACGGACAGAGGGACAGAGAGGCGGACACTGAAATAATCCCATAAGTGTGATCTTTGATAATTTGTCTGGTATATAAAAAAAAAAACAAATTTTTCAATCTCTTCAGTTTTCAACAAAGATCGGAAACAAACTTTGTGGAAAACTCATTTAGGGTGTGTTTTGTGAAGTCACTAATCATTTTTTATGTAAATTTTTTTCTTGCACTTCGCTGGTTTTTATTTCTTTTTTTTTTTAAGGTACTGACTGTCAGCTCGTTAAAATACCACCTTTTTTAATCAAATTCTTTAACGTTTTTAGTAACTCGACCCTGTACAACGGCTAACGGATTACAAAAAAGTTGTTAATAATATAAACCATAACGATCAAACTAGCGGCCCTAAAACCGTAGTTGAAGAAGATGTGAAAGTACCGGTAAAGGAAGTTTATAGTCGTTCATCTACAACACGTTCGATCACAACTACTCCGAGAGTAGTTCCTACTTAAACAATTATTACGACAGTTAAACCACAAGGTAAATGACAATTATTTCTGTTTAACGTAAAGAAATATAGCTATTGCTATAAAAAGGCAAACACGTGGAACGAAAAGTCGTCGCAGAACGAAGTCAGCTGGCTAATACAGGGTAGTTGAAAAAGTATTGAGCCTTTTTCTCGTTAGATAGCTTTAATTTCATATATCTTAGATAATATAAGTTACATCGGATTATTCTTAGTGTCAGTTGAAAGCTGACATTCAACCGTAGTAGACGTAGACCATGAATTTTAACAGCCATTTCGTTAGATGTAACCTCAATCGGGCGCCCTGAACGTGCAGTATCTGTAGCGCTCGTAGGACTACGTTTAAATTCATTTATTCAGTAATATATGGTCTATAGTACTGGTGCTGAATCACCTTGAACTTCCTTGAGTTAAGTTTCTATCTGGGTTGTAGTCTACTTTTTTAAATAAAAATGCTTTATCACTGCACGTTACATCTGTTTGAAACTTTGAACATAACCGTTAGAATAATCAAGCTTACAAACGGTCATGCCACTTAACAGAATTTCCCGCCATTTCGCAGAAATTTATCAGGCCTTACCATATATATTAACTTATTAAAAAAAAATTATAAATTAAAAATCAAAAATTAAACTTAACAATAATAATTTTCTACGCCCGACTTTCCTTATTTGGTGCTTCATTATCTTTTTTTAGTTTGTGCCCTGTTGAAGGTCCCAACCTAGGACCGAAATATTGGATAAATGAATATTGTGTGAACATCTGTTGTGCCCCCCTTTGCCGAGTTCCCCAACTATTTTCATATCTTAGGATTTTGTCAGATACGGCAACTTTTGCTTTCTCTCTATTATATATATATATATATATATATATATATATATATATATATATATATATATATATATATATATATATATATATATATATATATATATATATATATATATATATATATATATATATATATTATAAACAACATAAATTTGATATTTTGAAGAATTTACATTGTATAAATTTTCTTAGTTTGTTTTAAACCTTTTATTTACTTTTTCTCATTTAGTGCTTCATTTACTCATCCGCTTTCAACTTCACTTAACAATGGCCAAAACTGAAACCCTTTAAATACACCGGGTTTATCGCCACAGTTAAACAAACCAAGCGACCAATAAAAAGCAAACATTTTATTTTCAAAGGAAAATGCGCACAATGAAACAGTTTGGATGAGTAAATAAAGCATTTTTGGTGGCTCCCACACAATACTGTGCCATTAGATATCAAATAGTATACAACGTCATTCAATTTTATACAAGCTGATCATCTGGTTATATTAAGAAGGGGATAATTTTAAACTGATGGGTAAAATTACCAAATCATCAAAGCGTATTTAGTTCGTCGCATCTACAACTGAACATTCATATAAGCTTTTGTATTTACGTCAATATAGATAGTGATACAATGAATATCTTCTCCATTATTTGTCCCCCTTTTAGTTGTGAGGCTAAATTTAATGTTTGCTTTATAAATAATAAATACTTAATTTTATTTGAACTAATTTCTTAACATTTTTGTGTTTTCCTAATCAGTAAACCATACCTATATATTTTGGCTGATTAGCAAGGACTTGTTCTTGTTAAGTGTGATTTATTAGGAATACATTATTTCAAAGTTATTATCTTCTTCATCAGATGATAATAACATCCTGCTAGTATGAAAAATATGAAAAAACAACATTTCCGGAAACCCGCGTGTTTTTAAACTTTTACAATGGCCAGTGCTTTCATACCCTTCGCGAAGCTATCATTTCATTATTTAATGGGATACACACTACAATACTTTTTAACTTTAAGGAAGATATACAGTATAATTTGGTTTTCAGGAGCCTGATAGCCTAACAAACATACCAGAGAGAACTTTTTTCCAACTCCACTTCTGAGTAACGCCAGTTAGACGAAACCTACAATTTAACGAAAGACCTGAACAACAATGTTGGCAGATGATACTCTCAGACTATTGTTTCATGGATTTATTTTACCCTTCCTAATTGCTACGAACCACGGCATAGATAAGCCATCGACCTATAATCGATTTGGTGGTATAATGTTTTCAATCCAAGCAGATCGTTAGTAACAACATATCGTCGGCAATTTTTATTAAATGCCACTCTCAGTTTTTCCAAGGACAACTTAAGACATATGCACCATTCAAGTACAGAGCGAGAAATACACCGTCTTCATCGCGACTTTTTTCAGGCTCAATTAGCTTTTCACCAACAGTATGCCTTTACAACAATATGGGCCTTAACAGTTGTTTGATCACTGCTGCATAGCATAACCAAGTTTGTGGTTTACTGTTGTGGCATAACCAAAAGAGGGCCAAGAATGGCTAATACTTCTCTCTAGTACTATGAAAGTAGAAAAAAGTTATTGAAAAATATTTATCTCTTGATAATTCATTTTTAAATTTAGTGTAAGTTTTGGAGTTCCCCTGTAAGTAGAGGTTCTTCTTGGTGAAAAATCTCGCCCCCAACCAGATCATTGGTTTGTGACTAGTGTGTTGTGAGGGAAATGAGCTTTTAGAGTTCCAATGCAAGAATGTCTTATTTCATCAAAGACTTTGTCGTATACCGTTCGTTGATGTCCCACCCTCTTTCCGTATAAGTAGCCGTACTTTAGGTGTTCCCTTATTTCTTACAAAAACATGCTTTGTATCCATTTAACCACCGTCGCTTGAGCCTGGCTATGCCACTGGTCCACTGGTATAATATCCTTTTAAGGGTTGAACCTAGGACTCGTACCTGCTGCATTTAATTATTAAAATTAGTTTTTTAAAACACTGCAGCAAATTTAAAGCTATGCGAAAACTAGTACTTTTGTCTCTAATGTATAAGTTGTAATACAATACTTGCGCAATTATTGTTCTTGATTGCTTTTTAGATAAAAATTTTTGTTACGGAGGTATAAAATGATCAACGACTTCACAAAACACACCTCAATTGAGTTTTCAACAATTTGAAACTTATAACAGTATTAAAGGTAAAGGTAAAGTGATAATTGTCGTTCAATCTACACCCTGTGGAAAATATTCAGGAGGACAGCGATTTTTCGCGATTTTTTAAAAATAATACAAAGTTTTACATTATATATATTTTTGAACTGGTGTTTTTACAAACTTTCATTTGACACACCACTCGATGACCTAGTAAAAACCCCCTTAAATCAAAATATAACTTTTAAAACTACACGGCTCTGATGAGGTCATTAATTCCTATATTAGTATCAAATTTCAACTTTCTATGTCAAATAGTTTCGGAGAAAATCGGGTGTGACAGAGGTACAGACAGATAGACGAACAGACACGAAGTGATCTTATAAGTGTTCCGTACGGAACACTAAAAATGAAACACTGTGAGTAAAAGAGATTTGTTTCTTTTTTGTTAGAAATTAGTTAGTGTTTACGCATAGTCATTACTTCTAGCCTTTACCCTATAACTTTAACAAACTGTTTTAAAAATACTATTATTTAACTGAAAGTTATATCTTTTTTGAGATAATATAACTCTTTATTGGATTCTTAAAAAAGACCACCCTACTAGTTTTTTTGCAATTCATCAAGGCCCCTAAGCACAAAAAATATAGTCTCCAATTTCATTCGGTCTCTCTAACGAGCTCAGATATCTGATAAATTTGGTATACAAATAATACTTGAGGTGAGAATGGAACCTACAGTTTTGAGTGATATTGCCCTTGGATCCTATAGTATTATGACAATTTTGGTTGGATAATGTAAATATGTAAAATTAGTCTTTAGTCAAACATATAGGATTGGAGATGAGGAGGTTCTAAAATACTCATACTAGTTTTTAAAATTAAACCAAAAAACCCAAAATTAACCTTAATAAATTTTTTTTTTTCAGATATTCCACAAGATATAAAAATTCTAAGCGCAAAATACTACTGGAAAAGTTTTATCGTATACCTCTTCGCGATATTTTATAAATAATAATATTTCAACATATTTAAATTAGTGAACAGCCACTATTTAGGTTTCTAAGTACTTTAATCACCAAAGGTTTTGTGTATAAGAGGGCTTTACTCCCTTTTAACCCTGATTCAAAGGATCCGAATCATCAGTGTCAACCGGGATTTTCGCTATGCTTCGCTGCTTAATGTTTGCCTACACAGCTTTTGTATTGCCACAGAAACTTAATAATAATCCCTAAATGGTCTATATTTATCTGTGTTGAACATCATCTCAGGTTTAATTTTATTAAAATCGACTTGCATTGTGTAATAATTGCTTTATTTTGTATGCAATCCACATCTTGTTGTAAAGCCTAAACTACCGAATACATTTTGTTGAATAACTGCCTCAATAATTTGTTATGAGGTCCGAGTTATGCCCATTAAAAATCTCTCTCTTGACCTCCGTCCTTGCTTTCTGGGAACTGTATTTTTTTATGAGTATTGTCCACGCTCTGCATGGAAATCTCTAAATGGCTACAGAAGTGACGCGCATACGATAGAAGCGATTTGTATCTAGGGAATATAGTCCTGGATACCTCATTCCAAAGTTGCTAGGTTCTTGAAAAGCGTGGTACGAAGACAAGTTGATTTATAAACAGAAGCACTGTATTAGTGCTAGGTGTATTTCTAGTATGCATAGAACACTTTCTAGGAGAATATTCATAGAATAGTTCCGAGTAAATCTCTCTGGGTGGGATGAACAATAAAAAAAAACCTTCCAGAGTCTCCGTCAGTCCAGTAATTTTAATTGTTTGTTCCTTTGAAAAAAGAAGTGTTCACTTTTATTTGAATTCAGGATAATGGGTTGAAATTTAAGAGAATATAGCAAATTCAGTAAGTTGTGAAAATTGTTTAATATATTTAAGCCAGTAAACCCTTGTGTCAAGAGGAACTGTGAAAAAATAGCGATAAATAGTAGTTCGCTATAACTAACAAGAAAATGGACCTCGAAGATTTAAATTTTTTCATCATGTACGCTAATGATTATACCTAATTCACATATTAAAAATGATAATAGCCTAGATTGTTGCAATATTTCTATGCTTAAAATTAACAGCTTATCTTATTTAGTAAAATAAGGATATTTTACCTTTTTTAGTTTAAAAGTAGACACTGATATTGAAGAAGTAAACTTTTTCTGAATTTCAGGTTTTAAAAGAACCAACATACTTCATTAATTCCGTGGCGTAGTACTTGCTTGCGGTATAGAAGGTCTAGGGTCCAATCCTGCAGGTCGGTATACTTATTTATTAATTTATTTAATATAACATATTTGGCCTGGCCACGTACATAGGTAGTAGTTGTTTGCAGAAATACAAATAACGCCCGTGGCAGCACTACTGCGTTGTCTAAAAAAAAAGATTCAGTGAAATATAAAAATGTATGTTTCGGCACTTGGAGAACGTTGACGGGTATTACGACATCCTCGCCGATATCCTTAGGATATGAAAAAGGGTAAAACCCTGTCAGGCGGGGAGGTGAACGATAAAAAAAAATATTTCATTTCCGTCCAAAACATTGTTTAACTTTTATTGCTAAAACGATACAAAATACAATTTTTTTCACTGCGATATAAAATGGCCGTTAACTTTCACATGCTAGTTAACGTTGTTGCTAATCACATACTGCGCGACGGTTCGAGCGTGCGTTGATCTAAATGTTGCTACTATTTTAAAGCCAGCATTAGCAAGTGGTAACTAACAATTCTGCTTTAAGCGTTTGCCTGATTACCATTTGATGAAAATAATCATTTAATGAGTTTCTAACATGGTGTTTTGGTTTCACTAACAGCGGGATGCTTGATGCATTCGAGTCTTCTGAAGAGCAACGTTTTTTAGTGTTCTGTACGGAACACTTATAAGACCACTTCGTTGTCTATGTGTCAGTCTGCCTGTCTATCTGTTGGCCATGTCACACCAGATTTCCTGCGAACCTATTCGACATAGAAAGTTGAAATTTGGTACTAATATAGGAATTGATGGCCTAATCAGAGCCGTAGTTTTGAAAGTTAAATTTTGACTTAAAGGGTTAATTTGGGGGATGAAATCGGAAGTGAAAAAAAAAAGTTACCAAGTCATCGAGTGGGGTGTCAAATGAAAGCTTCTCAGTATATATCACCACTACACCAAACACTTTATTTTTGCACTCGACGCGCGTTTCGCTAACCGTGATAGCTTCATCAGGAGCGACGATTGACTGATTCATTGAATCATCGCTCCTGATGAAGCTAACACAGTTAGCGAAACGCGCGTCAAGTGCAAAAATAAAGTGTTTGGTTGAGTGGTGATATGTACTGAGTAGTGTCATTGTGCCAAAGATTCCACATTCCCAACTTAAATGAAAGCTTGTAAAACACAAGTGCAAAAATATATATAATGTAATACTTGCTCACATTTTTCTTTGTATTATTTTTAAAAAATTTTCAAAAATCTCTCTCCCCCCTCATCTGAAAAAGTACTGATCAGAAAATTTTGAAAAAATTCTGGAAAATTCTCCACAGAGTGTAGATTGAAAAAAAAAATATTACGAGTGCATTATCTTTAATAAAATTTATCTAATATATAGAAAAAAAATTCAGTGTCATTAGTATTCAACAAAAATCGGAAACAAGCTTTATTGAAAACTCATTTGGGGTGTGTTTTGTAAAGTCATTGATCATTTATACCTCCGTAACAAAAATTTTTATTTTAAAAGCAACTTACGGTACACTAATTGCGCAAGTCTGACTTGCACTTGGCCGGTTATTCAACTTTAGAAATGGAGTATTTAGTGTTTGTTACTGAGAAATATTTTATTGTAACAGGATATTATTTAATGGTTTAATCAGGTAAAATTTTCTTTTTGGTCAGAGCAAAAAATTGAGATTTTGTTCTAAATATAACTTTTTTATGACAAATATTTACAATTAATTCCTCTCAGTAAAAAATATTTTGTCACAATGGTCTTATTTAGCAACAATTTCTGTTGCTTTTTACTTGAAAACCCAATTGTTTTATTTTTTAACCAACTATCATACAATAGTGTTCACACCCGTCCAACAATAGCTTGTAAATGTATACTTTACATAATTTTAAAAATATCCGAAACGAGAAAAAAGTAGTCAACGTTTCTTAACTTGACCCAAGCAATCACCTCTTTAAATATATTAAACGTTTTTGATAACACCCTGAACAAATATAAATATTTTATACTTATGATACAGGAATAGAAACAGAATATTTTGGAAGTTAATCTTAATTTCGATGGGTTTCATAGTCGAAACCACTAACGAGAATAAAGGGTCATGAGTGGCATACGTTAGAAACATGATGCCTTTCTGATCATAATACACGATAATAATGACATTGATCTAGGAGAGAGCATAACAATATGCTTAATTGATATTTTAGCTCCCAAAGGGTTCTAGTAGATACAAACAAGGGTGTTGCTTTGATTTAGAAGTTATTATTAAACGAAGGAAGTAAGATAATGCTAATGATTATACGTCCGAACAAATAAAGTTTACTAATAAAGTAAGAAAATTAAAATATCAAATTTAGATGTGTATACTGAGTAAGCCTGAAAACTGGCTCACCTTATTATTTTATTTTATTTTATTTTTTTTTGCTTCAATAGGTAAAAAATTTAAACTTAGTGAATAAAGATAAGACAAAAATTAATACATATATATAAACTGTACGTAATAATTAAGAAGATTCAGTCATCTGAGATTGTTCTTATATCTGAAAATACGAAAGAACTAATTGGGAGAAAAGTCGGCAAAAGGAAAAACTAAAGTAATGTGTAGGGATGATGAGGTCTTCGTTACACATTATCCTATAATAATAAGAAACCAAATAGAAAATGTATCAAACTATATTCACTTGAAAAATACAAAATCTTTGGGAAAAGAAAGACAAGCGCAAGAGATAATTAGAACGCGGAGATTAGCATAGTCAGCATTGGGAAAACTGAAGAACACAATGACAAATAATAGTTCATTGAGCCTCCGTTTCCGCCTGTTTGATTAGTATGTACTCCCTGTAATGACTTATGGTTGTCAAACCTAGTCAATAATAAAGAAATCGAATTAAATGCTCAGAATATTACAAGGAGCTATGGGGAGGCAGATGCTCGGAGTGTCCTTAAGACAAAGAAAAAGAAATGAAATAATAAAGAGTACAACAAGGAATAATAAAGGTGGAAAAGATATTACCAAACTGAAATGGAAATTCGCAGGATATGTGCGAGGTGTCATGATTGCAAATGGAAAAAACCATACTACAATAGAGACCATATCTGGAGCAGAGATTCAAGGATTATCATGGCTGGAAATGAAAGAGGCCTCTCCAGAGATGGACCGATTCAGGCTGATGTATCTAATAATTATACAGACCTATGGTTTAATAGAAATAGCTTCAAATTTTCGATTTTAGGTGAGTTAAACGTTTGCAGTTATTTCAGTTAAAAATATCATTCGAAGTACAGCAAGGCCTTAGTCATATTTAATTTTTTTTTCTCTAGAAGACATACGCAATAAAATAATTGTAATTTAACTTTTTATAAGAATGCATGATATATGACATCAACCTTCCAAAGATGTTTTTTTGTTTTCATTTTTAAAGTGAAATAATTGAGAAGAATTTGTTCTTGTAATATTGACATGCTTGTAAAATTAAAGCACTAGTAAAAAAAACTGACCAAATGCAAGTCGGACATGCGCAATTAGTGTTCCGTACGTTGATCCCTTTTATAATAAAAATTTTTGCTGCGAAGGCTGCGGATAATGATCAATGACTTCACAAAACACAACCCAAATGAGTTTTTGCGAGGTAACTACGTGATTGTTTTTTTTTTTCATATACCAGATAAATTATTAAAGGTAACGCACTGGTGATAATTTTCATCCAATATACATCCTGTGAGGAATATTCCAGAAATTTTTCACAATTTTTTGATTAGTACTTTTTGAGATAAGGGGGAGACAGCGATTTTAGGCAATTTTTTAAAAATAATACAAAGAAAAGTATGCGCAATTATTACATTATATATATGTTCCCCAAAACTAACCCCTTAAGTCAAAACTACAGGACTCTGATGAGGCCATCAATTCCTATATTGCCAAATTTAAACTTTCTATGTCAAATAGTTTCGGAGAAAA
Source organism: Pachyrhynchus sulphureomaculatus (assembly GCA_019049505.1). Taxonomy (NCBI): domain Eukaryota; kingdom Metazoa; phylum Arthropoda; class Insecta; order Coleoptera; family Curculionidae; genus Pachyrhynchus; species Pachyrhynchus sulphureomaculatus. Next base: position 164,851,919 of record CM032454.1, on the reverse strand, counting down.
TCGAATGGGGGAGACGGACAGATAGACAGATAGACAGATAGACAGACAGACAGACAGACAGACGGATAGGCACCGAAGTGATCTTATAGGTGTTCCATATGGAATACTAAAAACGACTAAATTTTTATCACAAACTAATCGTGTTACTATAATCACCACTTTCTAGTTGAAAAATATGAATTAATAAAAGCGGTCAAGTGCAAGTTGAACTTTCGCGATTAGTGTTCCGTACCTCGATTGTTTCAAAATAAAAAATTTTGTTACGGAGGTATAAACTGATCAGTGACTCACAAAACACACCCCAAATAAGTTTTCAACAAAATTTGTTTCCAATCTTTACTGAAAACTGATGACCTTGAAATTGTGTATATACCAGATAAATTATTAAAGGTAATGCACTCGTGATAATTTTCGTTCAATCTACACCCCGAGAAGAATATTCCAGAATAATTTTTTCGAAATAAGGGTACAGTGATTTTTCGAGCTGTTTTAAAATTAATACAAAGAAAAGTGTATGCAAGTATATATATATATATATATATATATATATATATATATATATATATATATATATATATATATATATATGTATATATATATATATATATATATATATATATATATATATATATATATATATATATGTATATATACATATATATATATATATATATATATATATATATATATACATATACATATATATATATATATATATATATATATATATATATATATATATATATATATATATATACATATATATATATATATACATATATATATATATATATATATATATATATATATATATATATATATATATATATTACTCTTGTTTTTACATGCTTTTATTTGACACCACATTCGATGACCTAGTAAAAATTTTTTTTTCACTTCCAATTTCACCCCCCAAAACTAACCCCTTAAGTCAAAATTTAACCATCAGAACTACACGGCTCTGATGAGGCCATCAATTCCTATATTAGTGCCAAATTTCAACTTTTTATGTCAAATAGTTCCGGAGAAAATCGGGTGTGACAGACGGGCGAAAGGACGGATACCGAAGTGATCTTGTAAGTGTTCCTTACGGAACACTAAAAAGAACTGTAGCGTGATATACAGAATACCCCATTTGTAAACACTCGGTTCTAAAATAAATACTGAATTTAACTGTTTCACACTGAATAATAACACATTCATAATTGAAGTATTATAACTCAAATTTTTAAGTAATAGATACTAATTACAAACTCATCCAAGATTTTATAATTGAACCATTCATTTCCCTCTATGTGCTATTTTTGTGAAGATTCCAATTTTTTTTAATTTATTGTAAATTAAATTAATTTTTAAATTACTTGACCCCAAGAACACTGAAAAGGACGCATAAAATGAAGGCGAAACTCCTCTAACTCCTCTAATTTAATTCTCGATTTAAATTCTACTTAAAATTAGTTAATTATTGCTACAGCAAGGAACTATGCAAAATATATTGTCCCACGACCTTTTCACTCCGTCCTCTGAAGCGATAATGTTCAAAAACTATGAATTACTTTCTTATTTTAAGTATTATATGTACACCAAACTGAAAATTGATTCATTTCGCCCGGAAATTATCGTGCCAACAGATAGATGGACGGAAATTAAAAGCTATGTTTTTCATAATAACCTGAAACGTGAAGAAATGTCAGATTCTTAGAGTGTAATTTTTTACAAATACAATACTTCCCTTACCATTCAAGTATTACATAACATAAATTGTACTTAGAATGACATTTATCTTGGTAATTTCGATGTCCCATTTAAAATTAGATTGACTTCTTTTCAACCGGAAGTTTGGTATTGAGGTCAACATATAACTAAATTTTTGCATGTTATAGACATACCCAAAATTTTATTTTTTTTAATATTTAATCACACGTATTTAAGAGATGATTATTAAAAAATTAGCCTCTTAACATTGTGACGTCTTATAGTCCTTAAAATTTTCCTTCCACTAACTTTAAGTGACAAAGGACTATTAATCTCTCCGACCCTTTTTCAAGTATAAGTAGAATAAATGATCTTCCTAATTTTACGAAGAGTGTAATCCATCGAGACAAAAACCCGAACTAAAATTAGCTATAGATATTAATAACCAATGTTTGAGTTATAGATATAAGGAGACTTTTGTAAGCCAATTTATACAAAGCGATATCTTAGAAAAAAGTTGGAAGAAATAAAAATGGTTCTATATTTTAATTTTCTCACTGACTTATAAAATGTAACCTGCGTCCTGCTTGAGATATCATATTCTCTAGTCTATCTTAGTTCTATTAGCTCTCAATAGCTCTTATATTAAGACCATAAAGCAGTCTAAACCACTAGTCCTAAGGGACATCCATTTTTTTGTATTGTTATCATAATATTTTGAATGAAAACAAAATAATATTCGAGTTATCCCTTATGTAGTGCTCTATTCTTCAAGGATGTTGTCAATTACATTGATGTCCTCTATATTTTACTTCGAACAGTCGGTTGCATTAGTTCCTATATTTTTTCTAATGGTCTACGGACTTCAATGCAACTAACCGCACCCCCAAGTTTCTAGGCGTAAACATTTATCCACTCCAACAAATAAAATACCTAAAAAAAATAAGACGTCACAGTCAAGAAAGGAAGAAAGGAATCCTAGGATACTGTCACTCTATAAACAAAATACAAAGTTCTCGAAAAATTGTTAATTTGCTAAGGATGTTAACACCACTGATTTCGTTGTTATAACACCTACCATCGGAGTACCTTTAACCTTGTTAATTCTCTCGCTATGTTGAAAAAATCTCTCTACGAGATTTTTGTATTTTTTCACGTTTCAGGGGAACAGTTTCCAATTTCCATCGGTCTGTCACCTTGTTAATATGTTGGCGCGACAACTCTTGAACGAAATAAGTTATTGATCGCAACCTTGGTATACATGTACAGGGTGGTCCAAATTGGTCACTTTTAAAGGTAGACCTCTTTATCTAAAGCAGATAGACGAAAACTGATGTCACTGTCTGGGGCTCAATTTTTATGATAAACTCAATGGTGAAACCGCATATCGATATTTAGTACCGTTTCAGATATACAGGATGTTTTTAAAAAATCTGCATTTTGGAAAAATGTGTAATTATTTTCCTATTGAAAATTTTTGATTTCTGTAAAAACATTCTTAAAGCACTTTTTCACGTGGATTTCAACAGTGTAAGTTACATTTTTTTACAACTAGTGTTTTAATAGTTATTAACGCAAAAAAATATTTTTTAAATGACCTGTATATTTTTCCTTATCCGAATAGAGCTTTAAATTACGATTCTAAAAATATAGCACACTTTATATTTTGCTTAAATCTACTTGTCAAATTTTACTTCAGGATCAGTTATTGAATTGTCAAATAAATCGCAATGAAGTTTGAAAATTACGAAAAATGGGATATGATAGTGTGTTTCATACAAACTGGAGAAAATTCGGAAGCGGGGAGTAATTTGTACCACGAACGGTATCGAGAGAGGCGTCAACTCTTCAAGGATATATTCGCTCGATTGCGTCATAACCTAGTTAATAGTGGCCAGTTTGAAAAGAAACGACCCAAAAATTATGCATCAAACACGGATAAGGAGTTAGAAGAAATAGTAGTTTTAGGAACTATCGGAAATAATCCCAACACTTCAACCCGACAGTTAAAAGAATCTACTGGACTACCAAGAACTATCGTAAGTCGTACTTTGAAGAAGTACAAATTCAGGACATATAGGACAAGAAAAGTTCATCACCTTAGAGACGGAAATTTTCAACGGTGTATGGATTTTTGTCAATGGTTTCTGGAAAATTGTAACCATTTTTCGAATTTTTCATTAAATTACATTTTTACAGACGAAGCTTATGCAAGCAATGCAGGTATTTTTAACCGTTACAATCTAGATTTATAAGTCCATTCATTTACGAAGGAACACAGATATTTAGAAATTTTAAGGCAGCAAATAGCACCTCTTGTTAATGAACTGCCGTTAATGTTTTTTTTTAACAGGACGGGGCACTCCCTCATAACGCTGCAGTTATCAGTAATTTTTTATCGGCCAATTTCGACAATAACTAGATAGCCTATCAAGGTCGGAACCGTTGGCCGGCAAGGTCACCAATTTAACACCCATGGACTTCTATCTTTGGGGAAGATTAAAAAACCTAATTTTTAACTTGCCAACAAACACCAGGCAAGAGTTAGAAGTCGCAGTGATACAAAGTATTGCAGCTCTCACTCCTCTTGAACTAATCAACTCGGTAAGAAGTGTCCAGAAAAGGTGCCGCCTATGTGTAAATGAAACTGGTCGACATTTCGAACATCTCTTATAGAAAATTGTTTTGTTTTAGTTTGCTCTACTCGGAATAAATTGTTTTATTGTTGTTTTGTTTTATTTTCTACATAGTTTACAGTACTATACCATTTAGTAAATTTCATTGTAGATATGACTCTTAGAGTTACTTCTGGGATTTTTTTTACGATTTGAGTATCGGTAAACAATTGATATTGCCACTCCGTCCAAAGCCTACTTCACAAAATGTGCATTTAAAACTCGCGTAAAAATTGAAAACCTTTATATTTTGAAGTAGATTTAAGCAAAATATAAAGTGTGCTATATTTTTAGAATGGTAATTTAAAGCTCTATTCGGATAAGGAAAAATATACAGGGTATCCCATTTAAAAAATATAATTTTGCGTTAATAACTATTAAAATATTAGTTGTAAAAAAATGGAACTTACACTGTTGAAATCCACGTAAAAAGTGCTTTGAGAATGTTTTTTACAGAAATCAAAAATTTTCAATAAGAAAAAAATTACAAACATTTTTCCAAAATGCAGATTTTTGAAAAACACCCTGTATATCTGAAACGGTACTAGATATCGATAAGCGGTTTTCACCATCGAATTTATCATAAAAATTAAGCCTCAGTCACCGACATCAGTTTTCGTGTAACTCCTTTAGATAAAGGGATTTATCTTTAAAAGTGTCCAATTTGGACCACCCTGTATACTTGAAATCGGGAAGGCCCTATATAGTTTTGACGCGATATCACTTCAGGAGATGAGAGTGAAAGGGGAGAGGGCGATAAATTTCGAATTTTAATAGTATTTAAGTAATTTTTCCTAGTTTGGAAGAATAAACAAATTTTAAGCATAATTTTTTATTTATACTGAAATGTAAAAGTGGGGTAGGAAGTTTAAGGAAACAGTTTCGACTATGTCCTGTTACATGTCCTTGTCAGGTTTATTGAAATCTGCAAATCATTTTTTTTATTATTTCCACCCTTAACAGAAACAGTATAAGGAAAGTATCAAAAAGTAATCGTAGAGCCTCTTAAAAAATGAATTTTCACCTATATTTGCTAGGAAATTACCGGGCAAATATTCATATCAATTTTTTGTGTGTGAATATAATTTTGGAATTATGCACCTTTGCTTTTATGAAATAACCGGGCAAATATTCATATCAATTTTTTGTGTGTGAATATAATTTTGGAATTATGCACCTTTGCTTTTATGAAATTTTGGCCAAAATAATTAAAACGAACAAAATTAACCGACATGGAAAGTTTTATTTCGAAAATATATGACATTTAGTACAATTTCTCACAAAATAATAATTTTCAAGAAGAACATGTAAAATGGTTATTTACGTGTTAGGATCGGAAAGTGGTATTTTACAGGACGAATAAGCAGGTCTAGGATCGCTACAGGGAGAGTTCTGAAAGCCTACGCATCATGCCACAACACATTTTACAAATATGACGAGTATAAACATTTTTGTGTATTCGAATAAATAAATAAATAAATATACAAAATGCATAACAAATAAGGAATATTGACAATAATATAATAATAATTTTCCGGTAATATTCGCAAATAGGATTCTTTTTAGATTTTATTTTGCCATATGATGAACAACACACGAGAGTATCATTCAAACAAAGCCTGTAACTCCTTTGTTTACTTAAATCGCTGTGGGCCTCCAGCGAAGCGCATTTCTCGTGTGTTTGGTTTTATGGATTTTCCCTGTTGTGATATTTTAGTCATTTTTAAAAATGTCCCTACAGGATTTAAATAAAATTGTTAGCACACTTACTTCACATATATGAAAGTTACACATGCTTTAACAACATCGGATTGTAACGAGAGTAAGTTCTGCACAGTTCGCCAGAAAGACAAACACAAGAAACAAACCGTCACCACAAAAGGAAGCTGGCTGGCTACCAAGAAATTGTTAAAATGTGTCTCTTCCAGTTCCTTAGAGATGCCAAGCAAGTAGAATGAAGAATAAGTGAATTATGTGTAACAACATCGTCATGCGTATGCGTCCATATGCGAAGATCGTAATTTTAAACTAGATTTTTCTAATATACGGGTTTAAATACGAAAATAAATTCAGTGCACCGACACCGGCAGTTACATAAGCTCTGTCAAACTAAGGTCAGTTCATTGACCAGCATAGTCAACTTTCTTCATCCTAGGTACGATTTCTATTCTCGGCTAAGGCGTAACTGAGGGATATTCCTTTTTGCCAGAAAAGATCTCTCTTGCCAACGAGAGGAGACTCTGGAGCTCAGAAATTTTATATTATATTGTTAAAAATAACCACTCAACCCACCACAAGGTTTATCTACTGTCTCTATCGACCACCAAGTGATACTAGCTTTATAAAACTTTTCGCTTCTCTTGCAGACACCATAGATCATGTACAGATTAATTATCCAAATGTCGAAATTGACATTCATGTTGACTTTAATGTCCACAACATTAAGTATTCAGATATTTCCGACGAACAAGGCTGTGAAGCCGAATAATTTTCTTTCTGTATGTTTTGCCGTTCAATATATTTCCATATTCTCCTATAGGAGCACGAAAACTAGTTTTTATATTCCGGACCAAATTTTTGTTTTTAATTTTGGTAAGTGTTTTCAGCACAATGATCTCAAGAAGTAAAATAAAATAAATCGAAAAAATAGGGAAAAAAAATAATGAAGTGTCATTAAATATAGCTTTAAGATGATATTAATACTTCTAACCTATGTTATGGAATAAATTCCTTTAAAACCCTAATGTTTTTACTTACCTAGATCAAATATTATAATTGGTATAAGCTGCCTTAAAGCTACTTTTGATACGAAAGTAGTTTTAATATAACCACAATTACTGGTAAAGTGGAATTTTAATATCCAAAACTAATTTCATATTCTCGTAGGTTTCGTTCATATTAGCAGCATTGACTACTAGTACAGCAGAAAGCAGATTTCCATTATGCAAAACTACTGCTTTTAAACTAGCTTTAGGTAATGAATTAACACCAGATACTTACATCATATTGAAAATTCAAAAACCTCATACAACTAAACTGCATAAATATCGTTACAAGAGTTACGATTTTAGTTCATCATCACGAATTTTAAAATAGTAAACTTTCATATCACTTGAAAGTAAATTCTGGCCCTTCAACCGAAATCTTAAAAGCTTAATTATATATATATATATATATATATATATATATATATATATATATATATATATATATTATATATATATATATATATATATATATAATTATTAAGCTTTTAAGATTTTTGTCTGTCGGTCCGCCCGTTTGTCCTTCTGTCACAACCGATCGATACTATAGGGCATCCCCTCTATTCTGAACAAAAGTTCGCTTTACTGTTTCTCCGATGAAGCAATTGAGCTTCAACAAAATTATTTGGTAGATCGCAGGTAATTTGTCCAATTAGACGATTTGGCTTCGTAGTTCAGGACTGTGGACAGTAGTGTACGACAGAGTTCTATACTGAAGCCACTACTTTTTATGATATAATGGATTTAGTTAAATTTGTTAACAGTAATTGCTTAATTCATTAATTCGCTGATGATACACACGTTTATGTCACTTACAGCAGAAAGAATGCCGAGCAAGTGTTTAATAGCTTAAATACTACTCTTAAAAATATTCATTTATGTGCTGGTAAGTACGGCCTTAGGCTGGATCCATCAAAGCCAGCTACAGTAATACCCCGCTTAGCGCGACCCCGTTACGCGCGGTTTCACTATAACGCGAAATACAAAATGCACTTTCAAAAATTTATTCAGGTTTGGACATATTGCAGAGTATAGACAATAATGATGACCGTGTCTTGACCGTGTGTCAAACAATTAAAAACAGTGTTGGGTGTTATGAACGTATTTTACAAGAACGTAAACAAAACGTTACCCAAAAGACAATAGATGTATTTTTCCGTAAAAAATAAGAGTATGTATTGCATAAAGTGTTCTTAGAATTAAAGTGATTGATTAAAATGATTTGTATTTTTTTTGTATTAAATTTTGACTATGTTTAATCATAAACCTCGATATACGCGAATTTCAGTTAACGCGATTTTTTTCGGAACGTATCCCTCGCGTAAAGCGGGGTATTACTGTATACTCAATTTTGGGAGTGCACTCGCTGGACTAAATTGAAATGTTGTTCTGGATGCTGTTCACATCCAACCAAGCAAAACTGTAAAAAGTCTTAGGCATATCGTTGATAGGGAGTTGCGTTTTAGAAGCCACGTAACACTTATTTATAGTTAAGAGAGCATTCTCTGTTTGAAGAGTTTGTACCGAAGCAAACATATTTTAAACAGAGGTTTAATGAAAGCACTGAGTAAGACATTAGTGTTGAGTGGCCCTGATATTTGTTCAAGTTCCAGAATCCAAAAAATTCAAAACTCCTGTGCGAGGTTTATTTGTGACTTGCGAAAGAGGGAACGTGTCTCTCCTCAATGGGTAGGGTTAGGTTTGCTAAGTATGTTGAGTAGACGGAGATTGCACATGACAGCATTTGTCCGTAGAATTCGGGAAACAAATTCTCCTCTGTATATGAGAGAAAAGCTAAGGCATCGGGTATATATGCATGATATGAGTATTCGAAGTGTCCGTTATTTGGAAATGTCTAGGCACAGAAAAGCGATATTCCAAAGATCTTTTAGTTACGCAGCTGTAAATTCTTATAATTTATGACCTCGATGTACTCTGTCTAAGTCAATTCACAGCTTTAAAAAAAAATCCTATAAATGTTTTCTCTTTAAAAGACTTCCTTTCTGAAGTTTGTTTTAATTCTGTCTGTTCCTTATTATCAACTTGCCTTATAGTTAACTTTTGTTCGTTCTTGTATGTTACTATATCTTATACTTCTTTTTTTATTTACCAGATCTTGTTCTGTATTATTAAATATTCATTTTCTATATTTTGTGCACTGTAGGGTTACGAGCAGACAACACCTTTTATTATCATCATCAAGTAGGACGACAATTAACTAATGCATATTTAAAAACTGGCGGAAAGTATGACAGGTATTTAAAGTTATTGATTTCTGCTTTTCATCACGCGGTTTGGTCCGAAAAATGATGATCAATAATTACATTTGTGCGGTTAGTAACCATTGCACAAATTCATCTGCCTAAGCAATCTAAGAAAACCAAGGATAACTGCCCTCTGCTTCTGCTAGTGAATCAGCCGAGACACAGCAATCCAATATCTTCCTAAAGTCTTAAAAAACTGAAAATGACCAAATAAACTGCAGCAGTTTTAAAGTGAGTTATATGTTCTAATATTAATGACAATTTCGTGTGACAAAAATTGTGTCAACCGGAGTAATGTATGTATATTTATGTAACGTATACGTGTGTGGTCAGACTTTTTTCATATTGAGGAAGAAATGGTTCGATTATAGAATATTTGCAATTTTTTTACTTGCGGGTCTATCATCTTAGGCATGTTCTGTATTATCCTGTTATTCTTGTTCAATATGATGGTAAAATAACCATAATTTCGTAAAATTTCTAATCATATGTGACGAAGTAGTTTCATTAACATAGTGGCTCATCAGTGACGATTTTGCTGTTTATATTACGTCAATTCTAAAAGAATTTACTTATTATTGTGGGGCGTACTTATTGAAAACAGTAACTAACTTATAACTTCAAGTTTTTTCTGCTGTTATAGGGGATCGTAACGCCTAACTCATAGTACAAAATTATATTCCTGTAATTTTATATCGCCTTGTATGTAATTTTGTTATTAAAACTACATATTTTAATTATCTTGCCCTTAGACTAAGTAATTAAACCTGCCAAACGATTCATCCATAGTATTAATTCCACTTGCATTACATTCAAAGTTGATATAAAAAAGCTTGAAATTAATCCTGATGTAATACGTTAGGTGTGACGAAACTTCGCATTACACCATCAAGTTTCAATTTAAAATTGGAACACTTGTAAAGGGGGCGTGCGCGATGGCAGCTGTTCCTGCTTTTACGCTTGTTTATTTAACTCACGTAGAAAATATTTATTAGTATTAGGTTTTTAGGGGTACATACACTGGTTAAATGCAAGCTCCGAGCACTTTTCAATGAAGACGGTCAAGTGCTAGTTGAAATCAAGTTCGGAGACTTCCGTACCTACCAATCATATAAAAATTAATATTTGAGCATGAGAGCGAAAAGTTAGCAAGCCATCATTATGTTGGAATGAAATATAGTATGAACATCTAAAATTCGCTTCTCCTAATGGCACATACGAAAACATGAGGTTAGTCGTCGAGATGCTACCTGCAATTTCCTTTTTGTCGTTCGGATAACATTTAATCTTGCTCCAGAGCGGCAAAAGATTTTCATATTCAACGGGCAGGGACTGCAGTAAACCAGGCAATGAACAGCCAGCTATTATTCATTTTTATGTTTACACTTCATTTTAAACTCTATTCACATTTTTAAGAGCAAAAACAGTCACAGCTCTCATAAGCTTGTGTAGTTCTTTACTTACTCTGATATTTGACAAAGCAATCTAGGTGCTGCCGTGTGAAGGCGCCTACACTTCGAGCCAACCACTCAATCCTCTCGTGGGTACTGTTATAACTTATAATCTCTCTTAATATTCAATTCAGACATTTCCCCTGTTGATAACAACACAGCTTGGTTAAAACCAACATACTTTTCTACGCCAAACTTTTGTGGATGCCTCGGTCTCTACCTTTATGATGTTCTTGTAACTCTGGGTGTAATAAGAAAATTCAGACATTATAATAAGTGTAGGTGAGCTTCAGAAAGGGATTTAGTACGATCGATCACCTCTGTACGTACTGTAATAGAAAAATATACAGAATATAAGGTACCAATACATTCAGTCTTCATTGATTTTGGTTACCAACTACAGACAGGCAATAATTCTATAGAATGCGTCGACGAGTATATTTACTTAAGACACACTATTAAGATCGGAAAGGCATTTCCGATAAGGCTGACATGGGCAGCTTTTGGGAAACCTAAAAACTAAAGTCTACAATTCCTGTGTTCTACCGGTCAGCACACATGGACCCGAAACGATATGTCCCACTAAAACATTTGTTAAAAAGCTCGTGACTTCACAGAGAGGTATGGAGAGAAGCATGTTTGGTATCTCCCTTAGCGTTAGATTAGGTTAGAGAAACAGAAAGAAGCGTTAGATGTCCACAGAAACAATGGGTCGATGATATAAGAGTAATAGCGGGCAAGCAGTGGTTAAAGGTGACAAAAGACAGGGAAGCATAGAAGAGATTAGAAGAGACCTACCAGGAGTGGACAGACTTAGGTTGAGAGGTAGAAGAAGAATAAGTGTATTGTACAAAATTTTCTGAACATCACCACTTACAGGCACAAAAGCAAGTGCAGCTCTGTGACTTCCTCATATGATGTTGGAGTAGTCCTCAGCCTTCCAGTTTAATGGTGGCATTTTGAAGACAGGCACTTCGAGGCTGACTTATTTTTTGTTTCTTGCCTTTATGATAGTATTAATAGCCTTCTGGTAAGAAGATTTCTCGACATCTGTAACCATAGCTTCAAGCAAGTTTTCTAGGTGGGTGTTATATGACATTATTATTATATAAAAATGCTCTATGCACCAAATCTGACAATTTCGTTCATAAACAAAGACATAGACCTCAAAGGGCGCCTCATCTTTGATCATCATCCTTTACAAAATATACTTATATAACTTTTGAAAAATTCAACGCACAAATTGTCGACAAATGGAATGATCTGTTGGTTTTAGTACAGAATTCGCTGCAGGGAGCTGTTATGTACGAATCGATCGCTTTCATTTACGGCTGCGGTTATCTCTATTGGCCGAACGGGCCCGAATATGCTCACGAATTTCTTATTTATTTGTAAAACTTTCATCAGATTGGGAAGACCTCATTTACCAAAAGTTGCACAAACTTTACTTCGTCTAATGTGGGAATGTGGAATCTTTGGCACAATGACACTACTCAGTATATATCACCACTACACCAAATATTTTATTTTTGCGCTTGACGTGCGTTTCACTAAACATGTCAGCTTCATCAGGAGCGATGACTAACTAAAGCTAAATTACAAATCTACCTTTACTATATGGAATAGACTGTCTGTCTTTATTTAAACTACTTTTACATTTTACAATTTCCGTACTTTTATATGCGTTCAACAATCTCCTATCAGATACATCTTTAATTAATCTTAGATTATCTAATGTTATAGTATGATCAGCTTCAAGGGCATGTTCAACAATGCTAGACTTTTCTGTTCTGCCATATTTCAAATGGTCTAAATGTTCTTTAAATCGTGTTTTAATTGACCTTCTAGAATCGTATTAGGTATATAACTAGAGTTAATGGTTATGGCGATGACTTAATAAATAAGTTAATAAATAGATATAAGAATTCCACCTTTTTTACACGTGAAGCAAATAAGACCAAGTAAAGGGTGTCCCAAAATTCACGCAAGATTTGAATTTGGCGCCATTTGTATGGTAAAGTGTTGCCAACAAATCAAAAAACACAGCGTGACAGCTGACAGTTCAGGGTTATTAAAAATGGAGCGCTTTACGAAAGAACAACGTGTGTTCATTGTTGAACAATATTTTAAAAATAATAAAATTTGGCAGCTACAGTTCGGAATTTTCGTAGAAAATGTGGCCGGATTAGTGATTTAACCTCATCAACTGTGAAGAGATTTATTGAAAAATTCAGGGAGACTGGATCAATTAGTAATCTTAAACGCTCTGGCCGTCCTTCAACAAGTCGTTCGACACAAAACATTGAAGCACTTCGTGAGAGTATTGCTGAGACTCTAGGAACATCAATTCGGCACCGTGGTGAAGAGAGTCCGTTGATTGGATTATGGAACAACAATAAGTGGATACTGAGATTCAGCGATGAGGCTCATTTCCATCTTGATGGCTTCGTTAATCGACAAAATTGTCGCATTTGAGGTTCAGACAATCCACACGTGACTGTTGCGAAACAAATGCATCTACAACATGTCACTGTTTGGTGCGCATTTTGGGCTGGAGGTATCATCGGACCGTTCTTCTTCGAAAATGCGGTTGGCCAGGCAATAACAGTTAATGGTGATCGTTATCGCGATATGATAATCCAGTTTTTTGTGCCTAAATTGCAACATATGGATGTGGACGACATGTGGTTTCAACAAGACGGTGCCACATGCCATACAGCTCGAGAAACAATTCAATTACTGCATGAGCCATTTCCTGGTCGTGTAATATCCCGTTTTGGTGATCAGAATTTGGCCGCCCAAATCATGCGATTTAACGCCGTTGGACTTTTTTCTTTGGGGTTTTTTAAAGTCAAAAGTTTTATGCCAACAAACCCACGACCACCCACAATTTAAAGGAGGAAATTAAGCGCTGTATCAACGAAATTTAGCCACATTTATGCAAAACGGTCATGGAAAATTTCGACAAGAGAGTGCGTATGTGCCAGCAAAGCCGTGGAGGCCATTTACCCGATATGTATGCTGTATACTTTATGAATCAATAAAAAATTACAATTTTTAATTAAAATCCTGTATTTTCTATCAAAATTATTTCTTGAGTGAATTTTGGGACACCCTTTATGTCTCCTTACCATATAATCCGAATTATGGCAGGTGGCTCAATGTATTTAATTAGGTAGGCCTCACCTTACTCTATAAGTCATCAGACAAGTTGAGGAATATTTTAGGAAATCTCAAAGACAAAAATCCTAATTGTGAGAAAACTGGTATTTATGAAATTGGTTGCACTGATTGCGACAAAAATTATGTTGGACAAACTAGAACGTCAATTAAATTACGCCCATTTAAAATACGGCAGAACAGAAAAGTTTAGTATTGCTGAACATGTCCTTGAATCTGATCATACTGTAACATTAGATAATCTAAGATTAGTTAAAGATGTATCTGATAGGAGATTGTTCAACGCATATGAAAGTACGGAAATTATAAAATGTAAAAGTAGTTTAAATAAAGCCAGAGAGCCCATTCCTTATAATCCTCTCTACAGGTTACTTGGCCAAAACTGATGGCCTCGCTTATGTAATTAGTTCCGCTTAAGTAATTCAGACATTAGGCTGGCTAACATGGTTAGCGAAAGGCGCGTCGAGTGCAAAAATAAAGTATTTGGTGTAGTAGTGTTATATACTGAGCAGTTTACTTCGTCTAATTGATACCATATTTGTGATGAATTTTCACAAATATAATGTTTTATTTCGGATTAAAAAGTCATGACTAATATCGACAATAAAAGCCGATAACATGTGTTACATCTTCATGGCAGGAAAACTGCCTCAAAATAAAATTAGCCGTAATTTAAAGTATGCGCTTCTGATTATACACCATTTACTCTTAAGAAACAGAACTTTTATCTCTATGGATTTAGTTTCTGTGAGTTATATAACGCTGCTAAGTAGGCTCGTCGTAAATTCCAGCTAGCCCGGAAGAAAGCTGGAGTACTGTCAAGGAAAATTAATATCTTCCTACAGCAAAACGTTTATAGAGATTTTTATTTAGGGAAGTTGTAAATATAAAACGTGACACACTTATGTGCCATTTGCATAAAATTTATTATGCTAAATGTGCTTAAGATCTGTTAAATTACAGAAGCATCTTTTTAAAAACTGTCAAATACACGCTGAAATGAATTTAATAATTATCGTGTATACAGAGTATACACCAGAGGTTTTTATGTACAGTGTTTTTAAAATTCCAAGTTTAATTTAAAATTTTATAATGAGAAATAATTTACAAGATTTGTAATAAAAAAAAAACAAATAAAAAAGGATGATACTACATGGAGCGAAAAGTCTCGAGAGTTTTAAAGAAAAAATAATGTTTTTTCCAGAAATATATTTTATTCTTCAACATAGTTTTCTTCAAGAGCGATACACTTATTTCAGCGATCTTCCAATATTAGGATACTTTTCATATAGTACTCGTACTACACTCCTGGACAAAATTACCGCAACAATATATTAAATCATACAAATCTCTATAATGAATTAATTTTAATAATTTTTTATGAACATTAGTTACACTAAAAGTTAGAAAAAACTTATTTGGATACGTTAAAAGTGAATTAGCTACCAAATTTCTCTATAAGATTCGAATTAAAATTATTCTTAAGACCTAATAACAAAATCGTTGAAATTATATAATAATGAAAAAAATAAACTGGGACACTAGTAGCAAAATTAATGGTGCAACTGGGACACTAGTAGCGTGTGTTGCCTCCTCTACTTCGGATGACAACGTTTATGCGCCTAGGCATGCTTCTAATTAAATTTTGGATAAAATCTTGAGGAATTTGCTCCCATTCTGTGATAACTGCATTTCCAAGTTCCCTCAGGTTTCTAGGTGCAGGTATATGACGTTTCACATTTTTCTTAAGGTGATCCCAAACATGTTCTATAGGATTCAGATCCGGGCTTTTTGGTGGCCATTGCATAATCGGTATATCAACTTGATTAAGATAATCGAGTACCTCCCTAGCCACGTGAGGTTGAGCGTTGTCTTACATAAACAGGAAATTGGGCCCCACAAAATGACCGAAAGGCATCACATGTTTTATTACAATATTCTCAAGATAGTAGTCAGCATTCATGGATCTCGTACGGACATGTGCATCAAAGCAGATGCCACACCAGAACATAACAGAACCACCGCCGAATGAAATCCTTGCAGAGATATTGCAAGGAGCAAACCTCTCTCCTGGTCTTCGCCATACTCGCTCACGACCAT
The DNA here is from genome assembly GCA_019049505.1 of Pachyrhynchus sulphureomaculatus. Taxonomy (NCBI): domain Eukaryota; kingdom Metazoa; phylum Arthropoda; class Insecta; order Coleoptera; family Curculionidae; genus Pachyrhynchus; species Pachyrhynchus sulphureomaculatus. The sequence goes on along the minus strand of CM032454.1, from coordinate 164,835,789 downwards.
CTGGATGTTTTAGACTAACCCTAGTTTCATCTGTGAGGAAAACTTGTTTCCAATCATCCACAGACCAGTTTTCGTGATTTCGAGCAAAACGTAACCTGGCAACTCTGTTCTCTCTAGTAAGCAAGGGCGCAGTGGCTGGTCTCCTACTGTTTAATCCAGCTTCATTTAACCGTCTTCTAATTGTTTTTGAAGAAATTGTGACATTGCGAACAGCTTCGAGTTCATTTCTTATTATAGAACTAGTGACAGTCCTGTTTCTTAAAGCATATTGTCTTATAAAACGTTCATCTAGGTCATCGTTTCCGCCCTTGCTCTAGCCTTCTAGAATAAGTTCCTACTTCATTCAAGCGTCTTACCATACGACTTATTGTGGAACGATGTTTGCCTAACAAATTGGCAACATAATTCTGACAATATCCCTCGTCTAATAAAACTGAGGCTCGCACTACCTCGTGTTCAGTTAAATTCCTTGTTCGATTCATTTTTCTAATTCTTCGGGGTCAAAAGTAAAACAGTCTACCACAAAAACGTATTACTTTGAAAAAAGGGAACAATTTATGAGCTTACTTTTAAAGAAAATCTATCGCATTATTACAAAAAATTGTTTATCTTCTAAAAAATTCTTTAAAACTGTAAATCTAAACGAATTGTTTTGATTTCTGTCATGAACAACGAAACAAAATATGCATAGCCTACTATTCAAATACTCGATAAACTATAAAACTGACATAAGAAAAAGATAAATTAATTTTCAGATTGTTGCGGTAATTTTGTCCGGGAGTTTATTTGTCGAGCTCCCTAAAATAAGTCTCAGTTTCCCAATCGACTTCTTCATTTCAGCCAAATCCCTTTTCCTGGAGCCACCTTTTTAAATTTGAAATGCGGTAATAATCGCTGGCGGCCAAATCTGGTAAATACGGTGGATGAGGAAACAATTCATTACCCAGTTAGTCCAATTTCACCTTCGATTTTATGGACTTGTAAGCTGGTGCATTATCTTGGTAAAATAACACTTTTATTTTCATTAAATGTGGTCTTCTTTTCTTGATTTCACCGTTCAAATAATCCAATAAATCAACATAATAGTCTCCGTGGACTGTCTATGGGACTCAGACGCATAGTTGTGGATCCATTATTGCGAATCGACCCAATAACTCCTTACACCGAAACAGTACCAAGCAGCGTTCTAAATCTTCGACAAGTTGCTGTTTTTCATCAATCGTGAAAGTGCGCTGTACCCATCGGGCACATCATATTAGCCTCTGTTGCACCCAGTATTGAGCATAGGTTTCTCTCTTATACTTCCAGGTTTCCCTATTTTGTGCTGTTCGTATCCATCCCAATTCTGCCACTCTTTTGATGTCGTCGTACCAGTGCATGATTGATCTCCCTTTTCCTCGTCGTCCATCCCATTATATAATCTTGTTGTTCCATCTATTATCTGTGATTTGTGCTACGTGTCCCATTTTAACCGAGTTATTCTTCTTACGATATCGATGACTTTAGTTCTTTGCCTTATCCATTCATTTCGTTTCCTATCTCTCAGTGAAATGCCTATCACCGCTCTCTCCATTGATCTTTGTGTTGTTACCATTTTGTTTGTTATTTGTTTTGTGAGAGCCCAGGTTTGCGCTCCATACGTTAGCACTGGTATTACGTATTGGTCAAATATTTTGAAGTAGTTTTAAAATATTTATAGATAAATATATAAAAATTCTAAAATAAAAATTATACTATAAATAAAATACTACTAATAATAAAATACTACTAATAAATAATAAGACTGAGAATTTTATAACTACTCCAAAATTCTTACTAACAAACGCATGGGTAATGTGAGTCACGTGGTCTTGCGAGAGCCAATTGCACCGCAGCGTTCTTCGACTAAGACAGCTGCCGATATACGCCGACTCTCGCACTTCACCATAGCGCTGGTCACTCGCACTCATGCTTAACATTCTCGATCACCTGGCAGGTAGAATGTCCTACCGAAACGACCTGTCTTTTTAAAAATATCTTTTTTAGTTACCAATATTATGCTCTTTAAATTTCAACCTGCTTCAAATATATTTTTTCGATTTTTTTGAAATATAATTTGACAAACATCTTGCTAAGTTTTAGACCCGACTAAATAATCTGACCCCACTACCCTTCAGCCAGGTCTGCGTTTTTGTGTTCAGGTATCACTAAAGAAGTATTTGACAAGTTTTCATGGTGCCTCAAATACCTACCCAAAAATGTCTACCAGCTCTCGGACTATAACTTGTTTTATGATTAATAGCTTTCCATAAAGTATTTATCTATCATTTAAGATATCGACCAGCAGTAATAGGCAAGTCAAAGAATTATTTGGAAAGAAAGTATCCAATACAGTTTGCCAATTTTTTTTATTTTAAAAAATATTTAAAAACAATTTATTTGAACTTACATGTTTCTTCTCAAAAAATTTTTCAATTTAATTACTTTTATAGCTTCGGATTAACTCTGTTCATAAATAAATACAATAGAAAACATTATGCAATGCTAATCAAATCTAAAACACATTCATTCATAAAATTTAATAATCCATCCGTTAATATAAAATGCTTGTGAAGAGAATGTCCCCCTTCTTTCGGTCACTACAACAAAACAGGTTGGGACAATATTTTCAAAATTAAAATTCCTAAGTTCCTGCTTGCATGACAATCCTGTTAGTAATGAAAATTGTCGCAGGCGTGTAAAATTGGCTTTTAAGAGGGTAGTTATATTGAACTTCTGCTCCCCTAAGGTAATTTAACGTTCGTTGTGTGTTTATAAAAGTAGCGTTACGAAGCAGTTTTTATTAATAGTAATATTCTACTTAATATTGGACATTTTCATGTGAAATTTCGCGTATGTAATCATATGCATTGCTTCTACACACTGTTGCTTGTGTTTTTTTTTAATTATATATATATATATATATATATATATATATATATATATATATATATATATATATATAACATATATATATATATATATATATATATATATATATATATATATATATATATATATATATACACGAGGCTGGTTTGAAAAGTCCGTGCAAAGTCCGAGAGATGGCACCACCGGCGCGTATCGAGGTCATGTTTAGTTAGTAGCATCTCTTGAATGAACGCACACCAAGTTTCAGCCATATTGGTCTATTTCTTTGTGTTTGGCATTCGTGTGAATCAAGGAAGTCGAGTGATTTTCAAGAAATGGACGAAAAAGAATTTCGTGTGGTGATTAAACATTACTTTATGAAAGGCAAAACGCCTCAGGAGACTAAAGAGAAGCTTGATAAACATTATGGTGACTCTGCACCTTCGATTAGAATAGTTTATAAGTGGTTTCAAAATTTTCGGACTGGCCATATGGGCACAAGTGACGCTGAACGTTCTGGACGGCCTGTGGAGGTTACGACTCCAGAAATCATTGATCAAATCCATGATATGGTGATGGATGACAGAAGAGTTAAGGTGCGTGAGATTGCTAGTGCTGTGGGCATCTCGACTGAACGGGTACATAATATTTTGCATAAACATTTGGACATGAGAAAGCTATCCGCAAGATGGGTGCCGCGATTGCTCACGCTTGACCAAAAACGGAATCGTGTGAAGTGTTGCAAGGATGGTTTGCAGCTGTTCCAGAAGAATCCGGAGGACTTTAAGCGTCGTTTCGTCACTGTGGATGAAACATATATACATTACTATACTCCTGAGACCAAACAACAATCTAAACAATGGGTTACCAAGGGGGAATCTGCACCAAAAAAGGCGAAGACCATTCCTTCGGCCGGAAAGGTTATGGCGACTGTCTTTTGGGATTCGCAAGGGATAATCCTCATCGACTATCTGGAAAAGGGTAAAACTATTACAGGTGAATATTATTCATCGTTATTGGACCGTTTGAAAACCGAGCTGCAAGAAAAACACCCGCGATTGACCCACAAGAAAGTCCTTTTCCATCACGACAACGCACCAGCACACACCTCAGCAGTTGTGGTCGCAAAATTAATGGAAATAGGATTCCAACTCGTTTCACATCCCCCCTATTCTCCAGACTTGGCTCCCTTGGACTACTATTTGTTCCCCAATTTGAAGAAATGGCTGGCGGGACAAAGATTTTATTCAAACGAGGAGGTGATTGCAGACACTAATGGATATTTTGCAGACTTTGACAAATCCTATTAATCGGAAGGGATCAACAAACTAGACCATCGTTGGACGAAATGTATAAGCCTAAAAGGAGACTATCTCGAAAAATAAAAAAGGTTTACCCCAAACACATAAGTAGTTTTTATTTTTGCACGGACTTTTCAAACCAGCCTCGTATATATATATATATATATATATATATATATATATATATATATATATATATATATATATATATTTTATATATATATATATATATATATATATATATATATATATATTTATATATATATATATATATATATATATATATATATATATATATATATAAATGTTGAATGTTGTAGGATTGCTGTCTGGTGTAGGTCCAATTAAAACCGTTTGTTTATTCTCAAGCTTTCGAAATGTATGTATTTCTTTCTCAAGACATAAATGTGAGAATATATTTCATTGAACTGGCATTCATCACTCTCAAAAAGGAAATTGAAAACAAAAAACAAAACACCTATTACATTCTTCTTGATAAAACTAACTTTTTTTTGACAAAAAAAAAAAAATATATATATATATATACAGTAATACCCCGCTTTACGCGAGGGATACGTTCCGAAAAAAATCGCGTTAACTGAAATTCGCGTATATCGAGGTTTATGATTAAACATAGTCAAAATTTAATACAAAAAAATACAAATCATTTTAATCAATCACTTTAATTCTAAGAACACTTTATGCAATACATACTCTTATTTTTTACGGAAAAATACATCTATTGTCTTTTGGGTAACGTTTTGTTTACGTTCTTGTAAAATACGTTCATAACACCCAACACTGTTTTTAATTGTTTGACACATGGTCAAGACACGGTCATCATTATTGTCTATACTCTGCAATATGTCCAAACCTGAATAAATTTTTGAAAGTGCATTTTGTATTTCCCCTGAAGATAAAACTTTCTCTTCTACTTGTTCTTCCTCATCGTAGATAGGATTATTCTGTAACTCGATCAGATCTTCATTGCTAATAGGATCGTCGTGCGTTGCTACAAGTTCTACGAGATCTTCTACCGTGACATCTTCAAGTTCAGACCCCTCAATCATTGCAGCAATGTCTTCAAGCACTTGTCTCTGCATCTGGACAATTCTTCTAGGTGCTTCCACTACATCTGGCCAAAGATTACGCCCACACCCCATTCATACAACTCATTTTAACTTCCTTCCAAGCCTCTTCTATGTTGTGAATAGACTTCATAATGTTGTATGACTTCCACCACTCTCGCATAGACTGTCTTCCTTCCCCGTCAGTTTCATGAATTAGTTGGCTAAAAGTGCGGCGATGGTAATAAGCTTTGAAGTTTGCTATTGCTCCCTGGTCCATAGGTTGTAATATTGACGTAGTGTTTGGTGGAAGGAATTTTACGTACACTTTTAAGTCTCTGGGCGTATCAAGTGAGGTTGGATGTCCTGGGGCATTGTCTAAGAGTAATATAACTTTAGGTTCAAGCCCATTTCTGTCACAGTATGATTTGACTGATGGGCAAAAACTATTAGAATACCATTCTTGAAAAATTTCCCGTGTAACCCACGCCTTTCTGTTTGATCGCCACACAACTGGTAGGCTTGTCTTGTCTGTGCCTCGCATTGCACGGGGTGTTTCTGAATGGTACACTAGTAAAGGTTTCAGTTTGAAATCACCAGTGGCATTACCACCCAGCAGAAGTGTTAGTCGATCTTTCGCAGCTTTGAAACCACTGGCTTGACGTTCTTCCTTAGAAATGAATGTTCGAGATGGCATTTTTTTCCAGTAAAGTGCGGTCTCATCAACATTGAAGATGAGACAAGCAGGAATTTTCTCTCGTCTAACGAAGTCTTGAAACTTGTCTGGAAACTCAGCTGCAGCTTGAATGTCCGCGCTGGCCGCCTCGCCTGTTATGTGGATATTGTGAAGATTAGAACGCTGCTTGAACCGATGGAACCAGCCTCTGCTGGCAGCAAAAGTCGGAGTGGCACTCCCTTCTCCTTCTTTTGTTTTCAGCATCTCATACAAAGATTTTGCTTTTGTGCATATGAGATCTTGACTTAGTGGTGTGTTCTTCTTATTCAAATCTTCGATACAGACTGACAGTAATTTCTCCATTCTTTCTAAGATAGATGATCTCGAACGAGAAAGTTTTGTTGCACTTATAGGTGTTGAACCTTCGCTGGAGATTTTAATTTTTTCCCGATTTTTTATAAATCGTTCTCACAGTCGATTCTGAGAGTCCAAAATCTCTCCCAACAATTGTTGCTTTGCCTCCATTTTCCATTCTTCTTAACACTTTCATCTTCAATTCCAAAGTGACGCTTTTACGCTCTTTTTTCTTTACAGGCGGCATTTTTAACGTAGGGTTAAATTATGTATGTATGTATCTCCAATAAATATTAAAACAAAACTGCCAGCCGACCGAACTAACATTACGGAACAAATGAACACACGAAACGAACGAGGAAATCCCCATAGAACAAAGTCGAAGGACAGGGAATTCCCAATTCTTCAAAGAGAATATTCAGAGAAAGCGGGGATCCCCCCGCGACCATAGAGAAGTTAATGACTACATGAGCGCGAAATTTGAAATTCGCGTTATAGTGAAACCGCGCGTAACGGGGTCGCGCTAAGCGGGGTATTACTGTATATATATATATATATATATATATATATATATATATATATATATATATATATATATATATATATATATATATATATATATATCCTCCTCCTAAGTCCCATCACTCTAGCAAGGGTTTAGTGATGTTATGTTTCGATTGCAAGGATTGTGCCTCTCCATGAGTCACGATCTTGAGCGGCATGAATGGCTTCGTGCATGGAATGTCCTATGAGCGGCTTCACCTGGTCTGCCTATCGATTAGGAGATCTACCTCTTGGGCGCTTCCCGTTTATTTTTCCCTCCACCATAAGTTTTTCTAGATCGTTTCTTCTAGAGATATGTCCAAAGTATCGCAAGTACGATTGGTTTATTTTGGTGGATAGACGATTCATTATTCTTAGTTGGTTTAGAATGGAGACATTTGTTCGGTGCTGTGTCCAGGGTATCCTCAACATTCTTCTGTACACCCATGTTTCGAAGGCATCAATTTTTCTTCGTGCTACAACATTTATCGTCTAAGATTCTGAGGCGTAGGTAGCTATGGGAAATATTAGTGCATTAATAAGTTTTAATTTGTTATTTTGAGATATTGCTGAGTCCTTCCAAATATATATACAGTAATACCCCGCTTAGCGCGACCCCGTTACGCGCGGTTTCACTATAACGCGAATTTCAAATTTCGCGCTCATGTAGTCATTAACTTCTCTATGGTCGCGGGGGGATCCCCGCTTTCTCTGAATATTCTCTTTGAAGAATTGGGAATTCCCTGTCCTTCGACTTTGTTCTATGGGGATTTCCTCGTTCGTTTCGTGTGTTCATTTGTTCCGTAATGTTAGTTCGGTCGGCTGGCAGTTTTGTTTTAATATTTATTGGAGATACATACATACATAATTTAACCCTACGTTAAAAATGCCGCCTGTAAAGAAAAAAGAGCGTAAAAGCGTCACTTTGGAATTGAAGATGAAAGTGTTAAGAAGAATGGAAAATGGAGGCAAAGCAACAATTGTTGGGAGAGATTTTGGACTCTCAGAATCGACTGTGAGAACGATTTATAAAAATCGGGAAAAAAATTAAAATCTCCAGCGAAGGTTCAACACCTATAAGTGCAACAAAACTTTCTCGTTCGAGATCATCTATCTTAGAAAGAATGGAGAAATTACTGTCAGTCTGGATCGAAGATTTGAATAAGAAGAACACACCACTAAGTCAAGATCTCATATGCACAAAAGCAAAATCTTTGTATGAGATGCTGAAAACAAAAGAAGGAGAAGGGAGTGCCACTCCGACTTTTGCTGCCAGCAGAGGCTGGTTCCATCGGTTCAAGCAGCGTTCTAATCTTCACAATATCCACATAACAGGCGAGGCGGCCAGCGCGGACATTCAAGCTGCAGCTGAGTTTCCAGACAAGTTTCAAGACTTCGTTAGACGAGAGAAAATTCCTGCTTGTCTCATCTTCAATGTTGATGAGACCGCACTTTACTGGAAAAAAATGCCATCTCGAACATTCATTTCTAAGGAAGAACGTCAAGCCAGTGGTTTCAAAGCTGCGAAAGATCGACTAACACTTCTGCTGGGTGGTAATGCCACTGGTGATTTCAAACTGAAACCTTTACTAGTGTACCATTCAGAAACACCCCGTGCAATGCGAGGCACAGACAAGACAAGCCTACCAGTTGTGTGGCGATCAAACAGAAAGGCGTGGGTTACACGGGAAATTTTTCAAGAATGGTATTCTAATAGTTTTTGCCCATCAGTCAAATCATACTGTGACAGAAATGGGCTTGAACCTAAAGTTATATTACTCTTAGACAATGCCCCAGGACATCCAACCTCACTTGATACGCCCAGAGACTTAAAAGTGTACGTAAAGTTCCTTCCACCAAACACTACGTCAATATTACAACCTATGGACCAGGGAGCAATAGCAAACTTCAAAGCTTATTACCATCGCCGCACTTTTAGCCAACTAATTCATGAAACTGACGGGGAAGGAAGACAGTCTATGCGAGAGTGGTGGAAGTCATACAACATTATGAAGTCTATTCACAACATAGAAGAGGCTTGGAAGGAAGTTAAAATGAGTTGTATGAATGGGGTGTGGCGTAATCTTTGGCCAGATGTAGTGGAAGCACCTAGAAGAATTGTCCAGATGCAGAGACAAGTGCTTGAAGACATTGCTGCAATGATTGAGGGGTCTGAACTTGAAGATGTCACGGTAGAAGATCTCGTAGAACTTGTAGCAACGCACGACGATCCTATTAGCAATGAAGATCTGATCGAGTTACAGAATAATCCTATCTACGATGAGGAAGAACAAGTAGAAGAGAAAGTTTTATCTTCAGGGGAAATACAAAATGCACTTTCAAAAATTTATTCAGGTTTGGACATATTGCAGAGTATAGACAATAATGATGACCGTGTCTTGACCATGTGTCAAACAATTAAAAACAGTGTTGGGTGTTATGAACGTATTTTACAAGAACGTAAACAAAACGTTACCCAAAAGACAATAGATGTATTTTTTTCCGTAAAAAATAAGAGTATGTATTGCATAAAGTGTTCTTAGAATTAAAGTGATTGATTAAAATGATTTGTATTTTTTTGTATTAAATTTTGACTATGTTTAATCATAAACCTCGATATACGCGAATTTCAGTTAACGCGATTTTTTTCGGAACGTATCCCTCGCGTAAAGCGGGGTATTACTGTATATATATATATATATATATATATATATATATATATATATATATATATATATATACATGTATATATATATATATATATATATATATATATATATATATATATATATATATATATATATATATATATATATGTATATATATATGTATATATATATATATATATATATATATATATATATATATATATATATATATATGTATATATATATACATGTATATATATATATATATATATATATATATATATATATATATATATATATATATATATATATATATATATATATATATATATATATATATATATATATATATATATATATATATTATATATATATATATATATATATATATATATATATATATATATATATATATATACATATATATATATATATACATATATATATATATATATATATATATATATATATATATATATATATATATATATATATTTATATATATATGTATATATATATATATATATATATATATATATATATATATATATATATATATATATATGTGTATATATTTATATATATATATATATATATATATATATATATATATATATATATATATGTTTCTGTGATAACATCATACATAAGATGATATTTTATTGTTGTATTGTGGATATGCTAAGATGAAAATACGATTAATTTCATATTAACGGATAAGAAAAGGATAATTCAAGATGTGGAGGCTTTGAACAAGTTTTCAACTGGAAGCAGTGGTAAGGTCAAAGATAAGACTGAACATAAAACAAGAAAGCAAAAAACTTACAAGAAAGAATATTAAAAACAGCAAGTGGAAGCAGATTGAAAATCCAGTAGAATTCTCAAAGACAGAATAACAAAATCTGCAGTAGTTGGACGTAAATTCTGTAGAACACCTGAATAATACTCTTGTTAAAGCAATAAAAGATGCAATAGATTACCCAAAAAATTGGAAAACTAAGTGAACCGACAAAGAAATTATGAAAAAAGCGAAGAGAAATGGCAAGTGGCAATACACAAGATCATAGAGGTCTCTACAAAACAGTATCAACATTAATAAGCAGAGATATTAGAAAGTTTAACACCGAACAAGTAACAAAAAGGAGAATAAAAGTCTAAAAGTTCTTAGATCCAAATTATCCTCGGGAACAAAAATTATACAAAAACTAAAGAACGAAGATGGAAGAGTGATAACGGATAGGGAAGAGATTAAGAATATTGTTTTTATAAACATCTTTATAAAAACACTAGTAACGACACACCGTATGAGATTCCACATACTCAAAATCAAGGTTCAGAAGATATTCCCAAAATAACAGAAGATGAGATCATACAAGTCTTGAGTGAGATGAACAATAATAAATCTCCAGGTGAGGATGGTATTGTGGTTGAAGCCATAAAGCTGGCTGGAGCTACTGTCATCAGGGTCCCCACAATACTGTTTAATCTATGTCTTACTAAGTCTAAAACACCAGCCCAGTGGAACAATGCTATTATCATTCTCTTCTATAAAAAAGGCGATTCAACAGATCTATCAAACTACCGTGCTATAAGCATCCTTTTCCACGTTTATAAGATGTTCACAAAAATATTGAGAAAACGTTTGACCTCAAAGCTAGACTTCTACCAATCACCCGATCAAGCTGGATTCCAAACAGGCTATGGTGTCAATAATCACCTCTTGACTGTTAAGTTAATTGTGGAAAAATGTGTCGAATATAACAGGCCTTTAATATTAATCTTCGTGGATTATGGGAAGGCCTTCGATTCAGTGAACCAGGATATGCTTTTTAAGGCACTTGCTGAATGCCGTATAGATTCAAGGTACATCGAAATCCTAAGACATATCTACTGTCAGGCAACATCAATAGTCAAATTACATAGGAAAACAAACAAATTCCAAGTCGGAAGAGGTGTGCGTCAGGGTGACACTATTTCCCAAAGGTGTTTATCACCCTTCTGGAACACATGTTTAAAAATCTAAATTGGAGCAACATGGGCATAAATATAAATGAAGAAATGCTAAATAACTTGAGATTCGCCGATGACATAGTCCTGTTAACAGATCGCGCAGATCATGCGAATATCATGCTTAACACCCTAAAAGAACAGTCCCATAAAATTGGCCTAAAGATATATTTGTGAAGACCCATGTTATCACAAATCTATTTTTTACCAAGCCACTATCAGTAAACGGGGTAAACATCGAGCACGTCATGACATATAAATATTTGGGACATGAAATTAAGTGGGGCAAAGATTATCAGACTCATGAACTACAACAGACGAGACGGTCACTCTAGCTTGGGCCGCATTTGGCAAACTACGAGAAACGCTGATATCAGGCATACCTATTTGCCTTAAACGAAAGATCTTTAACCACCATGTATGTTACCTGTGCTTACTTATGCAGCAGAAACTCTAACTTTGACAAAGCAGACAATAAATAAGATAAGGGTAACTCAAGCGGTAATGGAGCGGTCAATGTTGAGCTTGTCTCTTCGAGATAAAGTCCCAAATAAAGAAATTAAGCACCGAACAAGAATGATAGATGCAGTTGAGAAAGTTCTATCTTTGAAATAGAATTGGGCCGGTCATCTAGTCAGAACGCAAGATAACAAATGGACTAGGAAGGTGTTGGAATGGCGACCTAGACAAGAAGCGTGTAGGAATAGAAGAAGACCAGACCAGATGGATAGATGATCTGAGAAGAGTAGCGGGAAATTGGATCCAAAAAGCCCAAGTTTAACTGGAAGAGATTAAGGGAGGCCTATGTCCAGTAGTGGACGCTAAGGGCTGATATATGATGATGATGAAAGGTGAAAAGCCTTCCGCAACTAGTTGCTACAACTAAACACGTCAAGTTGAATTAATTTCGAAAGACTTATAGAGTATTTAACTATTGATATTGATAAAAGCCAAATCTCTAATCTTAGCTATTCACTGCAACATTTTTATTATTCCATAGCGATGTCTACCTATATTCTTTCCACTTTTATTATAATTAATTGAAGTGTCCGTTACTTTGTGACTGTACATTATAAAAAAATGAAAGAACTTATTTACTCTGTTAAATAAATCACTATATTAAATTAAAAACTTCTGTTACGTTACTACGATTTCGTAGATGATTCTACATTATCAGACGTTCTGAACTTAATACTAGGATGACATGGATTTATAAGGGAGGCTAATTTACCTATTTCATAGTAGGTCATATAATACCGAATTGTTCATTAAGTAAAAAGTTAAAGTCCTCTTTACTTCTACTGTGTTTGTAAATTTCTATTATTTTCAATCAGATTAATTTTTGAGATTTTTGTATAGGGTATAACACTTGTTAGTTGTAAGCAAAATTATAGTTGGTTATTACGGGTCTGAAGCTGAAGCAACACAGATTTTCTTTGTATGTGACTTCAAAATTTCTAGCGGTCTTACCTACATAACAGCTATTGCATTGTGAACATTCTAGCTTGTAAGCTCTAGAACAGTACGAAAGAGACAACAGATTGTTTGCAACTTTTACTTACTTTGGGCTAAATTCAGAAAATATCTCAAGAATATAAAAATTGCATTTAAACCATCTCAAAATGTATCCAATTTAATATGCAATGCAAACGACAAAACAAAAAAGTATAGAAAAACTGGAGTTTACAAACTAGAATGTTCTCAGTGCAATAGCTGTTAAGTAGGTCAGACCGGTAGAAATTTTGAAATCAGATACAAGGAATATCTTTGCTCTTTTAGAAACGGAAAAAACCACCTCTAATTTTACTAACTTAGAAATAAGCATAAATTTCGCGATATTAAAAATATGAAAGTGTTACACCCTGTACAAAAACCTCAAAATTTGAACTGGCTGGAAACATTAGAAATTTACAAACACAATAGAAATAAAGAGGTCATTATACATAATGAACAGTTAAACTTAGGTTTTTCGGTATTATATGACCTATTATAAAATATGTAAATTGCCTCCTTTATAAACCCATGTAATTCTAGTTTTAAGCTCAGAACGTTTGATAATGTTGAATCATCTACGAAACCGTGGACACGTAACAGAAGTTTTTAATTTAATATGGTGATTTGTTTAACACAGTAAATAAGTTCTTTCATATATCCACTTTTATTAGTTTTCTTCTTTGTTTACTAATAATGATCAGAACGAGAGAAACTTTTTTGTTCAATATAAATATATATTTAAAAGAAAGTACATTAAAAATTTGATATGCTAAGTAAAATATAACATATTTGTAGGATATGTGAGACCCATAATGAAGTTAGTTACGTTTAGGTACTTAAATCTTCCTAGAACAGTTTTAGGTTAATTACGTATTAAGTTTAGAGAATTTTGTAATCGTATATAGAACATTTCTATAAAGCTTTTTCTCCAATTTGAAATTGGTCATTCATTTTGATTCAACAGCAATGCGCCCTTAACTTTTCAGAAATGCCATAAGAGCATAGCTGAGGAAAGAATTGGGCATGCCAAACATGATTCCCTGTATATATTGAGTTCAACCGCTAATTTTCATTACATTGTTCTGAATATGTATGAAACTATAATTACAAAAGCCATTTTGATGGTTGCTAATAATACTGAATTCGTTCAGGTATTTTAAATGATGCTTATTGATAGCATTTTCTGTAATATTCGATATTACTGAAAGAAATTGATAGGTATGATGGCCCTTCGCTTGAGTAATTCAGATGTTAGAGTAGGTATAAATAAGATTTGTAGTGAAGTTTTAGTCAACCACAGCTCCTGATGAAGGTAATATAGTTAACGAAACGCGTGTTGAGTGCAAAAATAAAGTGTTTAGTGCAGTGGCGATATATACTGAGTAGTAACTGGTAGGTAGTTGTTTGATAAGGTCTTTTTGCCTGTTCTGGGTGTTGTGTGGGTGTAGTGGGAGAAAATATTCCCTTTCTGTCGGATAAGTTGAAAAATTTATAGAAAATTGGTATATTTTAGTACTACGACAGGTACTCAATCACTGCTAGAAACTTTTCTGGTACTTAGCTTTCTTAAAATACGTTTTAGGACACACTATCTCAAGACTATATCGGGGATCTATAACTTTATATTGAGAATATTGGATAGTTTTGTCCCTAAAAATCAACAATAGAGTGTGAAACAAATAGCTCAGCTGACAAGTTAGATTTCTCAACAGGTGTCATTACAATGCTATTGTCTGGCCGTGTAAGTAGTGGTATAGTAGATTTAGTGTCATTTAGACTAACCGCTTTAGCGACCGATCAAGAATACCTAAAATGGTTGAGAAAGGTAAGAAGTTCGTTTTTAATTCTTTGATTGTGTGCCTCCTTGGTTGCACCGATTATTTTTTTTTTGCATTTTTCCAGGCACTAACAAATATTTATGATATTAGGGTCTCCACGGCGTTGTCCATATTCATTTACAAATTTTGCTTGTCAAGCTTGCCGATGAAAGAGTATTTCTTTGAAAAAGAGATGTAGGTTTCATTGCCAGTTAAAATTACATCAGGCACTTCCTCTGCGCAGATGGGTCATCAGATCGGAATGAACCGTCTAACTTATTGAAAATGCGAAAATATTCCATAAGTTCTTCCCATTTAGCAGATTTGTAGTGCCAAATCTTGCGAGGTTTAGGCGCCTCTCGATCACTGGTTGGTAGACTACAAGATGTCGAAACTAATTTATGGTTAGAAAAACATAACGGCGGATTTATGGTCACAATATTAATCTTTGGATTAATGGTTAAAAACACGCAAATAATACATTAGCATACAATTTTAGTATTTATGAAAAAATATTAGAATGTAATCCAGACTACTAGTAATGCTTGCTTTCCTCATTTGGACATCCATTTTGAACAATATGCAACTCGGCTTCAACTAAATTTAAAAACAAAAATACAAAACACTGAACACTGCAAGATGTATCCATTAAAATAAGTCATGACTTTTATAATAACATACTGAAATATCATTAAAAACACGAAAAATCGATTTGACAAAGGTTCATCCTTGTAAATTGGAGGAGCTTTTCAAATATTTTAAATCCTCGTATATCTCTACAGAACGCTTCTGTTAAGTATCAAAACTTTATGAAGTTTTTCTCCAATTCAAAGTTTCCGGGGCATCTTGACTCAGCAATTCATCTGCACCCTTAGCATTTACAAAAAAATTAAAAGTTTTAAAAATGTGCTTCTTTAAAAACGTAGCCCTTTATTAATTATAACGAGAAGTTACATTTTTTTGCTATTTTTTTTCTTTCATATTTAAAGTGCACAAAAAGCGTCAGTGCTGTATTTGAAGTGTTTACTTCTAAAACGTATTTAAGGGTTTTTTATGGATTTTGCCACGTGTCACCATTGCCGTATAATTTATTTTTAAATAAGAAATTGTTTTTGAAGATAGTACTTTGATAAACTATCAAAAAAGTTTTCTTTTTATAAACAAAAGTCTGTAATCAATAGTATTGTCACAGTAAACATAAAATACAGTAGTGACCTTTGTTCTCAAAGGGTTCGAGTTTATAATGATGACATGATCTGTAGCTATATTGCTGTTATGATGCCCGCGAGTTTTTGAAATAATCAAATTCTTTCAAGAAAAATCTTATTCTACAGAATAAAAATGAATTTTGCTGATTGATAGAAAGAAAAAAACGAGAAAAGCTTGAAACGTCTTGATTTTCTTTACTTTTAATAAATGTCTTATTTATTAAATAAAAGCCGTTATTTGCCCCTTATGTATATCTTAATTTTGAGAATGGATTGAGTCGATATTGATATTGATAGAGGACAGAATTAAGACATCAGCTAGCTCGTTTTTTACTGGTAGAGTACATGGAGATCGAGGTAATTTTTGTACGCCTTTTGAAAATAGTCTTTATAGTTGTTTAAAATTTGGTTATACTGTTTTTGGGCACCATTCATTTTAAAATAAAAAAAGTTCAGCTTAAAAAATGAAAAAATACTGAAGAGTTAATTAGTTGTTGAAATAAAATTGAATTGGGTACAACCGTTGCGTCCTGAAAGAAAGAGCAGGAGTTTACTGAGACACTATACATTTAAATAAAAAAGGGTATATTTATTAACAAAATAAAAATTCCTAACTTTATTACACTCCTAAAAATTACTTCTACTAAATAACAACCCCTTAATCTAGAAGAGTGTACACTACGACATAGAGTCTGTAATTAGGACTATTAAATTTTTAATTAAAGGCTTGACAAAACTCGAAGTTAAAAGTTATTGAAATTAACTCCGCGAATTACACGTGTAGAGTAGTCCATGGAAACGCACTTGTAGACACGAAGTGAGATTTTTAGACTGGCGTGCTTATAACTTACGATTGGTTTCTCCTCGTGGGTTTTCCATAAGTTACCTGACCTCTCCTGGTGAGATCACCAAAAAATATTGTCTCAGCCATTGCCATCATAGTTTCATTTGGGCTGCTAAACACTTTTTGGTTCGAAATGCCTGAGGATGAACAGGATATTTCAAGAAAGGAAAAAGCTTTAAACTTAAGAGCTAGAAACCGTTACTGCATTACTACATCACTGAGAAAAAAAACACTCTGGTGTGCTGGAGAAGAAAGGCACTATGATTCGTGGTCGAAAAAGCCACTACTTAATTAATGCAAACTAAATAAGTCAAGTCGGCAACACGCGTTACACACTGCCGGTTTAAATTAAACTGCTCAAAAATGTAAAACACTGTTTTAAGCTACACTGCTCAAGAATTGAAATCAATGCAATACATATAAAAATGTAATAAAATATAAATTATAAGGAGAAAAACAGTGTCGTAACATGATCTTAAAATCCAGGAAAAAATGAATGTTACAAGCTTTTTAAGAAACATTTTTTTATCAAGTTCTTATTAAAACAGATATACAAAAAAACAGAGAAAAAGGCAAAGAGTACAAGAAAAAAATTATATTTGGCTTCAACGCTTTTTGCTTGTTATTCATTTAAATATGTCATTGTTAAATTTATATATCTCAACTATTAGAGATATTGTCAGCGCGTATAATGTCAACACTTCTTTCAACTCCTTATATTTCAGCGAATCTCAATAATATGGCCCCTCAGGGGCTAGTGGAGAACTCCACTAGTACGGGGAGTGACGCCCCCGAGGCGCCTGAGTCATATTAAGGTAAACCAAAGGTGTAAGATACCGAGCCGAGTGGTTGCATGGCTCCACCTGTGCGGAGTCATTATCGGTTCCTGTCGGACACAGGGCGCCCTCCGATAGTAATTAGCCTTGCTGCGGTACCCAGGCACTGCCGTAGTCGACCTGTATATCCTAGGTAACTCGTGGGACTTCCATGAATAAATCTAAATCTAATTTTCCCCCTTTAAGCGGGCTAAAGAGGCCCAGAACTGAGTTCACATTATCTCCGGTTTCAAACAGTTATGATAAATTTTTTATAATTACTCTTAAAGAAGGCACGTTCAAAAACATCTCCCCCTTTCTCATTCACAAAGCTCTCCAAAATCAGCTTGGAAACTTGAATGAAACCAAAAAAAAACAAGCAGATGGATCCTTATTAATAGAAGTCTCCTCAGAAAAACAATCAAACATTGCATCAACCCTCACCAAACTGTCTAACTTTGATATCACCAGCTCTCCGCATAAAACCCTCAACACAGTTAGAGGCATCATTAGCTGCAACGATTTGGCAAACTGCACTGACGAAGAGATTCTAGAAAACTTAAAATCACAGGGTGTTATCGACATCTATCGTATCCCAACAAATAAAGCTTCCATAAAATCATCTGCTTTATTTATTCTTACGTTTAAATTGCATAGTCTTCCTGCGAGAATTAACGCTGGTTGGTATTCTCTTCGTGTTCGTCCATATATTCCTCCTCCTATGAGATGTTTCAATTGTCAAACCTTTGGCCACACCGCAGTAAAATGCAATGGCGTCAAACTCTGTCCATCTTGTGGTCACAATGATCACCCTGACCTCCCCTGCTCGCTTCCCCCACTATGTACAAACTGTAAAGGTGACCATTCCCCCAGATATAAAGGGTGTCCTATTTATAAAACTGAATTTGATATTCAGAAAATCAGAATAACAGATAAAATATCATATTTTGAGGCCAAACGTTCATATTTAGCTTCTCACCCCCCCCAAACCTCATCATACAGCTTAGCAGCCAAATCTCCTAAAATTAAAATGGTTACAACAGGCACCCAATGTGACCCTATTACTCTTCCTGAGGACCCTTCCCCACCTCCACAAAGTCCCAAAACCCAAAAATCCCAACCCTCCAGCAAACCTTCCTCATTACCTCCTAAATCTGTCCCCTCCCCTTCCCTCAAAAACACCCCCTCAACTTCTCAACCACCTTCCAAACAGGATCAAACTTTAAAACAACTTAAACTTAAACAATTCCCCCCAAACATTTCACCAAAAACTACCCCCCAACATTCTCCAACACCTCCTGACAATTTTAAAAAGAAATCATCCAGTAGATCAACAAAATCTACTTCATCCTCTTCTACTGAGTCAATACTGGAAATATCCATATCAGACTCCATAATGGACATAGATCCTTTCACTTCATCACAAAAAGACACAAAGAGGAGGTCTTAACCAGATCTTTCTCCACGTTCAACCCAATATTACAATGGAACGTTAATGGACTATCTCCAAGGCGTGAGGATCTATCCTTATTGATATCAACTTTTCACCCATCCATTATTGCAATACAAGAGACCAATCTCAAAAACCTCCATTCTTCATCCATCAAATCATACAATTCTTTATTTAAAAACAGACAGGATCAAACAAGAGCTTCTGGCGGCGTGGCCCTTTATATCCACGACTCCTTACACCATGAACATATCCCTCTTAACTCCTCTCTTGAAGTCACTGCCGCCAGAGTTACTCTCTCGTTCCCCATTTCAGTCTGTAGCTTATACCTTCCTCCCTCCGAAAATATCTCTACATCCTTACTCAATGACTTACTTGCTCAATTACCCTCTCCTGTTCTCATTCTAGGTGATCTAAATGGACATAATCCAACATGGGGATCTAACACCCTCACTCAGAGAGGACGCATCATAGAACAATTCATACTCGATAATCAGCTAGCAATATTGAATCATCCTGTTCCCACCTATTTGTGCTCCTCTTCTGGAACTTTCTCAAACTTAGATCTGTCCATAGCCAGTGCTACCATTTTTCCGCTTCTAGAATGGGATATTTTGCAAGACACTCACGGGAGTGACCATTTCCCTCTTCTAATCCGCTCCACAAACCCTAATCTTCCCACTCCTCTTCCTCTTCCAAAGTGGAATTATAAATTAGCAGACTGGACCAAATTCACTAATTCCACCTCAGCCCCCAAATCCCCAATTAACCATATCAATGAATACCTTCAAGAATTCACTACAATTCTTATGGATGCCGCGCAAAATTCCATACCCCTCTTAAACTCCTTTCTACATAAACTTCCTGTTCCTTGGTGGAACTCAGACTGTGCCGGGGCTATCAGGAGACGCAAAAAGGCCTTAAATCTCTTCCGTCGCAACCCAACACAACAAAATTTTATCAATTTTAAAAAACTAAGAGCTCAAGCAAAAAGGACCATAAAACTGGCCAAACAATCATCGTGGAAAACTTACGTTTCCTCAATAAAACAACCAATTACCTCAGCTGTTTTATGGAACGCAGTTCGCAAAATGAAGGGTCACCCTCCCAAAATAATTCCTCTTCTACAATTACCTCATCAAATAATTACAAATCCAACTGATATAAGTAATGAAATCGCCGCCACCTTTCTCCACAATTCATCCTCTCCCTCGTCATCTCTTCCACCTCCCCCACTGTCCGCTTTTTCCGTATCAACCAATCAAAAATACAATCTACCTTTCTCCCTCTTTGAACTAAATAATGCACTATCCTCTTCTAGAATATCTGTCCCCGGACCTGACAACATATCAATCTTAATGTTAAAAAATCTCTCACTAGCCTCTTTAACATCCCTATTATCTTACTATAATTATCTCTGGAAATCCCACATTCTCCCAGACTCCTGGTCCTCTTCCATTGTCATCCCTATTCACAAGTCAGGAAAACCTCGAACCTCTCCAAATAGCTACCGTCCTATTGCCCTAACAAACCATCTCGGGAAAATTATGGAGAGAATGGTTAATCAAAGGTTAACTTGGGTTCTTGAAACCTCCAAATATTTTTCTGAATTCCAGTATGGATTCAGGAAGTTTCACTCCACAATGGACCACCTATCCTCTTTAGAAACCGACATCAGGATATCCTTTCACAAAGGACTACATATGGGATTAGTCTCCCTTGACCTAACTCAAGCTTTTGACAGGACACACCCAAACCTTATTCTTCACCAATTGATAACCGCTGGATTAGAAGGTAATTTATTAAATTATGTTCGCAATTTTCTCCAACCCCGATCCTTTCAAGTAAAGCTCAATGGTGTCCTGTCTGAACCAGTCTCCCTACATTTGGGTGTTCCCCAAGGCTCGGTCTTGAGTCCGGTGCTCTTTAATCTAGCTATGACTTCT
Source organism: Pachyrhynchus sulphureomaculatus (assembly GCA_019049505.1). NCBI lineage: Eukaryota > Metazoa > Arthropoda > Insecta > Coleoptera > Curculionidae > Pachyrhynchus > Pachyrhynchus sulphureomaculatus. The sequence continues at coordinate 164,814,730 of CM032454.1, read as the reverse complement.
ATTATCCCTAAAATTCCACCCAACATTAAATTCAAAATCTTTGCAGATGACATAATCATGTACACCACGGCATCCTCCTCCACAGAAATCACTACAAAACTTCAATATACCTTAAACTCCTTACAGTCCTGGGCCACAGAAACCGCCTTCTCCTTCTCTCCTTCTAAATCATCCATTATCCACTTTTGTAAAAAAAGAAATTGCTCTAAAATGCACCCCTTACACATCCATAACTCCCCTATTTCAAACGTTGACTCTGTTAAAATTTTGGGCCTTACTTTTGACTCCAAACTTTCCTGGCAGAAACATATTAAATATTTGAAAACAAAGACTGCTCATGACTTAAATCTAATCAAATCATTGTCAAGCACCACGTGGGGCGCAGATTTCTCCTCATTAATACACATTTACAAGTCTTTGACTCTCTCGAAACTGAAATATGCAGACTTCATATATGACTCCGCCTCCCCATCTTTAAAGAAGTTACTCGACCCAATTCAAAACCAAGCCATTCGTTCAGCCTTAGGAGCATATAGAACCTCACCCGTATCTAGTTTGCAATGCGCGTCCTCCATTCCTCCTCTCCATCTTACAAGACAACACTCCCTAATAAAATATTATATCCGTAACATATATCATCCTCATCTTAGAAATTCACTGAATCTAAACCTAATTTCGCGATTACACCGTTATCCCGCTAACTCAATCCCCAATCGTATCCACAAATTTCTAAGCACACATAATCTATCCCCTCCATCCTTTCAATACCCTCTATTCCCCTCCTTCGCACCCTGGCTTACCCCGACTCCTAAAATTGATTCCTTACTTATGTCTTTACATAAGACTTCCACCCCCACCTCACTCTTTAACTCCAAATTCAAACAACAACTTCACGATTCCTATTCTACACACAAGATTATCTATACAGATGGATCCAAATCAATCAAGGGCACGGGAGCTGCATTCGTCACGGGAAATTTTCATAGATCTTTCAAACTATCTAATCATTCATCCATATTCGCGGCAGAACTACTAGCCATACGCGAGAGCCTCAGACATACAGCTTCAGACAACTCTCATAAAAAATTCCTCATAGTATCTGACTCTCGGAGTGCCCTGGAGGCCATCCAACACAAAATACAAAAGTATGCCTATTCAAGACAAATAGGAGATCTACTATACCTTCTTCATCTTAGAGGGAAAGACATCACCTTCATCTGGTTGCCGGGCCATATAGGAAATAGTGGACATGATAGAGCCGATATTCTCGCCAAGGAGGCCGCAACTACTGGTATCCCTGTGACTGGAGACAACCATCCTGATGATTTTCTTAAATTAATAAATAACATTTTCCTCAATCAATTTCAGTTACAATGGGATTTGATTGACTTACCAAATAAGCTCTGGGAAGTAAAGCCTACTGTTTTCCCACCCTTATTCAATCCTTCTCTCTCCCGCAAAGAAAATACTGTCTGGATCAGGCTGTCCATAGGACACACACATCTTACACACAAATACTTGTTACATAATGATCCTCCACCACTCTGCCCTCAATGCAACATTCCCTTAACTATCAAACATATTTTTCAAGCTGATCATTATTCACACATCCGTTCCAGATATAACATTCCCGCCACTCTTTCTCTTTCATTACATCCAGATTCAGTCAACCTGCCCAACATCATTAAATACCTAAAAGATATAGGAATCTTCAATGACATATAAAAAAAAAAAATAATAAAAATTAAATGATTAACTAATTTCTCACCCAAAACAAATCATGGGGCGCCAAATGGCCTTGTTGCTGACGCGCTCAGACAAATAAACATCATCATCATCATCATCAATAATATGGAAAGATTGAAAATAATTGTAATTATCATTTTAAGATGAGATCGTCTTTCTTCTGAACTTAAAAATGAGTTAAACACACTTTTTGTTCCATTTTATCATTAGTTAACTCTAATATAATAATTTTCATGCAACTAATTAGTTTTCCTGCCTATATACTACTTATTCAGATTCATACTTGCTGGAGAATTACTGCTTTTGCATGCCCAGATTGAGTTTTGAAAGTTCGGTTTGCGAAATTTAGCAGAGATTCTGCCTTGAATTCAGAAAAGAAAGTACAAGTGGAATTACATAAACCATTACTTAACAATAATAAAACATCAACTGTTTTATAAATAAAATGTTCTAATATGAAAACACAATTACCATGATCTTAATATAATATATTGCATAATAAAAATCAAGAACTATGAATAAATTACCATTTAGGATCTTTGGGAAATCTAAAAAACTAACTCCTTTGGAGATACCACATATATTTTTATAGGCACTTATCGCACGACAAAAATTTCCTATTGACATCTTTTTAGTGTTCCGCACGGAACACTTATAAGATCACTTCGGTGTCTGTCCGTCTGTCTGTCCGTCTGTCCGTCTGTCCGTCTGTCCGTCTGTCCGTCTGTCCGTCTGTCCGTCTGTCCGTCTGTCCGTCTGTCCGTCTGTCCGTCTGTCCGTCTGTCCGTCTGTCCGTCTGTCCGTCTGTCCGTCTGTCCGTCTGTCCGTCTGTCCGTCTGTCCGTCTGTCACACCCGATTTTCTCCGAAACTATTTGTCATAGAAAGTTGAAATTTGGTAGTAATATAGGAATTGATGGCCTCATCAGAGCCATGTAGTTTTGAAAGTTAAATTTTGACTTAAGGGGTTAGTTTTGGGGGGTGAAATCGGAAGTGAAAAAAAATTTTTTATACTAGGTAATCGAGTGTGGTGTCAAATGAAAGCTTGTGAAAACACGAGTAAAAAATGTATATATAATGTAATACTTGCGCGCACTTTTCTTTGTATTATTTTTAAAAAATCGCGAAAAATCGCTGTCCACCCGCCTTATCTCGGAAAGTACTTATCAAAAAATTATGAAAAAATTCTGGAATATTCTCCACGGGGTGTAGATTGAACGAAAATTATCACGAGTGCATTACCTGTAATAATTTATCTGGTATATAAAAAAAACAGAAATTTCAAGGTCATCAATTTTCAGTAAAGATTGGAAATAAACTTTGTTGAAACTTATTTGGGGTGTATTTTGTGAAGTCACTGATCATTTTATATCACCGTAAGATAAATTTTGACTTATGGGATTCGTTTTGAGGGGTGAAATCGGAAGTGACAAAAAAATTTTTTTACTAGATCATCGAGTGTGGTGTCAAATGAAAGCTTGTGAAAACACGAGTAAAAAATATATATATAATGTAATACTTGCGCACACTTTTCTTCATATTACTTTTAAAAAATCGTGAAAAATCGCTGTCCCCTACCTTATCTCGAAAAGTACTGATCAAAAAATTTTGAAAAAATCCTGGAATATTCTCCACGGGGTATAGATTGAACAAAAATCCCCGAAAACCAAATGTAAACACAACCCGCTACCGCTCTGACAGCCATGTTGTTGGTATGATAGGGGACCCATTCGTGATAAAAAAACAGGACCTAAAAATTTTCTTGAGCATCGCTACTATGTTTTATATTCACTGTGGTGTTATGCTCATAGAATACCTGGAGAAAACTAGAACCATCATTATGCTTCAGTACTGGACCAATTAAAGAACGAGTTCAGGCATAACGTCCACATCTCGCAAAAAAGAACATGCTTTTTTATCACGATAAGGCACCTCCACATATGTCTCGGATTATTGCTGCAAAACTGCATGACCTTTGCTTCGAAATGGTTCCACATCCACTGTATGCAGCAGATTTGGCATCCAGCGATTACTTCTTGTTTTCAAACCTAACAAAGTGGCTGGCTGAATGAAAATTTACTTGAAATGATGAAGTTAATGTCTAATAAATCTTGTTATAATAAGGGAATTAAGAAGTTGAAAAGTCTTTGGATTGAATCTATTGATTTGCAAGATAAGTATGTAGAAAAACAAAAAAAAAATAGTTAATCTTGCGTTGCCGGGAACTTCTGGAACGACCTTCGTTCTATTTAAATATTTACGGAGGAAACAAGACTTACTTTACAATGATTATTGTTTTTCTTTTATTAAATTAAACAAAAAAAAATTATATTAAACTTAGCTGTAAGCCAGTTTTAGTCGGCAAACTGAACTGTTTTAACAAAATAACAGCACCTGAAAAAGCATTGCCGCAAAAATACGTAATAAATGAAAAGTTAATAATTAACGAAAATAACTAGACCAAAAATATAGTAAACGAATAGCATTTTAGGCTTCGGAACAGCAAATTTTAATTAACACTAAATTTTGAGAACTATAAAATTTATGAACTTATTCATTTATACAGTATTTTAAAAATATTTTATAAATAAAGTAAAATATTAAAATAAATGTATACGGCTTTTTAGTTAGAAACAGCGACAGCAGGTATCCGCCAGCGTAATTATTGAAAGAGCAAGTTACCAAATAAAAAAAAATATTCAAAAAAAAGTAGAAAAGAGAGAAAAAAATATATGTGATTAAGATAATAAATAAAACGTTCTGTATATCAGGCACAAAAAGGACATAAATTATATTGGAGCTCCAGCTTTACCCACTAGTATTTGCAAAGCCAAAGTTTTCTTCTGTTAACTTTTGTAAATATTTACCTCCAACTGTCCATGCCATGTTTTTACCCATTTTTTCCTTGGCCAAAAGCAGTAATTCATGTCGGCTTCTTGTTAATTCTTCCATTATCACAATCTTGCCTCCTTTCAGTTTTTTTCTTATTTTGAATAACAGCATTTATCTGCAGTAAACTGGTAAAAACCACTATGGTAGCTCTATTCTTGTTATTAGTCTTAAAAGGTCCTATACGATAACACAATATGAGTATATTTCATACATATAAATTCACTACTTATTTCATACATATAAACTCCCTAGTTAAAGGCTTTATTGTCACTATTATTTCAAGAAACTTTTTTGTCAATGATTCTTTTTAGTTGGGCATAGAAGCAAATTATCATCATCATCATCATTAGCTCATTCCATCCATAGTCGGATGTAAGCCTCCCCAAGTTGTCTCCAATGAGCTTTGTTTTTTAGTGTTCCGTACGGAACACTTATAAGATCACTTCGGTGTCTGTCTGTCTGTCTGTCACACCCGATTTTCTCCGAAACTATTTGACATAGAGGTGAAATTTGGTAATAATATAGGAATTGATGGCCTCATCAGAACTATGTAGTTTTGAGAATTAAATTTTGACTTAAGAGGTTAGTTTTGGGGGGTGAAGTCGGAAATGAAAAAAAAAAATTTTTACTAGGTCATTGAGTGTGGTGTCAGTTGAAAGCCTGTGAAAACACGAGTAAAAAATATATATATAATATTATACTTGCGCGCACTTTTCTTAGTATTATTTTTAAAAATTCGCGAAAAATCGCTGTCCCGGGCCTTATCTCGAAAAGTACTTATCAAAAAATTTCGAAAAAATTCTGGAATATTCTCCAGGGGGTGTAGATTGAACGAAAATTATCACGAGTGCATTACCTTTAATAATCTATATGGTATATAAAAAAAACAAAAATTTCCAGGTCATCAGATTTCAGTAAAGATTGGAAACAAACTTTGTTGAAAACTCATTTGGGGTGTATTTTGTGAAGTCACTGATCATTTTATACCTCTGTAACAAAATTTTTTGCTTTAAAAGCAATCAACGTACGGAACACTAATTGCGCAAGTTTAACTTGCACTTCACTGGTTATTTATAATTATTTTCAATTATAAGGTCAAACAAGTCATTTACCTATTGGAAAATTGTTAATAATGTATTTCGGAGCACATTATAAAAAGATTCTCCTTGAAATCCAGATGTAAACACAAACGGCGACCGCGCTGGCAGCCATGTTGTTGGTATGATACAGGACGTATGCGTGATAAAAAAAAGGACCTAATAATTTTCTTGTACATCGTTACTGTGTTTTATATTTACTGTGGTAATGTTGTGTACTTTTTTAATTTTATTTTATACCTACAGAAATTTTTTTATTAGGAAAATAATAATAGTAATTAAATATAAATTGATAAACTTAATATGACGTTACCAAAAGTTTAGGTCCATATTTAGAATTTATCAGTGCTCTTATAAGTTTAGCTACGACGAATCTGATTTTCACTACCACTGAACAATATCCGGAGGAACACACAACAGCAAGAAGGCTCTACAGAAAGAAATTGGGAAAATTGTCCACTTATTTCTCTTGCAGATGAAATGTGTAAAATAAATACATTTGATTTTGGAAAAGAGTTTTAGATGAGTAACCTTCGTATTCGAGGAATATATTGACGCATTATATATCAAATTAATTTATAAAACATATTTTGATCTTTTATTTATTACAGTTTATCACTACTACTAAAATATAACACGATTGTAAAGACATTTTTAAATGTCGACTCCAGACTAGCCGTTTGATGGTTTTTCCAATAAAAATTATTTTATCTATACTCTATTTATTTGAAACTGATAGTAATAAAAATGCTAGAGGACTGACTGGCCATCCTATAACAGAGGCGTGCTATTTAACACCAGGTATTTTTCAGGTAACAATGTTCTTTTGTAACGAAGGTTTTTTGCCGATAAAATCATTTTATTTACATACCTTCTTGTTGCCCCAACTATAAATACATATTTAGAACAGCATGCCCAAGTGTCAAGCCAGTTAGTGACAAAGTCAGTTAGTGTGTTAACAAAATGTCTTCTCCAGCGAAATGCCAAAAGTTCTGGCAGCTTACCTATAATGCAAAGCTTATAGTTAAAAATGTATTTGACTACGTTAAAAACGAACAAGATTGTGATTTACGTGTGGACAATTGTGCGACAAAATATTCATAAAAGACCGGAGTTGGTACAGCCACAGTTTACAGATTTTGATGAGAAGAAATGAAGGGAGGTATAGACTCGCCGAAAAAGAGATCAGACAGAAAAGAACTTCAGCTGACAGACAACACAATACAAGCAGTAAGGCGTATTGTTCATGACTTTTTTAATGAAAAAAGAATTTCAACTTTGGATACGATCCTGCAAGCTGTAGAGCAAAATTATGGAGTGTTTTAAAAGTGATTTTTTATTGGAAAAGGTGTGAAAGAAAGTCTTAATTGATAGAAAATGGAGAAATCGTACACTGGAGAAGAGACTATTTAAGAAAAGTTAGAAAAGCTCGCTCTGCAGGAAAAGAATATATACATATACCTTAGATGAGACGTGGATAAATAAAAGGAACATAGTCAAGAACTTTTGGCAAGACGGGAATACCAAAAATACTTGCCAAGCATTCAATGAAGGTGTCTGTACTGGTCTTAATCTGGTAAGGGACGTAGGTTAATTATTACAGATATTGGAAGCAAAAGTGATTTTGTAGACGAAGGTCTTTTAAGATTCGTATCTAAGAAAACAGGAGATTATCACGAAAATATGGATTCCGATGCATTTGAAAATTGGTTTTCGATGATGATAACTTAATACCAGACGGTTCTGTTATCGTAATGAATAGCGCGAGCTATCATTCTAAAAAATTAGAACAAGTTGCAACCTTGGGTTGGCTGAAAAGGGACATCCATTCTTGGATTATTGAGAAAAACATTTTATTTTCCAAAGACATCGTTAATTAGAACTTGTAAAGATTGAAATTCTCAGAAATAAAGACAAGTATGCAAGTTTCGTCTTCAACGAAATGGCAAAAAAACGTAATATTAATGTTTATCGAATGTCACCATATCAGTGCTAGCTCAATCTGATAGAACTTATATGGGTACGGGTTAAAGATGAAGTCGCCATGAATAATACGACCTATTAGCAGCCGTACAGAACCTTTTTCAAAAAGCCATATATGATGGTTCCACAGAAAATTGGAGTGTAAAATAAAATGAGTACTGTGGAAATGGCATTGGATGCCATTGTTGAATCTTTAATTATACGTGTAAATTCAAATGAGTTGGACAATGATAGTTTTTCAAGCATGTGAGAGATAGAAGATTGGTAATCCTTTTTTCATTGTTGTTTGACTTCCTCATTCGTATATTTTTTAACTAATAATGTATCATCATAAAATGTTATTTTTTATAAATGTTAAACCTTATAAAACTGTTTAATTCATACTATTCGCAAATAATACGTATACGCCCAGGCGCACCACCACTGGTCAGAACCATTTTAAACTATTTAGCCCCAAACAACAAAATGGGTCGTTTTCCTATTGTATTCAAACATAAGAGATTGCGAATATTAGCCCGATGCCAGATGGTATTCAAATAAAGTTGCTGAACTGCTGCATTACAGGTAAAATGTAGGTAAAACTCTGGAGCCCTTACTACTACTTGATGCCAATTTGCATAATTCTAGATGATTTTTGCTATCATTTTCAAATAAATAGGGTATAAATAAGAAATTTCTGTTTCACTGTATAAATCTAAAACCTAATTTCAAGAAAATAATATCCTGATTTAAAATCATTTCCGTCCTATTCTTAAAAGAAAATCCAACTGGCTCTGCTTTTTCCATAATTTCCTGGTAAATATTAAAATGTAGAAATACCGGAAACCATGATCTCTTCTAAATAAGTCTTAAATACTTGTTTTTACATATTTTATGACGTTCTTTTAAAAAACCGAGGATTTACCCAGTTTCTTGCAAATGTTACTTCTTGTCGTTTCTCATAAAATATTTCTCTGCTAATTAAGGCTTACTGTAAAAGTGGTATTCTCGTTCCTTTAAAGGTACTTATTAAAAAGGATCCAGAAAATTTGGTTTTGTTTTTGCCTCAAAGGCTCACAAAAAATGTCTTTTACAATTGGAGCTTTAAGATTTAACAAAAATCTTCAGGATAGGTCTAAGAAAATGAACGTAAAGTTCTAATGTCGGGCTGTACATCGGGTTAACCAATACTCACGTTAATTTATTTTTACGATTACCGCAAATTATTCGATGTAATACAACGTGAACGTTGTTATAAAACAAATCTTAAAATAAATTTAGAACGATATGTATCACGCATAATAACTAGAGATATAATGGTTAGTACTTTTTTGAGAAACAGCAACATCAGGTACCCGACTACATAGAATCTAGCAAAACCTGGGAACCTACCCGGGGTTCCGGCCAGATTATATTATGCTCGTTACGTTTTTACTTAGGAAACTACGCATATGGTTGCTTTGTGTGAAACCCCGTATTTAGCGGTAAAACAATGAATCCTCGAGAGAAATTAAAATCTTATTCCGACATTTTCTATAGTAGAGGGTCTTTTTAATGACTATTGGGTTTACAAGAATGAGCAAAGTCCGGAACTACTTTTTCATTAGATAAAAAAGAAGAATTAAAAGCAGTATGTGAGTTGTGTCGCGTAAAAGTCACGCGTGATCTAGGAAAATGAGCTAGTACTTCAACTTTATAGAAACATTTAAAATTTAAACACTAGTTTGGTCATTGCAGATAAGAACGAAGCAGAACGATTAACCACCACTGGTAATTTAAAATAAGTTAATATTACAGAACATTTTGGGACAACTAGACAGAGGAATATAAATGATCCTAAAGTATAACTTTTAAACACGGCCATAAGAGAGATGATAGCTTTGGAGAATCAGTTTTTTTCGTTTGTAGTAAATATGGGTAAGCGTAACAATGAAATGATATTGTATTAAGGTTCTTGTTGTTATTTACAATACAGTGCGATGCACCTAGAACTTAAAGCGGCGTATCTCAACCTGTGGGGCGCGCCCCACTAGGGGGGTGTGGTTACACTATTGGGGGGCGCGAGCGGATCGAAAAGAAATTATTATTAAAAACATTCATTAAAAACATTTAATATAACTTATTGAAAGAAAAGCAAAACAAAATACATTCTGACATAATAAAAAATAAAATACTCATTTACACTGATATAATACACCCATAAATAGGATTCTATTAGTACTGCACAATGTATTTACCTAATAATTAACATATCAATACTAAATTAAAAACAAGTTTAATAATTATTAGTGACTCCCTTGGGCCTGTTTTGCAGAGCGAAGATTTTCGAAGTATGGTTTAATATTAGAAATAGACATGTTGAAAATGGTAACAGTATACGAAATGATCTTGTTTTCATTGTGGAAAACTAATCATTCACCCCTGCACAAAATTCAAAGAGTGATTTATTATTAAATTGTCTTTTGATTTCGCCACTTGCCATGAAGTCTATGAAGATTTCTTCTTTGGAAGTTGAGAGGCCTTCGGAAGTATTTTGAAATGGATCCCTAACCCACCCGTAACTTGCTACCAAGTTGTCGTCAGTAAGAAAATACTTTTTAAAATTCTTTGTCAATATGGCTAGATGATTTTCAATGGTTACTAAAACAACTTTCAGATGTTGTTCTTCAGCCTTGTATGTTTTAACACATTCACCCACATTTGCAAACATTTCTAGATTTTTTTGATTTACATTTCTGCTCCACAATTCCAATTTTCTACAAAAAGCATTAATTTTATCCCTTGTATCGAATATAGTATTTGTTCCTTGGAGTTGAAGATTTAAGGTATTTAGTTTCTTGAATATATCGACCAAGTAGCTCGATTTCATCACAAATAAACTATCTCGGCTTCCTCTTCTAGAAAAATGGCGATTTCATTTCTTAATTCATAAACACGTTGCAAACATTTCCCATGTGATAACCATCTTGCCTCGCAATAAAATAGTAACGCTGAATGTGCAGCACCCATGTCTTTACAAAGTGCAGAAAAAATTCTAGATTTTAGGGGTCTCCTTTTAATATAATTTAATACGGTTACAACTGTATTGAGCACAATATTCAGAGCAGGACTCATTTCTTTGGAAGCCAGAGCTTATCTGCGGATTATACGATGTGTCCACACACACAGTGGAGATTTTAGTTTCAGAAGTGCTTGTACATCTTGAAATCTTCCAGACATTGAATGAACACTACCGGTACATATTCGGGCGCAATTTTTCCACTCCATATTGGCCTCGTTTATAAAATCATTTAAGATAGCACCTAATGCGAGTGATGCTGCTTTGAGCTCTATTGGTTTGCAGAAAAAAAATAGTTCTTCTACTGCTGATATGCCATTATAAATTCGAACATAGGCAATAAAATGAGCATCTTTATTGCTATCTGTTGCCCCATCAAGCTGAATTAAAAACAATTTGTCACGCAACTTCCCGAAAAGCTGATGCTGTACATCTTCAGTTACATCACCAATTTGAAGAGCAACAGTATCATTTGATACAGGTATGGATAACAATTGTTTGGCAAAATTAACTCCAAATATAGTTTCTACAATCTCAATTGCTGCTGGCAAAACAAGCTATTCACCAATGCTGTGAGGCTATTTTATATGAAACTTTGTAAGAGGCAAGTAAAACTTTTTCATTTACAAAGTTTTTTTAAAAAATGATTTCTGTTTTACATATGATTTTAATTTTAATTCGAAGAATTCTCGGAGTTTGTTAAGGTACTCACTATGAAGCGTTTCCAAATTTCGTTTATTTGGTTTCATGCTGTCTGCTGCCAAGATTTTTAAGCAAATAACACACAGGGGCCTTGCTTCTTCATTTACTTCTGTACTGGTAAACCCTAAATTTAAGTATTCTTGAGAATATTTTCCTAATTTTATTTTCGGAACCACGCACTTGTTGATGCTTCACTATCGTCTAATGTTTGCTTACGCCCACCTAAAAATTTATCCATGATTCTATATAAATTTACTGCCGTGAATACTTAATACCTTGAATTTCAATTAACACGTAAATTACAACATACACATTCACGATAAATCCGATAGCGGTAGAAGGATCAACTTGACTGAGACGGGCTATAATTTAAAGAGGTGCCGCATTTATACACTTTTGGGCAGACTTTCCGATTGTTCGAGACAACTCGGAACTTCTCGCAAAGCCGCTACCGATATGGTGGACGTGACAGAGAGCAATAGAGAAGCATCGATTCTAGTTTTGTCAACGCAGCAAATATGTCTTGCCAAATATGAATAAATTTACTTATTCTTGGTAGCTCAGGTTTGTAATTAAGGTCATAGTGTAGCTTTAGCATCGAAATAATAAAAATACATTATTATTGCATGCGTTGTGTTTGTAGGAGAGGAGGGATGAAAATTATGGTTGAAGATTGGGTCGCAAATACTGAAAGGTTGAGAAACGCTGACTTAAAGGATAAAGCTTACAATAAATTATTTTGAAAATAATTTTCTACCTATTTCTTTATTAAACAATAAACCATCAAAATATTCTTCTAGTGAAAAAATAATAAAAAAATACAAATATTCTAAAAACTTATTTTTTTGAGGGTTCAACATACTGTTTGGTCTACTCCATTGGTGCCCAACTGGTGGGTCGCGACCCACAAAGGAGTCGCCTTGACTTTTTTGGGGAGGCGCCGGTTATCAATATTAAAAACCAAAATTAAATTTGCGGGGTATTTCGCAGCTATCACGACAATCCGTTGCCTCTCGAAGAAACGTGTAAAAGAAAGAAGTTTCGAGACGGACAGCTTGACGTTCCGCCAAGCTGAGAATAATCGGTAAAATACTCCCAACTAATATATAAGCAACGAGCAGAGCCGTAGGGGTAATCTTCAGTTATTCCGCCGCGAGTTTAAACTTTGGAATACAGATAAAAGTGTACAAATAAATTGTCACGCTCAGTAAACCTGTTACATGGAACATGCATCGTTACAGTGTTCTTTTTGTAGTTTGTATATGAATAGTTGGTTGTTAGTTAGTGTCTTGTTTGATCCGAAAAAAAGTACAATACTAGGATAGCCCGTCACAATTCGTATTCGATAGGCACGCCTAGAAACAGATTTTTCTATTATTTACCGTTTTCGTAAGCAAAAAACATTAAATAACGTTCATTATTTAAATATTTAAACATTTTTTAAAATTATTTTTAAGTTTGTTATTTTCCAGATATCAACCTCATGGAGTCCTGTTCTCAAAAGAAAATCCAATTTAAATTTGGGGCTTTGCTTTTTCCATAATTTCCTGGTAAATATTAAAACGTAGAAATACCGGAAACCATCATTTGTTCTAAATAAGTCTTAAATACTTGTTTTACATATTTTATGACGTTCTTTTAAAAAACCAATGTTTGTGGCCAACAATTTCTTACAAATGTTGCTTCTCGTATTTTTCGTTTCTCATAAAATATTTCTCTGCTAATTAAAGCTTACTGTAAAACTGGTATTCCCGTTTCTTTAAAGGTACTTATTAAAAAGGATCTAGAAAATTTGGTTTCGTTTTTCCCTTTTAAGATAAAGCCGTCAAAGGCTCACAAAAAATGTCTTTTACAATTGGAGCTTTAGCGTTTGACAAAAATCTTTTTTTTATGAACCGGCAATCTGAGGTTCTTAAAGATCTTTTTTGCAGTGGGACAAAGCTTTATGGAAGCTAAAAAAGGAAAATAACGAAAGAAATATTTTGATTTAAGCTAAATTAATTGTTTGTGTTTTAAACTTGTAGTTACATTTAACTTCAACGAAGTAGAACCGACAACTGGAGGTCATACGAGTATAATACATAAAAAGTTTTTAACAAAAAAAAAAAACGACTTCAAGAAACGAGCACACAAAATTTTGCAACTATAAAATAAAAAATAATGTTTTTGAAACACTCGTAACATAAAATATTGCTTTAATTTGACAATTCAGTTAGTAATTCCGTATAAACACAATAGTCTAAGATCCGAAGTAAGATCGTCCTTCACCCGTTTGCTTACCGGATGAAAAGTATTTTTTATCAAATATAATATGTAAACAAATATATCACGAATGGGTTGCCTAATGAAATATGTTCATGGCTATCCTTAATTAAAAATACTGTAATTAACTTTTTTTATTATTTCACTCTCTTGCTTACCAAACGAATTTAATACCAATCGAAAGTAAGCATAAGCATAAGGAACATGCAAAAGTTAGGTTGCCTACCTTTTTCTGTTCCCTAGTACCGGATTGGCAGGTATAAACAGGTGAGTTGATAATAGTAATTTATACTCATCTGCTTTCTCATTGAAATATATATTAAAATAAAGATAATTTTATTGCGAACACATAAGGTTGCTTTCGAAAAACCGTTCATGAAGTACGGTAGCCAGGTTCTCAAATTTAAAAATTGGAGCAAGCGAAGATGCGCGACATAGAAGCATTGAGCGTACTATTCGGTGCGATAGAGGAGGACGCAGCATAGCACCCAACACAACTAAGACCGTCATTGTGATTGCTGAGCAGTTAACGGGCGCGAGCGAGGACAAGTTCCCGTGCTAGAGAAGTCGAATTTAGAAATCCATACCTAGATGCATATGAGAGGAAAATAGTCGCGGCATCCTAATGAACATGGACTTAGAACTAAAACAGCCTACAGACGTAGTTGTAGGCTTAAAAATATCAAATTCTAAAAAAAATGGTGATTTTGAGAAACTTAAATTAAAAATTTTCAATTTTTAAAAAAAATTCAAAATTTTTTGAATTTTTATTATAAAAATATTTGTCATGACCTTTTTAAAACACTAACTGCGATTTTTGTACGATTAATTTTAACGTTACTACGATTTTTTAATGAATAGCTGCTCAACAATTTTCGATTTCGTATCACGACAATTAATCAATATTTTCATGGAAATTTTATTCCTAAGCCAAACCAAATCCACCTCAGAGCCGGAATCTTTGAAGGCCAAAGTTATATACATCTATATCAAATCATATCATATGTATTAAATTCTAAATCGTCATTTTGTCTTTCAGGAATTATTGTTGCATAAGATAGATCAATAAATTGACAGACGGACTGTCACACGGACAGACTGACAGAAAATGGAAACTATCTTTTGGTTATCTACGAACCCAGAAATGTGATAAAATAAAAGAATTTCGCAAATATCCACCTCGCCAAGAGAAGCAGCATGAAAAAAGCTTTCATTTTCGAAAATGTTCCTAAGATATTTGACGATTTCTAATATTAATATATAATAATTAGTACATTCTAGAGATACAAATTTAAAGCTGATTTGAAACGGCTTCAAAATCGTGGTTGAATAGACTTTTGCCTAAGGAAACATGCGAAAAATAGTTTTGCTTGCCTTTCTTCGTGTTATACCATTGTTCTGTTAAATAGAACCTTTACCTCTTAAATTAAATTCGGGTTTCTCGTATTTGGAGTTCTCATAGCTTAGCTTCTTATACACGCAATACACGCGTCCCAGGGGAAGTTGTCTTTATGTTTTTCTTTTCATCGTGGTTTATTTCTATTTACTTTGAAAGATAACAAAAAAATGTTTGACAATATGTACCTATAAATCCCTAAAACTTTCTTTTTCTTCTCACCCTAAATGTGGAAGAAAAAAATCGTTTATAAATGAAACTTGTTTCAAGGAATTCCATAAACTTTATTCGTTCTGATATTATTACGGATTATAAAAAGTGAAAGTCAGTCGCATCCATCCCGTGGCACCTACAGAAATAACTGTAAAGCAAAGATCAAACTTCCGATACAGTAGAAAATTATATCAACGAAGCTAAAATAGAGACAGCATTGCCATCAGACGAAGTCACGTGAAAATTTAAGTGAATACCATAGAACAGCATATTGTGATTACGTACGCTCTACCGTAGGAACCAATCTCAACAATCATGCTCCTATGAGATGGCACCCTTTGCTTGTGATCGATGGCAGTCTTAGAACATCAGTATTATCGCTCGATCCTGCCTATAATACATTTAGCTGATGATATCCACAAATGCAAACACGTCATCGAGGATTAGATCTGACGAATTTATTGCAAACTGCATATTTTTGGTAGGGAGACGAGGCAGATAGCGCTCTTGAATGAGAGGTCTAAGGTTGAACTAGAACGATCGGGAGCAGTCTCCAACAAATATACTTCGCGGCAATAACCACGCATATGTTCACAGGTGTTAAAGTTGGTACCCCAATGAAGTTAAGTAAGCCCTGTCCGGCTCACATTCTCTCTCTCTCAATTCTTTTATCTCAACAGGAGTATCGGTGACACTATCCAGTGGCTGCCTTCATAGTTATTCTCCAGACATCTCGTTCCTGCGTGACCTGACTTTGCTCGTGCAGACCCATATCAAAAAGAGATCTTACTTGATTGGACCATCTTGTTGAAGAACGTTCTCTTGATCTTCTATCTTCCCCGTTACTATAAGCTTTTCCATGGCATCTATTTCCCTCATAATGTGACCAAAATATTTTAGGTAATGTCTATTAATTCTATTTGAAAGGTCACTTATATTAAGCTCTTGAAGAATAGATATATTAGTACGATGGTCGGTGTATGATACTCTGAGGATTCTTCGGCATGCCCACATCTCAAACGCAGCAATTCGTCTTTAGTCAGCTTGTTTAATGGTCAATGTTTCCGATGCGTAAATTGCTATGAGGAATACAAAGCTGGACCGCAATCTTAACTTAGTATTTTTTATTATAGCTGGATCTTTTCAGATCTTAGTGAGTTTGATTGTCAAGTTTCTAGGCATAGCCAAAGGTCTTTTTACTTCCCCTTCACAAACACCGTTGTTAGTTATGAGGGAGCCCAAATAGTTAATACAACACTCACATTACTAAGACGTTAATACTGGGTTGGCAAAAAGATCTACCTAGTCTGTTTGCTGGGTAATAAGCCTCTCCGCATGCTAGTACTACTATTACTGTTAGAAGAGCACTATTGCAATATTGGAAAAAAATTGGATGAATATCATACAATAATTCTCAAAATTATCAGTTTTTTTATAAGGAAAAATATGACAGTTGACTTAAAAATAACTTAATTATTCATCCTGACTAATATAAGAAATAAAATAATTAGATATCTCAAATTAATCCAGAAGAAATTAAATATATTCCAATGTTTTTGTCGGGAACAGTAAAGATTTAATTTTCATCATATTAAAATTTTTTAATAATTGGTAGTTAGTCCCTTTTACCCTGTATATGAAATTTTTTCAGAGACCCCTGCGTCGTCGTGAAAGTTTAAGGTCTAATATATATTGTAGGGGCATATAGTTTCAGTACATTTGTATATATAACCGTATATACGAAAAACAACGGTAAGAAAGTTTTTCACTCTAAGGTTGAACAACAGCACATCAAATGAACATATAAAACTACATCCATTACTTATAATAAATCCTCATGCTGACCACACTTCAACTTGTCCGCCGTAAATCATGGATAATCAACGGATATTTTACTGAATTTACGCAACCTTCCAGGTAAATCAATGATGCAAAAATTTTCGGATAATATATAAGTTCACCCAAATTTACACATGTTTTCGTTAAATGTTGTTATGTTGAAACTCTGACCAGAAAGGAAGGGTTTTTCCGAAATTTGCACAGAAATGAAATTAATTCAATTGAAGATAACACGTTTAGAAAAAAAATCCAAACGAAATATGTGTTCACGTCCAGGAAAAAAATGCAGAAAAATACGTAGTGCCTCATCTGGCGACGACCACACGCGAGTTTTGCCCTTCAATTAAAAGAAGGATAGGTCCTAGAAAATGAACGTAAAATTCTAATGTCGGACTCTATATCGGGCTAAGCAATACTCACGTTAAATTATTTTTACTATAACAGCAAATCATTCGATGAAATGCGATGTGAACGTTGTTATAAAACGAACGATACATATCATGCATAATAAGTAGAGATCTAACGGGTAGTGTTTTCTGGGATCCGTCAAAACCTGGTACCCGGCTACACAGGATCCAGCAAAACCTCGTACCCGGCTGGGTAAGTTCTGGAAATATTATATTAAGCGTTCTTTTACAGTGTGTTAACATTTTGTATGATTTGGAGTGGTAATACTATGAATACCCGAGAGAAATGAAAATCTTATTCCGGTATTTTCTAAGGTAAAAGGTCTCTTTAACGACTAATGGGTTTAAAAAAATGAGATAAGTCTGGGACTACTTTTTTTACTTGCTGAGAAAGAAGAATCAAAAGCAGTATGTAGGTTGTATTGTAAAAATCACGCGAGGTTTAGGAACATAAGCTAGTCCTTTATCTCCATAGAAACATTTAAAATTTAAACATCCCACTAGTTTGGTCACTGAAGATAAGGACGAAGCAGAATGATCAACCACCAGTGGTAATTTAAAAGAAGTTAATATTACAGAATATTTTGGGACAAGCAAACAATGGAATATAAATGATCCTAAAGCAAAACTTTTAAACACGGCCATAAGAGAGATGACAGCTTTGGTGAACCAGCCTGTTTCTTTTGTAGTAAATATAGGTAAGCGTAAAAAAGAGATGGAATTGTATTAACGTTATTGTTGTTATTTACAATACAGTACAATGCATCTAGAACCGAAAGGATAAGACTAAAATAACCGGTAAAGTACAAGTTGAACTTACGCAGTTAGTGTTCCGTACGTTGGTTACTTTTAAAATATTTTTTTTTTTATGGAAGTATAAAATGATCTTCACAAAAACATCCCAAATATTTCAGAATTTTTTCAAAACTTTTTGATAAATACTTTTCAAGATAAAGGTGAGGACAGCGATTTTTCGCACTTTTTTAAAAATAATACAAAGTGCGTAAGTATTACAATGTATATGTTCTTGAACTCTTTTTTTACAAGCTTACATTTGATACCCCACTCGATGACCTGGTAATTTTTTTTTTCACTTCCGATATCACCCCCGAAAACTAACACCTTAAGTCAAAATTTAACTTTCGAAACTACACGGCTCTGATGAGGCCGCCAATTCTTATATTAGTGCCAAATTTCAACTTTCTATGTCAAATAGTTTTGGAGAAAATCGGGTGTGACAGGTGGACAGACAGACACCGAAGTGAACTTATAGGTATTCCGTACGGAACACTAAAAAAAAAGTTTCTAAATACGTATTCTTTTGGGAGTTCAACATACTGTTTGGTCCACTCGAAGCGAAATATAATGTGCCAAGCTTTCCATTTTTTAGCACCATTCCTGAAATATACGAAAAATGCAAAACTCGAATTACTGATTTAACAGGTGTTGATTTATTTTCGTTTACAATAGATATGTGGACAGCTGACGTAAATAACAAAAGCTTTATAAGTTTGACAGCACATTGGCTAACTGAAGATTTTGGACCAAAATAGCTTGTGCTTAATATCCTAGCCTAAAAGGTAGTTATACCAGCGACAACTTCTCTTGCCTTAAATCACGTGCTCGAAGAAAATAGTACTAACAACATAAGAGTCTATTTATTTATTAGAGACAGTGGAGCTAACATTAAAAAATCTACAAGAGAGTTAGGAGTAATTAATGAATCATGTTTTATACATACCAAATAACTGATATTAATCAACTCGATCGTAACTCATTTAAATCACTCATTTTCTTCCAAAAGATTTTAACATTGGACTATAGAAAATGGTACATATACACTGAAATTTCGTATTTCCCATTGAATTTTTTGAACAAAGAAGAGTCATCAGCATGCTTACTCCTGAATATAATTCGCTTTTCTTTTGACATCAATAAAACATTTGAGTAGTTCTCCATGTATAATATCAGGAGTGAGTCTAACATCTGTCATTAAATAAATATTTAATGGAAGTCGAGCTTCCTAGTTGGGAATCTATGCTTGATAATTTACTTGACGGATTGAGCCATAGATTCACAAATATTGAAATGCATATTTCACTTTCAAAGAGCAGCTTAAATAACCGGTCAAGTGCAAGTTGAACTTGCGCAATTAGTGTTCCGTACGTTGATTACTTTTCAAATAAAAAATTTTGTTACAGAGGTATAAAACGATCAGTGACTTCACACCCCAAATGAGTTTTCAATAAAGTTTGTTTCCAATCTTTACTGAAAATTGATGACCTTGAAATTTTTGTTTTTTTTTACATACCAAATAAATTATTAAAGGTAATGCACTCCTGATAATTTTCGTTCAATCTACACCCCGTGGAGAATATTCCAGAATTTTTTCAAAATTTTTTGATAAGTACTTTTCGAGATAAGGCGGGTGGACAGCGATTTTTCTCGATTTTTTAAAAATAATACAAAGAAAAGTGCGCGCAAGTATTATATTAAATATATATTTTTTACTCGTGTTTTCACAAGCTTTCATTTGACACCACACTCGATTACCTAGTAAAAAATTTTTTTTTTCACTTCCGATTTCACCCCCCAAAACTAACCTCTTAAGTCAAAATTTAACTTTCAAAACTACATGGCTCTGATGAGGCCGTCAATTCCTATATTATTACCAAATTTCAACTTTCTATGACAAATAGTTTCGGAGAAAATTGGGTGTAACAGACGGACAGACGGACAGACAGACGGACGGACAGACGGACAGACAGACGGACAGACACCGAAGTGATCTTATAAGTGTTCCGTACGGAACACTAAAAAGACATCTTTGGTCAAACAAGAGATACAAATAGAGGCTCTCCTATGCCATAGAAGAGGTAGAAACAGAATTCAATTATTATTTAAGTTTGCCTCTGATAGATCATAAAGCCGTTTTTATGATGGCAGGAAAAATTTCAAGAATTTTTCTAGGTTAGGAGTACATACTCTTAAGTCTTTTTTAGCACCAGCTTCTTCAATATTTAGTGAAGGGCTATTTTCTGAGGTTCGAAATAGATAAGAGAACAAAAAAAAATTTCTTTTGAAAATTGTGAAATACTAACATACCTACATTACAATTTTCTCGAATTTGAATATTAAAATATGTGTAAGTTTTGTATTAACATAAATAGTTTGAGTTTATTGCTATTATGCTTAAAGTGCTTCTCTCATGCATGCGTGCATTTTTAATTTGGTTTTATTTTGCTGAAAAAATTTAGCGAGATACCTGGCCGGGTAATAAAGGATCCTGCCAAACCGGATACCTAGCCAAATCAGCCAATTACTTGGTTTTGGCCTGGTAGACATGGTAGACAGCGTACCCGTTACATCTCTAATAATACCTAATAAGTACTTGATATAGCTGTCATACTAAATTAGTATCATATTTGCCTATAGAGACAACAGCATGAATTTTTATTTTTCTGGCCATTGTCTTTACTCCTAGCATAAAAATTTAGACGATTTCACATTAGATAACGCTTAGGTTTCTTCATTACCAATATTTATCCTCTGTCATGGTATTGTAGCAAAATGTCGAGCACTATTATCTTCACAAAGAATAGCTGACGAGCTTTGAAATCGACCGAAAAATGGCATGTCCTAGTAACATAGTTTCATTCCATCCAAATAATATTCTGGCTGTGTCTCAAAAAACGGTGTTAAAGAGGTTTTCAGTTCATTATATCAAAAATATTTTTAACCCGCGAAATCCTTCTTCAGATGTTTCAACAAAAATACGTCACAGGGCACTAAATCAGAGCTATGGGGTGGATATTTTAATTCAGTAAATCTACAGATTTCGGTAATGGCTTAAACCTAAATTCCTTCGCAGTCCCAAAAACGATCGCTGTCAACGTTCGAGAAGACAAGTAATTTGTTTTCTTCTTTTGAGGTGAGGAGCCCTATTATATCCACTCCTGCTTCATGAAAGGATCCGAGTAGAACATCCAAGTCTAGTGACTTCAAGTAATTTTCAAAAAATAACTCTCATCGTTCTCTAGATCGGCCAAATAATTTTCAGAAATTTCTTTCCTTGCCAGTTCCAGCTTCAGTGTAAGGAATTTAGGGATTCATCGACAACTAAGCAGCCTGTAATAAAATAAATAAAATGAAATTTAAGTTTAATTTAAACCCCCTATATCATTCACTTACATGAAATTGTTTTAACACTACTTAAAATAAATCTTTCAGCCTTAAGGGGTTACGTACACCTGGGTGCCGCAAAAGGTTTGTATATTTTAAAAAAATATATATATTATATTTAAAAGTTGTTATGTAAATAATAGAAAAGAATGGCGATTATATACTTTTGTAGTACTTTAAATTATAACTTTTTTTTTAAATACGTTTTAACAAAAAATTTCCCTCAGGTTTCCAATCATGCGCTTGTGGATTGTTGCCTTAATATTAATTTAGTAGCAGAAAGTAAAAAGAATTTTATAATAAGAAATTTAAAACGTATCGATCGGGACTTATTAAGAACTTTTATAAAAAAATGCTCCATTTGAGGACATTGTGTATATTGATGACATTAATGACAAACTTTCATATTTGAACACTCAAATATTAAATATTTTTTTATGTTCTGGCTCCTTTCTCGTTGTAATAAAGAAATAAAAACCGGTTTGGCTGACGGACACTATGCTAAATACGATTAGATTGAAAGATAGAGCGTTTCATAAATACAATAGAACAACAAATCAAGAAAATTGGAACTGTTATAAACAGTTACGCAATCAAACTAACATCGCTATAAAAACTGAAAAAAAAAATATTTAGAATTCTGCGCGAATAACGGTAATGGCAGAATATTGTGGCAAAGACTGAGAAACTAGGATACTGTGAATAAACCTACCGCTAAGCATCTTCCGGATGCCTTAAGTAGACCTTCTGATATTAATGATCATTTTTTGCAATTCTCAAGAAATGACCGACAGACGCATCCCAATTTGCTAGAATATTATGTAAATAACATGAAAACAAACATAGGAGAAAAATTTTAGTTTTTTACTGTCACTACAGATGAAGTAAAATCTCAATTACTTAGTATAAAATCACTAGCTACAGGTTCGGACTCTATAAGTTTGGAGATGTTGTGCTTATGTTGTCCCAGGATTTTACCTTTCCTTAGTAATATAATGAATTGTTGCATTTTGGAGGGAATATTTCCAGATATCTGGAAAATAGCTCGTGTTACACGCTTATCAAAAAATAATGATAATAAATCGTCGATATTGGTGCTTTTGGACTATTCCAAAGCGTTTGATATGGTATGCCATGGCTTACTGTGAGCTGTTCCAAATTTTGTTGGTTTTTCGAATGGTGCTATTGGGTTTGTTGGAAATTATTTGAGCAACAGACTCCAGTACGTTGAAAAGTCCATGGAACAGTTATTGAGGGAATTGGTGAAGTGTGGCGTGCCACAGGGCTCCATATTGGGACTTCTACTTTTTACGATTTATTCGAATAATTTTATTTCTTGTTTAAAGCATGTCAAGTCATATCTCTATGCCGATGACACCCAACTGCTGTACTCATTTTTGTCTAGTGATTGGAGAATGGCTGAAGCAATGGTAAATAATGATTTAAGTGCTTTGTTGGAGTTTTCGGAGCGCCATACTTTGCTAATTAACCCTGATAGACCATCTGTCATGATTTTTGGTAAGCATAGGGATCGTTTGCAGCGCGATAACAATATAAACATTGCTGGTCAACATTTGGAATTGCAAAATAATTAAAAAAATTTAGGTGTTATAATAGATACAGATTTGCGCTTCAAAGAACACATAGGGCATATTATACAAAGAGCCTATATGTCACTGAACACTCTTTATCCACATCGACATCTTTTGGAAGAATCTCTTAAGGTAAAATCGGTAGATTCCCTTGTTATAAGTCACTTTAATTATTGTGATATTATGTATGGGCCGTGTTTAGATAAATAGAATTGAAAATGTTCAAAGGAGCTGTTTACGTTTCATTTATGGTATAAGAAAATTTCAGTCCGTGTCTCACAAATTAGAGGATGCTAAGTGGTTGAATATGCAGGATAGACGTAGACTACATTCTTTGGTAATGTTTCATATTTTTGTTGTTAATAACTGCCCACCATACCTAATAAATAAAACTATTTATAGAACAGACGTTCATAGGTTGAATTTAAGATTTGGTGGACTTATATCTCCACCACCTCACTTAGCGGCTCTTTTTAAAAGAAGCGTTTCCTACAATATTTATAAACTTTATAATACCGTAACTGTTGATTTAAAAACCCTTAAACCCGAGATATTTAGAAAGCGGATAAACAGTATTTAAAACCAATTAGTTAATTAGGTCAATTTCTCTTTCACATTTCTCTCTCTTTCTCTCCCTCTCTTTCTATCTCTATCTCGTCTAGTTTATTATTTTCTTTAATTCATGAACATTTATGCTAGATGATGTAGTTTACATGGGATTGAACTTTGAAGAGTTTTAATTGTTTTCAGCTCCTTTTTCTTCTTTTTGTAGCAAAAATATTGAAATGTATAACGTAAAGTGTAATATTAATGTTGTTTTGCAAAAAAGAAGAAATAAAATCATTATTATTATTACAAAAAAGTTCTTCTTTCTCACGTTTGGTCAATGTGGTTCCATGTTTGGCTGACGGGCCAAAGCCAAGTCAGCACAAACGCTATTACCATTATGTATTAAGGAATGACCTGACAATGTCACATGTTTTCAAAATCGCTGAATGTTTCTGTATATGTTTGTGTTGAGTCCTAATTGTACTAAGTGTGGTGTGAATGTTATTGGTGTAAGGCCTGTGGCTGATATAATGAGGGAGACAATGATGACTTTTTCTTGTTTCCATAACCTTTTTATTTCCGTTGCAAGGTCTGTGTATTTGGAAATTTTTTATGTGTATTTCGTTTGGATGTTTATGTCGTTGGGGACAGCTATGTCAATCAGATAGGTGACTTTTCCTTTTTTGCACTCAAAAGTAATATCGGGTCTATCTATCTATTTCAAAAATAAAAAAATTTACGGTGTTTCAAACTTTAGTATGCAATTTTCGACCAAGAAATTTATGTTTATTTATTCATACAAAATTGTCTATTACAAAGATTTAAAAAAAAAACACTTCATATTTTGTAGAAAAAGTAATCATCAAGATTTAAAAAAAAAAGATAAAAAATATTAAAAATTGACTGAGTAAAATTGCAGACAGTGTCTGAAAGACAGGAAGCGATACCAATCCGACGCCAAATTATATTTAATGCTACAACTTTGCAATGGGATGAGGTTTTTGTTGAAAAATTTTTTTGAATAATTCTTAGAAATATAGAGAATAAAAATTCCAGGTGTACGTAACCCCTTAAATAATACTATATTTTAAATTTCAAGCTTTAAAACAATTCTTGCTTTAAAATTTACTTAATAAAATTAACAGGTTTACGGCCGATAGTATGCACGCTTTTGCCACTATTTGCAATAAACCGAAATATCAAAGGTTGTACTAATTTCAAGGAATAAATAACTAGTATAAAGCACGCAATATTCATGTTACGGTATATTAAACTACTTTTTAACTAAAATACAATTCAATTTTCTTGACTCACGGGAAATCATTTATTATTTTCTAAACCAAGTCAACGTCAATCCATCATAAATTCCAATGTTTAAACCTAAACTGGGGTGTCTTATTAAAAATGATTTACATCAAACTGGGAAATAAATCATTTTTGCAAAAATAAGCATCAATATAAAAAGGCACCAAAGGATATGGCTTTTAAATATATTTTCAAAGATACGCGTTGTGGTACTTTCCTAACAAATATGCAGGTCTTAAATAAATACTGACTTGAACTTTCTCACACTGGAAAATAAGGTATTCATCATCCAAGACGACTTTCCACGAAGGTGTCACTGGACGGACACTACAAAAATCAGATTGATTATATCCTGATCAACTCTAGATGGAGGTCGTCTATATTGAATGTACAATCCCACCCAGGCGCGGTATGTAGTTCAAATTACAAGTTATTAAAGTCTCGTATAAGAATAAAACTAGCCATTCCTAAAAAAAAACAACAAACAAGGGAATTACAGTGTTAGATACTCTTTTCCAAACAATAATCAAATATAACATTCCGGAAGTCACAGAAGATACACAATGCTTCATAAAATTACAAAAACACCCTCAAAAACACTGGATGACCGACAATACTCTAAAGCTTATAGAAACAAGAAGAAATATGATTTTAACAAACAACACATTGAATCTGTCAATAAAGAAATCAAGGTGGCGTGTAAAAAGGACAAAAATGCATACTTAAATTATATATGTGAGGAGCTAGAACAACATGCTACAAACAATCGACCACAAGAAAAAAGGATTCAAACCTAAAACACAAATGATCAGAGATAAGAAAGGTAGAACAGTCACCGACATGACTGGAATCATTGTCGTTTGGAAGGACTACTATAAGGCACTTTTCGTGCCTTAACTCGTAGGCAACTACATTGTCGACAACGAAGCCACAGAACAACAAGAGTCATGTATTCTTAAATCTGAAGTCATGAAGGTTATTCAAAGGATAAAAAACCGAAAAGCAGCAGGTACTGACTAGATAACTGCGGAAATAATATGATGATGGGAGAAACCGCCGTGAGTATGCTACATCGACTGTATAATATGGTATGGGAGACCGCGAAGTTGCATTTATACCCTTGCATAAGAAAGGATCCTCTTTGGATTGCTGCAACTATGGAACAATCGTTCTGGTGTCAAACGTTACTAAGGTATTTTTCTGGTTCCTATAATAGAAGGAATCACGGAATTCCAAATAACAACCTATATCTGTTTTATAGATTAGTCTACAGCGCCTTCGACTGCATACAATGAAACAAATTCTAGTTGATTCTAATCAACATGGGAACACCTATATATCTTGTAAACCTTATCGATCGCTGTATGAGAACACAAATAGCAGAACTAAACTGAATAATTCTTTTCCGATCCCTTTAACATAGAAGCCGGAGTCAGACAGGGCTGTATTCTGTGACCCTTACTTTTTAATATATATAGTCAACATATAATGAGGTATGTTTTGGATGACTGGATTAGAGGTGTAACAATCGGTGAAAAAAGATAAGTAACCTTAGATATGCGGATGATACTGTTATACTTGCAACTTCAATACAACACCTAGAAGGTCTGGAAAAATCCAGCTGTCACAAAAACACAAAATTAAGATCCCGCCTTATATTCCCCATAGCATCGGAAAGATGGACCATTAAACAAGCTGAGATGTGGGTATATCGAAGAATCCTTAGAATATCATATACCGAACACCGTACTAATGACCCATTTTCAAATAGAATTAATAGACAGTACCTAAAATATTTTCGTCACATTATGAGAAAAGTGGGTGCCATGGAAAAGCTTGTAGTAACGGGAAAGGTAGAAGGCAGAAGATTAACGGGACGGTCTCCAACCAGATGATCCAAGTAAGATCTCCCCTTGGTATTGGTATGCACGAGTCAAGTCCTGAATAACTATTGAGGCAGCAACTGCATAGTATCACCGATACTCCTATTAGGGCAAAAGGATTGAGAGAGAGAGAGAGATATTATAGTTCAATATTTTAAGCATTAGATATGTAACTTCTTCTTTTTGTCTTCTCAAAAATTATTTGTAATATTTATTGCCTTTATAACTGAAGATATATATATATATATATATATATATATATATATATATATATATATATATATATATATATATATATATATATATATATATATATATATATATATTGAAAAGGAATGACTTCTGTTAAAATTGAAAGTAATAAAAAATAACATAATTTTGAAATTCTTCCTCTACAAAAAAACTGAATATGGTACATTATACAACATATTCAGAGCAATCCATCTAGCCCCCTCCTAAACCCCCTATATATAGCACTATAAATCATCATCCTAAAGCCCTCACAATATTGTTAGATCATGGCTAACGCGCAGGGATCATTATCTGTTTCGTGAGGTAGCTCTTTAGTTTTAAAGTCTGATTTAGCTCTGGATAATTCTATTATCTTCCTCTCCTCCATTCTGTCTCTAAATTTTGATCTTCAGCAGGTGATCACCATTGCCTTAGTATTCCATCTACCTCCCTTTTAACAGTTATATATATATATATATATATATATATATATATATATATATATATATATATATATAGTTAACATCAAGGCGTTATTCTAAGAATTCCAGGTCGTTTTGGTCAGTCGCTAAGGCAGTTAGTCAAAATTTCACCAAATCCACCATACCACCACTCACACGGCCAGATAATTCTATTGAAAAAGCGAACTTATTGGCTGAACTCTTTGCTTTACATTCTACTGTCCATTTCCAAGGAAAAACACCACCTACTATTCCCATAGTGCAGTCAAGGATACCCGATATTGTCTTCAGACAGCGTATCATTAAACGTATTTTAATGAAGCTAGACACCAGAAAAGCTTCTGGCGCTGACGGAATATCTGCCATAGTTCTCAAAAACTGTGCGAGGGAACTAACACCAGTTTTCTGTAGACTTTTTAACCTATCCTTCAGAAAGGGACTATTTCGTTCCTGCTGGAAATGTGCCACAGTTCAGCCGATACCTAAAAAAGGCAAGAAGATCTTGCCAAATAACTACCGACCAGTCTCATTGCTTTCAATAATATCGAATCTCATGGAAAAGGCTATCAATCAGCATCTTTTAAAATATCTTGAAGAACTCAACATATCCAGGGCATTCGACCGTGTTTGGCACAATGGACTGTTGGCTAAGCTGTGCTCTTATGGTATGTCTGAAAAGTTCTGTTTGTGGCTCTCATGTTTCCTCAAAGAGCATTCTTTACGAGTGGCAGTCCACGGATTTCTTTCTAACACCTTCACTATCAACGCTGGTGTGCCCAAGGCTCCATACTATCTCCTGCTCTCTTTCTCATTTACATTAACGATGTGCTGGAAAAGACCGGAAACCCAATCTACAGTTTTGCAGATGACAGTACGCTTATCTCTTCATTCACTTTGAAAGCTCGGACATCGGCTACTCAGACGAATATACGCAGACTGCGGAAAGTCGTTCAACCTAACAAAGATATGGAAGAAATTCTATCTTGGGGTGATAGTAACCAAGTGGAATTTAACGCTACAAAAACCCAGGCGGCAGTTTTTTCTAAAAAAGTTAACGTTGCTAAATCCGACATAGTTATCACGGGGCACTCCATTCCTGTAACATCGTCACTCATTTTGAGGGGCGTTAATTTGGGAGCAAATATCCGCACACGTATCAGCGCTTTAGGAATTTTCCTGCAGCACGTGTGCTAGACCCTTAAAAAAATATAGGTAGATAAATTCTTGTTTGTTATTTTCTTGTTCTTTAGTCTGAAAGTCTTTAATGGGGCTTAACTAATTCTGGCAGCTTCCTCCACTCCTTTTTATCTCCACACTTTGATCTCTAGTCTCTGATCCCAATCACCTTAGTTTCTTCTTCAGCAGCATACGTCCTTCTGGTTCTTGGTCTTCCTCGGTTCATGGACCATTTTAGAACCGACTGCGTTATCTTTTTCATCCGTGTTATTTTCGTTTCATTATTTACTCTGCTCATTGTAATCTCTGTGCTTTTATTCCTCTATATTATTTTTAAATCTTCTACTTTTTTGTTTATTGCTACCATTTTTGTATCTTTAAATGGTCTTAGGTATTTGTATTCTATTTTCCTATTTTCCTAGATTTTATTTGGCGTTCATTTATGTCCATACCAAACTTTTATACCCCTTTTTCCATTCATTCTATAGCCTTTATTAAATCTTATTTACTATCATCACCAGGTGATCCGCATACTCTATTATTTAGATTTGTTCATTGTATTTTTCGTGTCACCATTTCAACTAATGAAAATAAATAAACTCGATATTTCAGCAATGACCTCTTTTCTCTCATCCAGCAACCCATCTCGGGATGCGCTCGTCTTATCTCGGTTCATCAGCCTAGTTACGGTCGACCAACTAGAGAACAAAACTCAAAGAATTATTGCAGTTATCGCAGTCCTGACGTAACCTCACAGTGAGATTCAACAAATTTTCATAGCTGGCTTCTTGAAAGCTTTTTCTTACAGTTGATCATTTGACCACTCGTAATCTTGAAAAAAATGTGATTCAAGAAAATTTTTTGCTATCAATGTATTTTTTGGTGTGCTAACAACGGCCCAATTATCTTAGTAAGTTGTTCAATCGCCTTCTGCATCAATAATCGCCTGGCAGGGACAACTGAATCAAAGTCCTCGTAGTCTTTCCTGTGGCTCTCTCTTTAAAAGGGACCAAACATTTTCAAAAGGATTGACGTCCGACGATTGTGAGGGCCACTCTAGTATCTTATCGTGGACCCAAGAGAGCCGTTTAGCTACTTGATTTTCACCCGGCAAAGGTTTCCTTAACCTGCTTCGGAATTTGACATCATAAGCACGAAAATGTCGCCGAATGGTCTCATGGGACACATTCAAACCCAATTTTCTTAATTTTGCCGCTCCTTGACGCAGCGTCAATTTCCGGTCCCTTGAAAACAAAAACACGATTCGTTCTCCGACTTTTGGTGTTACCTTGTGTACCGAGCCACATTTTGGCAAGTCGTCGACATTTTTCGTCTCGTTAAAATGATTTACCCACTTCTTCACACACGATACCGACTTTTTAATATATCCAGGAACAAAGAAAAACTGCCTCGAACCGACGCTCAAACATTTTGGATTTTACGTGATTTCGGCGGAAGTTCGAAATCGACTGATACTTTTACTAAAATGTGTCCTAGAAAAAGGTTTCCTCTACCGATTTTTTGTTGAATCACTAGAATCGCATCTAACAAAAATGAATTATCGCGGACACTTTCTTACTTGACCGACTCTATATAGTTTTTCCCGTTTTATGATGCTCTATAAAAGATCTAAAAGTATATTAAACAACAAAATAGTTCACTTATTGTTACTATATTAAAACCGTAAATGCTGTTTTAATTTATCAAAGAATCACCAGTCACCTTATGCCTATATTAACCTAACACCTTTTGTAACTGTAAGCATGACAAACATTTTTATTTAATAACTAATTTGAAAAGGCTTGTCAGCAATAATAGTGTAGTTACACGGTAATTATTATTTTCGACACTTCTGCATAATGGATAAAAAATAGCCAGCTACGTAGTCAAAATTTACATAGATTATCCATTAGGATAATGATGTTTGTATGTAAATTTTGAAGGAAGAAGATAGATGTAAATTAATAAAAAATGATGATTTAAAGGTCTTACCTTGTTAGAAATTCTCAATACTTCTATTTACATATAACTTCAGAATGAATAGTACATTTTTTATGCAGTTTTTCCTTTATGTGTAGGTATTTCATCTGGCTAGGTTTCTTCACATTTCTAGAGCTTTATCCTAGATGCCTAGTTCTGGTCCGCCTGATGGCCTTTAGAAGGTTGTAAATATTTTGACCTGCCTTTCATCCGAGTTCCGGTAACACAAGTCTGCAAAAAAAAAATAAAATTGAGAGCTGTTTTGGTTTTTTTTGCGTAATTCTTATGTTTTTGGGTATACTGAATCCGAAAATGACTTTCATTTTGTCATAGAACATCACGTTTTCTGACAATGTAGGTATCTATGTTAAACAAGTTATCATCTTAAAATAAAAGATAAAAGACTAAAAAAAAAATTTTTTTAATTTATAATTGCGTAACAAAACTTATTTTTTTTTTATCTAAAATACATTCATTAGTAAGCACTAAACACATTTCTTTTTCCCAGTGAGACTCCTTTTGGTACATTTTCGCTTGTAGGAAGCATCTGGAAGGTCTCTCTGAAGCGTCCAACAGTAGTCTGCCATCATTGAGACGCTCCATCTTCCCTGATATCTTTTTTCCATCTCCTTAATATCTTGGTGAAATCGTTCACCTTGCCCTTCACTCAGATCTCCTAAATTTTCTGGAAAGTAATCGAAGTGGGAATGAAGAAAATGTACTTTTAAACTCATTAGGCAACCTAAAGCTTGAAATGCTTTTAACATTCTTTTGACGATTTGTTTGTAGTTAGGGTCTTTTTTATTGCCTAAAAATTTCTCTATGACCTCTTTAAAGGCAATCCACCCTTCTCTTTGAGGATCCGTCATGGTTGTGATGAATTGTGGATCAGCCATAAGCCGTCTAATATCTGGTCCAACGAAAACACCTTACTTCAACTTTGCCTCCGAGAGGCCTGGAAACTTTGATATGAAGTATTTGAAGCAATTTCCATCTCTTGGAAGTGACTTTACAAATTGCTTCATCAATCCCAGCTTTATGTGAAGCGGTGGTAGAAGAACTTTATGAGGAGGCACCAAAGTTTCGTGCAGGACGTTCTTTTCGTCAACTTTAAGCTCCCTCGGAGGCCAACACTTTTTGGTCCAGTGATTTGCTCGGTCTCTACTATCCCATAGACACAAAAAGCAAGGGAATTTGGTAAACCCAGATTGTTGTCCGAGCAACATGCCCAAGATTTTTAAATCACCGCACACTTGCCAACCGTGGTCTTCATATTTTAATTTGCAAAGAACCAATTCCAAGTTCTTGTAGGTTTCCTTGAGGTGTACGGAATGACCGACAGGAATAGAAGCATAGAAACCGCCATTGTGAAGCAGAACTGCTTTAAGGCTTCTTTCTGAAGAATCTATGAAAATACGCCACTGTGCTGGGTCGTATGAGATCTTAAATGTATCCATCAAACCTTCAATATTGGTACAATAAACCAACTCGTCCTCTTGGGCAAACAAGGAAGTGAACTGCTTCTCACGATATCTAAACCAGGAGGAAGACACTCCCGGCAAAAGTAAGTTCCTGCTTTTGAGCCTTGATCCAAGCAACTCAGCAGCGTTTTTGGGAAGATTCAAGTCTCTTACCAAATCATTTAGCTCGCCCTGGGAAAACAATTTCAGACTGCTGTCATCTTCAAATTGAAAACTTGACTTGTCATCGGGTTCAAGTACAGCACCATCTTCGTCAGAACTTGGAATCTCTTCCAAGGTAGCAGGGGCCTTGGGCACTGGTATTTCGGTCCCATGAGGGATGGAACGAATAGCTGATTGCAGATTGGGGTATGAAATGGACTGCTTCCATTTTGAATTATACCCTTTCACATTACACGAACAAAAGTAACAATCATCACTATGGTTCTTTGCTCGCGCCATACCATAGGAATCGCATATCGGAAAGCTTTTTTCTTGCCCCTAAACCAATTTCGAAGGTCTTCAACACATCGTTTGCAGACTTTATGAGGTGCCCAAACTTTAACCTGATCTCCAAGTTTTAAGCCAAAATACATGAAGTATACTTTTTTTACAAAGTCCGTAATATAGAGTTGTTGCTTTATTACCATATATTCGCCACAAATATAACAGAAACTGTCAGACGAATTCACACACTTCCGCACAGATGACATTGCACTATAATGAACCAAAATCTATAAAACAATGACGAGTTAACACGTAATTGTACCGCGCCAGTTTCTACACTATCGGAGCGCGCACGTTCTGGTTACAACGCTTATGTTTGTTAATTTAGCTCACACAGGGCGTTCTTTATTTAGAAAGTAATGATAGTTATGGCCTGTATACATTTAAAAACAGTAATCAAAATAAAATTGTACCTATTTATTTATGACTTCAAGTTAGCCCAAAAAAACCCATTTTTATAATAAACTTTTGCGTTTTGCAAAATAACCTGACGTTCTGGAATTTTTTGAGTATTTTTTTAGTTTTCAGAACACCTAAATACATAGAAATCAGTTGAAAACATCCAGACAATATTTTTGTTGCAGACCTGTGTAATCGACAAATCGACAGGTAGGTAGGGTTAAATTATCAAATATTATTAATTCTTAAATATTATTACCTTAAATTAGGGTTAGTTCAAGTTAGTTCAGGTTAGTTCAGATAAGGGTTTCCAGACTGAAACATACGCGAAAATCAACGCGGTACAAACCAGCGCACCAAAGTGTTCGACTAATAGGTACAATTCAGTATTTGTAGAAAATAAGATAATTCGATAACATAAAGAAATTGAAGCTGTAACGTTTGTCAACTGCATATCTTACAAATATAATAATTACTGAAATATCTCTTTTGCTTCAATTTTCAGACATAACTTCCATACGTATAGCTCTATACCTGTGACGGACGGACCGCAACTCGGCCGTCAATTTTGGGTTCGAAAACGGTCTGTATAGCAACTCGGACCTTTTTATTGCCTTTTAGTGACCCTTACCGAAACTCAGTATCAACCAGCTTTATTATATTTCTATGGATGGGTTGTATCTATTATCTAAATATGTCATAGTCTCATAACAAAGCATAATACGAGGGATACTTTTTAGGTTTTTACAAAAACAATGACAGAAAAAAAATTTTAGTACGAATCATGTTATTGTTTCTCAAAAGAGTCGCCTTTAAGATTTATACACTTTTACATGCATTCGAACCAATTCTCGAAACATTTTTTCCACTCTGAAGTGGAAGTTTCAACAGCTTCTTGAGGTGATGAAAATCGCCATTCACGCATTTTTTTTTGACATTCAGGAACAAAAAGAAGTCGTTAAGCAATAAATCAGGTGAATACGGGTAATGAGATATTAATTCGATTTTTTTCTCCGTCAAATAATCAATTGTTTGGCATGCAATGTGAGAGCTGGCATTGTCATGATGAAGAATAATGCGGGGTTCTCGATTGTTTTTCCTGATTTCGTCGATGACTTCTAGCAAACAAATTGTTGTATACTATTTAGCATTAACCGTTCTTCAATCTGCAACATGTCCAATATAAACAAAGAAACAAGCGATCCTTTTCTTGGAAGCGTTTCACGAACGAACCACGTTTGTTGGATTCGATTTATCGTTTCCGGCTCATACAAATATATTCAAGTTTCATCTCTTATTGCGATGTTGTATACCGATTTTGTATATCCTCGGTTGAATTTTTAAGCATTTCCTTAAACACGGAATCCATCGGGAACAGATCTTTTTCACAGCTAAATGCTCATGGAAAATCGAATGTACTACAGCGTTAGAAATACCTAAGTATGCCGCTATCTCACGGTAAGTCATATTCCGATCCTCCTCAATCATGTTGCGCACAGCATCGATGTTTCTTGAAACAACAACCGATTTTGGTCGACTTTTATGAAATTCATCGCTGACGGAAGTACAACCATGACGAAATTCTGTAAACCAAATTTCTGATGGTGATTCATTACCAAAAGTTAAAAGAAGCGATTCGAGGCATTGTTGTTGAATTAGGTCTTTACTAAGAATGTAAAAAATCATCCAACGAAAACCTTCAAGTAAAATTTCCGTTTATTAAAAAAACGCTCACTGTAAATAAACTACTCGTCGAATTTCTAAGTTGCCACTGTTTTAACAATAACAAATGTCAAATTTTACAACAATGTAAAAACTTAAAAGACTGCTCTCGAAGTACACGATTCTAATTCGACGAATTTAGGTAAAAACGTGCAAGTTTGTCGAGAAATTTGACTAAGTGTGCGGAGCTGAGGTTATCTCCCACGCCGAATATTGTGGATGTTAAATTAAGAGTATAATACCTTATTAAAATAATAATTACACCCGTATTCGAACACCGTTAATGAGGGAAAAGAGGTCGTTTTTTTTGACCCTATACTTCCAGAAGTTTCTCAAGTTGAAAATGGTAAATTTGGTAATATCATAGTCCAACGTTATTTCTAGGCCAAACCACATGCTAATGCTACTATTTTATAAAAACACGAATAGCACTAATTTAATCTTGTCAAAAAATATTGTTTTCTTAGATTACTGATGAACGTAATTTAAAAATATTTTATAAAATACTGAATGTCACAAAAATTATTAAATTAAAAGACACGCTTTCAGAATACCTTTAATTATAACTAATAGCAAAATTTTAACAATTTCTTATTAATTTTAATTTTTTAATTAACATTTGATTGTCCCTAAGGGTAAAGTTTTAAACTAAATATGGAAGAAATATCAGGATTCTTGGGAATCGGTCATTTCAAATTATACTAGCGTTTCGTCTACGATCACACAATGCATCTTCAGGGATATTTACCCCTCCACATTGAAACACTAACAATAATCAGAGGTCTAATCTCTAAGAGCAAAGGTCCATGGAGTTGCTTCATACCACAGTAGTCGAAACGAAATCACTCCATTGTGACACAGTCTAATCACAAGAAGTATGATGTCTCTTCGAACTAAAGCCGTGAAAGCTTCCATTAATAAGCGTGAAATCTAATTATAAAAAAATTGTTACTCACAGTGACGGTTTCATTTTATAATGGAATTATCTTTGACACGGAATATAACCTTTTTTATCCTATCGTTACAGGGCTAGAAGTAGCTCTCCGTGAAATTCGTTGATAAAGTTCGAAATTATGAATTAAAAAAATAAAAACTGGCTAAGTACAAGTCGGATTTACACAATTAGTGTTCCGTGCGGTAATTGCTTTTAAAATAAACAACTCTGTTTCTGATTTTTCAACAAAGTTTGTTTCCGGTCTTTGTTGAAAACTGATGATCATAAAATTTTCGTATTTTTTTATATTCCAGAAAAATTATCAAAGGTAATGCACTGGTGATAATTTTCGTTTCATTTATACCGTGTAGAGAATATTCCAGAATTTTTCTAAAATTTTTTCGTCAGTACTTTTCGAGATAAGGGGGGCCAGCGATTTTTTGCATTTTTTAAAAAGTAATATAAAGAAAAGTGTGAACTCGTGATTTTACAAACTTTCATTTCACACCCCACTCGTTAACCCAGTATTCACTCCCCAAAACTAACTCCTTAAGTCAAAATTTAACTTTTAAAACTACACGGCTCTAATGAGGCCATCAGTTCCTATATCAGTGCCAAATTTCAACTTTCTATGTCAAATCGTTTCGGAGAAAATCGGGTGTGACAGACGGATAGACAGACATCGAAGTGATCTTATAAATATTCCGTACGGACACTAAAAATTACCTATCCGAAGATTTTAGACCGATCTACGTTTTCAGTGCTTTAGAAAAAGTAGTGTCATAATGGTCCAACAAGAAGCTAGCGAATTTTATTTGGTTGGTCTTTTGAAGATTCGCGGTATTCGTGTCCAGCGTTTTAACCAAAAATACGTTCAACTGGATAGGTATATCAGAGAAGAAAGTACATAAAATAATTCATTACACTTCAATTAATAAATATTAATAATAAATTTTTTTTTCGGGACCACAAATCCTGTGAAAAGAATCATTCGTTATATAGCAATTATTTCAAATATATCAAATATAGGTTAGTGAGAAGATTGTGATCAATGGAATAAAAGTAAATGTAATAACACGAAAAGTACTCAAACTAACAAATTTAATAAATCTCAACTTTACGCATTCCTCCATAATACAGTCAATATATCTATTTCTAAGTTAAACATACCATTTAATTACAGATCTATCCCTTAACAAGAAGTCTAGAAACTTTCCTAATTAAGACGGTTTCTATGAATTTATGATCAGTACAGTGTGTTTTAAGTTAATCACATAAATTATTACCATCACGAACTTCTAAAACTTGTACATGCAATTAAAGGGTGCAAATACGCTGAGCATCGACAAGATTAAATTGAGTTAGATTTTGAATGTAATACGAGAATGTTTTCAGCATAATAAATATAGAAGTCAGTCACATTATCGGCAAAAGTAATAAAAAAAAATCCTTTTTTTTTCAATCTATGCTCCCATTGAAGCACGACGTCAACAGAAATTTGATCTTTACCATTTGTGCTAGACAATTTTTCATCACTGATAACTTCATCTGTAAAATTTTGATTCGTGTTGACTGAATTATAAAAAAAAAATCAAATCAGATCAGTTCTTTAACGTAAGTATTTTTAAACCATTTCTTCAAGAATTATTTGTTGCACAATATTAGGTAGATACAGTCTGTCAAGTAAGAACGTGATCGCTCGTATTCTTGAAAAAAATGTGTTTCGAGAACATTTTTTACCATTAATGTATTCCTAGGTGTGGAACAACAGCATGATTACCTTAGTAAGTTGTCCAATTGCCTCCCGCATCATATGAAGCAATTAATTATAAATTTATTTCCAGCGACAGTGACTATTAAATCAGCGCATTATGATATGTATTACAGTTTAGTAACATATTTTATAAGTGTATTTATTACTCATGTATTTATTGGATTTCTTTTTAATTAATTAAATTTTATTTGTAAATCCTACGAATAAATGTTTTTTTGTTCGTCTTTGTAACATAATGTAGCAAATATCTATTTGCAATTGGAATGTCATAAAAATTAATCCAAGATGGCGGACTTGTAATAAAGTCCGCCATCTTGGATCTGCCATTCTACATATTGCAATTTTTAATTAATTTCGTTATATAACACACTGACCGTCACGAATAACATCGTTTTCTTTCACAGGTTTGATTTTTTTTTGTAATAAAGTCCGCCATCTTGAATCTGCCATCTTGAATCCATCATCTTGAATTCACCATCTTGAATCCGCCATTTTGAATTTTACACTTTTTTAAATTAATTTCCTTATATAAAACATTGACCGTCAGGAATAACATCGATTCCTTTCTCGAATTTGTTTTTTTGTAATTAAATCCGCCATCTTGGATCCGCCATCTTGAATTTTACACTTTTTTATTTACTTCCTTGTATGAAGCACTGGCCGTCATAAATAACATAGGTTTCTTTTTTTATTTTAATTTTTTATTATTAAATTCGGCCATCTTGGATCCGCCATTTTGAATTTTCATATGTTTATAACAAATTTGTGATAAGAAAGGTCAAAACATTATGTACGCTAATTTTCGTCAAAATCTAAAAAGTTTTCGATTTTTGACCACGTTTTCCCAGTTTTGCAACACTGTGCGGTGATTGTGAGAGCCACTCTAGTATCTTATCATGGACCCAAGCGAGCCGCTCCGCGAAGTGATTTTCGCCCAGTAGAGGTTTCTTAAGCGTGCTTCGGAATTTGACACCATGAGCACGAAGATGTTGTCAAATGGTCTCATGAGACACATTCAAATCCAATTTTCTTAATCTTTGACGCAGCGTCAATTTCAGGTTCCGTGAAAACAAAGACAAATATCACAATTATAATCCAAGCTAGAATCTGAAATATTCTTGGGTGCTAGAAATAAACATTCTGGTATCCAGCCTTCTTCTGACCCCGCATGTAGTATTCTTTTACCTTTATTTGATGGAGCTTTGGTGTGACATTTTTTGGATTTATCAATCCATCCTTTACTGGGTGTGTCGTGGGTGTCATACCAAGTCTTATCTAGGTAGATTATCGTGCGGTATTCATTTTTTCAAGATATTCCATTCTGAGTTGTTGCAAGCGCCGTGATTTCATTATAACTTACTTTTTGTCTATTTTTTTAAAGAAAAACCCCAAACAACGTAAAATAAGCCATAAAGTTGTAGTGGAACATTTTATGTCACAACTATCCTTGGACAACCTCAGTGAAAGTGACAATAACCTAGGAACTCTTTTTTCTGCATACATTTCATAAATTTGGCGGCGGATTAAGTCTTCTTGACAGAAATCAATACATTTCAACACACCTTTGCTTTTTCGTGTTTTTTTAGGCGCTATCGAATTACTTACAATTTTCCAAACTGTACTTTCAGGGATGCTTGTTAAAGCTGATGTCCCCATCAATAAAAAGTTCTTTTCGTGGCCTCGCTCCACTAACTTTAAATAAACACTTTTAACTATCACTTTTGCCTCAACGGGCAAACATTTACGGCTTCTGATGGAAAGGGCTTCGCACATTTTAAGACACTGTTGAACTTTACACACTATTTCAGTATAATAGTTCAGATAAAATGAAGAATATTCTTTATATTTATAAACACGAAGTGGCCAGTAAAATGTTAGATTGAAAGGAAGGTATATACGTATATCAATTACGATCCTGGTACGGCCAGGTACGTGCGAACATTCTAACGGTCGTTTAATCTTTTTATTTCATCAATTTGCCAAATCACTCTCTTAGATCTTGAAAAATACTATACATGGTTCTTGCTAGAAGCTATCAAAATTTAAAAAACCTGCACCTTAATGATGCCTTCAATGTCCCAACCGCATGGAAATACATAATGAAACAATTTTTCACACAATATATGCATAAATACTTAAAAATTTTCAGCAATATTTAGCCATTAAGCAGCTGTTTCACTTTCCAGGCAAAAAAAACTTTTTGTCAGAAAAACAAAAACAACCAGAAGGCTTCGGACCATTACGCTTATTCTCTGTTTACACCCTAACCGAATATAGATGTGATTAAGGTCACTGCTTGACTGCCTACGGCTAAAACTGTCGTGTTAAAATTTGTGAGAGACGTCGAGTTAATTTTTTGCTAGTTGTTATTATTTGCTAAATACGTAAATGGCTACTGATAAGAGAAACGTTATTAAGTTGAAAAAAATGTTATTAAAGAAAAATCAATATATATGATTGGCGGGAAGTAATATTTCAATAAACTATAGAAATTATTTATTTTCTGATCATATCGGATTTACATTTAATAATATAATATAAAACATATTAGCATTAAATCTATAAAATATATAAAATACAACGTCTCTCTGTCTGTCTGTCCGTTAGTGCGCTTATCACTGGAGAACCACTTATCCGATTTACGTGCTTTTAATTAAAACATGCATATGTTCTCTGGCCAGGTTATAGGCTATATTTTATTACATTAGGTGACATAAGGAATAAGCAGTAACGATAATACTGAATCAAGTCGGAAAAAAGTTTACCGAAAGTGCGTTCTCTTGCAATACACTGCTTAAACCATTAAATGTACAATATCATGTAACAAAAAATATAATATATATATATATATATATATATATATATATATATATATATATATATATATATATATATATAGAATGCAACGTCTCTCTGTCTGCCTGTATGTCCGTTAGTGCGCTTATCACTCGAGAACCACTTATCGGATTTACGTGTTTTTTTTTAATTCACCCATTTGTTCTCTGGCCAGGTTATCTATAATCTTCTATAATGTATATAAAATACAACGTCTCTCTATCAGTCTGTCCGTTAGTGCACTTACCACTGGAGAACCATTTATCCGATTTAAGTATTTTTTCTTAAAAACATACATATGTCCTCTGGCCAGGTTATCTATGATATATATAAAATGCAACGTCTCTCTGTATGTCTGTCTGTCCGTTAGTACGCTTATCACTCGAGAACCACTTATTCGATTTACGTACTTTTTTTAAATATACATATATTCTTTGGTCAGTTTATAGGATATATTTTATTACGTTAAGTAACATAAGGAATAAGCAGTGACGATAATAGTGAATCAAGTCGGAAAAAAGTTTGCCGCTAGCGCGTTCTCTTGCAATACGCTGCTTAAACTATTAAATATGGAACAAAATCATGTAGCAAAGAATATAATATATATGAAACTATAATATATATATATATATATATATATATATATATATATATATATATATATATATATATATATTCTTTGCTACAGGATATTGTTCCATATTTAATAGTTTAGGCAGCGTATTGCAAGAGACGGGGTTGCGGCAAACATTTTTCCGACTTGATTCACTATTATCGTCACTGCTTATTCCTTATGTTGCCTAACATAATAAAATATATCCTATAACCTGGCCAGAAAACGTATGTATGTTTTAAAAGGAAAAGCATGTAAATCGGATAAGTGGTTCTCCAGTGATAAGCGCACTAACCCACAGATAGACAGACACACAGAGAGACGTTGGTTTTTATAAATATTATAGAAGATTATAGATAACGTGGCCAGAGAACAAATGTGTGAATTAAAAAAAAAACACATAAATCGGATAGGTGGTTCTCAAGTGATAAGCGCACTAACGGACAGACAGACAGAGAGACGTTACATTTTATATATATTATAGATAATCTTTGCTACATGATATTGTTCCATATTCAGTGGTTTAGGTAATGTATTGCAAGAGCGGCTAGCGGCAAACTTTTTTCCTACTTGATTCAGTATTATCGTCACTGCTTATTCCTTTTGTTACTTACCGGAATAAAATATAGCCTAAAACCTGGTCAGAGAACATATGCATATTTAAAAAAATCACGTCAATCGGATTAGTGGTTCTCCAGTGATAAGCGCACTAACGGACAGACAGACACACAGTGAGATGTCGCATTTTATATATATTATAGATGTATTATAGATATTCTTGGCTACATGATATTGTTCCATATTTAATGGTTTAGGCAGTGTATTGCAAGAGAACGCGCTAGCGGCAATCTTTATTTCTACTTGGTTCACTATTATCGTCACTGCTTATTCCTTATGTTACCTAACGTAATAAAATATAGCCTATAACCTGGTACTTTTTTTATTCAGAGGAACTTGGAATAAACTGCTTAGAATTATGTTTTCCATAGACTTCAACTTGAGATATGCTATTTCCATTGTAACCAGCGTACGCAAGCGCATGAAAATTTTGATGTCCAGGAATTCGTTTTCCGCTTCTAACATTATTTACACAGTATCGTTAGCCAGATAGTAGTGTAATTATAAAATATAACTTTTCTTTATCATATTATAGAAAATAAAATATATTTTTGTAGGAATAGTTTAGAAAATAACAATTTGCAGCAGCTGCTAAATGAATTATTTCTTAGGAATTTCATTAATTTACTGACTTAGGCAAAGTAACCAAGAACGCCAAAGGTCAACTTTATTAAAAGTTTATTTGTGTAACCCTTCGACACACTCGACCAAAGGGGTAGAAAATCATGGAAACAAATGAATATGTTTTTACCAGCTGGTTTTGTTTACTTTACAAAACTCCATATAATTTTATTAGGTACGAGTCAATAAGTGCGAAGAAGTGAGTGGAGAAACACAGTTTGGATTTATGAAGGGTTTGGGAACAAAGAAAGCAATGAAACTTCTTGTACAAAAATGTTACGACCAACAACAGGATGTAATTATATGTTTTATTGACTATCAGGAAGTATTTGACAACATAAAGCATAACTTTCTGATGCAGAGGTTAATAAGATTGGTATAGATGATAAGAATCTACGAATAAAAAAAACAGCTATACTAGAATCAATCTGCCGAGATCAAAATTAATAAAGACATTTCAACAAAACCTTTCAGTGTTTTAAAGGGTGTTAGGCAGGGGTGCATACCGTCGCCAGTATTATTTAATATCTACGTAGAAGAAATATTTCAACTTGCTCTAGAAGATAAATGCAGAGCGATAAAAGTTAATGGCAAACCTATAAATAATATTCGGTATGCAGACGATGCCGAAATAGTTGCCAGTAACATTTAAGATCTGCAAATTCTAATCAATAAACTGAATGACATTGGCGAGGGGTATGGTCTACGTATAAATACTGGGACAACAAAAATGATGATGATTAGCGGACACCCCCAAGGATGCATCTCTCTTTATAAAGAATCAAAAAATTTAGAGGGTTACTAAATTCAAATATGTTGGCTCGGTCGTCAACGAACAATGGGATTGTGATAGGGAGGTTAAACTACAGATTGGCATGGCAAAGCAAACCTTTCTAAAGTTGAAAAATGTGCTGCTTCAAAGACAATTCCCACTCGTAATGCGCCTACAAGTAATAAAATGCTATGTCTGGCCGGTCTCCTTATATGGTGGAGAGACATGGTCGTTAAAAGTGAGAACATTGAATCATAATGAAGCTTTCGCGCTATAGATACTGCGACATTTACTACAAATTTCTTGGAGAGAACACCTAACTCCATGAAGATGTTAATATCGTAAAACAAAGAAAGATGTCTTATTTGGGACAT
Organism: Pachyrhynchus sulphureomaculatus; assembly: GCA_019049505.1. Taxonomy (NCBI): domain Eukaryota; kingdom Metazoa; phylum Arthropoda; class Insecta; order Coleoptera; family Curculionidae; genus Pachyrhynchus; species Pachyrhynchus sulphureomaculatus. The sequence continues at coordinate 164,771,170 of CM032454.1, read as the reverse complement.
ATGCTAAGAGTTGACCGCTACTCGATTTCAAAACTTATTCTTCAGGGAAAAATGGAGTCCCGGTAGAAAGCACCACTCGTGGCTCCGGAATATCAGGGACTGGTGTGGAGATCCGGACGCTGCGTCCATATTTCGACTAGCAAAGTGAACCTCAATATAAACTGAAAAAATGGTACAGAGACCCCGACCAATGCCAATACATTGGAGAGGAAGAAGAAGAAGTATAATGTGTTCCCCTGTCAAACAACTACAGACTGTATAAATTTTGAGTATAGTTCATCTTTATTTTACTTTTCTGATTGCTAAATTGAGGTGTAAAAAGTATTTATATAAATATTTTTACTTCAAATATTTTTTAATTTGAGTGTGTTTTCGTAACCCACCAATCCTCATACTACACATATTTAACGATCCGCACTTCCTTCCTTTAAAGAGATATCGCTTAAAAAGCTAAGATTCATTCTTAGTTCAAATAATTTATGTATAACAATTTATATTGACAAAAAAAAAATTAGGTTTAAATAGTATAGGGTGAGTCAACGACAGAATAAAGTTCATTATCTCATTTGTTTCGGAAATGACGCAAAAATTTCAACTACAATAGTTTTAGGGAATGTTAAGGTGCACGGTTTAAAATTATTTTTGAGTATACAGGGTACTTCAAAAATGTGTGACCGGTATAACATATGTTAACTTTTTTATTAATAATGTTATATACCTAAACCTAGTAGTTTTTCTAATATTTCATTTTTTAAAAAAAAGTACTAGTTTTCAGTTTTGTAAAAAAATTCCCCTTAGCTCCATTGACTCTGAAGGTGGAATACTCATAACTGGTACGAGCGTTCTATAGAGATGAAAAAAAAGATATATGTAAAGAAATTTGAGTTAGATGCTGCAGGGTGTTCAAAATAAATTTATGCATTTCGACTATTTTAAATTGAAAAATCTTAAATTTTTTAAATGGCACACCCTGTATATTATTATTTTTTCTGATAGATTTTACAAAACCCATATATCTATTTCTAGTAGTTTTCGATTTATATTGAATTTTTCAATTTTTACCCTTGTTTTTAATACACTTACGCTATTGTGAAAACATAAACAAATAGTTAATAATAAATTTAATATAGTTTAACTTATCTAATGATTAATTATTATGACGTAATAAATGTTCAAAAATATGCCCGTCTACTTGAATATACATGTTTAGTCATTTTACTAATGTTCCTTCACTTGCCTTAGCATATAGGGCGTTATTGTCCTGCACGCATCCCGTACCCTATCTACCATATCTACTGGTGTTGTAGGGGGATTCACATAAACACGATTTTTAATGTAGCCCCACAAAAAGAAGTCTAAAGGTGTTAAGTCACAAAATCGAACTAAATGAATCCATCCCTACCGATTCATTTTTGTGGGTAACGATCTTTTAAAAATTCATGAATTTCCCGGTGGTAAGGAGCAGGAGCTCCGTCTTTTTGAATCCACATTTGTTCCCTTTCAAAGTTATCAACTTCTTCCAGAAGCTGGGGTAATTTGTTTTGCAAAAAATCTAGATTTAGGCCCATTAAGCGGTTCGCGGAAAAAATATGGACCAATAATTCGAAAATTTAATATTCCACAACATACATTAAGCGACCAATGGTTTTGGTTTTGAACTTCCCGGACCCAAAATGGATTAACTGTTGAATAATAATGCGTGTTCTGGCTGTTAACTGCTCCATTACTGAGAGAAGTAGCTTCATCAGAAAACATTATTTTGGATAAAAAATTTGGATCGGCCTCTATTGCTCCATTCATGGTGGTACAAAAGTTTACTCGTCGTTTAAAATCACGGTCTTGAAGTTCTTGGTGTAGTTCCATATGAAAGGGATGATACTTGTATTTTCTCGTGGTGCTATTAGCCGTAGATTGGGATATGTCAGATAAGTCAGCTAGTTGACGGCTACTGACCTGGAGATTATCTTCAACATGAAATAAAATCTCCATTTCTTTTTCCTCATTGGTAGCATTCTGGTTTACTACTTTCCGTTTCGAATACTCAATGCTACCACTACCATCAAACCGTTCCATTAAGCACTCAAAAGATTTTCTAGATGGTATACGTCTATTTGGATACTTCGCTTCGTAAAGCCAAAAGACAATTTTTTCCCGCCTCGCCCAGTATATAAATCATATCAGTTAATTCATTTTTAGGAAAATCCATAACTATTACCTTTATACGTCACTTACTACAACAAATTAAACTATTTTTACTTGCTTAATAGACATGTCAAAGTTTGACTTGGCAACTATGATGTTACAGCATATAGGGTATTAAAAACAAGGGTAAAAATTGAAAAATTCAAACTAAATCGAAAACTATTAGCAACAGGTACCGTATATGTCACACTTAATAAAAGTTGGAGGGTTTTGTAAAATCTATCAGAAAAAATAATAATATACAGAGTGTGCCATTTAAAAAATGTGAAATTTTTCAGTTTAAAATAGTCGAAATGCATAAATTTATTTTGAACACCCTGTAGCATCTAACTCAAATTTCTTTACATACATCTTTTTTTTCATCTCTATAGAACGCTCGTGCCAATTATGAGTATTCCACCTTTAGAATTTTAAAAAAATTGAAATATTAGAAAAACTACTAAGTTTAGGTATATAACATTATTAATAAAAAAGTTATAAAATTTTACGCAGAATTTAAAAATAAAGTAGAAATTAGGATGTTACATTTAAAAAAAAAAACATATGTTATATCGGCCAACCTTTTTGAAGTACCCTGTATACTCAAAAATAATTTTAAACTGTTCACCTTAACATTCCCTAAAACTATTGTATTTAACATTTTTTCTTCATTCCCGAAACAAACGAGATAATGAACTTTACTCTATCGTTGACTCACCCTGTACACAGAATACTGTGCCATACAGACCATGCTTTCTACGTCCCTACTAGCATATGTTCTGGTATCTGCAAAAGTCGCTTAATGATGTAAAGTTGACTTGAAAAGAGGTTTTGAAAATTACTTGGTTCAGTTCTATGCTCAGAAATTCCAGATACCAAATAAAAAATTACAAAAGGTTAGCACAAACAAAGGTTTCACACACTTCATTTGAAATATGAAAAAAATATATTCGAATTTTGACTTAAATAGACCCCAAACTTTTTCGACAACCAATATTTAAAAAAGAATATGACACTAGGATATCTTAAGGTTTCCAGACATTTTACTGTACCTTTTTTCATCTCTGCACACCCACAAAACAATACAGCCGTTACTATATACATATATTTAAATTAATAATTAATCAATATCAGGATGCCAAATATGATCGAAAACAGAAAACCTAAACTCGTTTAAATTACCCTTTTACGTGTATCCAAATTCGATATTTAGAATTTCTGTAGCGCAATTTAAAATACAAATTTCACTTCAGAGAAAACTAAAGCTCCAAATATGAGGGTATACATAATGAGCTAATTAAGATTAATTAAACATGTTTTAGTTGAATGAAGTTGTTTACAAGCATAGCTTCATGAAATAAGGGGAATGCTGGACAAATTTAGATAATATAAGATAAAATAGGGAACATTGTTATTTTCTATACCTTGCAATATAGGGTCGTTAAACACTATTATAAAATAACATGTCATTCCAAATTTACATAGTTTGTTTGGAGGTAAATTACAGACCAAAGATTTACCAGAGCGAATTTAGGTTGGAAGGCGAATGTAGTTCACGCTTCGACCAAAGATTACTAGCAGCAAGTACGATGTCCTCTATAACAAATTTTCCTGATATTATTTATAAAGAATATTAATATTACAATCATTTATATGAAATACCGCTCACTATTATATTGAAACAATTTGTGGCAGCTGTCATTACATGACAATTTTTTTTCCAAATATTTCCAATTTATGCAACATCCGTAGCAGATGTGTTTATCGATAAAACACTTTAGAGAACAGCTATATTATTTTGCAAAAAAAAAGTGCTCCACTTTATCGTACTTTATAAAGCTGACAGCTACGAGCCAATTTTTGTGATAATACCTGTACATATATCTACGAAACTGAGTACCTCAATAAAAATGTGCTTTATTAGGATCAAACCTCAGAAAAAACAAGGAACTACCATTGCTTTTGCAATGTTTTGTAATTTTTAGTTTTTTGTCTATGCATTTGAAATTCTCTAAATGTTCTATCTTATGGTCAAGTTTATATACAGTGACTCACAGCTTAAATGATACAGTCGCTATAAGAAAAGACTAACTGCTCTCAGTGCCTCCTTATTTATTTGGAAAAAACAACTTATTGAAATTAAATTAGTAAAGAGTCTTCTAAAAAAGTATGAATTACTTTTTGTCTTAAATATGCCTTACTTAATTAACAATAAATAATTAATTAAATTATATGCGATTTTAACGTCACAGCTTAAATGATGCAAAATTCAATATACCAAAATTATTAGAAAAAACAAAATGTAGAATTTAAAATAAGCCTGCTAATATTTGGTCGGGCCTCCCTTATTATCAATAACGGCTTGTAATCTTCTGGACATTGATTCAACTAACTTTCTAGTATACTCCGGGGAAATAGTGTTCCATGCTTCAGTAATTTTTAGTGTTCCGTACGGATCACTTCGGTGTCTGTCTGTCGGTCTGTCTGTCTGTCTGTCTGTCTGTCACACCCGATTTTCTCCGAAACTATTTGACATAGAAAGGTAAAATTTGTTAATAATATAGGAATTGATGGCCTCATCAGAGCCATGTAGTTTTGAGAATTAAATTTTGACTTAAGGGGCTAGTTTTGGGGGGTGAAGTCGAAAGTGAAAAAAAAAAAATTTTTACTAGGTCATCAAGTGTGGTGTCAAATGAAAGCTTGTGAAAACACGAGTAAAAAATATATATATAATATTATACTTGCGCGCACTTTTCTTTGTATTATTTTTAAAAATTCGCGAAAAATCGCTGTCCCGGGCGTTATCTCGAAAAGTACTTACCAAAAAATTTCGAAAAAATTCTGGAATATTTTCCACGGGGTGTAGATTGAACGAAAATTATCACGAGTGCATTACCTTTAATAATTTATATGGTATATAAAAAAAACAAAAATTTCAAGGTCATCAGATTTCAGTAAAGATTGGAAACAAACTTTGTTGAAAACTCATTTGGGGTGTGTTTTGTGAAGTCACTGATCGTTTTATACCACCGTAACATAAATTTTGACTTAAGGGGTTCGTTTTGAGGGGTGAAATCGGAAGCGAAAAAATTTTTTTTTACTAGGTCATCGAGTGTGGTGTCAAATAAAAGCTTGTAAAAACACGAGTAGAAAATATATATAATGTAATACTTGCGCACACTTTTCTTCGTATTACTTTTAAAAAATCGCTGTCCCCTACCTTATCTCGAAAAGTACTGATCAAAAAATTTTGAAAAAATTCTGGAATATTCTCCACGGGGTATAGATTGAACGAAAATTATCACGAGTGCATTACCTTTAATAATTTATTTGGTATATAAACAAAAAACAAAATTTCAAGGTCACCAGTTTTCAGTAAAGATTGGAAACAAACTTTGTTGAAAACTCAATTGGGGTGTGTTTTGTGAAGTCACTAATCATTTTATACCACCCTAACAAAAATTTTTATTTTAAAAACAATCAACGTACGGAACACTAATTGTGCAAGTTCATCTTGCACTTGACCGGTTTTTACTTTTAATTCTGTTTTATTTGATATTGGGGCACTATTTACTTTATTTTTTAATGTCAGCCACAAATTTTCAATTACATTTAAGTCTGGTGACTGGGCTGGTATTTTAATAACATTTGGACAGTTATGATGCAACCAACTGCGGACACGAAATGACGTGTGCTATGGATCATTGTCGTGATAGAACCGATAATTGTTTTCAATATCTAATTTTTCGGCACTAACGACGAGATGCTGCCTTAGTATATCCAAGTACACATATTGGTTCATATTCCCTTCGACGAAATGCATGTTACCTACTCCTGCAGATGACATACAGCCGCATAACATCACTCCACCTCCATCGTGCTTTACCGTAGCTTTCATATTTTTCAATTTTAATTCTTCGTTAGGCTTTCTCCACACTGATATTTTTCCATCGGACCCAAATAAGTTTATTTTGGTCTCATTAGCAAATATTACTGAATTTCAGAAGTTCAAGTCTTTATTGATATGTTCTCTGGCAAATTCCAATCTCACGCGTCTATTTCTTTGGTAAATGAAAGGCTTATTTCTAGCAGTACGACCATGTAAATAATTATTTCGCAAGATCTGTCGAACTATTTCGGGGTTATACCTTTTTCCAAACTGTCTTTCCACCTCGGCGCACAACTTTGGCGCACTTTTTTTTTTGGATTATTTGATACCTCTCTTAAAACCCATCTTTCTTCACGTTCATTGAAGATCTTATTTGAAGCCAACCTTGACTTATTCTCGACTTTATTTTCATTCCGGTAACGTTCAATGATATGCTGAACAGTTGACGGACATTTATTTACCATTTTAGCTATGTCTCTTTGGCTGTATCCATTCCTGTAATAAGTAACAATTAAATTTCTCTCAGAAATTGTAGTTCGACAACCCATTCTTAAACAATTTCGTTTTATTGAATGAAAAAATGTCAAACTAAACAAAAAACAATTGCACTAAGAAATCAAAGCAACGCCGCCTTGGTAAATTTCAAAATGCGATAAGTTTTGACCCCTGTTGTTATTTTGCATCATTTAAGCTGTGACGCTAAAATTGTATATGATTTGATTAATTATTTATTGTTAATTAAGAAAGGCATATTTAAGACAAAAAGTAATTCATACTTTTTTAGAAGACTCTTTACTAATTTAATTTCAATAAGTTGTTTTTTCCAAATAAATAAAGAGGCACTGAGACCAGTTAGTCTTTTTTTATAGCGACTGCATCATTTAAGCTGTGTGTCACTGTATTTCTTTTGAATAAATCATTTATGTTTGTTTTTAATATGAAGATATATTTTTTCTGTTTTTATTATTGTATATATCTTCCTCTTCTTCTTGTCAGCCCAAGTTTGTCCACTCCTGGACATAGGTCTCTTCTAATCTCTTCCATGCTTCCCTCTTTTTTGCCACCTTTAACTATTGCTTGCCTGCTACTACTCTTATATATCGACCTATCGTTTCTGTAGACAGCCCACACCTCTACCTGTTGCTCTGGGTCTACATACGGTGACCAAATATACCCGTCTGTGACGGGATGATCTAGCCACATGGCCCGCCCATCGCTACTTCATTCTTGCCGCCTCCAGAGCTATCCCATTGACTTTGGTTCGACTCCTTATCTGCTCGTTATTAATTCTATCTCTAAAGGAGATGCCAAGCATGCTTCTTTCTATAGCTCTCTGGGAAGTTACGAGCTTTTTAGCAAATACTTTAGTGAGGCACATCGTTTCCAGTCCATATGTGCTGACAGTTAGGACACAGGTTTTGTAGACTTTAGTTTTTAGGTTTATAGGTATTGTAGTATTTTTTAAGATATGTCCTACTTTTCCAAAAGCCATATATATATATATATATATATATATATATATATATATATATATATATATATATATATAACCACTTATCCGTTGTACATGTTTTTAGTGTTCCGTACGGAACACTTATAAGATCACTTCGGTGTCTGTCTGTCTGTCTGTCTGTCTGTCTGTCACACCCGATTTTCTCCGAAACTATTTGTCATAGAAACTTGAAATTTGACAATAATATAGGAATTGATGGCCTCATCAAAGCCATGTAGTTTTGAAAGTTAAATTTTGACTTAAGGGGTTAATTTTGGGGGATGAAATCGAAAGTGAAAAAAAATTTTTTTACTAGGTCATCGAGTGTGGTGTCAAATGAAAGGTTGTGAAAACACGAGTAAAATATATATATATATAATGTAATACTTGCGCGGACTTTTCTTTGTATTATTTTCAAAAAATCGCGAAAAATCGCTGTCCCGCGCCTTATCTCGAAAAGTACTCATCAAAAAATTTTGAAAAAATCCTTTTTTTTTTAATTTTTACATATTCTGGCCAGGTTATAGAATATATTTTATACATAGGGAACATAAGGAATAAGCAGTTACAATAGCGAATCAAGTCGGAAAAAAGTTGCCCCCCACACTTTCTGGCAATACGCTGCCTAAACTGTTAAATATGAAATAATATCATGTATGTATGTATTTTAGCAAAGAATATAATATATATAAAATGTCTTTCTGCCTGCCCCTCCGTTAGTAGTACGCTTGTCACTCGAGAACTACTTATCCGATTTACGTGTTTTTTTTTAATTCATACATATGTTCTCTTGTCAGGTTATTTAATAATAGTAATAATCTATATATATATATATATATATATATATATATATATATATATATATATATATATATATATATATATATATATATATATATATAAACGCAACGTCTCTCTGACTATCTGTCTCTCCGTTAGTGCGCTTATCATTCGAGAACAACTTATCCGATTTACTTGTTTTATTTAATTCATACATACGTTCTCTGACCAAGTTCTAGGATATATCTTATTACGTTGGGTAACATATGAAATAAGCAGTGACGATAATAGTGAATTAAGTAGGCGTGAGAGGAGCCGCGGGCACGGCTATTACATGTGTGCAAAAGGATTCACGGATAGAAAGATATGTTTCCTTGTGGATTAGTGGGATTTTCATTTTGTTTATTAGTAACTTCAAAAGAAGTCTAATTATTTTTCTTTTACATGAGAATTCATCAGCTTTAAAATATACGGCAATATGCGGAAGCGCTGAGAACACTTGCAATATTTTATAATTACTAGTATTCTTGTACCAATTACTCCTTAAATGTAATTTATTACCAATATATCATATTGTGTAAAGGAGTGATTAACTCGTTTTGCGTTTTTTAATATCCTATACCTATGAGAGCCACCTTTTAAGTTTCTATAAACAACCACTAGATGGTGCTATTAAGATGTGACCTACGATCAGTATAGGCCTAACTCAACAACAATGCCTCGAATCGCTTCGTTCAACTTTTTCTTTTTTTTTATGGGTCTAGCACACGTGCTGCAGGGAAGTCCCTAAAGCGCTCCAGGAGCGGCATGTGTGCGGAAAAAGCAATTCACGTTGTTCTTGAATCGCTGTAAATTGTACTCGGTGGGAAACACAGCGCTGGGCAAATTATTCCAAAGGGATGATGTTCTCCATATAAAAGACGCAGTGTAACGAGCTGAACCTCATACGGATGTGAAGCACCAGCGTGACATGTATTTCTAGCATGTACCGCTTTGGGAGGAATTAAGCGGGCTACATCCTTCGAACACTTTCCATGAAAATGCTTGTAGAACAGACTCAAGCCGCCAACCGTTCTTCGATGTTCCAGCGAATCAAGGCTGCCGGTCAGTTCCGGGTCTCCAATCAGACGCTCTTCTCTGAACAGAATCGAAAAAATGCAGTGTATGTTTAGGAGCGGAGCCCTAAACATGGGAGCAGTATTCCATAGTTGGTCGAATTTGAGCTTTGTGAAGAATTAACAGTTGTTGTGGAGTGTAAAGCTTTCTGGTTCGAAATAATATTCCTAACTTTTGAGAAACTCTCCTCTCTATGCCTGCAACATGTTCATGCTAGAACATATTTGCTCCCAAACTAACGCCCAACCAATTGAGCGACGATGCTAGGGAAATGGAGTGCTCCGACATAACCATGTCGGGTTCGGCAACGTTAACTTTTTTAGAAAAAACTGCCGCCTGGGTTTTTGTAGCGTTAAATTCCACTGGGTTACTGTCACCCCAAGATAGAATTTCTTACAGGTCTTTGTTAAGTTGAACGACCTCCTGCTATCTGCGGATATTCGCCTGAGCAGCCGATGTCCGAGCGTTCAAAGTGAATGAAGAGACAAGCGTACTGTCGTCTGCAAAGCTGTACATTGGATTCACGGTCTTTTCCAGCAGATCGTTAATGTAAATGAGAAAGGGAGTAGAAGACAGTATGGAGCCTTGGGGCACACCGGCGTTGATTGTGAAGGTGAAAGAACGCTCTCTAAGGAAACATGAGAGCCACAAACAGAACTTTTCAGATATACCACAGGAGCGTAGCTTAGCCTACAGTCCATAGAGCCAAACACGGTCGAATGCCTTGGATATGTCAAGAGCAACCGCTCGAGATTCTCCAAAGTGTTCAATTGCGTTGTTCCAAACAGGTGTTACATAAGTCAGAAGATCTCCTGTTGATCTATGTTTACGAAAGCCATACTGATGATCGCTAATAATATTGAATCGTTCAAGATATTTTAGAAGATAACCTTTTCCATGACTTTGGATATTATTGAAAGCAGTGCGACTGGTAGGTAGTTATTTGGCAAGGTCTTCTTGCCTTTTTTAGGTATCGGCTGAACCGTGGCACATTTCCAGCAGGACGGAAATATTCGCCTTCTGTAGGACAGGTTGAAAAGTCTACAGAAAACTGGTGTCAGCTCCCTTGCACAGTTTTTGAGAACTATGGTAGGTATTCCGTCAGCGCCAGAAACCTTTTTGGTGTCTATCTTCATTACAATATGCTTTATGATACGCTGTCTGAAGACAACATGTATGGGAATAGTAGGTAGTGTTTTTCCTTGGAAATATTTTGATAATAAATCACCATAAAAAAAGACTGTCTACAATTGGTTTGCAGAATTTCGTCATGGTCGTGCTTCCGTCACCGAAGAATTTCGTGAAGGTCGACCAAAATCGGTTGTTGTTCCAAGAAACATCGATGCGGTACGCAACTTGATGATTGATTGAAAAGGATCGGCATGTGACTTAACGTGAGACAGAGACATCCTTGGGCATATCGAGGGCTGCAGTATAATCGATTTTGAATGAACATTTAACTGTGAAAAAGATCTGTACCCGATGGATTCCTCATAATTTGACCAAAACTCAAAAAAAAGGCTCGTGTCAATTGGTGAGACAAAACTTGAATTTATTCGTACGAGCAGGAAACTAAGCAACAGTCAACTGGTTGGGTGTTCCAAGATGAACCGAATCCAACAAAGGTGGTTCGTTCGCGAAGCACTTCCAAGAAAATGATTGCTTGTTTCTTTGGTTATATTGGACATGTGGCGACCATTGCTTTAGAGCATCGAAGAATGCTGAATGATATGCCAGAAGTCATCGATGAAATCAGGAAAAACAGCCAAAAACGTCGTATTATTCTTCATCATGACAATGCCAACTCACACAACGCGTCAAACAATTGATTATTTAATGAAGAAAAACATCGAATTAATATTTGGTTGCCCGTATTCATCTGATTTATCGCCTAACGACTTCTTTTTGTCTCCGAATGTTAAAAAAAAAGCATGGACAGCGATTTTCGTCACCTCAAAAAGCTGTTGAATCATTCCAAAACTATATTTTTGAGGTATCAACTTCAGAGTGGAGAAAATGTTTCGAGAACTCGTTCGAACGCAATCTTAAAAGCGAATATATGAAAAACAATAAAACGATTTGTACCAAATTTTTTTTTCTTTCATTGTTTTTGTAAAAACTTAAAAGGTAGCCCTCGTATATTAAATTAAAAATAGAAGTAGTTTTATCAATATTTTTAAAATTTAATTATTTTTGTTTAGTCATTTCTTAACGACGCTTCTGCGGCATTCGAGATATAAGATAAGAATAAAGATCAAATTAATTAGGCAATGTCGGATTAAATTTAAATCCGATTTATACCGAACAAGATTTTAAAAACACCCAATTAGGGTATTTTTTAAAAGTAAATTTTTTGTCTGAAAATTTAACAAGTGAAACTTTTTAATTAATTTGAAGGGTTACTTCTTTATTTAATTATCTTAACGAAGCTCTTGCGGAATCCGAATTGCCCACAAGGTAAACCATTCAAAACAAATCTTTTAATTTTAGCTGCCCTTTGTATTTCAGAGTTTTCTAATTTATAGGTATAAAGTGACACTTCCCTCCTCCATTTGACCTTGTACATGTCATAAGTATTATGGTTTACGGTTTGTTTGTTATCTCAAACAATAAACATGAAAAATGATATGATATTATTAGCCCAGTTGTTAAGAGACAAATTTCGATGAAAAGCTCTCATCAAATGTTAATAGGCTATATTTTGGTATACAGGTAGTTTTTTGGACGTAGAATACGATAAATAAAAGTTTGCTGCTCTAAAGTGTACGCTAAGCCTACAAAATCGAAAATAAAATGAAAAATTCGGTTTTTCTGAAATATCTCGAAAAATAAAAAAGATATCGAAAAACTAATAATACCACGTGAAAAAAACAAGAAATTTTACTAAAAAATAGCATATAGATTTTTTTTTTTTTCAGTTTTAAAATATATAAAATAAAATGGCTGGTTTAATCCCCTCAGTTGTAGTGGCAATCATGCTCCCAACCTTATTTATGATTAAGTTAACGTCTCTGTATACCGCCAAATATTCTGAAATTGGCTATTAAGGAATTTCTTGAAGTGCTGAGTAAGCATCCGATGACAGGTTCGAAAAATTCGAAATAGCGGAACAACATGACGACCAGAGAGTACGTAATTCATTTAATTTCTTCGAGTAATTTAACATTTTTGTGTTTTCAATAACTGTTTTCTTTATACCTGGATGGTTAAGTGAAATACAAATACTTTATACTTAAAGCTTTTACTTTTGTCGTTCATTCTTCACCTTTAAATATATTTTTTATTTTATGTTTAAGTTGTGTGATTAATAATAAGCAAAAAATACGTTTATCATGAACATTTTTTTAAGAGCAAAATTACAAAAAAAAGAGAAATTTCTTTTAAGTTTTCAATGATTTTCTAATATCAAGCATAGTTTTAACTGTAACTAAAAAGGAAATTGTTCGAGATTTTTTGACCATTTCGTACTGCTTTGAACGTAAAATTGCCGGCGCGGCGGCGCCCTACAGCATGCAAATTTTCATATTTTAAAACTCCATTTTTAAAAAACGCAGACAATGTGGATATTTTTAATTATTCTTATATTAAAACTTAAGGTATAATAATGATGAATGCACAATGGTTTTTTTTCAATATTTTCTCTAAAATTAAATTTAGATACGATGCACAAAGCCTGGATCTAAGGCATAATTTCACCTTGACTCCGCCCATGCACTTGATTTCATTGTAAGAGCGTTCTTTCAGTTACCAAATAGCTAAATTGTACAATAAAGTGCCTGTTGATCTGAGGGATGCGTCAGGTCACAGGTTTAAAAGAGCAGTGAAAACCATTGTTCATAGCTTATGCTGACTCCTTCCTCCGGCAGCTCGTACAATGGTCACCTCAATCGACCTCTCTAATGTTACATATATAGCAGTAGCCATACCCTTAGCCACCCATAGTATTAATATGAACTTCTTTCATGATAGTATATTGTGTATTGATTATTATATTTTGTATTTTATATGCAATACTAGTTTCTAAATGTTACTGTATACAATATGTATTCGCATTTCATGGTTGAGATAGGAAGTGTAACTTCAACTCCGACAATTGTAATTCTACCATTTAATTACAATAAAGACATTTTATTATTATTACAAAAAGTTCTTCTTTCTCACATTTGATCAATGTGGTTCCATGTTTGGCTGACGGACCAAAACCAAGTCAGCACAAACGCTATTACCATTATGTAATAAGGAATTACCTGACAATGTTACATGTTTTCAAAATCACTGACTTCTGAATGTTTTTGTGTATGTTTGTGTTGAGTCCTAATTGTACTAAATGTGGTGTGAATGTTATTGGTGTAAGGCCTGTGGCTGATATAATGAGGGGGACAATGATGACTTTTTCTTGTTTCCATAGCCTTTTTATTTCCGTTGCAAGGTCTGTGTATTTGGACATTTTTTCTGTGTATTTCGTTTGGATGTTTGTGTCGTTGGGGACAGCTATGTCAATTAGATAGGTGACTTTTCCTTTTTTGCACTGAAAAGTAATATCGGGTCTATTGGCGGAGACTGTTTTATCTGTATGGATACTAATGTCCCAGTAGAGCTTGTAATCTTTATTTTCAAGTATGGATGTTGGTGTGTATTTGTAGTATGGATCTGTGTTTTCTATGAGTTTGTATGTTGTGGCTAGTGCTTGGTGAACCACTTTGGCAGCTGAATCATGCCTGGTTGTGTACTCTGTTCCGGCCAATATTTTACATCTGCTCATTATGTTTTCGATCGTTTCTTTCTGCTGGTGGCATTTCCTACATCTGTCCTCTGCAATAGTCGAATCTTTGATGATATGCTTTTGGTAGTTTCTGGTTAATATGACTTTATCCTGGATGGCAAGTAAGAAGCCTTCTGTGTCAGGGAATAGCTGCCCATTCTGTAACCAGGTGTAGAATTGTTTTTTATTTACGTGGTCTTGTTCTATGTGGTATCTGTGTTTTCCGTAGAGTGTTTTCTCTGACCACGTTTTCATTTTTTCCCGTTGTAATTGGGTGTGACTGTGTGTGTCTGCTGAGTGGTCTGCCGGGGATAAGTCGAGAGGTGTGTAGTTTTTGTCTGCTTTCACTGTCGCTGTGTGGAGGCTAGTTTGCTTGCTGTGAAAGAATTTCCTAAGTGCTTGCATTTGTTTTGTGTGTAATGATCTGATGTCTATAATTCCTCTTCCTCCTGCCTTCCTCTCGATAGTAAGTCTTTCTTTGCATGCGTTGGGGTGTAATTTCCTGTATTTGGTGAATTGAGATCGTATAAGGATGTGAATATTTTCTATGTCTGTTTGTGACCATTTGATGATACCAAATGAATATGTGAGTATAGGTATAGCGAACGTGTTGATGGCTTTAGTGAGATTCTTAGAGTTGAGTTTTGTTTGCAAGAGTTTCGTCAGTCTGTTTTTGAATTCGGTTCTTAGCTCTGTTTTGATGTGAGTGTGGTTGAGTTTGGTGCTTTGTTGGAAGCCTAGATATTTGTATGTTTCTTTGTCGAACATGTTATCGAGTGTTTCATTGTTGATGGTTTCTGTCTCATGGTGGCACTTCCATTGGCCTTTGTTGATGTGGAGCACTTCGCATTTACTTATACCAAATCCCATATTGACATCTAAGGTGAATTTTTCTGTGATTTTGAGGAGTTCTTTCAGGTGTGTTTGTGTGGCAGCATAGAGTTTTATGTCGTCCATATATAGGAGGTGGTTTATTTTATGTTGATTCACTTTTTGGTGTCTGATATTGAAGCCATGCTCTGTTCTGGTTAGTATATTTGAGAGTGGATTGAGACAGAGGCAA
Source organism: Pachyrhynchus sulphureomaculatus (assembly GCA_019049505.1). Classification (NCBI taxonomy): domain Eukaryota; kingdom Metazoa; phylum Arthropoda; class Insecta; order Coleoptera; family Curculionidae; genus Pachyrhynchus; species Pachyrhynchus sulphureomaculatus. Next base: position 164,755,887 of record CM032454.1, on the reverse strand, counting down.
AACCATAGAGCGCTGAGCGAGTCTCCCTGAAATATACCCCGTCTGATGTACAGCTCTTCTGTTTGGATGTGTTCGGTTTGCGTTTCCAGGCGTATTTTGGTTTTCCATGTTTTCATAATTTGCGCGAGAAACTGCCTGAGGTGTTGGTTGATTTTATAGACTTCTAGGGCTCTAATTAACCAGCTGTGGGGTATGGAGTCGAAGGCTTTTTTATAGTCTATGTAACCGATGTGAAGGTTTCTATGTTCTTTTCTGGTTTGTCCCATAATCACGCTATCTATAATCAGCTGTTCTTTGCATCCTCGACTATTTTTCCTGCATCCCTTCTGCTCTTCTGTGAGAATATTGTTGTCTGTTAGGTGTTGTTCTATTTTGTTCGAAATTGTGGCTGTGATGATCTTGTATAGGGTTGGAAGACAGGTGATAGGTCGATAGTTTGACGGGTTTGTGGTGTCTGAGCTTTTGGGTTTAACGTATGTTATTCCTTGTGTAAGGAAAGTGGGAAATGTGTGTGGTTGTAGAATGGCTTTGTTGATTTGGTGTGCGAGTGCTTCGTGTGTGGTGGTAAACTGTCTGTGCCAGAAGTTTTGTATATTGTCTATTCCAGGACATTTCCAGTTGTGTGTGTGTTTGATAGTTTCTGTAATTTCTTGTGTATTTAATGTGGAATTTTCTTGTTCTGTCACATGTTTATGTTTGTCCTCTTCGGCTTTGATCCAGGGGATGTTATTATTGTGTAGTTTGGGTTCTGACCAGATACCTTTCCAATAATCTGTGAGTTCTTGTTTGTTTGATGGTTCAGTCACTGCTATCTGTTTGTTGTACATAGTTTTCCGATAGAACTGTTTTTCGCTTCTTCGGAAGAGGTTATTGGTGTCTTTCCTCTCATTTGATTCTTTGTATCTACGGAGTCTTGCGGCATATACAGGTAGTTTTTTTGTTTCAAGGTATCGAGGATTTCTGGCAGTGTTCTGTTGGGAGACTTAGATTTGATCTTGTTTGCCCCCTGTGTGACACGTTTGGACGCGTTCCCGCTTATAAACTGGGTAAGATGTCCTAGATCTCTCCTGATGTTGTTGATTTTGTTTTCTATTCTTATTTGCCATTTGAATTTTGGTTTGGCCTGTTGGGGTTTCCTTGTCGTTGAGGGAGTTTTTGATTATTTTGTGTTAGAGTGGTGATTGCTGCTGCGTATTATTCATAGCTTATGCTGACTCCTTCCTCCGGCAGCTCGTACAATGGTCACCTGAATCGACCTATCTAATGTTACATATATAGCAGTAGCCATACCCTTAGCCACCCACAGTATTAATATTAACTTCTTTCATGATAGTATATTGTGTATTGATTATTATATTTTGTATTTTATATGCAATACTAGTTTCTAAATGTTGCTGTATACAATATGTATTCGCATTTCATTGTTGAGATAGGAAGTGTAACTTCAACTCCGACAATTGTAATCCTACCATTTAATTACAATAAAGACATTTTATTATTATTATTATTATTTATTAAATATTTTTAATTTACTCTATGCCCGTTAAAATCATGCAAACAAAAATTTTGTTTTAAGTTTAACAAATTATAAAGCAACAAAAATGAAAACTATTAGTATCTTCGGAAAACTGAAAGTCTCCTCTTCAAAAAGTTATCTCTTAGTTTTTGTTTACACTCTGAAAACAAGTAATATCGATTAACCTTCGAGCGGTGTGAGTAGACTTTCAAATTAACCTGTTTCGCGGTACACTTTTTGAATCATCTATTCGAATTTTAATAAATTCTCACGCTAATAAAAAAAAAAAAACTGGTAAAAATCAGTATACTATTTTTTTTTGTAAAATTTCCCACTCTTTCATGAAGAAACGATCTTGCGGGAGACGGCTCTGGGGAGCTGAAAATTTGATGTTGTGTTGAGAAACATAATAACTCAACTATAAGGTTCACCTGCTGTCTCTATTGACCACCACCGATACTAACCTTAGAGCACTTTTCGCCGTTCTTGCAGAAACCATTGATTATTTGTAAATAAAATATCTAAATGCCGAAATTGCCATCTTGGTGACCTTTTTGTTCACAACATCAACTGGCTTCAGTATTTAAATACCACCAATGAACAGGGCCGTAAAACTTAATCATTTTTAATCAGTTGTGGCTTAATCTCTGAATCAACACTGATTTCTAACCGTGACGAAGAATTCGCCTATCTTCGTGACGTGGTTTTAACCACTAATCGAATTTACCCTGTGACCGTAAATTCGTCGTTACATTCTTCCGACCATAAACTGAGTTCGATATCGAGTATTCTACCAATCAGTGATAGAGAGATGCCTAAACTATGCAAGATTTGGCCCTGTAAATCTGTTAAATAAGAAGAAATCATGGAATATTTTCTAACTTTCCCGTGGTTAGAACAAATGTAAACAAATAATCGACGAAATCAATGAGGAACACGACCAAAGAATTAAAAACAATCTTCTTGCCTGTCCCAATAAGCTCAAGTCCTTTTAATCGGTCGCTAAAGATATTAATCCACATTTCACTAAATCCACTATACACAACACATGTTGCTATTACTTTTTCGATATTTTTTTAGTTTTCGAGATGTTACCGAAAAAAACGAATTTTTTATTTTATTTTGGATTTTGTGGGCTTAGCATACATCAAACTTTAGCAAACTTCTTGTTATCGTATGCTACGTCCAAAAACTAGCTGTGTGCCAAAATGCAGCATGTTAACACTTAATTAGAGCTCAAAACCCCTGGCGACTGGGCTGAATTGAAAGTTAACTGGTGAAATGCCCCGAGACTTTTGAAGAAAAAACAATTACCTTTAATAGTGATCTTCCAACATTTGGATACCTTTCATATCGTAAATTTGTCGAGCTCTCTAAGATAAGCCTCAATTTCCAATTTGACTTCTTTATTTGAGCCAAATCTCTTTCCGTCGAACCACCTTTTCAAATTTAGAAAGAGATAATAATCGCTGGGGGTCAAATCTGGTGAATACGATGGATGAGGAAGCAATATATATATATATATATATATATATATATATATATATATATATATATAAAATCGTATATCCTTTCTACCATATGGTGTAGGGCAGTTGTACATTCTCCTTTTTTTCCTTCTCAATCTCCACATATAAACTTCTTCCATCTGTCTCTATTCTTTGCCATTTTCACTGCTTTTTTCCAGGATTTTCCCTTCTCCTTAAGTACCTCCAATAATCCTATTCCAGGTCTGTCTAGGTCTTCCTCGCTTCTGTTTTCCCTGTATTCGGGCTTCATACACTTGTTTCACCTGTCTATTATCCTTTATTCTCTGTATATGTCCCCACCATCCCAGCTGTCTTTGTTGTATATATTCCATAATAGTTTGTACTCTCAGCCTTCTCCTTATTTCTGTATTCCTTATTCTGTCTTTCCGTGTAACTCCTTGTACTGCTCTCAGGTATTTCATTTCGACGGCTTTTATCTTGTTTTTCTGCCTGTCTGTTAAGGTCCATGATTCACATCCATATGTTAGGATTGTCCTATGAATTCCTTTGAACACATTTATTTTTGTTTGTTTCTTTACTTCTTTCTTCCTAATGAATTTATTACTTATTGCATAGTAAAGTTTGTTCGTTTTTTTTTTTTCGATTCTTTCATTAATTTCTTTGTCTTGTTTTCAAGTTTCATCCCTTATCACTCCCAAATACTTATAGTGTCCGACTTGTATTTTATTCCCTTCTATGTAAATATTCGTTTGTTGGTTTTCCGTTGCCATTACTTTTGTGTTATCTATATTAATTGTGTGATTGTTACTCCTTCTCAAGTTTTGTAGCGCCCCCTCTCATGTATTGTTGTATCTCAAGTGTGAATGTTAAATATTATTAGTTAAAACAGTCAACAATAACATATGACTGGTTAATAATTAGAGGCGGCATGGACATAGGGTAGTGAGTAAAGCCTTCTACGCCGACCCGAATTCTATGTTAATCTAGGCTCGGAAATCAACAAATTAAAAAAAAAACTTAACGACGTGACGGTCACCTCTCTCGGGAAAGCCATGACAAACCACCCGTATTATTAAGCCTAGTAAAGCCCTCTCAATTTGGCCATACAGAACTGTCATTGAACTGTAGATCCCCTTTCTCTACGGAACATTTAAAAAAGCAGAAACCACAGGCAAAGGCGAGGAGTTCGCCTATGTCCGTATCGAATATGGCACTTCAAGAAGAAGAAGTATAATATTTTGTTATGCTGCACCAACAAAATGGTGTACAGTAAAACTGATAAATGCAAAAACCCTACCCAGATCTTTACAGACCAACAGATGGCCGCAAAATGAGTTTTCGTAAAATAACTTACCGTTATGAAAACCTAGGCTAATTTTTCTTTACTAATTTAAACATACTATTTAAATAGTTAGAAGTTATAACATTTTGTAAACTTATTGTTGGACATTACAGTACTTGATTTGTATAGAGTTTAAAATTTATTAATTTTTTAATTTATTGAATTATAGTTATTGATGCGTGCGAGTTCTGCATTTGACAAAGAAAAAATTACGCTCATTGCTAGGTTAAGCAAAGCAACTTAATTGTACCGTATAGTAGTTGTTTGTGTGAGCTATCTGGTAAATATAGAATATAAATGACGTACTTTACAAAGTTTAATTAACCTTAATCCTAGAGCTATATATACGGGTTTCAATGTACACGTACTTCTGCACTATCTGGCTTTTGGCTGGAAAACATACTTGCATGGTCTAAAATAACTTAAAACCCAAACAACCTTCGCATTTAATTTAGAAAAACAGATAAGTTCTTATTGAAAAAGCGTTTCATTAATAATGCTTAGATACTCGCAATTTATGATAAGTGAACGTAAAAGTTTGATGATGGCGTTATAGGATAATAGGAGTAAAAATAAATAATTATTTGTATTGGTTTTTACTTTCCTTGCTAAAGGAAAGTATCGTATTCGTGAGAAAGCATGCTTCGATATTTTGGTTTTCTTCACATTGTAGGGTTCCTAGATTACGTAAAACATAGTCACTCATTTCCGTGGGTCTGCCGATTTGTCGGTCTGTTGCACCTAATAAATAGATGCAGTTTATACTTTTTTAGCGATATCGCTTAAGGCGAAGAGGGTGAAAGGTGGTCGATAAATTTTGTATGATTTTAATGGTAATATAGTAATTTCTTCTGGTTTTTGCTGGGATAATAAATAAATATTTTGCAGAAGTATTTATTAGAAAATATAAAAGTGGCCTAAGGGGTGCGGGAGGAGATTAAAGGATTTGTTTTGTATATATAGCGTTATATATCCTTTTCAAGGTTTTTGGGGTCGAGGAACTAAAAAATTTGATTGTTTTTTCAATACTTTCAATTGTAACCCAGGAAGGCGATGAAAGGGGTAGGAGTCATATAGTTTCAATAGCTTTTGAGAATTTTCCAGGATTTTTGGCGTAATGGACAAATTTTTAGCATCTTATTTATAGTAAATTAATTTGGTGGGGTTATCTTTATACATATTAGATAGCAAAACCAAAAGTTTGCATTATGCTAAGAAATCCGTAACATGTTAAGCTTTCGGCACCATACATCTAAATTTCAAATTTAATCTCGTACAGATTTTCTCAGTAACAATAACAAAACAAAACTTGTTGCAAGAAATATAGAATTCACCAACTCAAAAAGAGGCATTTAGCCATCAGCCCTCAAGCAGCACATTTACATGAAAACCTCGATGTTTACTAGCATTTGGTGAGAATGATTGAGTGTTTCAATCAAAAACAATTTTCATCTTAATTTAGTGCAGAAATAATAAGACATGTATATATATATATATATATATATATATATATATATATATATATATATATATATATATATATATATATATATATATATATATATATATATATATATATATATATATATATATATATATATATATATATATATATATATATATATATATATATATACACTCCTGGACAAAATTAACGCAACAATATATTAAATCATACAAATCTCTATAATGAATTAATTTTAATAATTTTTTATGAACATTGGTTACACTAACAGTTAGAAAAAACTTATTCGGATACTTTAAAAGTGAATTAGCTACCAAATTTCTCTATAAGATTCGAATTAAAATTATTCTTAAGACCTAATAACAAAATCGTTGAAATTATGTAAAAATGAAAAAAATAAACTGGGGCACTAGTAGCAAAATTAATGGTGAAACTGGGACACTAGTAGCGTGTGTTGCCTCCTCTACTTCGGATGACAGCGTTTATGCGCCTAGGCATGCTTCTAATTAAATTTTGGATAAAATCTCGAGGAATTTGCTCCCATTCTGTGATAACTACATTTTCAAGTTCCCTCAGGTTTCTAGGTGCAGGTATATGACGTTTCACATTTTTCTTAAGGTGATCCCATACATTTTCTATCGGATGCAGATCCGGGCTTTTTGGGGGCCATTGCATAATCGGTATATCAACTTGATTAAGATAATCAAGTACCTCCCTAGCCACGTGAGGTCGAGCGTTGTCTTGCATAAACAGGAAATTGGGCCCCACAAAATGACCGAAAGGCATCACATGTTCTATTACAATACTCTCAAGATAGTAGTCAGCATTCATGGATCTCGTACGGACAGGAACTAACTCTGTGCGAGCATCAAAGCAGATGCCACCCCAGAACATAACAGAGCCACCGCCGAATGGAATCTTTGCAGAGATATTGCAAGGAGCAAACCTCTCCTGGTCTTCACCATACTCGCTCACGGTCATCTGGATGTTTTAGACTAACCCTAGTTTCATCTGTGAAGAAAACTTGTTTCCAATCATTCACAGACCAGTTTTCGTGATTTCGAGCAAAACGAAACCTGGCAACTCTGTTCTCTCAGAAAATTGTTTATCTTCTAAAAAATTCTATATATATATATATATATATATATATATATATATATATATATATATATATATATATATATATATATATATATATATATATATATATATATATATATATATATATATATATATATATATATATATATATATATATATATGTGCAAAGTATATTATACGCTAAAATGAGCGAAACGTTTTCGTCAGTAGTAGGTTACATAGAAATAATCTTTGACATTTTTCTTACATTTGTTATAAAATTATTTTAAGAAATAAAAAAAAAATGTGTTCTTGTATTTCTTCGTGTATTGGATGGGAAAATCGTAGCCAAATTTTTTATGGGGTCCAAAATTCGATAATCTTCAGCCTGGCAAAAACGAATTTGAGGCTGTTGACTAGTGCAAAGAGAATTAAAAATCCTTAAACGGGAGCTTTTACAGTCTTTCTTAAATGATAAATAGCGGTTCATGGGATTAGACCATGTCAATTTATAGTAACTTTTCGTACCAGTATATATATATATATATATATATATATATATATATATATATATATATATATATATACCTGGTGTACAAGTATGAAATGCGGATTTCAGACGACAGATGGTGCACCAGTGCAGTTTGTGCTATAAAGATTTGTCACTGCGCCATTTTGTTGTGTCATCAACAAGTGTCAGACGCGCACGAGTGACAAATTGGAAAAGTGTGTGCATAGCGTTGTGTTGTTGTGTTCAATATGTCAAAATTTATACCGAACAAAGAGCATTCGCGGACAACATTAATATTTTGTTTTCATTTAAAGAAAACTGCTGTTGAATCATACCGGTTACTTCGAGAAGCTTATGGTGAACATGCTCCATCGCAAGATAAGTGTGAACGATGGTTTCGGCGTTTCAAAAGTGGTAACTTCGATGTTGCAGACGAGGAACGTGTAAAACCGCCAAAAAAAATACGAAGATGTGGAATTGCAAGCATTGTTGGACGAAGATGATTCGCAAACACAGTAACAACATGCCGAGCAATTGGGCGTTAGTTAACAAGCTGTTTCCAATCGGCTACGAGAGATGGGAAAGATTCAGAAGACCCGTAGACGGGTACCACATGAGTTGAACGACAAGCAAATGGAAAAGCGCAAAAACACGTGTGACATTTTGCTCGCTCGATACAAAAAGAGGTCGTTTTTGCATCGTATAGTTACAGGGGATGAAAAGTGGATTTATTTTAAGAATCATGGGTAGACCCAGGCGCACCATCCACATCGACCACAAGACCGAATCGCATTGGCAGAAAGACGATGCACTGTGTTTGGTTTGACCATCATATACGGCAAAACCAGTTCGCGACACGTTGAAAGCACTCAGCTGGGAAGTTCTACCCATGCGGCTTACTCACCAGACTTGGCTCCTTCCGATTACCACTTGTTTGCATCGATGGGTCACGCACTTGCTGAGCAGCGCTTTGGTTCGTACGAAGATATGAAAAAATGGCTCGATGAATGGTTCGCAGCAAAAGGGGAAGATTTTTTCTGGTGTGGTATTCACAAATTGCCCGAAAGATGGGAAAAATGTATAACAAGCGATGGAGCAATAGAGGTTTTCACGGATGGTGGAATGTGATCCATTAAAATTCCGGGTTCCAATCCATTCGTATAACAACAAATTTGTACGACGTTCCGCCAAAATCTCATTTGGCATTTTTAAGTGCTCTTGCTGTTGCTGCTACTCGATACTGATATATATATATATATATATATATATATATATATATATATATATATATATATATTTATATATATATATATATATATATATATATATATATATATATATATATATATATATATATATATATATATATATATATATATATATATATATATATATATATATATATATATATATATATATATATATATATATATATATATATATATATATTCTTAAAATTCTTGTAAATTTAGATATAGAAATATGTCACCACGTTTTCTAAAGATATTTAGTATTTATTTAATTGGACATAAACCACAAGTATATAGTCTCATCAATATTCATGCTACTAATAGTACATCTTTAAGTGTATTGACGATTCATTTTATGATGTGAGTTCCAAAATTTATTTTGAGTGAAATCTAATCATGAAGTCACCTTCATTTATCTGCCATATTTTTTATTATAATAAAATTGTTAATTTACAAGAATATAAATGAAGGTGACCTAATGATTAACTTCCACTGAAAATAAATTTTAAAACTCAAGAACTCATGAGATGAATCGTCAGTACAGTAGCCAAGTTCAATTATAACTCGGGATTTCTTTCAAAAATATTCTCTATCAATCTTTCAATTTCCGTTATGTTTACACTATATATATATATATATATATATATATATATATATATATATATATATATATATATATATATATGTTATATATATGTTATTATATATATATATATATATATATATATATATATATATATATATATGTAAATTTAGTGTCACATATCTCAGGTAATATAAGTTGGGCCGGGTCATATTTAGCGTCAGTTGAAAGCTGATATTTGACCGTAGTAGACGTGTAATAACTATTGGAATTCGTCTATCCAGCACAAATGCTGCGCAGGCCCATGACGAAATTTGTGCTGTTTATGGTCAAGATACGTTTTCAAAAGCAATAGCCAAAAGATTGTCTAGCCGCTTTCGTTGTGGAAATTTCGATGTCAAAAATGCTACACTTATTGGTCGACCAATGATAGAATTTTGGCAAAACTTGAGCAAGACCGGCATGTCAGAAGACTTGGCACTGAACATCCATCACCAATTCGAGAAGCTCGATATTTGAGTGCAACTGAATTTCGGTATAAAAAATTAACTTGCTCGAATTTCTATCTGCGAATTTCTACAGAGACGTAATAAAATTGAGCCATTTCTATACCGGTTGATCACAAGTAATAAAAGTAGATCACGTAGGACAATAATGAGTAAAAAAGATAGCGATTGAGAAAAATCGGCAGGAAGTAGTCAACAGAAGACGACAGTTCCAAAATGTCAACGCATATCTTGACTCAGCAAACATTGAGAGAGCTTGGCCGGGAAGTTTTAATGCATCCACTGTGTAGCCCAGACCCTGCACCATTAGAGTACTATTTGTTTCGATCCCTGTAGAACTCCCTGAATGGTGTTTTCAAAGTGGTTTCAAAAGAGGCTTGTGAAAACCACTTAAATTCTTTGGCCAGAAACCACAAAAATTCTACACTGACGAGATTATAGTATTTCCAGAAAAATGGCAGAAAGTTGATGAACAAAATTACATATATTTGGTTTTATAAATTTTTTTTAAAATATGAAAACTCAATTTTGACTTTAAAAGGCTCAATATTTTTTCGACAACGTGTATATATATATATATATATATATATATATATATATATATATATATTTAAGGGAAAAAAAATGCAAAGAAAAACCCAAAGGGTTCAACAAAAGTCATCTACCTCCATCATCCGTAATAGACAACTTCATTAAAAGTTTCATAATACTAACATAAAAAAGTTTTAATGGAATCACTATGGTTCTTGTTTTCAATTTCAACTCAAAACTTAATACTTACTGGAAATTTGAAATATAAAGTTATTACCTTCCTGTTTCTTGAAAGTAAGATGTAAGATAAAATTAGTCTTAAAATTTTTGCAGATTGAAAATATATTTACTTAAAATTTTGAAACAATTGTTGCTAAAAATCGAACAAAAACTTCACTATACACTGGCAATAATTTAATATGTTCGCAATTTCCTGATTAAAATACTGATTTCAAATACTCTTTTATATGAAAAACCTTAGTTATTTGGATTGAACTGCCCAGGACTCTATTTTTGTGCAGAGTACAACCTGCAGCAATTGAATGTCAACATGAACAGCTTCTTTCGGGCACGTGCCACTTTTATGGTAACTTAAGGATTTCGAGCAGCGAGTGCTCCTCGTTCATAAAAAAATTGGCTTATATCAATTAACAATAACCAATTATAAGATTTATAGTAAAAACGGAAGAAAACCAACACATTCTCATGAATAAAATAATAAGGAGTTTGCAACAAAAATCTACTTGATTATGATAAATGGCGCTTCTTTTATAACCAATGCGAAGACACCGAAGTTTTTCTGGTTGTTCAACATGTACACCACTGGGGGCAATAAACAGGCAAGTTAACAATAATGGACTCGAACCTACGCAGTTACAATGTTCTCGTGCATAAAATCGAAATTTTGATATATTGTGTTACAACAAATTAAAAGAATGCCTGAAACTGCAAATTAAAGAGAAATAGCACACATAAACAATTTTCAATATGAAGCTGAAATTGTGCTTAGCAGTGATAATCCCCACTTTTTCGTTAATTTTTTTTCAAAATATCTAATATATTCGTAAATGACACAATAATAAAGCCCACAGATATAAAGATATAATTGTTGTTACTATCTGCTAAAACTAAGGTCGGAAACTTTGAATTATATGCCATAAAGCACAAGCATAAAATCGGAACTTTAGATACAGAAAAATAATAACACTTTTCACAAGAAGTAAAAATTACAGAGCTTTCTAGATATTCTTAAATTTACAAAATGTTGAAAATGTAAGTCGTAAATTTCTAAAAAAAGGTTCACTATTAGCCCAAGAATTGTTAAACAAAAATTTAAAATCTCTCATTTGAACAGTTTATTACGAGTTCTGGTTGAATCAGTAATATGTTATTGTTAATGATAATATCAACTGCCATTATTTTATATAAACAGTAGTTTTGTTAAATTTAAATTCTTGGAGTTTTGTAATATTATTTTCCATTGATCTCATTGGATTTTTAGTAGTAAAAGGGGGGGTCTTCTAACTTACACATATGTGGAACAACATAGAGAGTTCCGAGTACTTGGTATATACAAGCCCTTGAATTAAAATTGACATGCTAAACTATTGGCTAAGCTGCGCTTTTAGGCTATGTCTGAATAGTTTTGTTTATGGCTCTCGAGTTTCCTTATAGATTGTTTTTTGTGAGTCACTTTTGACAGATTTCTTTCCGACGCCTATACATTCAACTTGACAATTGTTTCTTCAGAAGTGAATTAGAAAGAAAAATGTTTGGTAATAATACTGGTTATATAGTGCTTAAAACTATCCTTAATTACATAAGATTATGTCAATCGTCTTATTATATTATATTATTTACTGACAAAGTTATTTTAAAGATACAAATCTGTCGTACTATTTCAGAGAACTAATAAAGATTAAGTATGGGGTGAATGGTTTAAGTTTACCTGTTCGTTTAATCATAGATTGGAGTTTTTCCGTTTGTTAATTTCAAGACATTCAAGCATATTTAATTTTTTAGATTTATTTTCTACATATGGGATTTGGAATGTATCATCAAAATTATGGGATTCGTTTATTATATGGATTGCGTAATGTGAATTGTTCTTGTTTTTTAAATAACTATATTTGTGTTCTTTAATGCGAGTTTCAAAAAATCTACCAGTTTGTCCTATGTAGGTTTTAGTAGAAGATCCACAATTTAATAAATAAACTCCTGATTTTAAGGATTTATTAGATTTGGTTTTGCTATTCAAAATGATATTCCCTAAGGTGTTACTCGTTTTAAATGCTATTTTATTGTTCTTCTTTGTTAAACGTTTTGAAATTATTCTAGTTATTTTCCCTGTGTACGTGAGTGCGCTAAATTTTCCTTTTTTGTCATTAATGGTGGAACAAATTAGAGAGATTGCTTGTTTAAACGATTTTTTATTCAAGATATTATCTATAATGCTAGGGTCATATCCATTATTAATTGCTATTTGTTTGATTATGTTGAATTCTTTGTTATTCCTATGACTAAAACTAATTTTATTGGGTTCTCTACTTAGTCCTTTGCTAGCAGAAATTTCTCTGTCAGAACTGGAAAATAATTTTCTAAAAACTCAACACGCAAAAAATATTATCTTTTGGTTTAGATATATGGACGCCATCTTAGTATGTTTCCAGGGAAATGATATTGAATTAAATTCTACTTTAAATTATCTAAATATTATACGCCCTACATAAAATTCACATTGGAAAAGGAAACAGATAATAAAATAAATTTCTTAAATATTACAGTTTCAAAGAATGGAAATAGATTAGAATTCGATATTTTCCGTAAACAAACCTTTTCAGATGTCACCATCCCAGCAGATTCAATATAGCCTAACTCCCATAAATTGTCAGCTTATAGACCTATGATCCATAGAGCCTTCAATATCCCTCTTAGTAAAAATAATTTAAAAAAAGAATTGGACACAATCAAAAATATAGCACTCAATAACGGCTTCCAGCCTAAAATAATTGATACCCCAATAAGCCGTAAACAAAAATAAATCACCTTCACCTTAATTTATCCTATAATAGAATACCATACATTCATGCCTCTGATATATTTTCGTTCCATCTCGAATAAAATATTTCAAGTTCTCACATCCGAAAAATCAAGAATAGCTTTCAAACCCGCTCAAAAATTATCAAATATATTTTTTAATGGCAAAGATTAAACTAATAAACATCATAAGTCAGGAGTTTATAAACTTAAGTAAGTGTCAAGAGTGCAATAGCTGTTACGTAGGCCAAACCACACTTTGCTAAGCATTTTTTAGAAACGGACCATCCATTTCCTAATATTAATTGTTCATCAATACTCCGTACGGCACCTAAAGGTTAATTTCTTAGAATCTGTAGAAATTTACAGATATTCAAAGAACCCTAAATAAATTTACTAAATAGGGAAGTAGACGTCGGAAATTCCGTCCTTTACCAACTTTTATAGCACTTAAGATACTGAGATATATATATATATATATATATATATATATATATATATATATATATATACCATATATATGATATATATATATATATATATATATATATATATATATATATATATATATATATATATATATATATATACCCTTTCGTTATATAAAAATAAATACAAAAATTCTGTTTTAGTCATTATAACACTACACGTTCCCAAAACAAGGGGTTTTAGATCTAGTATTTAACTTTAAGTTAGGATAAGGTAGATTAGTTCCAATCATTAGAAAATTAACCCTAGATTTAAATAACCGGTCAAGTGCAAGTTGAACTTGCGAAATAAGTGTTCCGCACGTTGATTGCTTTTAAAATAAAAAATTTTGTTACGGAGGTATAAAATGATCAGTGACTTCGCAAAACACACCCCAAATGAGTTTCCAACAAAGTTTGTTTCCAATCTTTACTGAAAACTGATGACCTTAAATTTGTTTTTTTTATATAAAAAATAAATTATTAAAAGTAATGTACTCGAGAAAATTTTCGTTCAATCTACACCCCGTGGAGAATATTCCAGAATTTTCTCAAAATTTTTCAATCAGTACTTTTCGAGATAAGGGAGGGGGCAGCGATTTTTTTTCGCGATTTTTTAAAAATAATTCAAAGAAGGGCGTAAGTATAATATTATATTACATATATATATATATATATATATATATATATATATATATATATATATATATATATATATATGTATATATATATATATATATATATATATATATATATATATATATATATATATATATATATATATATATATATATATATATATATATATATATATATATATATATATATATATTACTCGTGTTTTCACAAGCTTTCATTTGACACCACACTCGATGACCTAGTAAAAAATTTTTTTTTTCACTTCCGATTTTATCCCCCAAAACCAAACCCTTAAGGCTTTTGACTTAAGGGGAAAACTTCAAAACTACATGGTTCTGATGTGGCCATCAATTCCTATATTATTACCAAATTTCAACTTTCTATGACAAGTAGTTTCGGAGAAAATCGGGTATAACAGACGGACAGACAGACAAACAGGCAGGCAGCGAAGTCATCTTATAAGTGTTCCGTACGGAACCTAAAAACATAGCACCTAGGGAAATTAAAATCGCAGAACGTAAAAGGAATGAAGGGTTGTACCAGCTCACGAGGATTTTTTTTTGAGTATACCAGTCATCCATGCTGAAGTGCCCCACATCACATAACTGGAGTACCCATAAGGTGACGCAGATTGCTTCAGAATCCATAAGGTGGATTTCTCTCTGTAAAAAATCTGTTTTAGTCTTAGTTAAGCGTTTGAAAATGTAGTTATACTACGAAATTGCGATAACGCGTTTGTAAATCTTTACAAAAATATATTTAGTGTCAGTTAACAAAGTAAATAAGTTATTTTAGTTTCGCAGGGTATCACGCAAGGTTTATATAGCAAAAACGACCAAGATTAGGGAGCAAAAAAGTACTCCTTCACTAGGATAACAGGCTTGCTTACACATCGGCTGTTGAAATAGCAAGAGTGAAGGAGCTGGGTTTCAAAATAGTTCCGCACCAATCCCATTTCCTAGATTTGCCCCAAATGACTTTTTTCTCTCCTAACCTCAATAATTCACTTTGAGGGAAAAAAAAGGTCGAATGAAATGGTCATTTGTATTGTGAGCGAGTATTATGAGCAGATCAAAACAATTTTTTTCTTAAGGATTAAAAAAATTGGAATCTCGCTGGTCCAAATGTATTGAACTCAATGGAGATTATGTTGAGAAATATTTTGTTTGCAAAAATATTTCTTAGAAGGCTTTTCAATCTCTAGGAATTCTTTTATATAAAGAACATCATACCTTTGAGATGAATTTGCCAGAACTATATTTCCCACTACTACTACACCACTATAAAATAAAGTGATTTAGGTATGTTTTAGTAGCGTGTGCGTGCCACGATCATTTTCAGTTTCAAAATTTTGGCTAACAGCTTGAAAAACTACTCATACTACTTTAATTTGCTATTGCCTAGATTAGTGTTGCTAGAGCCGATCACTATTGTCTTTTACTACAATTGCTGACAAGCCCCAGTAATAAAACTAGACTATAGAAATTACCTAACTTTGATTATTTTCTCAACTAATTTACCACAAGAAGAAATCATTTTGAACCACTCTGTTAACAAAGTCATTTTACACCCTAATATTTTACCCAGTATTTTGACAAAAAATAGTAGAGGCAAGAAAAATATTAACTTTCTCCGAAAAAAGGTGTAACTGACAAACTTTAATGCGACGTTAGACCGTTAGCTTCAGGCAGTGAAAAATTGAGCTTATTCGCTTCGAAAATTCGATTAGAGCGAAAAAATAAAAGTAAACGAAGGACTTCATGCCCACAAGCATTTTTAACGAGGAGTTTTATGTTTACAAACGTCCGTCGGCTCTTTTGTTATGGCAGCAATATCTACTGTGATGTAGCTTGGAATAAATCTATGTCGATATTAGAGTCATTGTTCGAAAAATTAGTATGTCTTGAAATATTAAACTTTGAATTTGAATTCATGGACTTATTCTTAATGTGAGTCGTTACTCTCCATATTGCTACTTTATGGCATTATTGTTATTTTTTAGATTTATTCAACTTTTTTACATAGGTATAAATCAACCACAAACCAGCATTACCACCTTTTTCGCCATTCGGATGATTTTTGCAGGGATAATACTGGTGATTTCATTACAATTGTCTTATACCTAGAAGCAGATATAAAGTACAAAACAAGAAAAATTTTTTTAGGACAAATTAGATTTGTTATTAAATGTTTTGATGTTAAAACTATTGTCGTGTCGAAAAATACGAGGTCTGTCCGAAAGGTATACGACCTATACTAATAACTGCGTTATTCTGGGGATTTCGGCGGGTAGCACTTTTCAAAGTATACCCCATTTGATTATATAACACGCTCCCATAGGTGTATCCAAGAATTGAAAAAATGTCTGGAGGTCTTTTGCTGGAATGATCTTGAGTGCACTCGTCGTATTTTTCTGGATCGTCCTAACATCGTCGAATCGTTTCCCTTTGAGTGGTAATTTTAATTTTAGGAAGAGTCAATAGTTACTGGGAGCTAAGTCATAACTGTATAGAGGCTGGCAAAGTTGTGTTATGCCGTGTTTTAGCAAAAAATTTTGTACAATATGCGATGTGTACGCTGGCGCATTGCCGTAATGAAGCAGCTTGTTACCGCTCATACACACATCCCCTTGTTTTCTTCTCTCTAACTCATGCAATCTTCTTAATAATTGAACGTAAAATTCTTGGTTAATTGTTTACCCTTCTGGAACAAATTTGTGGTGCACAACATCTTGATAATCGCAAAAAACAATTAACATTGCCTCAAATTTGCTCCAACTTTGACGTGCTTTTTTCTGCCGTAGGTCAGATGGAAGCTTCCACTGAGAAGACTGATGACAGCATTGGTATAACAACTAAAGACGAAACGAAAAGAATCGCATTTTTAGAAGTTACCAAAAGTGTTCTTCGTATTTGCCGAACCATCCCAAGACGCGTTTCGCCGTACCACTGCTCATCAGCTGGGCTAGGTTGAGCAAATACGAGAACACATTTTTAGTCCTTTATCCAGGTAACTAACGGAAAACTATAACAAATAGATGCTTATACTGCACTCTGCCGGCGACTTACTAAATCTATCAAGCACAGCGGCACAGCACGGCTGGCACTTATTGCAGAAATGCACTTTTCTAGAGCTTACTGCTCGAAGGCATAGATGGCAGCATTGGTATAACAACCAAAGACGAAACGAAAAGAATTGCATTTTTAGAAGTTACCAAATATTGATTTGTTTCGGGATCATAACCATAAACCCATGATTTGTCACCTCTAATGACCTTTTTCAGCACACTTTCAGCGTTTTTAACCTGCTCCAAACTATCCCGAGGGACTTCGAAGCGAAGATGCTTCTGTTCTTCCTTCGGAATGAATTTAGCTGCAACGCAAACCATTTTCAAAATCGTTCGCAAGTTCACTTTATAACTCACAAACACAGTCGTACGACGGCGACGGTCTTTTTCAATCGCGAGATGTACACGCTCGATGTTTTTTGATATTTCAGTGCTCGAAAATCAGCCAGAACGAGAATTATTGCCAACAGACATCTTTGAATCACCTGTACTACTCTTTTATCTGCGTGTTGCAAATACGTTTTTATCCGAAGGCCTTGTGGATCATGTTAATCCTTTCCGGAGATCATTTTTCAAATCTGAAAGGAAACTTGATGCAAATTCTTTGTTCGATCCGCACCGATATTTTCAACTATAACAGAAATGCAACAAAAACCATTGTAAATAAATACGCGCGGCTTACATATCAGAGACCACGCTTTCTCTGTGGCTGGCTGACGTCTTCATAAGGTATAACTGGTGATTCCAGATCCCACAGATGGTGCTTGGGTGTCATGTAAACACAGGTCGGATACTTTTCTGACAGACCTTGCGGCTTATATTAAAAATGTCATTAGCTAACATAAATTCTCGTATTTCAAATTTTGTGTCGACTGAATTTGGTACTCTCTTTGTTGGTCTACTTTGATAACTAGCATTGTCAAAGACGATAACACTGTTTTCTCGATTATTTTTTGAAAGGTAAAAGTTGGGTTATTTTCTGGTCCTATATGTTTTGATAGATAGGCGAAGTAGAGGCTAGTTCTCCTACATAATATATTTATTGATTACTTTCGTCCGGATTTAAACGTGATTTTTAAAGAATTCACTGTAGGGACACTTTTTTTTAAACATTTGAGACACTTTTCTTTGGATGAGGTCTTTTTCACTTTTATCAAAAAATCTTGACATATCCAAGGCATTCGTCCGTGTTTGGCACGATGGACTGTTTCCTAAGCTACGCTCTTGTGGTATGTCTGAAAAGTTCTGTTTGTGGCTCTCATGTTTCCTCAGAGAGCGTTCTTTACGAGTGGCGGTCGACGGATTTCTTTCTAACACCTTCACTGTCAACGCCGGTGGGCCCCAGGGCTCCATACTGTCTCCTACTCTCTTTCTCATTTACATTAACGATCTGCTGGAAAAGAGCGGGAATCCAATCTACAGCTTTGCAGATGACAGTACGCATGTCTCTTCATTCACCTTGAAAGCATAAATTTTCTGTATTATACAAATTTCTAGTGTTGGAACAACGCAGCTGAACACTTTGGAGAATCTCGAGCGGTTGCTCTTGACATATCCAAAGCATTCGACCATGTTTGGCACGATGGACTGTTGGCTAATCTATGCTTTTATGGTATGTCTGAAAAGTTCTGTTTGTGACTCTTATGTTTCCTCAGAGAGCATTCTTTACGAGTGGCAGTCGACGGATTTCTTTCTAACACCTTCACTATTAACACCAGTATACCCCAAGGCTCCATACTATCTCCTACTCTCTTTCTCATTTACATTAACGATCTGCTGGAAAAGACCGGAAACCCAATCTACAGCTTTACAGATGATAGTACGCTTATCTCTTCATTCACTATGAACGCTCGGACATCGGCTCCTCAGGCGAATATCCACAGACAGCGGGAAGTCATTCAACTTAACAAAGACCTGGAAGAAATTCTATCTTGGGGTGGCATTTTTTTCTAAAAAAGTTAACGTTGTTGAACCCGACATAGTTATAGCGGGCACTCCATTCCTCTAACTCGTCGTCACTCAATTTGTTTGGCGTAAATTTGGGAGCAAATATATCCTGGCATGAATATGTCGCAGGGATAGCAAGGAGAGCTTCTCAAAAGTTGGGAATATTATTTCGAACCAGAAAGCTTTACTCTCCACAACTGTTAATTCTTTACAAAGCTCAAATTCGACCAACTATGGAATACTGCTCCCATGTTTGGGGCTCCGCTCCCAAACATACATTGTATTTGTTGGACTCTATTCAGAAAAGACCTGTTCGTCTGATTGAAGAGCCGGAACTGACCGGCGGCCTTGATTCGCTGGAATATCGAAGAACGGTTGGCGACTTGGGCCTATTCTACAAGTATTTTCATGAAAAGTGTTCGAAGGATGTAGCCCGCTTAATTCCTCCCAGAGCGGTGCAAGTTAAAAATACACGTCGCGCTAATACTTCACATCCGTATGAGGTTAAGGTTGTTACTCCTCGTACAACGCTTTTCAAGCAGTCTTTTATATGGAGAACATCATCCTTTTGGCATAATTTGTCCAGACCATGTTTCCCCCCGAGGACAATTTACAGCGGTTCATGAACAACGTGAATCGGTTTTTTTTTTTCCGCACACGAGCCGCTTCTGTAGCGCTTTAGGGACTTCCCTGCAGCACGTGTGCTAGATCCATAAAAAAAAAATATCAACCATTAATCAAAGCACACTGTTACTCTTACTACTTTAATCATAATACAAAAATAGCTACCTGATTGAACAAATATCATACGATAGCTGACTCAACACTAATCAAGTTTAATGCCTTTAAGAACAAAAAGTAAAAGTGTTGTCTCTTTTTGGACAGAGGGTGTAAAACTTATGAAGATAAATTGCACTGGTAAAGAATGCTTTACAGCTGTCAATAACTTTAAGAAATATTTATTTGTAAATCCATCACGTACACACTATACGATTGGTTCGGTTCAATATCGGCACGGCACGTTTATCTTCACTACATGACAATATTTGGCCTCAGATCTTCTTACCAACCTAAATTTGCACAAAGTCTTAACGTTATGATGTAATGGATAAGTATGTTTTTATTCTTTCTCAAATAGCGTAAAATTTAAGAGAAAAACATACGGAATATTCCTTAAATAATACATCTGCTAAAAAGACCTAGTGTATCCGTATATCGAGATTTTTGCGTTTCTATATGTTTCAAGGTCTCTAGACGAAGAGAAACAGCTTTCCATTTGAGTGGATCTGCCTGTCTATTTGTCTGTCAGTCGCACACTGGGGTATTTAAACATGCATTGTTTCAAAATTCTCTACAGGTCGCAGTTTCGAATTTTTTTTGTTTATAAATGTTCATGATTTAATAGAGAAGAGATCCTTCACTCCATTTAACTCCTTTCAGAAAATTCTGCAGACACCGAAACAATGGTAATCTGACGCTGAAAGGTTTGGGCTATACGGTGGATGTATTAAAATTTCCCAAACTCTTTAAATTTTTGCTAAGTCATTAAAAATGGGTGTGGTTTAGCGTAGTCATGGTGATTTTGGTGAGGGTCATTTTTTTTTTTGATCGCTAGCTTCAATTCTGTCAACTGCTAACAGTAGAGTATACAATCGTTTAGTCACACTGCAGCCAATGATGATGCACGATTCCTTGCCAATCCTACCAAACACCCAACATCATCTTTTGTAGCATGAATCTGGCCTTTGCAAACGTTTGTGAAGATTTATCCTTTTTCAACCAGTATCTTCTTGGCACATTATTTTCGTATGTGATCCACATTTTATCGCCCTTGAATAACTGCGTCAGCAATGCAAAGCTCGATTTCGTTACGTTTCCGTAGAGATTCGCAGATGGAAATGAGATCAAGAAAATGTTTTAACGTCATATCATATGGTACCCAAACATCGAATTTCTTTTGATAGCAAGCTTTCTCCAAACACTTCACGGCTATTTGGTGATGGATGTTAGTTCTTTGGCGATGTCATGGCTGCTTACATGGCGGTAATGCACAACTTTTACCAAAATTCTTTCTTCTGTCATTGGTCGACCAGCGCCAGGAGTATCTTTGATATCGTAATTTGTGCCTCGAAATAAAAGTGTAAAAATTATCTTAAAAGCGCTTCAAATTAGGTCTGAATGAACGAATCCCAACAGTGTTTACACGTCTATTACTGTCAAATGTTAGCCGAAAACTGACCGCAAATATGGTCCGATGTGACATATATTACCTGAGATATGTGAGGGTAAAACTATCTAAAGAGAAAGAGGTTCAATACTTTTTCAACAACCCAATAATATTAAAATAATACAGTATTACACTACCTTCTTAGTCTTTCAACTCGTTTTTTTTGTTAGAATAAGAATAATTTTTTTTTTATTGGTCTAGCACACGTGCTGCAGGGAAGTACCCAAAACGCTCCAGGAGCGACATGTGTGCGGAAAAAGCAATTCACGTTGTTCTTGAATCGCTGTAAATTTTACTCGGTGGGAAACCCAGCGCTGGGCAAATTATTCCAAAGGGATGATGTTCTCTATATAAAAGACTGCTTGAAAAGCGTTGTACGAGGAGTAACAAGCTGAACCTCATATGGATGTGAAGCACCAGCGCGACGTATATTTCTAACATGCATGCTTTTGGAGGAATTAAGCGGGCTACATCCTTCGAACACTTTCCATGAAAATACTTGTAGAACAGACTTAAGTCGCCAACCGTTCTTCGATGTTCCAGCGAATCAAGGCCGCTGGTCAGTTCCGGGTCTCCAATCAGATGAAAAGCTCTTCTCTGAACAGAATCCAACAAATGCAGTGTATGTTTGGGAGCGGAGCCCCAAACATGGGAGCAGTATTCCATAGTTGGTCGAATTTGAGCTTTGTAAAGAATTAACAGTTGTTGTGGAGTGTAAAGCTTTCTGGTTCGAAATAATATTCCCAATTTTTGAGAAGCTCTCCTTGCTATGCCTGCAATATGCTCATGCCAGGACATATTTGTTCCCAAACTAACGCCTAACAAGTTGAGCGACGATGCTAGGGGAATGGAGTGCCCCGACATGATTATGTCGGGTTCAGCAACGTTAACTTTTTTAGAAAAAACTGCTGTCTTGGTTTTTGTAGCGTTAAATTCCACATGGTTACTGTCACCCAAGATAGAATTTCTTCCAGGCCTTTGTTAAGTTGAACGGCCTCCTGCTGTCTGCGGATATTGGCCTGAGGAGCCGATGTCCGAGCGTTCAAAGTGAATGAAGAGACAAGCGTACTGTCGTCTGCAAAGCTGTAGATTGGATTCCGGGTCTTTTTCAGCAGATCGTTAATGTAAGTGAGAAAGAGAGTAGGAGGCAGTATGGAGCCTTGGGGCACACCGGCGTTGATTGTGAAGGTGTTAGAAAGAAATCCGTCGACCGCCACTCGTAAAGAACACTCTCTGAGGAAACATGAGAGACATGAACAGAACTTTTCAGATATACAACAAGAGCGTAGCTTAGCCAACAGTCCAACGTGCCAAACACCGTCGAATGCCTTGGATATGTCAAGGGCAACCCCTCGAGATTCTCCAAAGTGTTCAATTGCGTTGTTCCAAACATGTGTTACATAAGTCAGAAGATCTCCTGTTGATCTATGTTTACGAAAGCCATATTGGTGATCGCTAATAATATTGAATCGTTAAAGATATTTTAGAAGATGCTGATTGATAACCTTTTCCACGACTTTCGATATTATTGAAAGCAGCGCGATAGGTCGGTAGCTATTTGGCAAGGACTTCTTGCCTTTTTTAGGTATCGGCTGAACCGTGGCACATTTCCAGCAGGACGGAAATATTGCCTTTCTGTAGAATAGGTTGAAAAGTCTACAGAAAACTGGTGTTAGTTCCTTTGCACAGTTTTTGAGAACTATGGCAGATATTCCGTCAGCGTCCGAAACCTTTTTGGTGTCTAGCTTCATTAAAATACGCTTTATGATAGGCTGTCTGAAGACAACATCGGGCATCTTTGACTGCAATATGGGAATAGTAGCTGGTGTTTTTCCTTGGAAATCGACAGTAGAATGTGAAGCAAAGAGTTCAGCCAACAAGTTCGCTCTCTCAACAGGTGTGGTTACAATAGAATTATCTGGCCATGTGAGTGGTGGTATGGTGGATTTGGTGAAATTTCGACTAACTGCCTTAGCGTCTGACCAAAAGGACCTGGAATTGTTGGGACAAGCGAGAAGTTTGTTTCTAATTCGTTGATTGCGTGTCTCCTTGGTTTCGTCGATAATTCTTTTGCATCTGTTCCGGGCGCAAACAAAGGTGTTACGATTTATGGTGTTAGGATTTTTACGCCATTGTCGGTAGGCAATATGTTTAGAAGCAACAGCTTCTTTGCATTTTCGGTCAAACCAAGGCTTGCCATTGGAGGGGCATTTCGTCGAAAAAGAGATGTAAGTCTCCATACCAGCAAAAATAACATGGGAGACCTCCCTGGCACAGTCAGATGGGTTGTCGGATCGAAAATAAACGTCCATCCAACGGAAAGTTCGAAAATATTCCATGAGATCTTCCCATTTAGCAGATTTGTAGTGCCAAATCTTGCACGGCCTAGGTGCCTCTCTGTCACTGATTGGCAGGATACTCGTTGTCGAAAGCAGTTAATAGTCGGAAGAACCCAACGGCGGATTTACGGTGACCGTGTAAATCTCCGGATTGGTGGTTAAAAACAGATCA
>CM032454.1:164719219-164729219 GCA_019049505.1 Pachyrhynchus sulphureomaculatus | reverse complement strand
ATAAAATATCAATTGAATACACATATATTTCCGTATGTACCATTATTGAAGTGGTAGCTTGGTATATACATCTTTTATAGGGTTCTTGGAATATGAATTATATATTATATATTTACTTATTATTCTTATTCTAACAAAAAATGAGTTGCAAGACGAAGAAAAAATAGTTTAATACTGTATTATTTCAATATTATTGGGTTGTTGAAAAAGTATTGAACCGCTTTCTCTTTAAATAGTTTTACCGTCACTTATCTCAGGTAAATATATGTCACATCGATCTATATTTGCTTTCAGTTTTCGGCTAACATTAGACAGTAGTAGACGTGTAAACACCGTTGGAATTCGTTTATTCAGACCTAATTTGAAGCGCCTTAAAAATAATTTTTACAATTTTTTTTCGAGGCACAAATTTCGATGTCAGTTACTCCTGACGCTGGTCGACCAATGACAGAAGAAAGAATTTTTGCAGGACCAGCATGTAAGCCGCCATGACATCACCAAAGAACCACCCATCACCAAACGGTCTTAAAACGTTCGGAGAAAGGTTGCTACCAAAAAAAATTCGATGTTTGGGTGCCATATGATATGACGTTAAAATATTTTCTTGATCTCATTTCCATCTGCAAATCTCTACGGAAACGTAACGCAATCGAGCCATTGCTGAAGCAGTTATTCATGAGCGATAAAATGTGGATCACGTACGATAATAATGTGCCAAGAAGATACTGGTTGAAAAAGGATAAAGCTTCACAAACGTTTGCAAAGGCCAGATTCATACTACAAAAGATGTTGTTGGGTGTTTCCTAGGATTGGCAAGGAATCGTGTTAGCTGTGGAGAATAATGAAACTAGCGATCAAAAAAAAATTGGCTTCCGTAATTAGTCAAAACAAAACCACCATTACTACGCTAGACCACACCCATTTTTAATGACTTGGCGAAAATTGAAATAGCTTGACTGGGAAATTTTAGTACATCCACCGTATAGCCCAGACCTTTCAGCGTCATATTACCATTGTTTCGGTGTCTGCAGAATTTTCTGAATGGTGAGTATACAGTAGATTATAAATATTTAATAAAATACAGTATTGAAAAAAATCCTTGTACATATAGAATTATTAGACCTTAAGTTTCAATATAAAAATTATTAAAAATACCCACATTGTCTGTGTTATAAATTGAGTTTTAAAATATGAAAATTTGCCTGCTGTAGTGCGCGCCGGCAATTTTACGTTCAAAGCAGTACGAAATGGTCAAAATAAGTCGGACATTTTTTTTTAGTTACAATTAGAAGTATTCTTGATACAAAACAATTATTAAAAACTTAACTCTTTTTTTGTAATTTTGTTCTTAATAAACTGCTCATGGTAAACATATTTTTTGTTTTATTATTCATACAAATTTAACTTAAAATAAAAAAAATATATACTTAAAGGTTGAAAATGAAAGACAAAAGTTTAAGCCTTAAGTATAAAGTATTTATATCTCATTTAAACAACCAAGTGCTATTGAAAACACGAAAATCCTAAATGACTCGAAGAAATTAAATGAATTACGTACTCTCTGGCCGGTATAGCGGATCCACCATTTTGAATTTTTCAAATCTGTCATCGGATTCTTAAGCAGCACCCCGAGAACCCCATTAATAGCCAATTTCAAAATATTTAACGGTATATAGAAACGTTAATTTAATTATAAATGGGGTTGGAAGCATGATTCCCATTACAACTGAAGGGGTTAAACCAGCCATTTTATTTTAAATAATTTTCTTAAAATACGGTTGCGAAGACCTAAAGCACAAAAAGTCCAAAGAAAAAAATTCCTTAGCAGCTAGCGACATGCAGTTTGAACAGGGTTGTACAGAAAGACATTCTTTAACATGTGTTGTAGCAGGGAAAGTGCGAGGAAAGCTCGTTCTTATATAAAAATGTTTTAATTTTTAATTATTCTAAAATTTCGATGTATTGCGAAGACCTAAAGCACAAAAAGTCCAAAAAAAAAAATTCCTTAGCAGCTAGCGACATGCAGTTTGAACAGGGTTGTACAGAAAGACATTCTTTAACATGTGTTTAGCAGGGAAAGTGCGAGCAAAGCTCGTTCTTATATAAAAATGTTATAATTTTTAATTATTCTAAAATTTCGATGTATTGCGAAGACCTAAAGCACAAAACGTCCAAAGAAAAAAATTCCTTAGCAGCTAGCGACATGCAGTTTAAACAGGGTTGTACAGAAAGACATTGTTTAACATGTGTTGTAGCAGGGAAAGTGCGAGGAAAGCTTGTTCTTATATAAAAATGTTTTAATTTTTAATTATTCTAAAATTTCAATGTATTGCGAAGACCTAAAGCACAAAAAGTCCAAAGAAAAAAAATTCCTTAGCAGCTAGCGACATGCAGTTTGAACAGGGTTGTACAGAAAAACATTCTTTAACATGTGTTGTAGCAGGGAAAGTGCGAGGAAAGCTCGTTCTTATATAAAAATGTTTTAATTTTTAATTATTCTAAAATTTCGATGTATTGCGAAGACCTAAAGCACAAAAAGTCCAAAAAAAAAATTCCTTAGCAGCTAGCGACATGCAGTTTGAACAGGGTTGTAAAAAAAGACATTCTTTAACATGTGTTGTAGCAGGGAAAGTGCGAGGAAAGCTCGTTCTTATATAAAAATGTTTTAATTTTTAATTATTCTAAAATTTCGATGTATTGCGAAGACCTAAAGCACAAAAAGTCCAAAGAAAAAAATTCCTTAGCAGCTAGCGACATGCAGTTTGAACAGGGTTGTACAGAAAGACATTCTTTAACATGTGTTGTAGCAGGGAAAGTGCGAGGAAAGCTCGTTCTTATATAAAAATGTTTTAATTTTTAATTATTCTAAAATTTCGATGTATTGCGAAGACCTAAAGCACAAAAAGTAAAGAGAAAAAAATTCCTTAGCAGCTAGCGACATGCAGTTTAAACAGGGTTGTACAGAAAGACATTCTTTAACATGTGTTGTAGCAGGGAAAGTGCGAGGAAAGCTCGTTCTTATATAAAAATGTTTTAATTTTTAATTATTCTAAAATTTCGATGTATTGCGAAGACTTAAAGCACAAAAAGTCCAAAGAAAAAAATTCCTTAGCAGCTAGCGACATGCAGTTTGAACAGGGTTGTAAAGAAAGACATTCTTTAACATGTGTTGTAGCAGGGAAAGTGCGAGGAAAGCTCGTTCTTATATAAAAATGTTTTTAATTTTTAATTATTCTAAAATTTCGATGTATTGCGAAGACCTAAAGCACAAAAAGTCCAAACAAAAAAATTCCTTAGCAGCTAGCGACATGCAGTTTAAACAGGGTTGTAAAAAAAAACATTCTTTTACATGTGCTGTAGCAGGGAAAGTGCGAGGAAAGCTCGTTCTTATATAAAAATGTTTTAATTTTTAATTATTCTAAAATTTCGATGTATTGCGAAGACCTAAAGCACAAAA
The DNA here is from genome assembly GCA_019049505.1 of Pachyrhynchus sulphureomaculatus. NCBI lineage: Eukaryota > Metazoa > Arthropoda > Insecta > Coleoptera > Curculionidae > Pachyrhynchus > Pachyrhynchus sulphureomaculatus. The sequence continues at coordinate 164,725,762 of CM032454.1, read as the reverse complement.
AGTCCAAAGAAAAAAATTCCTTAGCAGCTAGCGACATGCAGTTTGAACAGGGTTGTATAGAAAGACATTCTTTAACATGTGTTGTAGCAGGGAAAGTGCGAGGAAAGCTCGTTCTTATATAAAAATGTTATAATTTTTAATTATTCTAAAATTTCGATGTATTGCGAAGACCTAAAGCACAAAAAGTCCAAAGAAAAAAATTCCTTAGCAGCTAGCGACATGCAGTTTAAACAGGGTTGTACAGAAAGACATTCTTTAACATGTGTTGTAGCAGGGAAAGTGCGAGGAAAGCTCGTTCTTATATAAAAATGTTTTAATTTTTAATTATTCTAAAATTTCGATGTATTGCGAAGACTTACAGCACAAAAAGTCCAAAAAGAAAAAAATTCCTTAGCAGCTAGCGACATGCAGTTTGAACAGGGTTGTACAGAAAAACATTCTTTAACATGTGTTTGTAGCAGGGAAAGTGCGAGGAAAGCTCGTTCTTATATAAAAATGTTTAAATTTTTAATTATTCTAAAATTTCGATGTATTGCGAAGACCTAAAGCACAAAAAGTCCAAAGAAAAAAATTCCTTAGCAGCTAGCGACATGCAGTTTGAACAGGGTTGTACAGAAAGACATTCTTTAACATGTGTTGTAGCAGGGAAAGTGCGAGGAAAGCTCGTTCTTATATAAAAATGTTTAATTTTTAATTATTCTAAAATTTCGAGATCTAAAGCACAAAAAGTCCAAAGAAAAAAATTCCTTAGCAGCTAGCGACATGCAGTTTAAACAGGGTTGTACAGAAAGTCATTCTTTAACATGTGTTGTAGCAGGGAAAGTGCGAGGAAAGCTCGTTCTTATATAAAAATGTTTTAATTTTTAATTTTCTAAAATTTCGATGTATTGCGAAGACTTACAGCACAAAAAGTCCAAAGAAAAAAAATCCTTAGCAGCTAGCGACATGCAGTTTGAACAGGGTTGTACAGAAAGACATTCTTTAACATGTGTTGTAGCAGGGAAAGTGCGAGGAAAGCTCGTTCTTATATAAAAATCTATCTATATACTATTTTTTTTTTCTCGTTCTTTCACGCGGTGCTATTAGTTTTTCGATATTTTTTATTTTTAGAGATATTTGAAAAAAAACGAATTTTCGTACACTCTAGAGCAGCAAACTTTTTTTTCATCGTACTCTATGTCCAAAAAACTACCTGTATATCAAAATGCAGCCTATTAACATTTAATGAAAGCTTTTCGTCAAAATTTGCCCCTGACGACTGGGCTAATAATAAAGTTCTTTAAACGTATATAAAAAAAACAATTGACTCAAATATACTTTTTCGACAACCATTTATTTTAAGAAGTTTTCCTGGATTTTCGTCGTAACAAAGCAATAAAATAAGTAACTAAAGAGATCAGGGAAGAAGTTAAAAGGGTGGTTGCGTATGTACCGTAATATCAGTAAATTTTAAAGTTCTTGAACACAAGACTTACTTCCACTTCCACTCTTTAGCTTTTTTTTATTAACATTTCACAATAAAGTACATATTATATAAACTATCTAGTTGTAATAATTGGATTAAGTTAATCTTTAGTATGAAGAACTCAGAAACTGCGTGTTTGCGAGAAAAGTATTAGGTTATTTACGTTACCAATTTTTCTCGTTATACTCTATCCGTTTGCAAGGCGAAGTAATAAATCATGTAAAATTATGCAAATTAGTAATAAAAGTGACCCAGTGGGTAATAAACCAAAGGCGGGTTGTTTTACCTGTTGGGGTTAATTTGGATTATAAACTGTATCGAGGGATACTCTCAGTTTATTTTCTCACGTAACACGTAGTGCATCACTTTAGAACAATAAAGATGTCTTCCCCAAAACGTCAAAAAATGTCAACGATAGTGTTCAAAAGTGTTCCCTAATGACCGGAGTTGGAAAAACAACTATCAAATTTTGAAGGAAGAAAGGGCAGGAGGAGTTACTGCGCCAAAGTTAAAACCAGGTAAAATAAAACTGGAGCTGAGAGAAGATGTAAAAAATTCACTGCGAAGAATCATTCATCGGTTTTTCATTGAAAAAAAAAATCTCAACTTTGGACTTAATTCTAGAGGTTGTTAAAAGTAACCCACAGATACCAACGATGGGCAGAGCGTTTTAAAATCAATCAATTTTCGTTGGGAAAAATTTCAAAGAAAATCCTTGTTAACTGAATAGGGAAAATCGTATGCTGGAGAAAAGATTATCTGAGAAAAATTAGACATGAGCGTTCTCAAGGAAAACGTATTTATTATTTAGACGAAACTTGGATAAATGAAGGGTACACCGTAAATAAGTTTCGGCAGGACAAAAACGTTTTGAGTTCAAGACAAGCTTTTATGGAAGGTTGGTCAACCGGTCTCCGTCTACCATCTGGAAAAGGACGCCAATTAATTATAACACATATATGGAGTATCCACGGTTTCGTTAATGGTGGTCTACTTACTTTCGAAAAAAAAAACAGGAGATTACCACGAGGATATGAATTTTGAGGTGTTTAAAAAATGGTTTACGCGTATGATAGATTTGATTCCCCGAAGCTCAATAATTGTCATGGATAATGCAAGTTACCATTCCAAAAAAGTTGAACGTGTTCCCACGATGGGATGGCTTAAACGTGATATACAGTCTTGGATAACTCAAAGAAATATATTATTTTATTATAACAATGTTAAACGCAAGTTAATACAATTAGTCAAACATGAAGTTTTAATAAACAAAGATAAATACAATAAGTACGCTATCGACGAATTTGCCAAAACTCAGGATATAACTGTTCTTCGCTTGCCACCACTGTGAGCTTAATCCTATAGAGCTTATTTGGGCTCAAGTAAAAAGCGAAGTGGCTAGAAAGAATATGACCTACAAATTAACAGACCTTAAAAATCTATTTGCAAAAGCAATATGTAATGTCACTCCAGAAAACTGGCAAAAATGTGTAAAACACGTAATTAAAAAAGAAGATAAAATGTGGACACTAGATTTATCAATGAGCCAAATTGTAGAACCATTAGTTATACCATTAGGTACAGATGATGTCATGTCAGATTTTAGTTCGGATATGTCTGATATATCGGATATAGAAGGAGTTTAAGATTAACATAGCACTAGGGCTAGATATAATAATTTTATTTTGTCATTAAATTTAAGTTATAGTTTAAGGTGTTATTTTATAAATGATAAACTTTTAATTTTTACCCTCAGCGTTAAATGGGCATGTCCCGTGGATAAAAAATAAATAAATATTAATAAAAACAAAAAACCAGTCAACATACAGTTATTGGGTCTTCCCTGTGTGACATTTGTATTTGTTTTCTATTAAAATTTAGGCTTTAAATAGTGTTTTGTAAAGGCACATACAGGAGCATGCACCTAGGTGCGTTTATATTTTAAAACTTGTTTATATGTAATTAATTTCCTATTTATTTGTAAATTTATATGTTTTGTTAAATAAATTTGATCTGAACTATCATATTGTTTTGTACGCATATATTATGCAGGTAGGTAATCATCTTGCATTGATGGGTGCCGTTCTGTCATATTATTATAATTCCTCAATTTTGTTTAATACTAGTTTTACTCTTGTAATATTATTGTAATATCTGTAATAATTTGTAATATTTTTTTTAATATAACCAACCTTTATTATAACTATAATTAATACAAAAGAAATCAGTCGATACGCCATTAGTAGTATATATGGCGGGGTCCGATGACTGCGGATGGCATGTGTCCATCCTGAGCCTACCATTACCCGAAGAATGACCTTGAAAGAGCCGAAGAATGACCTTGAAAGAGCTGAAGAATGACCTTGAAAGAGCTGAAGAATGACCTTGAAGACCTGAAGAATGACCTTGAAAGATCTGAAGAATGACCTTGAAAGATCTGAAGAATGACCTTGAAAGAGCTGAAGAATGACCTTGAAAGAGCTGAAGAAGTGTTCAATGACGTCACATTCCAGTGGTTGTTGATCAGTGCCCTTTTGTCATCATTGGATGTCTTGAAGCTTAAGAGAGATAGAGAGAGAGAGATTAGGTGAGCCTCGATGTGTTGGATAATCTTCTGCAAGAAGAAGAAGAAGAAGAAGAAGAGTTCTTCACTGCTGACGTCACACCCATACATACGTCACATATCCACACACGTTAGGTTGTGGACTTGTATGAATTTAAATATAAATAAAAAAAGCAAATGTCTATAGCAGGATTCGAACCTTTATTTCCCATACTGCAAAACCAGCGCCTTAACCCACTGAGCCATAGAGGATTGTTACTAGATAGTGTTAGTAAAGGTATCATATTAAAAAAGATCTTACTCCTAGTAGTAGTCTTTGGATGCTGGTATAATTACATGACGTAAACAAATGAGATATTGATGTTTTAAGAAGGTAAAAAAAAAAAAAAAAGTGTGTTTATTTTTTGATGGCACCTCGATGGCATGTGTCCATCCGAAGCGGTGTACCAAGAGCCGAAGAAGACGAAGAAGAAGAAGAAGAAGAAGACGAAGAATGATGACCTTGGAAGAGCTAAAGAATGACCTTGAAAGAGATGAGGGTGTAAATTAGGCCAAAAAGTCCTTATTTGTAAAAAAGGGGTGGTTTTTAGGGGGTAGTTTTTTAGGGGTAGTTTTGGTATGTTGTAAAAAAGGCAAAAATAAAATTTTTCTGTACTCGGGTAATTTTCCCAATTTTTTTGGGGAATTATTTAAATGAAAAAAAGTGTGAAGTGATCTAGCTAGAATACGAACCGTCGACCCATGTGATGGAGTTCTGTTGTATTAGCATTTCGGCTATTGAAGCTTCGTGAAATAAGGAGTAACTGAAAGGTATATATAAAAAAAGAATTGTTTGTTGGATAAGTAAAAAATGACTTGTTTAAGTTGGGAAAAAAGTTGTAAATTGAAAAATTTAGAGAAATAAAAATAATTTTTTTTTTAACTAGTAGAACTTATAATATTATTTTTTTATTTTTTTATTTCCTTGTTATTCTAAGAGAATAGCCGATTGTCGTTTTGTTTTTTTTTTTTTTTTTTGCCTAACTTACCTCAGTAAAAAATGAACTTGTTTAAGTTGGGAAAAAAAGTTGTAAATTGAAAAATTTTTAATAATTTAATAATAATAATAATAATAATAATAATAATAATAAAATTTGTTCTGACTTGTCCTAACTTGTCCTAACTTGTTCTAACCTGTCTGTCTGTCTTTGGTGAGGAGGAGGAGGAGGAGGAGGAGGAGGAAGTGTGGTGATATAACTTTATTCTAACAAACAAAAAAAAACAAAACAAAATGAAATGAAATGAGCCTAGCCTAGCCTCGCCTCACCTCATATGTATAAAGCAAAAAAATAAAATACCCGATGTAGGAATTTTCCATACGACGCTTTGTCTTAACCTGTCTGAAAAAGTCACGTGACCAAATTGCCAATGACATCATCACCGAAAATAGTCTGTTTTCCAAGAAAATAGTAATAATAATAATAGCCTAGCTTGTGTAAACAAAAAAAAAAAACTTTATATTTGAAATTTTTACTAGTAAAACTTTTTTTTTTCCTTTACTAATAATAGATTTGTTGTTGCTGTTTTTTGGGTAAATAAAACACACAAGTATGAGCAGATTTAAGAAAATACATATATTAAGAATAAAGAATAATTTTACATTATAAAAAAAAAGTTATAAAGTGTTAATATAAATAATTTTATTTTGTGAGAAAACAAAAATTATCTGTTTCTATTTCGTTCGTTGGCTTCTCTTTCGATTCCTCTTCTTTCTTTACTGGACAAATACGAAGATGGTAAATGTTTTGCACCATCTTTTCTTTTAAAGAAATCCTTAGCTTCACATGTCAAACATTTTTGATTATACAGGTCTGTTTCACCTTTACATTTGGGACATTTTACTCTTTCAACAACTGGCATTTTTTTTTTTTTTTTTTTTTTTTTTTTTTTTTTTTTTTTTTTTTTTTTTTTTTTTTTTTTTTTTTTTAATGTTCTCTCAGACTCTTGTTTTTTTAAAATGAAGTTTATATTGATACATCTCACCCTTATATATAAAATCTTTTCCTACTGCTATTATTACTTACTATTCATTATTCTTATCGATCCAACTATTGTGTTTATTTTGACAACAAAAAAAAATTAATAACAAGGTTAGACATGGGGTGCAAAAGATGGAGGTTGTCAAAAAAGAGTACATATACATTTAAATTATGTACCAACGTCTGCTGTACTCCACGATCGGTTGTGGATCTTACCCGTCCGCTATATGTGGCAGGAAATAGATACGATCGAAGAAGAAGAACATAACTTTCTCTTGAGCCTAGATAAATATCCACAAGTACGATGGTACTTGATGGAGAAATTTTTAAGGGGGAAAGAGGAAGAAATTTAAGCAATTAATGCTCAATAAAAAAAATAATTACTTAAATAGGTAGTAATTAACAAGAAAAATAAAATAGTTACATAGTACTTAAATAGGTAGTAATTTGATGGTGATTTTTTTTTTTTTTAATGTTGAAAGAGGAAGAAATTTAAG
>CM032454.1:164616719-164714219 GCA_019049505.1 Pachyrhynchus sulphureomaculatus | reverse complement strand
ATAATGATTGCAGCTTGTGGAGTCATATTCTTCTTCTCCTTCTTTGACTCTATGATAGGACACTGACAATTTTCATCTTGGTTAATCAGTTTATTTGATATACTATTCCTACCTCCACCCATACCTAATTTAATTTTACTGTTCATGATAGCAGAAATACCTGCTGCTGCAAGTTTCTCTTTCCACGATGCATCCGAGGCTCTCATTCTACTTAGGGCATTTCTCAGTAAAATTCTATCAGCTTGATGACGATCATGTAAATCACTGTAGGTTGAATAGGCTATATCATGTTCTTTACACGCTTCATCGAGAGGATTGATTCCTCTATCACCACGTGCTAGACGTTCTTTCAATTTTGTACCAGGTCCACAAAAATTATATCCAGGTAAATGTAATTCAAATGGAAGCTTATTAATTGCACTGTTTAAAAGACCCCTGCCTTGAAATGAGTCACCGCTTACATAGTATTTCATTTTATTTTATTTTTGTTTTTATTTGAGAAGAGCTAATCATAAACTGACTATATATTCAACAAACCCTCCTTTTTTATAGTTATTTCTATTCTAACACTTAATGTGAAATGAAGAGAGTGGTCAAACAGAAAACTAGACTAAAAGTTGTAAATCATGATTTAGAAGATATTAAAAATGATATTAAACATAGTGTATTGTTACCATCAACGATGCGATGTATTATTTCCGGACCTAGTAACTGTGGCAAAACGTCAACTATGCTAAGCCTTCTCGAACATCCGAACGGATTAAAATTTGAAAATGTTTACCTTTATTCCAAGTCTTTGTATCAACCTAAATATATTTATTTGGAACAATTATTAAAACCGATCAAAGGTCTAGGATTTTTTGCATTTGAGAACGGTGAACAAATAATAACACCATCGGAAGCTAAACGAAATTCTGTGTTCATATTCGATGACGTCGCCTGTGACAAGCAAGATGTAATACGAGAATATTTTAGTATGGGTCGTCACAATAACATTGACTGTTTTTATCTTTGTCAGACATATGCAAAGATACCGAAACATTTAATTAGAGACAATGCCAACGTACTAATATTATTCAAACAGGACGATTTAAATTTACGACATGTATATTCCGATCATGTTGGTACAGACATGTCGTTTGACAGTTTCAAAGAGCTCTGCTCTTTTTGTTTGGAAAAAAAACCATTTGGATTTTTATCTGTTTTCAAGGACAACAATATTGATGAAGGAAGGTATCGTTATTACTTGGATCACTACATATATATTTAATTAAATTTAGTTAATGCTCTTAGACAACATCTAAGTGTCAATGGTACATGATGGCTCCAAGAAGCACAAGAAGAAGAAGAAGAAGAACAAAAAGCAATACTTCAAGTGAAAAAAAAAAAAAAAAAAAAAACAAAAAAGTGTTAAACATGAATTAGTGAATAAACGAAAAGATATAAAAAATAAATTAAAAATTTTAAAACATGAACAAATTGCACATGAGAATTTATTTCAACCCATAACAAAACATCTACTAAACATTGAAAATAAATTGGAACCTAGCAGAAAGAAAGTGAAAAAAATAGACTCAGCCCCTGATTTAAAGATAAAAACGGAAGACGCAGATTATGATGCTGATGATCATGATGATAATGATGTTGATGATGATGATAGTGAAGATGGTGTTATTAAAGATGATAGTGACAAAGAATCAATAGCCTCTGAACCTATTCCTAAAACCTCAACTCCTATGGAATTTAACATAGCTACACCTAAAGGATTGAAAACACCTATGTCTGCCCCCCGGATGAGAAGAAAATTACAATTTTCCACCGTATCTAAATCACCGTATAATCTAAGGAAACTTCTCATAAAAAATGTTCAAAAAGACCAATTAGCTGAGGAAGTTGCAAAACAAAAGGAATACGAAGCTCAATTGAATAAAACCATACAAGAGAAATCATTGACTGATTATTATGAACAATACCATCCTTTACCTTTAAAATATATAAAAAAGTTTCTTAGAGATCCTCATAGTGAAAATTCAGAGGGAAAATTTAGAGTAAAATTTGATAGAGAGATTGAACGGTTTTCCATCGGTAATAAAACGATTAATTTCGATGGACCTGATCTATTAATTGGAGGAAAACGATATAAGGGTACCAATGGTTTGTATGGGTTACTTTTTAATCAAAATCTACCAACTTCCTATACAAATAAAGATTCTAAAAATTATGTTCAAATTCTAACTAAATCAGGTGCTATAAAAAATGTGAAATCTAGTCGAAATAGTAAATTTAAAAAACTTATTGAACCAATGTTGAAAAAAAAAAAACCGGATAGCGAATCAGAGCTAGCAGCAGAAGAAGAAGAAGAAGAAGAGAGTATAAAACAAGGACACGGGATATTTATGAAGGTTACTAATAATCCAATTGATTATGTGTACTGGGATGATCCAAATGAACTTGTTGAACGACTACAGTTGTTACTTACCTCTGAGACAGCAGGCAATACAAGTCTTACAAACGAGATCAACTCAATTATTGAAGAATTACGTGAAGCTAATATTATTGTTGAGTAAAAAAAAAAAAAATGACCAAATATGTAACTAAAGTAAAAAAACAAATCGTTGAAGAAATTCATAGACCAGCCAGAATAAATTTTAAACGCAGAAGAGTAATTTTAAAATCACTTTTGGATCTAATGCAAGCAGACTTAGTTGACATGAGAGAATATGAAAAGGAAAATAATGGTTATAAATACATACTAGTTGTGATTAATTGTTTTTCCAAATACGTATGGGCCTATCCATTGAAATCAAAAACATCAAAGGAAGTTGCAGATGCTCTTAAAAACGTGTTCAAGGAACAGACTCCAATCCATTTATGTACAGATTCTGGTACTGAATTTACAGGAAAAGAAGCACAAAACTTGATGAAAAAATACAATATTCGACACTATGTTGTGTACAGTGAAAAAAAAAGCCTCGATTGTAGAACGTGTCAACAGAACTCTTAAAACTATGATGTGGAAAGAATTTAGTCTTCAAGGATCTTATAAATGGGTTAAATTACTACCAAATATAGTAAACTTGTATAATAATAAAAAACATAGAACGATAGGTTTAAAACCTGCTGAGGTAACGGAAAAAAAAAACAGGAAAAAATGCTACTGAACACCGTTTACAATCACATCAAAATGACACATAAACCTAAGTATAATGTAGGTGATCATGTACGTATATCAAAACTTAGAGGTGCCTTTGATAAGCAGTATAAACCAAATTGGTCCACGGAAATTTTCACCATTAAAAAAGTACAACTTACAAATCCTGTTACGTATTTACTTCAAGACGAACACAATCATGACATCAAGGGAGGATTTTATGAACTGCAACTGCAAAAAGTTAAATATCCCGATATTTATTTAGTTGAAAGAGTGTTAAAACGTCAGGGAAATAGAGTATTTGTAAAATGGTTAGGCTTTGATAATAAACATAATAGTTGGATAGATAAAAATAATGTTCAATAGATGTATAAATGTATATTTTTATTTTTTTTAATTAGAATAAATAAATCAATTTTTTTAATTTTTGGTTTTTCTTATATTTTAGTGTTTAAGTGTCTTGATTGTAATGTGAAGACACGGCATTTTCAAGAATGTGTAAGATGTGAATCAGCTATATTTAAATGTATTAGCTGCAGACGTCAACCAAAACCCAACGAAAAATGTAAAAGGTGTAATTGTTCAGCTGAATATTATTATTTTTCACCTGATGGAAAATTTGTAAACAGATAATTTGATAGCAGAAGGGAGCAGTAGTAGTAGTAGTAGTAGTAGTAGTAGTAGTAGTAGTATATAAAGTAGAGATAGATTTAAATTGATAACACACACACACACACACACACACACACACACACACACACACAATGCCAGTTATTGTAAGAGTAAAGTGCCCCAAATGTAAAGGTGAAACAGATCTATATAATGAAAAAAATGTGTGTAGCATGTGACGTTAAAGAACTTTTTAAATCAAGAAATGGTGCAAAACATATACCGTCCCATTATATTTCCAGTAAAGAAAGACAAGGAAACGAGAGAGCTGCTAATGAAAGACAAGGAAACAGATAATTTCAATATTCCTATATATACTACATTTATTAACAGTTAACTCATATAGTTGATATCTATTAATGAAAACACATCTAAAAAAAAAAATGTTATTTACCAAGTATATTTTTTTAGGATATTTCTTATCCTGTTTTTATTATATCAGTTGTAATAATGATGATACTAATAATAATAATAATAATTGCAGTAAGTACAGAGAAGATAATGTCTATTTAAAGAATGATTACGATGTTCTATATAATACTAGTTTAACTCTATACCTACAATGTTCACACCGACTTGATAATTACATTAATTTATATGAAACTGAGCTCACAGTGATTGATGTTTGTATGGAAAAAATTAAAGAATACCAAAATGTTACCGAAGATTTAACTAATTCCATAAATTATACAAATTATATTAGGCTATTACAAGAAAATATTAAGTTGGAAGCAGATTTACAAATGTTCAAGAGAAATCTAACAGATCAACTGCAATTATGTCAGGAAAAAAATACAGCTGGTAATTTCCTAATTGGCGATCTTCGAGAAGAGATTTTAAAACTAAGGGAAAATCTTTCCGATACAACAACTGAAATTTATAAAATGGATAGCGAACTAACACAATGTAAAAATAATCTCCAAAATGCACGGGCAGAATACAGGAAAGTTTTTACAAATCTCAATGCTTGCATGGAAAGAGAGGAAACAATTCAACAACAAAAAGATAAATACGTTCTTAGATTAAGCAGTTGCAAGAAAAATAAAGGAAAGAAAAATAATAATAAGAAAGATACTACAACTACTTCTACTACTACTACTACTACTACTACTACTACTTAGAAATTAAATGTAAAATAAAAAATCTATTGTATTTTTAAATTAATATAATAACAAATTATTTTAAAACTTGTGTTTCATTTCATTTACACATAGAGGCTAGGCATGAGATATTTTTGGTGGAAAGTAGGGAAATAAAATTCAAACACAGGGTTATATTATTCATTTATTAAAATAATAATAATAATTTGTCATATTATAATTTATTTATTTATAAAAAAACGTGGCGATCTACGTGGTAAAGATGATAGCTCTCGTGCACGGATAATCACATCTTTGACTTTATCACATTCACAGTCTTCTAATTGAACTTGAACCTCCTCCAAATAACATAATGGGCAAATAGCAAAATGAAATCCATTTTGAGACATCACCATATCTTTAGTTAAATATCTCTTAAGCAAATTGTAATCACTTAACCATTTTTGTTTCTCACGTCCAGTAAAACACTTTATATAACGGTTTATTAAAATACATGCATCCACAATTTTCATATTAAAATCTTTCAGCACTCTTGGTAGAGTAAAGTTATTCACATCAGTATCACCCATAATATCGATGTACTACAACCAAAGATCTGTTATAAACTAAACTAAACATGAGGTGAGGCGAGGCTAGGCTAGGCTCATTTCATTTCATTTTGTTTTGTTTTTTTTTGTTTGTTAGAATAAAGTTATATCACCACACTTCCTCCTCCTCCTCCTCCTCCTCCTCCTCTCACCAAAGACAGACAGACAGGTTAGAACAAGTTAGGACAAGTTAGGACAAGTCAGAACAAATTTTATTATTATTATTATTATTATTATTATTATTATTAAATTAAGTTAGGCAAAAAAAAAAAAAAAAACAAAACGACAATCGGCTATTCTCTTAGAATAACAAGGAAATAAAAAAATAAAAAAATAATATTATAAGTTCTACTAGTTAAAAAAAAAATTATTTTATTTCTAAATTTTTCAATTTACAACTTTTTTCCCAACTTAAACAAGTCATTTTTTACTTATCCAACAAACAATTCTTTTTTTATATATACCTTTCAGTTACTCCTTATTTCACGAAGCTTCAATAGCCGAAATGCTAATACAACAGAACTCCATCACATGGGTCGACGGTTCGTATTCTAGCTAGATCACTTCACACTTTTTTTCATTTAAATAATTCCCCAAAAAAATTGGGGGAAAATTACCCGAGTACAGAAAAATTTTATTTTTGCCTTTTTTACAACATACCAAAACTACCCCTAAAAAACTACCCCCTAAAAACCACCCCTTTTTTACAAATAAGGACTTTTTGGCCTAATTTACACCCTCATCTCTTTCAAGGTCATTCTTTAGCTCTTCCAAGGTCATCATTCTTCGTCTTCTTCTTCTTCTTCTTCTTCGTCTTCTTCGGCTCTTGGTACACCGCTTCGGATGGACACATGCCATCGAGGTGCCATCAAAAAATAAACACACTTTTTTTTTTTTTTTTTTACCTTCTTAAAACATCAATATCTCATTTGTTTACGTCATGTAATTATACCAGCATCCAAAGACTACTACTAGGAGTAAGATCTTTTTTAATATGATACCTTTACTAACACTATCTAGTAACAATCCTCTATGGCTCAGTGGGTTAAGGCGCTGGTTTTGCAGTATGGGAAATAAAGGTTCGAATCCTGCTATAGACATTTGCTTTTTTTTATTTATATTTAAATTCATACAAGTCCACAACCTAACGTGTGTGGATATGTGACGTATGTATGGGTGTGACGTCAGCAGTGAAGAACTCTTCTTCTTCTTCTTCTTCTTCTTGCAGAAGATTATCCAACACATCGAGGCTCACCTAATCTCTCTCTCTATCTCTCTTAAGCTTCAAGACATCCAATGATGACAAAAGGGCACTGATCAACAACCACTGGAATGTGACGTCATTGAACACTTCTTCAGCTCTTTCAAGGTCATTCTTCAGCTCTTTCAAGGTCATTCTTCAGATCTTTCAAGGTCATTCTTCAGATCTTTCAAGGTCATTCTTCAGGTCTTCAAGGTCATTCTTCAGCTCTTTCAAGGTCATTCTTCAGCTCTTTCAAGGTCATTCTTCGGCTCTTTCAAGGTCATTCTTCGGGTAATGGTAGGCTCAGGATGGACACATGCCATCCGCAGTCATCGGACCCCGCCATATATACTACTGCCATTGCTCGGCCATTCTCGAGATTTTCAAGGCAAAAGGCTATAATTCTATTGTAATTTTCCATAAATGTTAGTCCAAGCTAATACTACCGGTACAAATGATCTTGTTGAAACTTTTTTGCGTAAAATATACTGTGCGGTATAGAGACTCGTACTATCGCGTGAAGTTAATTTGCATAATTTTACTTGATTTATTACTTCGCCTTGCAAGCCGATAGAGTATAATAATGTAAGTTATATTTTTCAGAATATTTTATCTATATTCTATATATATATTATAAAATGCAACGTCTCTCTGTCTGTCTATCCGTTAGTGCGCTTATCACTTGAGAGCCACTTATCCGATTTACGTGTTTTTTTTTTTTAATTCAGACATATGTTCTCTGGCCAGGTTTTAGTATATATTTTGTGACGTTAGGTAACATGAAAAATAGGCAGTGATGATAATAGTGAATCAAGTCGAAAAAAAGTTGCCGTCAGCAAAAAAACTTGCAAAAAAAAAAACTGTTGCAAGAAAACCTAAACAATAATTCTGTAGTCCACGCGACCGCAGCTGCGGGCACAGCTAGTAAGATATAATTTGAATATGAGATCAGACTTTATCATCTTAAAATGTTTGAAAGTCGTCAGGGGAATATATTTTTTCGTATTCAACTAGTAGATCATTATAGTGCAGTAAAACAAGCATTTGTAACTGCACCGACCAGATACAGTAATATTATGATGTTATCCTCTCTGAGGTATCCCCAGGAGTACTGCCCTGAGTTTTGGACCTCGAAAAACTTGTGTTCTTCTGTTTATAAACAATTTAAGTTTTTTAAAACGCGTTTTTTGAGCATAAAATGTTAATAACTTCGGTTATATAAGTCGGATCGAGACAAAAAGGAAACCAAACTCTTCATCATGAAATTTTCAATAAATTATCGTGTATTTCAAGTTGCTCAAGTGCGTACGTAACCTACAAAATTGAAAAAAAGAAACGAAAAACGTTTTTTTTTTTTTTCATTTTATTGTACAGGTCGTCTAAGTGAACTGATCAGCTTGAAACTTTCAGAAAATATGCCTTTTATTATAGCAAAAATACCCGGAAATTTCGTTATGAAAATATTGAACCCAGTGGGCACAATTGAATTAATTATTTAAAATTTGAATTGCTCACCATTTTATGCCATTTGGTCCAAAATGATTCCTATTTTTTTCAACATTTAGGTCTCGACGCAAGCTTCCTGATGCCATTATAAAAAAAATTTTTTGGAATCATTTTAATCATTTTTTCACATTTATTTTTAATCAAATAACAACAAATGCGTTTTTCTGTCATTTTGAAAAACAAAATTGTTAACGAAAATGAATTTTTATTTTGAAAAGGTCTCACGGTTTTCTACCAGATGTGTTAAAAAATTTTCAATCTTCTTTCAAAATGACGGAAAAAAAAGGCATTTGTTGTTATTTGATTAATAAACAAATGTAAAAAATGATTAAAAAGACTCCAAAAATGTTTTTTTATAATGGCATCGGAAAGCTTGCACCGAGACTTAAATTCTGAAAAAAAAAAAAGATTTATTTTGGGCCAAATGTCATAAAATGGCGCGTAGTTCAAATTTTAAATAACTAATTCAATTGTGCTCAATGGGTTGAATATATTTGTACCAAAATTTAAGGGTATTTTTGCTAGAACATTTGTTGTTGTTTGGGGGGCAGAGCGCGTCGACTGCGATGGTCATTTGGTGCCCCATTTAGAGATTTTTATTTAAAAATCATACTGTTATATTCATCTCGTTTAGATAATTGCGGATGTTATTTTTGATTGTAGGAAATTGCTTAATGGTATCCGTAATCGAATGAGGGATATTGTGTTTTGTTCTCAGCAGGGAGGAGTGATCGGCCTCGAAGATGTGTTTAACTGAGAGGATGGCATTACAGGTTGCACACTTCGGTATGGGTTCTTTTTTTAATAGGTATGAATGTGTCTGATAGATATGCCCTATAGCAAGTCTTCTTAATAAGGTGTTTTCAGATCTTGTATTTCTCATAATATGTAAGGGTGGGTATACTATAGGTTTTATTGACTATAGTTTGTTGTCATTATTTTCCAGATCCCACTCCAGTTGGAATGTATTCCTATTTATTGCTTGAAGCAGTTTAAGAAAATCGTTTCTGTTGTTTTCTCCTGAGAAAGGGTCTCCATTAGTTGCTGCTATTTTAGCTTCCCTATCAGCCATTTCGTTGCCCTTTATGTCCGTGTGTCCCGGGATCCATAAATATGATATTTTGATGTTTCTCATATTTGCAATGTATAGGAGGTCCATAATTTGTCTTTAATATATGTTATTAGAATTACTGGATTTAATGACCGTTAATGCACTCAGGGAGTCTGATGCTATTAGTATTTTATTTGTACCCATGGTTCGAGAAAACGCAAATCTTGTCGCCTCCTTGATGGCTAGTAGCTCAGCCGTAAAGATGAAATTATGGGCAAGTAGTTTAAATCATTCTATGATATTTCCATGAATTAATGCGGCTCCAACTCCTTTATCGGATTTGGAACCATCAGTATATTTAATAGAATGCTTCGGATAATGGGTGTGGATTCTATCTAGAAATATAATTTTTATTTCTTTTTTGGGGATTTATCTCTTACATTCTCTGTATGAAGACGTAGGTCAATATTTGAGATTGGAGATTTCCAAGGAGGGAAGTTATTTCAGAGAGGATAATCAAATTTTGGGGTAGATAATTTGTGCAGTATCATGAAGTTCTTTATTCTACTGTGGATAGAATCTGGAGGAGATATCGAGTTTGAACGATGTGCATTTGTTAAGTTAATTGAGCCTTTTGAGTGAGGTGACTGAAAGGTGGATGCATAAAATTTCATCAGGGAGTGTTGCCTATCCAGACGGAGTGATGGTGTTACTGCTATGCACTGTAGGCTAACCACGGGTGAAGTTCTGAATGCCCCAGTCGCCAGTCTTAAGGCCTGATTCTGTATTGTGTTTAAAGATCTCTTTACCCCCTGTGATGCTGAATTATATAAGAAGTCCCCGTATCTCAATTTAGGAAGAATAAGAGATTTGTACAGTTTGATTAATGTTGGAAAGTCTGCGCCTCATTTAATGTTAGCTAAGCATTTTAGAATATTTAGATCTTGAGTTGTACGGGTCTTGAGATTTCTGACGTGTGGAGCCCAATTCAATTTGTTGTCGAAAGTTAAACCAAGAATTTTGGAAGAACTCATTAAGGGAATTGCTTTGTTATTTAGAGTTAATGTATTGATTTTTGGACAACTACGTATCTTGCAAAAATGTATGCAGACAGATTTTGTTGGGGAAAAAGAGAGGTCATTTTCTTTGGCCCATGCATTTACTGTGGTTATTGTAGATTGTATTTCACGAGTTAATTCGTTTGAAGAAGTATTCGAATTGTATAGAATGAAATCATCAGCAAATTACTTGAAACTCACTGAGGCAGGAATCTCATTTATTAAGGATAGCATGGCTATGTTAAAAAGAGTTGGGCTCAATACTGATCCCTGGGGGACCCCTCTGAATGAATGATATGTATTTGGAAGTAGACCATTTGACCTTACTTGAAAGGATCTTGGGGATAAAAATTTCTGAATAAATTTTGGTAACAATCCCGTGAATCCAAGATCCTTCATCTGTTTTAGTATGATTTTGCTATTAGTCATGTCGAAGGTACTTTGCAATTCCATGGAGACCATACACGTGTGTTGATTCCAATGAAGCCAAGTATTCCATTGCAGATCTGTGCCTTCTGAATCCACAACATCATTGTGATAACATTTTGTTGGATTTAAGCATCCACGTTAGACGATGAAGAACCATTCTCTCCATGATTTTGCATAGCACATTTGTTAGAGATATCGGTCGGTAGTTCTCCGGTGAAGATCTGGACTTACTTGGTTTGTGTATAGGGATTATTATAGCTTTCAACCAGTTTTTCGGGAATTTTGAAGTCGTCCAAAGATGGTTGTAGTATTCCAGGAGTAAAGCTTTGAAATTATCCGGAAGATTTTGTATCATTGGGAGAATGATCCCATCAGGGCCAGGTGCGGTATTGTTTGAGTCGTTTGTTGACTGATTCAATTCATGAATGGTGAATGGCTGATTATAGTGAAGAGAGTTATCTGATTCAAAATTTAACAAATTTTTTTCTTGATGTGAATAGGAATTGTTTGGAGTTTCCTTTTTCTGATAATGTTCAGCTGTGGAATTAATTTTCTCCAATGGATCTGTGATGTATTCTTTGTTGACTATAAGAGTCGGAATTTTATTAGTATCAGCACCTTTCATTCTTCTGATTAACTTCCAAATTAATCCTGATGATATGGGGTGATTAAAAGAAGTTATCAGATTTCTCCAAGAAGCCGTTTTAGCCTCTTTGAGAACTCTCTTAGATTTTGCTCTCTTTCTTTTGAATTCAATCAGGTTTGATTGAGTGGGATGTCGTTTAAATAAGTTTAAGGCTTTTTCTCGTTCCTTGATTGAAAGTGAGCATTCTTTTGTCCACCATGGGACAGGAATTTTCTCTTTATGAAAGTTAGAGATATGAATGGACTTGTGTGTTCTATGATGTTGGATGAGAATTCTTGTATGAATTTGTCAGTTTCATGGATTTGGGCTTTGGGGAGAATCAGGGATTCTCTGAATTCTTTCCAGTTTGCTTTATTAGTATTCCATTTCATTCTTGATTGAGGAGGTTCTTTGAACATATTGGTGAAGCGGATGGTTATTGGGTAGTGATCACTGCCCCAAGTATCGGGAAAGATATCCCATTCAAGAGTCGGAGCAATTGATTGACTGCAAAGTGATAAGTCAATATTTGAATGTGAACCAGTCGAAGAGTTGATGTATGTTTTTGGTTGATAATATTTTCTATCATGATTCCTCTTTAGGAGTTTCGTAATGAACCCTAAAGTGTATTATGGGAGATGAAGTCCCCCAGAATGATGAACGGCGGAGGAAGTTGAACAATGAGGTCTTCAATATTATTTGAGGGATAATTTATGTTAGAGGAAGGTATAAACATATAGTGATTGGAATATGTGCCAATAATCTAATTGCTACAGCTTCCAAAGGGGACTGCAGCAATATCTGTTCATATTCAAAAGCTTTGTATATGTATACGGCCACGCCTCCGGAGGCTCTGGTCTGGTCAATTCTATTTTTGTGGACAACATTGTAGTTTTTAATTTTTTTATGATTTTGGTTTTTAAAATTCGTCTCTTGTAAAGCAAGAATTGACGGTTTGTTGTTTTTTATAATTATCTGAAGATCCTCCAGTCTTGGTGAGAATCCATTCAGATTCCATTGTATGATGGAGTTGAATTTTAAGGAAATTTATTTTTTTTACTTACTTTTGGATGATTTATTCTTTGATTTTGGAGGATCATCCATAGTGATGTCGGGTGTGGACAACTCGAGAATAGATTCACTAGATGAATTTGGAGTTGTTCTATTGGAACGAGATACTTTTTTTTTACTTGTATCTGTGGTGGGAGTATTTGGTCTGTTAGTGTTAGACTTTGTTGAAAGTAATTTTGTCGTAGTTGGTGGTTTGATTGTTTGTTTGTTTTGATTTGTTGCTGTCTGGTCTGTTTGTGGGTTGTTTCAAGAGGGGGTAGAGTGTGTGGATATAGGTTTGATGGGGGTATGGGAGGTGGTGGAAGAGAATTTAGGTAATATTAATGGAAATTTGGTGGGGGAAAGGGGAGTTTAGGAAAGATCAGCAGGATTTAGAGGAATGGATAGGGAAGGTCTGGATATGTTTTAGGAAGGGTAGAATGTATTGGGGATAGACAAGGATTCTCTATAAGATAGGTCGCACTGGGTAGAGACTGAAGTTTGCTTTGGTTTTATGCTCTTGGTTATGGAGCTATATGAGATTGCAAAGGATGGATTCTGACTAAGATACTTTCTCTTCGCGTTGAAATAGTTTAATTTTTCCGTTGCTCTAATTTTCTGAATTTCGAATTCTTGTTTGAATTTTGGACATCCCTTATATCTGGGGGAGTGCAATCCATTGCAATTGATACATGTTTGATTGTTAGAGCAGGGCGAATCGATGTGCTGGGCGTGTCCATATGATGGACATAAAGGATCATATGAGCATTTAGCAGCAGTGTGACCAAATCTTTGACAGTGATAGCACCTCATGGGGTTCAGAATATATTGTTGGACTCTAAGCGAGTACCAGCCTGCGTAGATCCTTGCTGGAAGTTGATGTAATCTAAATGATAAAACGAAAGTATGTGATGGCATGTTACTGTCTCTTTTTGATGGAATCCTGAAAATTTCAGTGACTCCCTGACTTTCTAAGTTTTCCAATACTTCCTCGTCTGAACAATTTGCAAGATCCTTACATGTTATTATTCCCTTGATAGTGTTTAGTGTTTTGTGAGGAGTAGTTTTTACTTCTTTATTCATCAACTGAACTAAGTTTATTGCATTTTTTGATTGATTTTCGTTTGATATTCTGGGTCTTTTGGACCCGTGATTTTTAGTGTTTCTGATGAAGCTAACATGGTTAGCGAAACGCGCGTCGAGTGCAAAAATAAAGTATTTGGTGTAGTGGTGATATATACTGAGTAGTAATGTTTTTCTGGTAAATAATTATTACCGAACGAGCTTGGAAAGTACAATTTTTCAGTACGAACGGGTATTTCGTATCGGTCATGCAAAAGTTGAGAAATAAGTCATTATTGGAAAGTACTATTGTTATAGAACCGTATAAAAAGGGTAAGCATATTTCTTAAAGTTGCCCACAAGTCCTACTAAATACTACTCTCGGAAATTTATTACTTCCCTATGTAATGTTTACTAAAAACTGTACAGATCATTTCTTTTATTTAGCCATGACATCTTGTAAAATTAAAAAAAAGAAACGCTACTTCAATTTCTCAACAAATAAACTCTCTCGTGTTTCATATATTTTCTGTACATTTTAAGATTAAAAAAATAAAAATAAAGAAATGAGAAACTACTGTGTAGATAAAAACTTCAATTCCACTTAGCCTCCGGATATCAGATAAGAGTATTACCCACGCTAAAATTCTGTTATACTGGTAAATAGAAATAGAAATAAAGAAAACTCTGGCAGCTATATTCTTGAGGGCAATTTTGAAATTCTTATTACTTAATATATGTTTTTTTTTTTATTTTATTGAAAACTATTATAACCTAGTCAAAAGACCAAAACTAATCTAATTTATATTTACAGATAACTTTCTAAATTTTGACTTTTTTTGCGAAACACTATTACAAAAAATTTACTTAGTCCTACATCAAGAACAAATATTTCCCATTTGCTCATTTTCCATCTAGGCGCCACAATATTATAGCCCAAATTATACTGTTAAAAATATAGTCAATCCAAATTAGTCTAGCATCTTTCAGTCAAATCATTAAATCCTGTTAGATATAGCGAGCTACTTTAAAAATTTATAAAATTCTCGTACATATCTAAGTATTAGAGTTACAATTTAAAAAATTCTGCACTACATCAGGAGCGATGACTGGCTAGAGCTAAACTACAAATCTACCATTACTTAGCCTAACACCTGAATTACTCAAGCGGAACTAATGGCATAGGCGAGGCCATCAGTTCCTGTCAAGTAACCAATAGAGGGGACTATAAAGAATAGGCCCTCTGTCTTTATTTAAACTACTTTTACATTTTATAATTTCCATACTTTCGTATGCGTTCAACAATCTCCTATCAGATACATTTTTAATTAATCTTAGACTACCTAATGTTACAGAATGATCACCTTCAAGGGCATGTTCGGCAATGCTAGACTTTTCTGTTCTACTGTATTTTAAATGTGCTAAATTTTCTTTAAATCGTGTTTTAATTCACCTTTTTGTTTGCCCAACATACTTTTTGTAGCAATCATTACAACTAATTTCATAAATTCCACTTTTCTCACAATTAGGAATCTTACCTTTGGGATTTCCTAAGATATTTCTCAGATTGTCTGATGACTTATAGACTAAGGTGAGGCCTACCTTATTAAATACCTTATTGAGTCCCCTGCTATATTTCGGTTTATATGGTATGGAGACATACTTGGTATTATTATATTCGCGTGTAAAAAAGGTGGGATTCTGAATATTTAACCTGAACTTATTTCTATTTATTAACTTATTTACTAAATCATCGTCATAACCGTTAACTCTAGTTATATTTCTAATACGATTCCTTTCATTATTGAAGTTTAATTTATTCAGAGGAAAAGTGACCAAACGATGAAAAAATGCAATTTTTAGTTCATCGTTTGGTCACTTTTATCAATCATCGCTTCTGATGAAGCTAACATGATTAGCGAAACACCTGTCGGGTGCAAAAGTAAAGTGTTTGGTGTAGTGGTGATATATACTGGGTAGTATATATAACCACTACACCAAAAATTCCACACTCCCAACATAGTTCTTTTAATTTTATAACAAGATATAATACTTAATCATACATAAAAAAATCAGTAGTAAACGCAATGCCCTTCCAATAGCAACTGCTTTTTGTAGCAATTTTAACTTAAACAAACCACTGCCAAAGAGAAAGGAATAGTTAATTCGATTTTGGGTGGCACTACTGTCACAGTAAACATGAAATACAGTAACGACGCCCAAGAAAACTTTTAGGTCCTGTTTTTTATCACGCATATGTCCCCTATCACACCTACAACATGGCTGCCACCGCGGTCACTGGTTAAGTTTACATCTGGATTTCAAGGAGAATCTATTTTAAACGTACTGCGAAATTCATTATTAATCATTTTCCAATAAGTAAAAGACCGTTTGACGTTTTAAAATTGAAAATAATTATAAAAAATATATCAAGAAGTTTTTGTTGTACGGTTAGTTCTTGTAAAAATATTTGTGTGGGTTATCCAGTTTCAGATGCTCCGACCTGGTCTGCCTCTCTCTTCTGACCTCTACCACCAACAAATTCTTCAGATCTTAAAACAAATCTCAGTTCCATAAAACAAATAACAAATAACCGACCAACTACCCAACGAAATCGCCACCAAGGAAATCTATCGCAACTCTACGATTCTATACTCCTGCTATGCCGATTGGTGTACTGCACTTGAGACCTAGAAAAGAAAGAAAATCCTGATTCCTTTGGTTACTAACAACACACTTAAGGATATTTCGCCGTGCAGTTACCCAACTTTTACCCTATAAGCGTACTCATTATGTTTCCCCTCACTCCTATTCCGGTCCTGCTCTCAGCCTTTCTATATCCTTCACTTAATTGTTTGTCTACAAAAACATATTTCCTTTCCTTACATTTTTCTTCAGTGACAATATTCTTTATCTGTTTTCTTTGTATATCTCTCTTTTTACATTAATACTTCTTACATCAATTTTTCCACTCCTATAGATAGCTTTTCTTATTCTGCTTTAAATTCCATCTTATTTTCATAATTACCTACAAACTTTTTATTATCTCTAATCCTGTGTTAACTTAACCTAGCCCACTATCTCTTCTACCATCTTAACTATACACTACCCTGCTTCAAACAAGACAAAGTTAGTATATAAGGGTCAGAATTTAATTTACACACCTAATATGATACAAATAATGGAACGTCAAGTGTATTAATTATATTTGTAGTACAGTTTCGACGCGGTCGTAGAAAATTGCTTATGTAACTCTTATGACATATATGTATACGGTGCAAGCACGAGAGGTTAGTTCGGGTTAGTAGCAAGCAAATGATTCCGTTTTTCTGTTTTTGTTACTTCAATGATGCAAATCATGTAATCCACGCTAGCGGAGCAGCTATGGCCATATATAAAATTCATTGCCTATCTGTATGTGTGTCCGACAATAACTCGAAAACAAATAATTTAATTTTACCTTATGTGTAGGTACATCATTTAGTCAAGTTTTCCCCTGTACACATTTGATTAAAATTGGTTCAGTAATATAGGAAATATTGATAAAATGATATATTATTATGATTGCAAATGCTGAGTATGAAAAGTATTTGATAATGGAATTCTTTAAGTTTTTACGTCACTTATTACTATGATGATTCAAGTCGGGTAGTTACGTAGATGGGACCACGCGCACGTGGTAAATATGTTTCTAAGAGTTCTTGCTATTCTAATAAATATATATATATATATATATATATATATATATATATATATATATATATATATATATATTACTATTATTTATATAAAATATTTAATTTTTTTATTTGTTTCAATATTATTTAAAATAAACAATACTATAGTCACTCTCATGGTATGTAAGGCGAATACTTTAACAAAAATATATAGCTCCGTCGTTCTGACTTGATGTAATATACGAGTTTTTGCGTTAGCACTATTAGTTTGATCCTAGAAGGTCAGAAAATGTACGACGTATAAAATGTAATAAAGGTCTACGCAAAGGAATGAAATGAATCTTCCTTGGAAGGGCCACTAAATTTATCCGCACTCGCCATTTTACCAATCAGGATTATCGACAGACGGGTAATAGCTATCCATCTATCAGACACAAAATCCTTCGAAAATGTAGAACATACCGTTTAATGGGGTAAAGATAAAGTGATGAGGGTATATCAGAAGTTTAGAACACGAAAGAGGTGTATTTAACGTTCCGACTTACGATTGTTTTACGGGGTTGATTGTTCCCCTTGTGTATATATATATATATATATATATATATATATATATATATATATATATATATATATATATATATATATATATTTATATAATATATATATATATATATATATATATATATATATATATATATATATATATATATATATATATATATATATATATATATATATATATATATATATATATATATACAGTCCCTGGCCAAATTATTAGACGCACTGTATTTTTTTTAGTAATTTTATGTTTCTTAAGAGTTTTTATGCAATAATTTAAACTACAATATTATTGATGTTTATTTAAAAGAATTGTTGTAGACTACATATTTGTATTTATTTTTAACATATGGCAACACACAAAGTGATACATGAACGTAAACAAGTACAAACCTGTATCAGTCGCGATCGGAATCGAGTCAGGTACGGACGTGTTTCTGTGGCTTTATGGACTGTGATTGTTTGTTTAACAGTTTTATACTACTCAGTTATTAGTTTATTTTGTATGCAGTGTTTTAAAAAATAATTGGACTATTTTCATTATGGGTAGAAAAGGCGATCTTTCACCACGTAAAAAAGCTGAAGTGAGAGCCCTTGTGATTGCGAAAACATTTACAAACCGAGAAATATCACGAAGATTGGAGGTTTCTGAAGCTAGTGTACGACGCATAAAAAAGAAAATTGAGTCAGGGAAGGAATTAAGCCCGAAAAGAAAGAAAAGATGCGGTAGAAAACCAATTTTCACTCCACGGTCAGAGAGATGTTTGAAGAAAATTTGTGTAGAAAACAGATTTGCTACCACAAAGGTAATAAAATCACAACTCCATGATACTAGCGTAAATGCTTCTGAGCGCACTGTTCGAAGAAAATTGAAAGAATTAGATTTTAAGGCCTGTCGCCCCGCCAGGAAGCCCAAGTTAACAGCTGCAATGAAAGCAAAGCGCCTGAAGTGGGCCAAACAATGGCAAGACAAAGATGTGGACTTCCGGAGATCGGTAAGATACAGCAATTTAATCAATAATTGATACATTATTATCATTTTCAGTTAAATAAAGCAAATAAACATGGAAGTTTATATATTTTTCCTATTTTTGACAGGTCTGCTTCAGTGACGAAAGCACATTCGAAATTTTGCAGAATAAAGCTCAGTATGTGCGTCGTCGTCATGGAGAAAAGTTTCATCCTGATTGTGTCGTCCCGACGGTTAAACATCCCACCAAAGTGATGATTTGGTCAGTCATCAGCGGCAAGGGCACTGGACGTCTGTACGTCGTCAAAGGAATAATGAGGCAAGATCAGTACAAAGAAGTATTACAAAATCGGTTGATTCCGCAGCTCAGAGAATAGTTTCCAAATGGGGAACCATTCACTTTCATGCAAGATGGAGCTCCCTGCCACACTGCTAGGTCTGTTAAAGCTTTTTTGGCAGAAAAAAATATCCCTCTGTTGGATTGGCCAGGTAATAGCCCTGATATGAACCCCATTGAAAATGTGTGGGAGCTGATGAAAAGAGAAGTGGCTAAAGATGTGATTACCAACAAAACCTAGCTCCCAGAAAAGATTATTCATGTGTGGAATCATCATCCTCAAATGCAGGAGACAGTACAATCTTGCATTGATAGCATGCCGCGCAGAATTAAAGCTTTGATAGCGGCTAAAGGTGGCTCAACTAAATAATGACTTTTACTAACATTAATTTCACTTTTCTTTAAAACTTAATGAACTTATGCTTTTCTAAATTAATGCTGTTTTATTTATGTCAAATAAATAGGTAATTGATTGGATAATATAAAAATAAAAAACAAATCAATTTAAAATAATAAAACGGTACAATATCACTCGGTAATT
This sequence comes from Pachyrhynchus sulphureomaculatus, assembly GCA_019049505.1. Lineage (NCBI taxonomy): Eukaryota > Metazoa > Arthropoda > Insecta > Coleoptera > Curculionidae > Pachyrhynchus > Pachyrhynchus sulphureomaculatus. The sequence goes on along the minus strand of CM032454.1, from coordinate 164,694,602 downwards.
AATATTTTACATGAAACCTTGCAGTGCGTCTAATAATTTGGCCAGGGACTGTATATATATATATATATATATATATATATATATATATATATATATATATATATATATATATATATATATATATATATATATATATATATATATATATATATATATATATATATATATATATATATATATATATATATATATATATATATATATATATATATATATATATAAATATATATATATATATATATATATATATATATATATATATATATATATATATATATATATATTATTTATTTATTACTTAAATTATAAACTGATTACAATCATATAATACATAATGCAATCATATACCACATAACTGCAACACCTACAAAAATAAACAAGTTACTTACTACGTAGGTCTGGAAAACAAGGACAAAAAAGCATTATAATATCATCTAAAACTTAAAACTACTTAGTATATATTCAACAAGTGCACTGTAGTGATACACAAGAGATCCCAGAACAAATGATTGATTCAAACTGCTGATGCTTGAAAGTATTATGATTATTTCTTAACATTATTTTCAGTATTCAATTTTGCAATTTTTGTAACACATTTATTGAATTTCTGTAAGCACCACCCCAAGAAATTATACCATACGTAATGCAGCTATGGAAAAGTGCATAATATATCACCAGCAATGTGTCTGTGTCCATGATCTTAGAAAACTTTGAAAATGTATGTATATCCCGTTTCGTATTATAATCAAACATAATTCCCAAATATTTACAATTTTCTCTCTCTCTATTTTTATTCTTCGCTCTATAATTCTGATATTTAAATTATTAGGAATAATTTCCAAAAGTTAAGTACACAGTCTTCTATCTATATTTAAAAATAATTTATTCAGAGCAAGCCAGCTCGATGCATTTTCGAAATATCTATTCATTTTGTTTTGTGTATCTAACCAATTATCATCTGATGAGATAATTGCTGTATAATCCGCATATGATATTATTGAGTCACCTGGCATGCTCTGCAACAAATCATTGACATACAATATGAACAACAATAGCCCCAAGATTGTTCCTTGGGGGACGCCTGTGGTAATGTATCCATTATCACTAACACAATTATTTATTCTAACCGTTTGACATCTACCAGTGAAATAATATATATAATAAATAAATAAATAAATATATATATATATATATATATATATATATATATATATATATATTTATATATATATATATATATATATATATATATATATATATATATATATATATATATATATATATATATATATATATATATATATATATATATATATATATATATATGTATATATATATATATATATATATATATATATATATATATATATATATATATATATATATGTATATATATATATATATATATATATATATATATATATGTATATATATATATATATATATATATATATATATTCAATTCTTGGGCTTTGGGTTCGTTTTATGAATATTTGGTATTTAAAATTAAACTTAAATTGACGTTTCGCCCTTTTTTTTTGGGGCATTTTTATTTTTTTTTCTTTATTTCTACAAAATATACAAAATATAAAATATAAAATTACATTTAGGTACACTAGTACAACACAAATTATTTAATACACACAACCATAAACTATTTACATAAATTCTTAGTTCTATATTTAAAAATTAAAATCACATGGAACCTACCTTGAATCTCACATATTTTATTTATTACTGACGAACCATAATGGCATTATCGATGTAGATTTTATTTTGTATTATTAATCCGTGATTTTTTTTTTTTGAATATTAAGCAGGTAGTCTTTTTGTTAATATATTATATATATCAATACCATATTTTTTTTTTATTTGCACACATTGTGAATGCCAGAGCGCAGGTAGTATATATTGGCCAGGGACCGATTTCATTGCGGGTCATCTGTACATATCAACTGCAAATGTAAATATATGTATATATATATATATATATATATATATATATATATATATATATATATATATATATATATATATATATATATATATATATATATTGTAACATTCATTTTTTCCTAGATTTTAAGACCATATAATGTTACTGATTTTTCACTTTATAATGTACTTCTTTTCATTTTTGTATCGAGCGGTATATTAATCAGAAATTCCTAGCCGCTCGTTATATAGTGTGCTGTGCGGGTTTGCGACCGAATCTATCGATACGCCGGGATTGGTCAAATGTTTGTATCCGGAGTTTTGGTTCCGGCGTCGCCATATTACAGACAGAGTGCCCACGGCTTATTTAAGGGTCCGGAGGACGCGAATCTTGGCTTAGTACCATCGAGCCGCCGCCAGGCTTAGTAACATCGAGCCGCAGCCAGGCTTAGTACCATCAAGCCGCTGCCAGGCTTAGTACCATCGAGCCGCCGCCAGGCTTAGTAACATCGAGCCGCAGCCAGGCTTAGTACCATCAAGCCGCTGCCAGGCTTAGTATCATCGAGCCGCCGCCAGGCAGTAACATCAAGCCGCTGCCAGGCTTAGTACCATCAAGCCGTCGAGAGGCTTAGTACCATCAAGCCGCAGCCAGGCTAATTTCCACCGAGCCGCCAAGTGGCGATTTTCCACCGAGCCGCAGTAGAGGCTTACGACAATATCTACGAGAGCCAAGTTAAGCACGAGTTTTTTTATCATAAAGCCGTAGAGGGCTTTGTGTGTTTTCTAAATGGAGTAGCTAAAGTAGGCTCTTCTCAAAAGTGTGAAATCGGTTTTGTGTTCCATTGAAGGCCTAGAAGCCCGTAGGAAAACCGTAAGTTACCAGAACATACATCAATAAATATATTCCCCGCAAATAAGTGTGTTTTAACAGCAATTTGAACTGAAAAATCGCGAAGTGAATATCACGACTCTTCGATTTCGGGTGTAGTCAAGATTTAGAAGTAAAATCTCTGATTTAGGGACTCTAATTAATAAAAACTACTTTTAGGCTAGAATTTTTTTGTATTCCTTAAAACTGCAAAGGTTGGAACTTTTATTTTAAATCATGAATAAATTTTCTTTTTTGTTGATTAAGGCTAGTGTCTCACTGAATACCTATTTTTCTTTTCAGGATAAGAAAAGTTGTACTAGAATAATTCTTTTTAGTAATAACCGTAAAACACTTCAGTATTTTTTCATTTTTTTTAACTGAAGTTAGATCCTTTCTATTTTAAAATGAATGGTGCCCAAAATTTGTACAACTGAAGCTTTTTAAAAAAAAGAAAATAATTCCAAAAAGACGTATAACAATTATCTCTTACCCATATTTCTCTACCAAGGAAAACTGAGCTAGTGTGTATTTAATTTCTTTAGTTCTTTTAAAATCAGGATTCACTCAATTCATTATCAGAAATTAAAAAGAGGTTGCAAGAAAATTGCGCCCAAGCGTGGGAAAAAAACAATTTTCACAGGGTACAAAATGACGCCTCAAAAAGCGGGCAAGTAAGCATACTACATGCTTATATATATATATATATATATATATATATATATATATATATATATATATATATATATAATATACTACTAAGCATATATATATATATATATATATATTATATATATATATATATATATATATATATATATATATAATATATATGCATATGTATATATATGTATATATATATATATATATATATATATATATATATATTATATATATATATATATATATATATATATATATAATATATATGCATATGTATATATATGTATATATATATATATATATATATATATATATATATATATATATATATATATATATATAAATATATATATATATATATATATATATATGCATATATATATATATATATATATATATATATACGAGGCTGGTTTGAAAAGTCCGTGCAAAAATAAAAACTACTTATGTGTTCGGGGTAAACCCTTTTTATTTTTCGACATAGTCTCCTTTTAGGCTTATACACTTCGTCTAACGATGTTCTAGTTTGTTGATCCCTTCCGAATAATAGGATTTATCCAAGTCTGCAAAATATCCATTAGTGTCTGCAATCACCTCCTCGTTTGAATAAAATCTTTGTCCCGCCAGCCATTTCTTCAAATTGAGGAACAAATAGTAGTCCGAGGGAGCCAAGTCTGCAGAATAGGGGGGATGTGAAACGAGTTGGAATCCTATTTCCATTAATTTTGCGACCACAACTGCTGAGGGGTGTGCTGATGCTTTGTCGTGATGGAAAAGGACTTTCTTGTGGGCCAATCGCGGGCGTTTTTCTTGCAGCTCGGTTTTTAAACGGTCCAATAACAATGAATAATATTCACCTGTAATAGTTTTACCCTTTTCCAGATAGTCGATGAGGATTATCCCTTGCGAATCCCCCAAAAGACAGTCGCCATAACCTTTCCGGCCGAAGGAACGGTCTTCGCCTTTTTTGGTGCAGATTTCCCCTTGGTAACCCATTGTTTAGATTGTTGTTTGGTCTCAGGAGTATAGTAATGTATCCATGATTCATCCACAGTGACGAAACGACGCTTAAAGTCCTCCGGATTCTTCTGGAACAGCTGCAAACCATCCTTGCAACACTTCACACGATTCCGTTTTTGGTCAAGCGTGAGCAATCGCGGATAGCTTTCTCATGTCCAAATGTTTATGCAAAATATTATGTACCCGTTCAGTCGAGATGCCCACAGCACTAGCAATCTCACGCACCTTAACTCTTCTGTCATCCATCACCATATCCCGTCCACAGTCCCGTCCAGAACGTTCACCGTCACTTGTGCCCATATGGCCAGTCCGAAAATTTTGAAACCACTTATAAACTGTTCTAATCGAAGGTGCAGAGTCACCATAATGTTTATCAAGCTTCTCTTTAGTCTCCTGAGGCGATTTGCCTTTCATAAAGTAATGTTTAATCACCACACGAAATTCTTTTTCGTCCATTTCCTGAAAATCACTCGACTTCCTTGATTCACACGAATGCCAAACACAAAGAAATAGACCAATATGGCTGAAACTTGTTGTGCGTTCATTCAAGAGATGCTACTAACTAAACATGACCTCGATACGCGCCGGTGGTGCCATCTGTCGGATTTTGCACGGACTTTTCAAAGCAGCCTCGTATATATATATATATATATATATATATATATATATATATATATATATATATATATATATATATATAAGCTAGAAGTAGAAAAAATATATTCTAAATTCGGTGGGGTGCAGTCTTTATTTAAATATTTATGGCCTTGGGTAGTGAAATAACCTTTTTTGTTAGTCGAGCTTTCGAAATTATGTTTATTTCTTCTTCAGGCAATCAAAGTGGTTTTATATAGCAAAAAAACAAGCAATCATTAGCACAAAGGGACATTCCCTAATATACTGTTATTAACTACATAATATTCTAGTTGAAAAGGAAAAACACAATAAGGCCAAAAAATGGCTGGCTATGGTTAAGCAGAGAGAACCAGAGCCAGTATATTAGGGAATGTCCCTTTGTGTTAATGATTGCTTATTTCGTTGTTATAAAAAACCACTTTAATGTCCTGAAGAAGGAATAAATATAATTTCGAAAGCTCGACTAACAAAAAAGGTTGTTTCACTGTGTATATATATATATATATATATATATATATATAAACATACATATGTATATATGTATATATATATATATATATATATATATATATATATATATATATATATAAACATACATATATATATATATATATATATATATATATATATATATATATATATATATATATATATATATATATATATATATTATAATATATATATATATATATATATATATATATATATATATATATATATATATATCTATAATATATATATAAAATGCAACGTCTCTCTGTCTGTCTGTCTGTCCGTTAGTGCGCTTATCACTGGAGAACCACTTATCCGATTTACGTACTTTTTTTTTTTAAAACATACATATGTTCTCTGGCCAGGTTATAGGCTATATTTTATTCCGATAGGTAGCATAAGGAATAAGTAGTGACGTAAAATAGTGAATGAAGTCGGAAAAAAAGTTTGCCGCTAGCGCATTCCATTGCAATATACAGCCTAAACCATTAAATATGGAACAATATTATCTAGCAGAGAATATCTATAATCTATAATATATATAAAATGCAATGTCTCTCTGTCTGTATGTGTCTTTTTTTTAAATTCATACATATATTCTTTGGCCAGGTTAAATAATAATAATAATAATAATCTATATCTATAATATATATATATATATATATATATATATATATATATATATATATATATATATATATATAAAATGCAACGTCTCTCTGTCTGTCCGTTTGTTCGCTTATCCCTCGAGATCCACTTATCCGATTTACGTGATTTTTTAAATTCATACATATGTTCTCTGACCAGGTTATAGATATATATTTTATTACATCTATAATATATATAAAATACTACGTATCACTGTCTGTTTGTCCGTTTGTGCGTTTAACACTGGAGAACCACTTATTCGATTTTACATGTTAAACCATTAAATATGGAACAATATCATGTAGCAAAGAATATCTATAATATATAAGAAATTCAACGTCTCTCTGTCTGTCTGTCTGTCTGTCTGTCCATTAATGCGCTTATTACTGGAGAACCACTTATCCGATTTACGTAGTTTTTGTTAAACATACATATGTTCTCTGGCTAGATTATAGGATATTTTTATACGTTAGGTGACATAAGGAATAAGCAGTGATGATAATAGTGAATCTAGTCGGAGAAAAGTTTGCCGCTAGCGCGTTTTCTTGCAATACACTGCCTAAACCATTAAATATGGAACAATATCATGTAGCAAAGAATATAATATATATAAAATGCAACGTCTCTCTGTCTGTGTGTCTGTCCGTTAGTGCGCTTATCACTCGAGAACCACTTATCCGATTTACGTATTTTTATAAATTTATACATAGGTTCTATATAATTCGATATAAGCCTAGATAATGGGAGATAAGGTGAGATAATGGGAGATAAGGAAAAATGATGGGAGATAAGTCGAGATAAGCCTCGATAATGGGAGATAAGGTGAGATAATGGGAGATAAATATAAATAATGGGAGATAAGCAGAAATAATGGGAGATAAGCAGAGATAAGTCTCGATAATGGGAGTTATGGTGAGATAATGGGAGATAAGAAGAAATAATGGGAGATCAGGAGAAATATTGAGAGATAAGTCGGGATAAACCTAGATAATGGGAGATAAGGTGAGATAATGGGGAGATAAGGAGAAATAATGGGAGATAAGGAGAAATAATGGAAGATGAGCAGAGATAAGCCTAGATAATGGAAATTATGTAGAGATAATGGGAGATAAGGAGAAATATTGAGAGATAAGGGGAAATAATGGGAGATATTTTATTACGTTGGGTAACATAAGGAATAAGCAGTGACGATAGTGGTGAATAAAGTCGACGCGAGCGGAGCCGCGGGCCCGGCTAGTATATATATATATGTATATATATATATATATATATATATATATATATATATATATATATATAAAAGAAATATTAAATCATGAACTTCATTAAAGAAGTCCTTTTCCTACTATAAAATATTTAGACTAACCCCGTTAAAAGGAAGTTTAGGATACTATCCATTTTATGTCTTCCAAGCATTGCTTGAAAGCAAAACATGGCTATCAGCCACACGTTCATAGAGAAAAATCAAAAAACTCAATCACTGATTTCTTGAGTCTTGACAGCATTTTTTTTAAACAAACCTTAAAAAAATATGTATTGTTGGATATATTTTTACTAAAATACATAAATAAATTATAAATGTTGCTCTTCTGTTTGGGATGGGGTTTTAGAGTTTAAATATGCATAAGTAAAAAAACTGTATTTTAAAATCTGTTAATCAAGAATAAGATAGTGTAAGAGTGTATTACCACAGTAAACATAAAACACAGTAGCGACAGTCCGATTCGGCACCTTTGATCTCAAGAGGTTCGAGTTTGTAATGAACACATGACCTGTCGCCATATTGCTACTATTATGTCCACGAGTTTTTGAGTTATTCAAATTCCTTCTTTACAGAACCAACTCCTTTGGAGTTACCACATATATTTTTACAAGCACTCACCGCAAAAAAAAAACTTCCTCTTGACATTTTTTATAATTATTTTCAAATATAACCCCAAACGGTCATTTTCTTATTGGAAAATTGTTAACTGAAATTGAAATCCAGATGTAAACACCGCCCTGGCAGCCATATTGTTGGTACGAAAGGAGCGCATGCGTGTGTTTTATATTTAAGATGGTATTACGATCTAAAATCATATCGTTAGTCAGCACTACCTCTAACTTCTAAATACACATAAATAGGTTTAAATATTTCGACGATACCTTGGAATATTCCAATCTTTGGTCAAGTCATTTTAAACTAATATGTAAGTAAATATAAAAATTATTGAAAAATTTTATTCAAAAATCCTATAACAATAAAATATTCAAATATTTAAGCGTACTTAAATAGTATCAATACCATATTTTTTTTTTACTTGCACACATTGTGAATGCCAGAGCGCAGCTAGTTTTTTTGTGCAATTTATGTTATCCTATATCCTCGGCTACCGATTTCATCGCGGGTCATCTGTACATATCAACTGCAAATCTATTTTATAAAAGAAAATTGGGTGAAATTATAATCAGAAATTTTGAAGCAGGCATATAGCTAGTCGTAATTTGGAAAAATTTGTAGTAATCTGATTTCTTACTTATTTCTCCGAAATACGTTGCAATATGTAGCCATACAACCACTAATAAAGGCTTACTTACTTATTATGGCCAAAATTTCATAATATTCTACAATTTATTAACGTTTCTATAATCTCTAATTTTTATGACAGGTTGTAGCTTCTGGCAAATCTTAGCAGCCAACGTGAGTCGAGCGATAACGTCGACAAATGCAGTGACTTTAGAGACTTCAAAAATCGCTTGCACAACATTAAACACTTCTATGTAGGATACCTCCATTTTACCACAAATATTAAAAAAAAACTGTCAGGAAAGTTTTTACAACCACGCCATTGTACTCAACACATGCACTAAATAGTAGAAAAGTGAGGTTATATTGACCGTAACGACTTTTTGTAGTAGTGATGAAATTTACTACATCAATATGACCAGTGATACCACTGCCATCTGAGTTTATACCATATACCGTTGAATTCACTAAAAATTTCATTTCTTTAAGTAGCGAGTGTTGAAATATAAAAAGATGGTGAATGATACGTCTTTTTTATGGTCACATTCGGAGTCAGCACATTAAAAACCACATGAATAAGGCAAATTTATTCAAACACTTTTTTTATCGTTCTTATAAACATAAATCGGGCAAACAAATTCGTGAAATTTATTTACCTGTTTTGGTTGCCACAGAGTCCAAAAATTTCTATTTGACCCCATATGTTTTACGGAGGACATTCTTCTGTCACGTGTTATAAATATCACCAAATAAATGTTTATTAAAAAAAACCTGGTGCTTATATAAGAAAGTTTAGAATAGAATTCTAACTAATTAGTGTTGCGTACGGAATACTTATAAGATCACTTCTGTTTCTGTTTGTTTGTACTCTCTGTACGTTTGAATGTCTGTCCGTCAGTCTGTCACACCCGATTTTCTCCGAAACTATTTGACATATAGTGTTGAGATTTGGCACTAATATAGGAATTCATGGCCCCGTCAGAGCCGTGTAGCTGTGAAAGTTAAATTTTGATTTAAAGGATTAATTTTGAGGGGTGGAATCGGAAGCGGGAACAAAAATTTTTACCAGGTCATCGAATGGGGGGTCAAATGAAAGCTTGTGAAAACAGGAGTTCAAAATATCTATAATGTAATACTTGCGCACATTTTTCTTTGTATTATTTTAAAAAAATTGCAAGAAATTGCCCCCCCCCCCCCCCCCCCCTTATCTCGAAGAGTACTAATCAAAATATTTTGAAAAAATTCTCCACAGGGTGTAGATTGAGCAAAAAATATCACTTATTACATTTAATAATTTATATGGAATATATAAAAACAAAAATTTCAAGGTCATTAGTTTTCAACAAAGATCGGAAACAAACTTTGTTGAAAACTCATTGGGGTGTGTTTTGTGAAGTCATTGATTATTATTGATTATTTTATACCTCCGTAACAAAATCTTTTATTTTAAAAGCAGTCAAGGTACGGAACACTAATTGCGAAAGTCCGACTTGCAAGTGGACGGTTATTTTTAATTTAAAACGGTTTCTCGGGTCTACTATATGTTTCGATATTTTAGTTGATTTACGGTTGCATTTATCAAAGTAAAAGCTTTATTGTCGCACTAGATCAATTTTAAAGTTAAATCTTTTAGTAAATAATGCTGAAAAAGTCGTAGACAAGATGAATAGTGATTTCTATTATAAAACGTTATACACGCATATGTAGGTCACCGAAGTTATATAATGAGGTTACAATGCTAACTTATAGTGGTTTTATACCCTTTTATTACACCCATATATTAAGGAAATTCGGCTTAAATGTCTGAAAAGTTAGTTTCACGTCTACATTATTAATTTAAATAGGGAGAGTTTGAAACTGTAGTGAGGGCAAAATGTAATAAAGATCTACGCAATGAAATATATTGACTATTTCTCGGAGGAGAGGTTTGTAAATTGAGACAAACTTGGCAATTATACCAATTATTCAGAAAGACCTAAGGATCGTTGGTTAAGCTAATAACATATTTAATATCTTATATATCTATATATATATATATATATATATATATATATATATATATATATATATATATATAAAAAAAATCATTAATTTTATATTTAATTTTAAAATTTTAAAATTGAGATTAAAAATAAGAGAAACAACCTAAAACGATTCATGTTTTAAAACTTGACTTTTTTACAGTTGCAATTAAAATTAAATTTATTTAATTATTAATTAAAAATTATTTTGAGGCTACTACTTATAGATTAATTATAAATAAATGAGAAACTACACCTGATTTTTAACATATTTATATTTCAAGCTAGTCTTAATACATATTTATTTAAATAATATATATATATATAGAGAGAGAGAGAGAGAGAGAGAGAGAGAGAGAGAGAGAGAGAGAGAGAAATGGAAATCACTGAATATATTGAACACTTTCAATATTTTTTTAAATACAGACATTTTTGAAAAATTAGAAAAATGGCAGAACTATATTTTACCGCCAAACCAACCCTCAGCCGTTATACGAAATAGCTTAGGCACATACGCATTGTTGCTGCGCTGCCTACCAGACGATTTTCTTCAACAATTATAGATTTTAAAATTTTAAATACAATTTATCTAATAATAAATCAAAATAATAATAGATAATACCCCACACACCTAATAAAAATATCTAACATCTTTATTTGACTTATTAACTAGCTACAATTGCTATTACTGACTAAGCAAAACGTGAATATACATATTGGGATATATACACGTCAGGGGCCTAACTAACTTAGCCTAGGTAAGGACTTTATCTCAATGTGTCGAAAGTAAAAATGATATTTAAGCATATTTAAGAAGATTTCTAATCTGTTATATCAAAAGAAATTCCTTGGTAACACGCGACAGCAAGTGCGATTAAACTTTGGGTCATTGCCACTTAACCGTTGACGTTAACTTTTCTGTTAACCTAACTGTTTGGACAAAATAAAAATAGAATTTCAAGAAGGTTCTTCTAATAACATTTCCAAGATTAATACCGAAATGGTTTTCTTGTTACAAATCTAATGTTTTAATTTTTTGGTACTAAAGTGAAAAAAACAAGGTAGCTATTTGTTTATTTTTTTTTATTTAGCATCAATCTGGAATCATTAAAGTCTAAAAATGTAAATAAAATGTATAATTTTTTTTTTTTAAATATTATCTATCCTTTGGACAGTCAAACACATAGATGCGTTTTACCATACAATATACAGTCAGTCCAAAAAGTCTCCATACACCACCTGCTTCCTATAGTAGTTTTCTGTTTTTAACTGATTAACGGGAACTATGAGAAAACATGTTTAAATTAATATTTAAAACTTAACCAACGGGGATTCGTATTAGAAACATAATAATCTCTCACTTGTTGCTAGTAATTTTGCAGAGAGTTTTCAAAGTAGTATTAAAAATGAGTAAGAGAAATTGTGAAATTCCATTTCAAATTCGAAAAATCATAACTGATTTGTGGAAAGACGGAAAATCGTATAGAAATATCTGAAAATGGTTAAAAACTTAGGTGTTACTATTCAGTACATTATAAACCAGTATAAATCAACGGGTTCCTATAAAATTCGACCACACTCCGATCGTCCCAAGACTCCACGTGAAGAAGCTAGTTAGACAAATAATTATAGATCCCAAGAAAAGTGCATCAAAATTAAAAGAAGAAGAACGGGAACTATTTTCGAAAAATGTTCACAAACAATGAGAAATTGTTTACACAGGGCAGGCTATAAGGGGTATGCAGCCAGGAAGAAGCCGTTAATTTCGGAAGCTAATCGCAAAAAGCGGTTAGCTTTTACTAGGGTATACGTTACAAAACCTCCTGAATTTTGGGAATCCATAATCTTTAGGGATGAAACTAAAATTAACCTTTTTGGATCTGATGGCAGAACTAAAGTTTGGAGAAAGAAGAATACTGTATTCGATATTAAAAACATTTCTTCGACGGTGAGACAAGAGGGTGACAGTGTTCTGCTTTGGGGATCATGGATCAGCATGTTTATCTGAACATTTTGAGAGATAATTTAAGAGAAAGTATGTGTGCGACAGCAGCTTCATACACCTCCGCAATCACCCGATGTTAACCCCATAGAGCATTTATGAGAGGAACTTAAACGGCGTGTTCGCAAACATAATGTTTCAAATAGAGAAGAATTAAAAAACAGAATATTGAACGAATGAGAGAACATGCCAGAATGACAAAAAGGTTACAGGAGATTATCAAGGCCAATGGCGGTCCCACTAAATATTATATATAAATACAATAAGCATATTAATATATGTTATATTCATATTTAATAAATATATTAAACGAAGTTGTTATTTTCCGTCAAACTATTATTAATAATTGTTAAGTATATGGAGACTTTTTTGACATTAATTTTGTTCACAATTTTATAACAATTTTGTAACTTCTAAATAAAATGTTTCATAGTTCTTTTTAGTACTAATCCTCGTCGGTTAAGTTTCAAATATTAATTTAAACATGTTTTCTCATAGTTCCACTTAATTAGTTAACTATAACAGAAAAATATTATAGAAAGCAGGTGGTGTATGGAGACTTTTTGGACTGACTGTATATACTGTTTTTAATATCTCATTGAATTTACACATCTATTTATTTACAAAACTTTTATGGACTGAAAATACGAGGCTGGTTTGAAAAGTCCGTGCAAAAATAAAAAACTACTTATGTGTTTGGGGTAAACCTTTTTTATTTTTCGACATAGTCTCCTTTTAGGCTTATACACTTCGTCCAACGATGTTCTAGTTTGTTGATCCCTGTCTGTCTGTCCATTAGTGCGTTTATCACGCGAGAACCACTTATCCGATTTACGTGTCTTTTTTTTAAATTCATACATATATTCTTTGGCCATATTATATAATAATAATAATAATAATATATATAAAATGCAACGTTTCTCTGTCTGTCTGTCCGTTAGTACGCTTATCCCTCGAGAACCACTTATCCGATTTACGTGATTTTTTAAATTTATACATATGTTCTCTGAACAGGTTATAAATATACATTTTATTACATCTATAATATATATAAAATGCAACGTCTCTCTGTCTGTCCGTTAATGCGCTTATCACTGGAGAACCACTCATCCGATTTTCGTACTTTTTTTTTTAAACATACATATGTTCTCCCGCCAGGTTATAGGCTATATTTTATTACGATAGGTAGCATAAGGAATGAGAAGTGACGATAATAGTGAATGAAGTCGGAAAAAAAAGTTTGCCGCTAGCGCGTTCTCTTGCAATACACAATCTAAACCATTAAATATGGAACCATATTATGTAGCAGAGGATATATATAATCTATAATATATGTAAAATGCAATGTCTCTCTGACTGTCTGTCTGTCTATTAGAGCGTTTATCACGTGAGAACCGCTTATTCGATTTACGTGTCTTTTTTTAAATTCATACATATATTCTTTGGCCAGGTTATATAATAATAATAATAATCTATATCTGTAATATATATAAAATGCAACGTCTCTCCGTCTGTCTGTTCGTCCGTTAGTGCGCTTATGACTGGAGAACCACTTATTCGATTTACGTGCTTTTTTTTTAAATATACATATGTTCTCTGGCCAGAGTATAGACTATATTTTATTACGTTAGGTAACATGAGGAATAAGCAGTGACGATAATAGTGAATCAAATCGGAAAAAAGTTTGCCACTAGCGCGTTCTCTTGCAATACACTGCCTAAACCACTAAATATGGAACAATATCATGTAGCAAAGGATATTTATAATATATATAAAATGCAACGTATCTCTGTCTGTTTGTCCGTTTGTGCGCTTATCACTGGAGAACCACTTATCCGATTTACGTGCTTTTTTTTAAAACATACTGGCCAAGTTATAGGATATATTTTATAACGTTAGATGATATAAGGAATAAGCAGCGACGATAATAGTGAATCAAGTCGGAGAAAAGTTTGCCGCTAACGCGTTCTCTTGCAATACACTGCCCAAAGCATTAAATATAGAACAATATCATGTAGCAAAGAATATAATATATATAAAATACAACGTCTCTCTGTCTGTCTGTCGGTCCGTTAGTGCGCTTATCACTTGAGAACCACTTATCCGATTTACGTGTTTTTATAAATTTATACATATGTTCTATATAATTCGATATAAGCCTAGATAATGGGAGAAAAGGTGAGACAATGGGAGATAAGGAGAAATAATGGGAGATAAGCCGAGATAAGTCTCGATAATGGGTGCTAAGGTGAGTTATGGGAGATAAGTATAAATAATGGGAGATAAGGAGAAATAATGGGAGATAAGCAGAGATAAGTCTAGATAATGGGAGTTATGGTGAGATAATGGGAGATAAGGAGAAATAATAGGAGATGAACAGAGATAAGCCTAGATAATGGAAATTATGTAGAGATAATGGGAGATAAGGAGAAATATTAGGAGATAAGGGGAAATAATGGGAGATATTTTGTTACGTTGGGTAACATAAGGAATAAGCAGTGACGATAGTAGTGACTCAAGTCCACGCGAGCGGAGCCGCGGGCCCGGCTAGTATGATATAAATACTAACTTAATTGAATAATGATATGCTTACAATTGCCAGTAAATAATTGACTAGTTTTTTAATGAAATTACAGGACATTTAATCTTGGGTTTTAAGCAGCTTCGTTTTGAAGATAGATAGAGATAGTCCAACGAAATATAATGATATTTGATTGTCATGTCATATTAAAATGAAGACGCAATACAACAAATTAAAATAATATTTTTTGAATCGTAACATCAGCAGTGGCACGGATGATAATTTTTTAAATACTGCACTGACTTAGCAGTTACTTGATGGAGATCCATAATAACTAGGAATAAAAATTTAAACAAATGTTTATTATTGCTGACAATTGTTTCGACACACTGTGTCTTCTTCTGGAGCACGATGTAAATTAACTAACAAAGTATGTTTCAGAATACATAGTTTACCTAATTACAAGTACTAAATTTATTAACAGTATATATATATATATATATATATATATATATATATATATATATATATATATATATATATATATACATATATATAACACATGGGCTGAAAAGTCCCGGGCCTAACACATAGATGGCGCTAGTTTTATTGCAGTCACCTTTTTTTCAGTTAATACTAACCTTCAAAAGACAGCTGTTAAAATTTCATGATATTCTATTCATTAGTTTGTGAGTTATTGTGCTAAGAGTGACGCTACTTTTGTTACTTTCAAAACAATGGATCAAAAACAATTTCGTGTTTTAATTTTACACTGCTTCTTGATAGGAAAAAATACCGTTCAAGCGAAGCAATGGCTTGAAAAGTGTTATGGGGACTCCGCTCCATCAGAAACAACAATAAAACGTTGGTTTGCTGACTTCAAACGTGGTCGTAGAGACACCGATGATGCAGAACGCAGTGGACGTCCAAATGAGGCGGTAACACCAGAAAACATCAAAAAAAATCCATAAAATCGTTTTGAATGATCGAAAAGTGAAGTTGCGTGAGTTAGCTGACATCGTAAAGATATCAAAAGAACGTGTTGGCTTTATATTGCATGAGCATTTGACTATGAGAAAGCTCTGTTCAAAGTGGGTGCCGCGTTTGCTCACTGTTGATCAAAAACAAGAACGTGTTGATGATTCTGAGCAGTGTTTGGCCATGTTTAAACGTAATAAACCGGAATTTTTGCGTCGATATGTGACAATGGATGAAACATGGATCCATCACTTCACTCCGGAATCAAAACGATCGTCATCTGAGTGGACAGCAACTGGTGAACCTCGTCCAAAGCGCCCGAAAGCACAACAATCGGCTGGAAAGGTTATGGCCTCGGTATTTTGGGATGTGCGTGGGGTAATATTCATCGACTATCTTGAGAAAGGAAATACCATCAACAGTGAATATTATATAGCGTTATTGGAGCGTTTGAAGGCCGAAATTGCAAAGAAACGACCGCATATCGCAAAGAAAAAAATTTTGTTTCATCAAGACAACGCATCGTGTCACAAGTCAATCAAAACAATGGCAAAACTACATGAATTGAACTTCGAATTGCTCCCACATCCACCGTATTCGCCAGATTTGGCTCCCAGCGACTACTGGCTGTTCGCAGACCTGAAAAAAATGCTCGCCGCTAAGAAATTTCGCACGAATGAAGAGGTTATCGCTGAAACTGAGGCCTATTTTGAGGCAAAAGATAAATCGTTCTACAAAAGCGATATTGAAATGTTAGAGCGGCGCTGGAATGATTGCGTTGCTCTTGATGGAGATTACGTTGATGAATAAAGCTAATTTTGAACCAAAAAAACCGTGTTTTCTTTGTTAGGCCCGAGACTTTTCAGCCCATGTGTTATATATATATATATACATATATATATATATATATATATATATATATATATATATATATATATATATATATATATATATGTGTGTGTGTGTGTGTGTGTGTGTGTGTAAAACAACTGAAACAGGACAAGCGCCTATATTTCAGTAATCTATCCACTGTTCTCTTATTCGTTAATCTGTCCTGAGACGCGTTTCGCAGTATAACAGCTCATCAGTCGAGCTACGATCGAAAAACAACAGAATACTTTGTAGTTAATTCACATCTTGCTTTAGAATTAATAATCGCGCTGCCTGCGGTGAAGTGGTAGCAATTTGCTAACTAGTCTATCGGCTTGTATGGCTGCATCGAGTTAGCTTCCGATGGAGTACCAAATACGAAGTATGCGTTTCTTTGGTATTACCATATATATATATATATATATATATATATATATATATATATATATATATATATATATATATATATATATATCTTTTTCAAAATATTTAATTTTATTAATACATCCAGTAATAATGTCAATATGTATCGAGTACCCTAAAAAACCAAACCATGATTACCTGTGCAATAACAATGTTATAATTTGGCTTACCTTAGGATGTAGAATTTGAAAGATTTTTATTTTCTTGTCAATAATTAAAACATTCCAAGAGTTATATACACAACACACTTTTTACATTTTAAAACTCTGTACACATTTAAAAATTATTAAAACGGTGTTACTTTATACTTTTCTTAATATAAAGTAAAATAATTTTTATATGTGTACAGAGTTCCGTTCTTAGTATTTTTGTTTCTTCAAAATTAAATTTGTTTCGTGGTTTGTTAGTGCTGTTTTGTTTTTTTATCATAGCGATGCCCATTTAAACAATGTTGGAGTTTGCCCTACATAAACTTTGTTGCATATATATATATATATATATATATATATATATATATATATATATATATATATATATATATATATATATATATACATATATATATATATATATATATATATATATATATATATATAAATATATATATATATATATATATATATATATATATATATATATATATATATAAATATATATATATATATATATTTTTTTTTTTTTTTTTTTTTTTTTTTATTGGTCTAGCACACGTGCTGCAGGGAAGTCCCTAAAGCGCTCCAGGAGCGGCACGAGTGCGGAAAAAGCGATTCACGTTGTTCTTGAATCGCTGTAAATTGTACTCGGTGGGAAACACAGCGCTGGGCAAATTATTCCAAAGGGAAGCATTGTACGCGGAGTAACAAGCTGAACCTCATACGGATGCGAAGCACCAGCGCGACGTGTATTTCTAACATGCACCGCTTTGGGAGGAATTAAGCTGGCTACATCCTTCCTACATCCATATATATATACATATACATATACATATATATATATATATATATATATATATATATATATATATACATATACACATACATATATATATATATATATATATATATACATATACATATATATATATATATATATATATATATATATATATACGAGGCTGGTTTAAAAAGTCCGTGCAAAAATAAAAACTATTTATGTGTTTGGGGTAAACCTTTTTTATTTTTCGACATAGTTTTCCTTTTAGGCTTATACACTTCGTCCAACGATGTTCTAGTTTGTTGATCCCTTCCGAATAATAGGATTTGTCCAAGTCTGCAAAATATCCATTAGTGTCTGCAATCACCTCCTCGTTTGAATAAAATCTTTGTCCCGCCAGCCATTTCTTCAAATTGGGGAACAAATAGTAGTCCGAGGGAGCCAAGTCTGGAGAATAGGGGGGATGTGAAACGAGTTGGAATCCTATTTCCATTAATTTTGCGACCACAACTGCTGAGGTGTGTGCGGGTGCATTGTCGTGATGGAAAAGGACTTTCTTGTGGGCCAGTCGCGGGCGTTTTTCTTGCAGCTCGGTTTTCAAACGGTCCAATAACGATGAATAATATTCACCTGTAATAGTTTTACCCTTTTCCAGATAGTCGATGAGGATAATCCCTGGCGAATCCCAAAAGACAGTCGCCATAAACTTTCCGGCCGAAGGAACGGTCTTCGCCTTTTTTGGTGCAGATTCCCCCTTGGTAACCCATTGTTTAGATTGTTGTTTGGTCTCAGGAGTATAGTAATGTATCCATGTTTCATCCACAGAGACAAAACGACGCTTAAAGTCCTCCGGATTCTTCTGGAACAGCTGCAAACCATCCTCGCAACACTTCAGACGATTCCGTTTTTGGTCAAGCGTGAGCAATCGCGGCACCCATCTTGCGGATAGCTTTCTCATGTCCAAATGTTTATGCAAAAATATTATGTACCCGTTCAGTCGAGATGCCCACAGCACTAGCAATCTCACGCACCTTAACTCTTCTGTCATCCATCACCATATCATGGATTTGATCAATGATTTCTCGAGTCGTAACCTCCACAGGCCGTCCAGAACGTTCAGCGTTACTTGTGCCCATATGGCCAGTCCGAAAATTTTGAAACCACTTATAAACTGTTCTAATCGAAGGTGCAGAGTCACCATAATGTTTATCAAGCTTCTCTTTAGTCTCCTGAGGCGTTTTGCCTTTTATAAAGTAATATTTAATCACCACACGAAATTCTTTTTCGTCCATTTCTTAAAAAATCACTCGACTTCCTTGATTCACACGAATGCCAAACACAAAGAAATAGACCAATATGGCTGAAACTTGGTGTGCGTTCATTCAAGAGATGCTACTAACTAAACATGATCTCGATACGCGCCGGTGGTGCCATCTCTCGGACTTTGCAAGGACTTTTCAAACCAGCCTCGTATATATATATATATATATATATATATATATATATATATATATATATATATATATATATAAATATATATATATATATATATATATATATATATATATATATATAAATATATATATATATATATATATATATATATATATATATATATAAATATATATATATATATATATATATATATATATATATATATATATATATAAATATATATATATATATATATATATATATATATATATATATATATATATATATATATATATATATATATATATATATATATATATATATATATATATATATATATATACATACAGTTATCTAATATATTCATAATGCTACAATTTTGAACCCTGGCTTAGTTTGCGCATCTTTTTAGACGCACCTATTTTGCCTACTATAATAATTAGAATAATAATAAATGCTTTTATTGTCTCAAACAACAATACAAAAAAATCACAATATTCCAAAAATTGTAATAATAAAAAATTATTCTTAAAAATTTTTTAGCCCATTCTTCAGAAAATTAATATTTTCTTCTGCTGGTAATGCGATTGAGTTCAGCACCTATCTAAGAAGGCAATACGTTGCCCAATTATTGCTGGTCAGTCGCATGACTTTTATTAATACCTAGAACAAGTTCCGTTTTACCGAATCAAAATTTCGGTGTCTGTTTCAAAAAGGCTTTACTTCAAAAATATATCACGGTCTCTTGCCCAGTAGACTTAAATCTGGACTACTGGAAATCCACCCTTTAGTTTTAATAAGAATAGAGCACTCTTGTCTAGCCAGCATTTTCTTATTTTCTTTAATTTGTTCGTTAATAAATGGCTAATAACCCTGTTATACATCCTTATTCGTAAATATTCTTGAATAATTCGAAATATTTTGTATATACCGATTTTTATTCTACGAACCACCATTTATTGTGTTTTTTCGGGAATTCTGTAGATACGGGAAAGCATAACAAATTTTTTTGACCAGAAAAAGCGAGGATGGCCTTACTGCGATCTATCAATATCATTCCGAGTGTCTTTCAGTACTCGCAACGCAACTTAACAACAAAAAAAATCTCCCGCGTATTTTCCTTACATTGAGAAACACTAAAATTGCAACATGCATTTCGTAATTTTCCCACACCTTGAAGTTAAACTAAGCTTATACGTATACATTGCATACATACACACCAATGGTGAAATAAAACATTTACAGTGGTAAAATCCACTTGCATATTAAATTTTTAACCGCTATACTATTTAAAAACATTGTGTATATCATCTTTCCAGAAATGCGGTACGCTAATGCACCTACATTTCCCTTCTTATTAACAATTTTTTCACCTTCAGTCAGGTAAAAAAGTAACGGAAAACTATAACAAATAGATGCTTATACTGCACTCTGTCGGTAACTTACTAAGTCTATTCAAGCAGAGCGGCACAACACGGCTGGCAACTTATTGCAGAGCAAGCTCGAAGGCAGTAAGCTCAAGAAAGGTGCGTTTCTGCAATAAGTTGGCAGCCGTGCTGTGCCGCTCTGCTTGAATAGACTTAGTAAGTCACCGACAGAGTGCAGTATAAGCATCTATTTGTTATAGTTTTCCGTTAGTTACTTGGATAAAGGACTAAAGATGTGTTCTCGTATTTGCTCAGTTGTTGTCTGTAAACTAGTGGTAATCACTCTAGTTTGTCGGCGGCGGCTGGTTCAGTCGGTTGCAAATGTCGTGCGTTCGACAAGAGACTCACAGACTTACGTTAGACTAACTCATGACACAACTGACCAACCTTGACTTAGTATAAGGTTAAGGCCGTAGGTTAGTTGAGCCACTCCTTCTGAATAGTATTAGTACACAATCAATTGTAACACAACACTCCATCATTGAGGAAATAGGTTAGGTTAGGATAAGGTAGGTTAAGTTAGGTTAAGTCTAGTGAGTGAAAATTAACATTAGTGTTAGTGAGTGAAGTAGCCTAGTGTTAAATCCAAACTTAAACAATCTAGTGATTAGAATAAGTCAGTTATGTAAAAGGAGTAAAGGGTTTTACCCGGCTCACAAGGAGTTTTAGTGGGTATGCCAACCCTTCAGGTTGGAGAGCCCCACATAACTGGAGCACTTTGGGGCACCCTTATGGTGACGCAAATTGCTCTTGAATCCATAAGGCGGATTTCTCCTTGACAAAAAAAAAAAAAATCGTATTTGCCGAACTTAGCCCAGCTGATGAGCCGTGATACGGCGAAACGCGTCTTGGGATGGTTCAGCAAATACGAAGAACACTTTGGTAATTTCTAAAAATACGATTTTTTCGTTTTTAGTTATACCAATACTGCTAAAAAAGTAATATTTATTTATCAATATTTTTACACCCGCGGCCATTTTTACGCATTTGATATGATAGATGACTATCACTCGACTCTCTATAATTCGGATTCCTAAAATAGCAAATGCCGATAAATTTACCACCCTTTGGGCTAAAGATTTATTTGGTTCTTTTGCGTGGGTCGTAATTTAATTTTGTGGGGTATGTATTTTCTAGAAGTCGAAATTAGTTATTTTTTGGCAGAATGATTTAAATGTCCAAAACAAATCAGCAAAATAATTTTAGATCCTACTCTATTTTTAGTAAATGTATAATATACTGTAAAGTGATTATTAGGAGAGAAAATAATTAAAATAACAAATAAAGCAACTTTTATTTTATTTAGCTAAAATAAATGGTAGGAAAAGGCGGTTTTATACCACAGGGAACCAGATTCATGTGATAATGATCGCCTAGGATATTATTAAACCATAATGTGAAGTTTTCTATTTGAAGAAAATACACTATAAGAAATATTTAACCAATATTTTTGACACATGATTTTTCAATAACCGTAAATTTATGTATTCTAATCTAATAAAGATCCCTCAAACATCGCTGATGATCGTAGGCAAAAGGTTGGAAGGTCACTATAAACCGACATGGCCTAATTTCAAGATATATTTATATGTTATTAACCTAAAACCGTGTAAATTTTCGTTCAATTGTGTTGGGAATGTGGAAACTTTGGCACAATGACAGCACTCGGTATATATCACCACTACACCAAACACTTTATTTTTGCACTAGACGTGCGTTTCGGTAACCATAATAGCTTTATCAGGAGCGATGATTGACTGAAACTAAGCTATAAATAAGGTAGATTTGTTAACTATCGTTAACTCGGGATGTATCAGAAAAAATCATCCCTATCCAAGGCCAACGTGAATCACTACTTACGTACATGCGCAGCTTATAGCTTTCAAGGGATTTCGATATAACGCATGCGCTGTGGCTATAAAAAGAAAGTAAGCCAGTCATCGCACAGTGGGAAGAAAAAAAAACATTACCGTTCAAAAATCCCCGCAGACCTCAAATTTCTTCGGATCAACATATTTTTTTTTTTTTAAATCATCGGAAGAAAATTTAGAAAACACCGGTCGAGCCATGTTTTGAAAATATAATTCTAAATGGCCATTTTAACTAAATATTGTGATAAAAAATTAATCAATCCGAGAAAAAAAATACTATTGATTTTACTATGGATTTACTATTGACCAAACATATTTTTGGTCACTGATTCCAAATATGATATCCGATTTGTTAATAAACCTATCGAATTCGAGTAATCATATTTGGATTCAGTGACTAAAAATACATCATAATATGTATGTATCGTTATTATTGCTAACTTGACTTGACCATTTTGAGGCAATTTTAGGATCTTAATTCGAAATCAATAGGTGTATGAGCAAATCAGATATCATATTTGGGTTCAGTGATTAAAAATACATCGGAATATGTATTTCTCGTTATTATTGTTAACTTGACGACTTTTGACCACTTTGAAACCGTTTTTGGACCATTAATCGAATTCAGTAGGTTTATTAGCAAGTCGGATATCATATTTGGATTCAGTGACCAAAGATACGTAAGAATACATATGTCTGGACAATAGTCAATTCAATTCGCGTTAAGCGGCTATTTAAGTATATATTTCCAAAATAAAGTATAGTAATTCGATAAAATTTAAAGTCTGTAGGGATTTTTGAACGGTAATGTTTTTTTTTTCTACAACTATGCGCGTTGTGTCAGATACTGTTAATAACATTAGTAATGAAAATGATATATTACTTAGTGAACAACTAAAGATGTTATTATTTTACGCACGCAAATAAGGGCAAGATTATATAAAAAACAACACTATGTTTTAATTTCCGACATATTTAAAATGGCTTGACCATTGTTTCACCAAACAATGTGTTCTTCAGAAGTGAATTAGAAAGAAAAATGTTTGGTAATAATACTGGTTATATAGTGCTTAAAACTATCCTTAATTACATAAGATTATGTTAATCGTTTTATTATATTATTTACTTACAAAGTAATTTTAAAGATGCAAATCTGTGGTACCATTTCAGAGAACTAAGTAAGAGTGAATGGTTTATGTCTACCTGTTCGTTTAATAATAGATTTGAATTTTTCCGTTTATTAATTTCAAGACATTCAGGCATAGTTTCTTAGATTTATTTTCTACATGCAGGATTTTGAATGTATCATCAAAATTATGGGATTCTTTTATTATATGTGTTGCGTAATGTGAATTGTTCTTGTTTTTTAAATAAGTATGTTTATGTTCTTTAATGCGAGTTTCAAAAGATCTACCAGCTTGTCCTACGTAGGTTGTAGTACAAGATCCACAATTTAATAAATAAGCTCCTGATTTTATAGATTTTTTTTATTTTTAATGACAAAAAAGGAAAATTTAACACACTCACGTACACAGAGAAAATAACTAGAACAATTTCAAAACATTTAACAAAAAAGAACAATAAAATAGCAGTTAAAACCAGTAATACCTTAGGGAATATAATTTTGAATCACAAAACCTAACAAAAACTAATGAATCCATAAAATCAGGAGTTTATGTATTAAATTGTGGATCTTGTACTAAAACCTACGTAGGACAAACTGGTAGATCTTTTAAAACACGCATTAAAGAACATAAACATAGTTATTTAAAAAAAAAAGAACAATTCACATTACGCAACCCATATAATAAACGAATCCCATAATTTTGATGATACAATCAAAATCCTGCATGCAGAAAATAAATCTAAAAAGATAATATGCTTGAATGTCTTGAAATTAACAAACGGAAAAACTCCAATCTATTATTAAACGAACAGGTAGTTTTAAACCATTTACCCTTACTTAATCTTTATTAGTTCTCTGAAATAGTACCACAGATTTGCATCTTTAAAATTACTTTGTAAGTAAATAATATAATAAAACGATTAACATAATCTTATGTAATTAAAGATAGTTTTAAGCACTATATAACCAGAATTATTACCAAACATTTTTCTTTCTAATTCACTTCTGAAGAAGCCATTGTATGGTAAAACAAATGTCAAGTCATTTTAAATATATTGGAAATTAAAACATCTTGTTGTTTTTTATATAATTTTATTATGAATTTCCAATAAGTATCGGCTAACACAATCAAAGAAATAAGGGCAAGACACACTAGACATAATAAAATTAAGACTGGTGCAGGATGGGACTAATATACATTGTGGCTGATCGACCTTTCACAGAATTCTCTTAAGAATGAGATTCACGTTCCGAAAAATCAACAAAAGGCAAGTAGTGATGGAGTTACAAAGATTACGAATCTTGCTACATACTTATTTACAAGAAATTAAAAAGTATCGATCAGAGAATTGGCCAATAATTTACGTTGACGAAACATGGTTCAATACCCATGACACTGTGCAAAAAGGGTGGGTTAATAGCAGTACAAAATGTCAGAGTAATGCACCTTCAAATAAAGGTAAACAAATAACCATTTTGCATGTTGGATCTGAAAAGGGCTGGGTTTCAAATTGTCTACTATTATCTGCAAAAAAACATAAAAGATTCTAGTTTGGACTATCACGAAGACACGACCGCAGAACTTTTTGAAAATTGGCTTCAAAATTCCCTTTTGTCAAATGTTCCCGAACAGAGTGTTATAGTTATGGACAATGCAAGTTACCATAATCGCCTACTAAATAAGGTTCCTAATGCAGCCAACACTAAATCGGAAAATACAGGAATATATGTTAGAAAATTACATTTATTTTGACTTTAGTTATAAAAAAGTGATATTTTGGAAGTTTTGAAAGACTATAAATTGAAAAAGAAATATGTTTGTGATAGTATGACTGAGAAAATGGGACACAGCGTTTTGCGGCTTCCTTCGTATTATTGTGTGTTTAATCCAATTTAACATATTTGGCATCAAGTTAAATCAAAAATAAGGGCCCAAAATGTTTCTCCTACTTTAAGCGTGTCAGTGGTTGAACTAGTAAAAAAAGTTATAAATTATATACCTTGTGAAAGCTGGAAAAAGCCCATTCAGCACGCTGTTAAAGTTGAACATTCATATATCTATGTAAATAATATAAAACCACTGATAATTACCCCAGCTGATGACAGTGATAGTGAAACCGAATTAGGCTTACTTTAAAATATATTTTTATTTATACAATATGTCCACTCTTGTAAACCCCATGCAATCAAACTGTATATTTCTACTTCTTATCCATGTGTTTTTACATGCATCTATAAATAAACATCTCCAAAAACGCTTTATAATTTTATTTATTTGCATTAATGAATAAAATTTTTAAGTCCATCTCTGCAACCTATCATAAACAAAAGGTCAGAATTTTTATATTGCCCACTTAAAACGGCAAAAATGAGGATCTTATATTATTTATAAACTGGTATACCTGCAGTTTGTCTTAATTTTTTGTTTCGGCTACAAAAAAAAATAGGAACACAAATGTTGCCAACTTCGAAAGTTTGTAAATGAGATCGCCACAGGTGTTCTATTGATCAACTAGATTTTATAGTAGTACAATTAAACTTATTTAATATTAAAAAGTAATTTTAATGTACCGAATATGTGTAGTCACTACTATAACCTGATAATGAAATGCTTATAAAGTCCATACGATTTGTAATGGCATAGTCGGCCATAAAACCGAGAGAGAAGGTGCCTAACTATTGTACCTGCTTTTACTCGTATGCTAAGAATGGCAAGTCCCACCCAATTATCTGCCAGTGTTCTACCTTTGTCTATTACGCCCCGGAATCGTACACTCGGCAGAGATAGCACCAATTAGCAGCTAATGACAGGAGTTTCCACTATAAAACGCATTTAAATTTGTTTTTTATTTGTGATTATTTGTCGATAGAGGTATTACAAATAAAAATTCGAAATGCCACGAGAAGTATTGAATGGTCAAAGTCGGAAGTTAGTACTAAATGTTCTTGATTATTTCCAAAATAAAAAAGGAAACTCATTGACAAGTTTGTCTGTGAGTAAGTGTCCATCCGAGGCACTAAAACTAAGTTTAAGAACGGTAGCCAGAATAAAACAAGAAGGCACTGATGGTGCTAAAAAAGAACATACGAGGATCAGAAGAGCTTGAGAGAGTCCGAGAAAAGTGAGAGCCGAAAAGTTATTCATGACCTAATTGTAGAAGGCAAACATGTTACTTTGGACATGATACGTCAACAGCTAGAATCATAACAAATTTTAAGCTGAAACAATTAGGATTCAAATACAAAATTGACAATGGAAGAAGATACATCATGAGAGAAACCAGAAATATCATCAAAACGAGTTAGGTTTTTGAGAGAGTATGTTGCCAATATGACTTCTGACGCTCCCCTAGACGTTGGGTTTTTAGACGAAACATGGATTCACCAACATGGAAGCAGCATAAGGAAAAAGCAGCACGATGAAAATCCTCGATCTGTATGGAACAAAAAAGCAGCCGCTGGAAAAAAGATACATCATCGTTCACGCTGGCAATAGCAACGGATTTATAGATGGGAGTGAGCTTGTCTTTTCCACAAAAAACAAGAGTTATGACTACCTCGATAATATGAACGCCGAACTCTTTGAAAAATGACTGAGAGAAAAAACTGCTGCCGAAGCTGCCGTCTTTAATCATTATGGATAATGCACCATATCATTCTAGATAGTGAAAGTGTACCGAATGAATCGACAAGAAAAGGAGAAATCATCAATTGGCTGCCAAGTAAGCAGATTAATTTCTCAGAAAATGGTCTAAAATGTGAGTTGTTAAAAATTATCAAAAATTACAAAACCAACTTGCCGTATGCTACAGATGAACTAATTGCTGAAATGGGTCATCAAGTTTTAAGATTGCCTCCCTACCACTGTATATTTAATGTCATAGAATTGGTGTGGGCTCAGTGCAAAAGATTTTTTAATAAAAACATTTTAAGTGAGGCGAGGCACGATGATAATGTAGTAATATCTGTTTGGAAGGCAGCTCTCCAGACAGTTACCAAACCAAAGAAAACTGGATCAGTTGTATAACACATTCAGAAAATATAATCAAAGAATACTGACAAAAAGAGAACATACTTGATGTAACGGTGCCACCAATTGTTATTAATGTAAACGAAGGATCATTTTCTGATAGTAGCAGTTCCAATTTTGATTCTGATGATGATGTTTCTTCCTAATACAATCTAAATATGGTTTATTTGTATATTTATATATGTTTTCAAAAAAAATATGTTGCCAAAACGCAGGTACCTACTTCTTGGCAAATTATATCATACCAACATATTTACCTACCTATTATTTTAGAGCCGTTACCTATATCAATTTTCTATTGTTAAATTTACACATGCAACATTTAGGTTGGCTTTAATTCTTTTATTACATTGAAAATATTATATTAAATAAACATTCTGAAACTTTCACCTAAAGTAATTTATAATTCTGACTGTATTATTTTAGAACTGTGATAATTTATGTAAACATCTTTTGATAGAAATATGCTATAACTTCATCTTTATATCCAATAAAACCTTGTAATTATTAGAAATATGAGTGAATGTTCAATATCCTCTCCCATTTTCCGCTTCTTATAGTCCATGATAAAAAGATAAACTCCATATGTCCAAATCTCATAATCATAATACTTCCTAATACTTATAATATAGATTTACCTGTATCCATCTCTGAGTATGGGTGTACTCATTAAATTAATAAATGACACGTACAATTGAGTCTATCTCTCTTACTCCCAAATAATATAATCGAGATCGTTAATGACGGCTGTCTTACATTGATCAGATCGATATTTAAGGCAAAACAACATCTGTTGAAGTATAAGTGGAAGCAAGATGCACAATATCTTTTATTCTGTCTAGCATTTTATTGCCGACTATGCCATTACAAATCGTACGGACTTTAGAACACTTTATATTTAACGGAAATGCAATCGTAAAATAAATATTTTAAAACTACCTTTACGAGCTGTTTAAAATCGTTTAGAAACTTTTCTACCTACACAGAATTTCTTTCAGAACTTTTAATACCCCCGGTTATAATCCCATGTTTGCCAATATTTCATATTTAATGTGCTGCCTGACTGAAGATTTAGTGTACAAGCAAACATATTGCAATACTTGCTTTTACCCTGCACCCTGGAATACATATTCTAAACAAATATTAAATATAAATGCAAAGTAATAAATATATGCCTTGAGGTAAGGTTAAATATACTAGGGTTGCTTTTTCTAGCTTGTATTACAATTGTAACAGCTTATTCTAAGCTTATTTTATGTGTTTATCTAAAGTATTAATTTTTCGCCCTATTAAAATCATAATTGCTTTGTAAGGAAATTTGTATGATGAGTTTACTTTATTGTTTGTAAGCCGTTGTTACATCGTGTTATTTCAGCTTTAATATTAAAGGTTGATTTTAATATACAGAAGATTTTACGATTACCGGTAAATTAAATAGTAATGTTCTTCCATCCTGCCGGAAATACGTTTCTGTGCAATATCCAACTAAAAAAGAAAAAAATAACCGGTCAAGTGCAAGTTGAACTTGCACAATTAGTGTTCCGTACGTTGATTGCTTTTAAAATAAAAAATTTTGTTAGGGTGGTACAAAATGATCAGTGACTTCACAAAACACACCCCAAATGAGTTTTCAACAAAGTTTGTTTCCAATCTTTACTGAAAACTGGTGACCTTGAAATTTTGGTTTTTTTCTATACCAGATACCGTGGAAAATATTCCAGGATTTTTTTAAAATTTTTTGAGATAAGGTAGGGAACAGCGATTTTTCACGATTTTTTAAAAGTAATACGAAGAAAAATGTGCGCAACTATTACATTATATATATATATATATATATATATATATATATATATATATATATATATATATATATATATATATATATATATATTGATGCCCCTACTGACGAGATGCCTGCGCAGCATAGGATATACAGGAAGCTACAATTTATAAAGCCAATCACAAACTCAATTGTCGCCTTATTCAGAGATTTTCCAAATATAAAAATTGCTAAATATAACAGCATACGAGGTTCTGACCTGTTTTCAAAAGGATAGAACACCTATTTTATATAATAACTCTGTAGTTTATAGATTATCTTGTTTACAATGTGAAGCGTGTTATATTGGGCAGACAGCTCAGTGGTTGAAACAGAGACTCACACAGCACAGGAGTGACTCCCGATTGGGGAAAGAATTCGTGTGCTGTCGTGCAACAAAATTTGAAAACGGTTCATAATTTTGACTATAACAACGTTAAAATCTTAGCTCATGACAACAACTATAAAGGGAGACTTTTTAAAGAAATGTACCATATCAACAGGGACCCAAAGTCAATTAATTATAAATCAGACACTAATCAACTTAGTATTATATATAGCAACATAATTAATAGGTATTAATCATTTACAATTACAGCAATAATAACAAATAAAGATTTGCCACCTCTTAGTATAAAGTAAATTAAAGACGTTTTTCTGTTGCTGTTTTTCTGTTTCGTTTGGAATTCACAGCAGTGCATATGTACCGGGGCTATTTACTCTCAGTTTGTTGTAGTAAATTGAGATGTTGAGTGTTGGTTTCCAGGACAAACTCGCATTTTCGTACGTGTTTTAATTGATTGTTCGTTTGTTTCATAATTGTTTGTTTTATATTTCAATATTTTAATGCCTTGACGAAAGAGAATAGTGTGTTAATATAGGTGTATTAATTTTGTAGTTACTCCTGAAGAAGTTATCAAACGATAACGAAATATTGAGTTTGAAAGAAGAAAAGAGTTTTATTTACAGTCCAGACCGATTCCCGATAATCATATATATATATATATATATATATATATATATATATATATATATATATATATATATATATATATTTTACTCGTGTTTTCACAAGCTTTCATTTGACACCACACTCGATGACCTAGTAAAAAATTTTTTTTTTCACTTCCGATTTCACCCCTCAAAACGAATCCCTTTAGCCAAAATTTATGTTACGGTGATATAAAATGATCAGCGACTTCACAAAACACACCCCAAATAAGTTTTCAACAAAGTTTTTTTGCAATCTTTACTGAAAATTGATGACCTTGAAATTTCTGTTTTTTTATATATACCAGATAAATTATTACAGGTAATGCACTCGTGATAATTTTCGTTCCATCTACACCCCGTGGAGAATATTCCAGAATCTTTTCAAAATTTTTTGATAAGAACTTTCCGAGATAAGGCGGGTGGACAGCGATTTTTCGCGATTTTCTAAAAATAATACAAAGAAAAGTACGCACAAGTATAACATATATATATATATTTTTTACTCGTGTTTTCACAAGCTTTCATTTGACACCACACTCGATTACCTAGTAAAAAAATTTTTTTTTCACTTTCGATTTCACCCCCCAAAACTAACCCCTTAAGTCAAAATTTAACTTTCAAAACTACATGGCTCTGATGAGGCCATCAATTCCTATACTGCCACCAAATTTCAACTTTCTATGACAAATAGTTTCGGAGAAAATCGGGGTGTGACAGACGGACAGACGGACAGACGGACAGACAGACGGACAGACACCGAAGTGATCTTATAAGTGTTCCGTACGGAACACTAAAAATGTGCTAAATAACTACCAACTAATCGCATTACTCTCAGAAATATCAACGGCTTACGGTGTTCCTAAAACAGGTTTTAATGACCTCGGCGACCACTCCAAATTTTCCGACGGTAATCGATTAGTGTAGTAATATAGGGCACGTGTGAACATAATTTTCCACATTAATAATGTTCATTGAATTTATTTTAGAGATATTTACATCATATTTATGAGATATTGCAACTATCTATAATAGTATATGTGAAAACCATTAATTTGAGACGTGGTAGAAGTTTGTTGGTGCTTCGAAACCAAAATTATGGTAATTTTAGGATTTTTTAAAATTCCAGGTCAAAAATCAAAGTTAATTTTCTCGACATTGTTCAAAAATGGATGTGATAGATATATGATAGATTTTAATTTGAGTGAGGTCGATAAAGTTATTGGTTAAATTTAAGTTGGCTAGGTATAAAGTTGTCAGTTGTCAATTTCTTTGCCTTAGTATATTATTATTTAATAAAACAAAATGTGTAAGAAACGAAAAGATAGTGCCCTTACTTATGAAGAAAATCAAGAAAAATTATGTTCATTATGTTTGAAAAAAAAAGATTCTATAAATAAAATTGCTAAATCTTTAAAATTTAAAAAAATAATATTTTAAAAGTCATAAATTTCGACTCAGATAATGAAGGTCTTCCCACAGTAATTTGCACTTTTTGTAAAATCTTAGTTTATGAGACCGTTAAAAAATGAAATAATTAAATCCATTGAGTTACCTGATTATTCAACATTGAAAGCATTGCATAGAAATACGAGGTCTCAAGAAGAAAAATTATGTCAATTCAGTTTGTATGATTTAGTGCGAAAACCAGGTCATATTCATTTTTTAAATAGTGTATCTAGAGTGGAAACAAAAGAAATAGTATTATCCAAAATGGACTACGAAACTGACATGGGGAAAGTCTTATTTTTGCTGCCGCTAGAATAATTTCGAAAATTTAAAAAAATATGTGATACTCTACTTCCGAAAGAAAAAGAGCATTTAATATGTGCTTTATTAAAAAACATTAAGAAAGAAAAATTTGTTGACAAAAAACCATAAGAATATCTCAAAAAGAGGGAAGCCAATAAATGTTGTACTAAAGATAAATCATATTATTATTTTGACGTAATTAACAAAATTATACCTCGATGAAAAAACATGTTCATATTAAATTATGAAACTAGAAGTGAAACCCTTCAATATCATTTTTTAAAGAAATTTCTAGATGATCTAGAATCAAACTTATGAAAATTTAAAAAAATTAAAAAAAAATGAGTAAAATATGTTTTCACAGATTTTTGACCTGAAATTTCAAAAAATCTTAAAATTACCATAATTTTGGTTCCAGAGCACCAACAGACTTCTTCCACATCTCAAATTAATGATTTTCTGGTATACCGTTATACACAGTTACAATAATATCACATAAATATGATGTAAATACCTTTTAAATAAATTCAGTGAGCATTATTAATGTTTTTTTTTATGGGTCTAGCCCACATGCTGCAGTTAAGTCCCTAAAGCGCTACAGGAGCGACACACGCGCGAAAAAAGCGATGCACGTTGCTCTTGAAATGCTGAAAATTATACTCGGTGGGACGCAGTGTCCTGGGCAAATTATTCCAAAGGGATAATGTTCTTCATATAAAAGACTGCTTGAAAAGCATTGTACGAGGAGTAACAAGCTGAACCTCAGAACCTCATAGGGATGTGAAGTATTAGCGTGATGTGTATTTCCAACATGCACCGCTCTGGGAGGAATACTTGTAGAATAGGCTCAAGTCGCCAACCGTTCTTCGATGTTCCAGCGAATCAAGGCCGCCGGTCAGTTCCGGGTCTCCAATCAGACGAACAGCTCTTCTCTGAATAGAATCCAACGAATGCAATGTATCTTTGGGAGCGAAGTCCCAAACATGGGAGCAGTATTCCATAGTTCGACCAACTATTTTGAGCTTTGTAAAGAATTAACAGTTGTTATGGAGTGTAAAGCTTTCTGGTTCGAAATAATATTCCCAACTCTCCTTGCTATGCCTGCGACATGCCAGAATATATTTGCTCCCAAATTAACGCTCAACAAATTGAGTGACGATGTTAGAGGAATGGAATGTCCCGCCATAACTAGTCGGGTTCAGCAACGTTAACTTTTTTAGAAAAAAATACCGCGTGGGTTTTTGTAGCCTTAAATTCCACTTGGTTACTGTCACTCCAAGATAGAATTTCTTCCAGGTTTTTGTTAAGTTGAACGACTTCCCGCTGTCTGCGGATATTCGTCTGAGTAGCAGATCGTTAATGTAAATGAGAAAGAGAGTAGGAGATAGTATGAAGCCTTGGGGCACACTGGCGTTGATAGTAAAGGTGTCAGAAAGAAATCCGTCGACTTCCACTCATAAAGAACGCTCTCTGAGGAAACACGAGAGCTATAAACAGATCTTTTTAGACATACCATAAGAGCGTAGCTTAGCCAACAGTCCATCGTGCCAAACACGGTCGAATGCCTTGGATAGGTCAAAAGCAATCGCTCGAGATTCTCCGAAGTGTTCAATTGCATTGTTCCAAACATGCGTTACATAAGTCAGTTGATCTATGTTTACGAAAGCCATATTAGTGATCGCTAGTAATGTTGAATCTTTGAATATTTTAGAAGATGCTGATTGATAGCCTTTTCCATGACTTTCGCTATTATTGAAAGCAGCGCGACTGGTCGGTAGTTATTTGGCAAGGTCTTCTTGTCTTTTTTAGGTATCGGCTGAACCGTGGCACATTTCCAGCTAGAAGGAAATATTCCCTTTCTGTAGGATAAGTTAAAAAGTCTACAGAAAACTGGTGTTAGTTCTCTCGCACAGTTTTTGAGAACTATGGCAGGTATTCCGTCAGCGCCAGAAGCTTTTTTGGTGTCTAGCTTCATTAAAATACGTTTTATGATACGCTGTCTGAAGACAATATCGGGCATCCTTGACTGCACTATCGGAATAGTAGGTGGTGTTTTTTTCTTGAAAATCGACAGTAGAATGTAAAGCAAAGAGTTCAACCAACAAGTTCGCTTTCTCAACAGGTGTCGTTGCAATAGAATTATCTGATTTGGTGAACTTTTGACTAACTGCCTTAGCGACTGACCAAAAGGACCTGGAATTGTTCAGGACAAGCAAGAAATTTGTTTCTAATTCATTGATTGTGTGCCTCCTTGATTTCGTCGATAATTTCTTTGCATCTGTTCCGGGCACGAACCACGATTTATGGTGTTATGATATTCAAGTGACAGTGACCTTTAATATTATTACAAATAATCTTATAAAAAATAATTGACAATTCCAAGCGAATGCAACCAACGATTTAAACAATCTATATATAGAAAATTAGTAAGTAACAATTTTCTGAGGTTAAAGAGTTACAATTGTCACTAAAATTGAAATTGTTTGAAAACAGTTGATTGCCTTTTCTAATTTTAAGGCATGTGGTGGTATGTGCGAACACCCTGAGTTACCTTTACTTGACATTTATCGAAAGGCAAAGAAATTTTTTTGCCTGTATCTTCTGGATACCGGAACCAATGCTGTTTCGAACGAATATGTTTTAAGTCCATTGTACCAACCTTGGCACACAAGTATACCGAGTGCGTTTTAATTATTTTAATTAATATAATGAAACTCAATTTTGATTTTAATTAGAGCTATTTATTTTCATAAAATTTACGTTAATATAATAAACAATATTATAAAATAAAATACAAACCCAACAAATACAACACACCTAAAGCACACTTT
This sequence comes from Pachyrhynchus sulphureomaculatus, assembly GCA_019049505.1. NCBI lineage: Eukaryota > Metazoa > Arthropoda > Insecta > Coleoptera > Curculionidae > Pachyrhynchus > Pachyrhynchus sulphureomaculatus. The sequence continues at coordinate 164,658,806 of CM032454.1, read as the reverse complement.
TATTAATATTCACGTATTAATACTTTTTACTTATACAATAAGTAACATATATCACAGATAAAACATTAATAAGAAACAGATCTATATAAGCTATCCAAGAAAGAGATGATCAACGTTAATAATCTGAAATGTATCAGACTTACCTTTCCTCCTTTGAGGACTGCTTTGATTTTGGGAATTATAAGTAATCCCCAGCAAAAATACAATAATCACTGTACGTAAACCCGAAAGAAAAAGCAGAAGTTAAGCCTGAAAAATACGAAATACTTTCAGAAAATCAATCATCTCTAACTTAGATGGGACCTAAATATTGACTTTAAATATGAAAGTAATAAAAGTATAGACAGTAAACAATGTTTTTTTAAAAGGCTTATAGAAACTTTATATATAGTAAAAGAAAAGTTTTGCTATACAAGCAATAAATAACATTTGGTCACAGTTTTTCTACAATTCTAATTATATTTTATTAACTAGACTTAAAATAAAATTTTTGATTTGGATATATTACAAAATATTTGGGTGATTCGGATATATTTTTAGATAATTTAATGATAGCAAGGCTGCGAAATAATTGGGGGAAAACAGTTTCAACAATTTAAATTGGTTTGGCATATTGCGCGAATGCAACAGGCGGGAACATTGCATACTCCCGCACAAGAACGACAAATTTGAACAGGGCGAATATTTCAGGTTCAATACGATTTATACGATGCGAATCAAGCCAAAGCCCCAAGGGTTTAACTGATGATTGTAAAAGTTTAACACACTCGTTCGTTCAACTTTAAGTTAACCCTTAGCAGGATGACTAAGAACATCAAGACGCGATAAAGATATGAAGTGAATTCGATTGTCAGTTCAAGTTCAGTGCGGTAATGGTACCCCAGAGTTTGTTATAGTGCAATTTTTATAAAGATTAATGCGCGCAATCCCACGAGATACAGGTGGTGCTAGAATTAAAATGCACTTGTACTCCTTAAAGGCTCAACTTTGTTATTCTCCATCTTTAACCTTCACCAATACTTCCTTCGTGGGTGAAGCGAATCGACAATAAACAGAATTGCCGTTATTGGAGTACGATAAATTCAAAACTAAACATTTTTGGACTCGTGGCGGCAGGTACTGCAATTTTGGCACCTGGAATAAGCGACCTTTATTCCTTTCAGGATGATAGAGGTGGCACAATAACTGTTGATTTGAGGCGATCCAGCTTCATAAATCACTGATGGGTATAACCGGAGAACTTGATTTCAGCAAGATCCTCGTCAGTCATCCAAGAAATTTTTCCGAATGAACTGATTTTCAAAAGAGGTGCGTTCACGTAGTTCATATTTAGGTGAAATTATTTTTAAAAAATAAACGTTAAAGTTTGACATTCATTAAAAGTCATTAAATATTTTTATATGACTCCTCGTATTTAAATTATGAAAATAAATCAACACAGTTGAAATGTAAACTTTTCGATATAATATAGAACCATCAACTAGATACTGAGCCGAATAAAAACATAATTAGAATTACTATAAGCCATTACAGAGTAAAAAAGTATACCTTGATTATGGAACGGGAGCTCCTGGAAGCAGACGAGAGTCAACATTAAAAATCTTAGAGAAGTTCAGCCGGGTCCATGGTATAGATAGGAAAGGTAATGGAAGAAAAAGAAATTTCTCAAAGATCGCCTTGTGTTGCGCACGCAAGACTAACGATCAGAGCGTTGTCTAATTAAACTTGACTTAATTTTGATTTTAAGTAATGGTTGGACTTAAATAGATACCTTTGAGGTATTTTTTTATAGAAAAAGTCATTTGTAATGGCAAAATATCGATGTATTCGTATTAGGTGATGTTAATGACCTAATGAAGAAAAAAATGTGAAATGATTTAAAAAATAGAAATGGTGTTATGTTCTATCACTCTCGCAAAACATTTTGATTTTAATGTTATGATATATGTTTTTGTAGAAAAGCCGGTTAATGCATATAAACATATTTTCGTTACAATATATACTTTTCTTATAATACTCGGATAGTTTTGAAATAACCGTAAAGATATTTTTAATAAATATGCAAGCTATATTACAACTTATTAGTTATCCTTCATTATATAATGGTAAATATTTTAATATAAATTACTTACAAAATATATACTACTTGATATCTACATATCTACTGTAGATGTTTAAAAGAACTTAAGTATTTTTATTTACAGAATGGCCATTTACAATACAACATTCTTAACTTTATCAAAATCGCCATCACATTAATTTGCAGCACAACTTAATTTTAGAAAAATGTTAATTTTTAAAACTTCTACTTTGGAATTTGGTAAAATTTGACATAATGACATTACACACCAGTTATTACTAGTACACCAAACACTTAATTATTGCCGTCGTCGATATGTTAGCATCGTCAGGAACCATGATCGACTAAACTTTAAATTAAAAACTAGATTATTTTATACTAAAATTATGAAACTGGGGGGTAAAGTTACTTTCTTTTTTCAATTATTGTAAAGCAACTGAAAATAGACAGAAGTCCATATTCCAGCAGCTCAGGATGGATTTGACAGACAAGAGAACAGCTAGTAAGCTGCTGGAATATGGACTTCTGTCTATTTTTACTTGCTTTACAATAATTATGTATACTTGAGGAAGGATCCCTCGAAAAAGCGCTACCTGCTTTTAAAGCGTTGACTGTGTCAACCACTCTGTCGGTTCGAAATCTGCTGTGTCAGCCTTCGATGGAGTAATAGGTATGCGTACTTCATACAATTCGTTGTATCCTACCATCGTGCTCCGTAACTTCTGGGATAAGTACCACTTGATACCGTTCTCTTGTTTGTCAATCCTAGCCTGACTGACGAGCCGTGATACGGCGAAACGCGTCTCAGGATGGATTTGACAGAGAACAGCTAGTAAACTGCTGGAATATGGACTTCTGTCTATTTTCAGTTGCTTTACAATAATTATAAATACTTGAGGAAGGATCCCTCGAAAAAGTGCTACTGCTTTTAAAGCGTTCACTGTGTCAACCACTCTGTCGGTTCGAAAGTTGCTGTGTCAGCTTTTGATAGAGTAATAGGTGTATGCGTACTTTATACAATTCGTTGTATCCTACCATCGTGCTTTCTTTTTTCGTTTATATGTTTACAACAACCGCAGTCCGAAAAGAAACAGAACTATCTAAAAATAGAATAAAATACGAATTTGGATTGATAAGTCTGGTAAATTTCTATCAGATGGCGGGAAATTTTGTTAAGCGACATGAGTGTTGGTAAGCGTGATTCTTGTTACGGTGTTCAAAGTTTTAAACAGAAGCGCAGTTATTTGTTAGCAGCTATCGTAAGTGCTCGGTGTTACACGTTTCGTAGAAATGGATAAAGCCTAACATCCTGCAGCGATAAAACATTTTTATTTCAAAAGTGGCTGGCGGCGCAGATAGAAACTGAACTAAAGAAAAGTTTTGGGGACTCTGCACCAGCATTTAAGATCATTTGTTACTACATAAATGGATTTAAATATGGTCGTACGAACACTACAGGTTCTGCACGTTCAAAACACCATATTAAGGTTTCTTCTGAAGAAATGGTCGATAAAATATATCGTGATGGAAGGTCCTTGCATTAAGCTTCTTGAGATTGCTGAGATGCTAGGCATTTCATATGAACGGGTACATAATATCTTACATGAAATTCTAAAAATGAAAAGGCTAAGTTAGAGATGGATGCCAAGTTTGTTGAGTCCAGACCATTTTAAAATCGCATTTGGAAAAGTTGCAGCGTAATCCGAAGGATTTCTTGCGGCGTTTTATGACTGTAGACGAAACATGGATCAGTTTATTACACCCTGAAGACAAAATGGCAGTCAAAATAGTGGGTTAGCCAAGGCGAAAGTCTATCGGAAAAAAAAGAGAAAACAGTTTTATCGGCGGAAAAAGTGAAGGCAACTGTTTTTCGAGACTCGCAGAGTATGATTATGATTGATTATTTGGAATAGGGTAAAACATTAACAGGCTCTTATTATGCAACGTTATTGGACCTTTTGTATAGTAAGTTGAAGCCCAGGTGACTAAGATTATCACGCAAAAAGAGCTTCTTTACCAGGACTACGCAGTTGCTCACACATCGGGTGATGCAATGTTGAAAGTACACAAGCTACGCTTCGAAATCTTTCCCCTCTCTCTATTCTCCAGATTTGGTCCCAAGCGACTTTTTCTTGTTTTTCCTAACCTCAAAAATTGGTTGGGGGTAGAAATTTTCCTCGAACGAGAAGGTGGTTTGTGTAAGACTATTATGCACAGTTCAAAACATTTTCTTTTTTTTAATTAGTTTTTGAATTAAAAAATTGAACGTCGCTGGCCCAAATCTATTGAGCTCAATGAAAATTATGTTGGGAAATAATTTCTTGATTTTGTAAAAAAAATATTATTTACCTTGTTTATTACAAGAGTTCTCATTCGATCCTCGACGTAACACCCGCTATTTTTTCATAGATGACAGCCATTACCTGCATTAATGTTTGTGTGTGTGTGTGTATATGTGAGTTATGTTTTATGACATTTATTCCATTAGATATCTAGATATAGTTGTAAGAGTGAGAGTGCGTTTTGACGAATAGCTGGAGCCTTCACAAAGAGATGTTATTAACTATTGTCTTACGCTTATTGAACGAAACTATTAAAAGCAAACAGTGATGGATGATTATATTATATTTTGTTGCACGCGTGGATTCAAAGGAATCATAAGACGATAGATTTTGGTCAAGTAACCAGCACAGAAAACTGTGAATATTAGATCCTTTTTCCTTATATAGATGATATTTACATTTTATAAATTAACTAGCCGGGCCCGCGGCTCCGCTCGCGTGGACTTGATTCACCACTATCGTCACTGCTTATTCCTTAATTTACCCAACGTAATAAAATATCTCCCATTATTTCCGCTTATCTCTCAATATTTCTCCTTATCTCCCATTATCTCTACATAATTTCGATTATCTAGGCTTAACTCTGCCCATCTCCCATCATTTCTCCTTATCTCCCATTATTTCTCCTTATCTCCCATTATCTCACCTTATCTCGCATTATCTAGGCTTATCTCGACTTATCTCTCAATATTTCTCCTTATCTCCCATTATTTCTCCTTACCTCCCATTATCTCACCATAATGCCCATTATCTAGACTTAGCTTTGCTTATCTCCCATTATTTCTCCCTATCTCCCATTATTTATATTTATCTCCCATTATCTCACATTATCTCCCATTATCGAGCCTTATCTCGACTTATCTCCCATTATTTTTCCTTATCTCCCATTATCTAGGCTTATATCGAATTATATAGAACATATGTTTAAATTTATAAAAACACGTAAATCGGATAGGTGGTTCTCAAGTGATAAGCGCACTAACGGACATACAGACAGACAGAGAGACATTGCATTTTATATATATTACAGATTATAGATTATAGATATTCTCTGCTACATAATATTGTTCCATATTTAATGGTTTAGGCGGTGTATTGCAAGGCAACGCGCTAGCGGCGAACTTTTTTCGGACATCATTCACTATTTTACGTTTCTACTCATTCTTTATGCTACCTATCGTAATAAAATATAGCCTATAACCTGGCCAGAGAACATATCTATGTTTTAAAAAAAAAAGTACGTAAATCGGATAAGTGGTTCTCCAGTGATAAGCGCACTAACGGACAGACAGACAGACAGACAGACAGACAGGCAGAGAGACGTTGCATTTTATATATATTATAGATTATAGATGCTTTCTTATGTATCCAATAATCTCCTATCAGATACATTTTAATAAACTATAAATTATCTAATGTTACCATATGATTATGCTCCAGTACATATTCAGAAAGAGTTAATTTTTTTGATCTATAGTAATATGAGCCAAATGCACTTTAAATCTTGTTTGAATCAATTCTAATTTGCCTCAAATACATTTTGTCACCATTATTGCAACTTATCTCGTATATTCCACTTCTTTTACGATCATGATTTTCTAAAATATTTTTCAAGTTCTCTGATGCTTTATAAACTAAAGTGAGGTATATATTATTAATAAATCAAGATGATTTTTAATAAAATATGCTTTACGTTACTTTATAAGTCATCGGGTAACTTGAAAGATATCTTAGAAAGTCCGAATGATAGAATCCACGAACATGGAAGAAGAACAATATATAAGATAAGTTATGCTTATGACAAAAAGAAACCTCGAGTATAGTAGAAGGAAAAAAAAATCAAGCAATATGGAACATGCGCTTAAACATTATCATATAGTAACAATAGATTATTTCAAGTTAATTAAAAATTACATAAAGAATAATAGACGCACGACGCACACGAAAATTTTGAAATTAAATGTAAAATAGTCTAAATAAGTTCAGAGGACCTAGCCGTTACAGTTCTCTCTACTGGTTACTTCACCGAAACTAAACCGCGGTCTGTGATTGATCAGTTCCTTCTCGAGTGAATTACAAGGGTAAATAAGCCAGTTTAGTCAAATATCGCTCTTGATGATATCGCATCGAGTGCAACAATGAAGTGTTTGCTATGGGGGTGTTAACTATTCTATAGTGTTCAATGTATCTTAGAAGGAAATAATTGCTTTTTATAGATAACTTTGAAGTAAGAAAACAAAATGTTCCCCTCTTACAGAATCTAGCTGATCCATAAGAATGGTGTCCTCTGTCATGCTGATATTTTGCAAGTGCTGAATTGAAAATGTTACGAAGACGCACTGTTCTTTAATGTTCTTTAATTCTACTACAAATTTTTCTGCTGATTTCACAGATATCGGTTTTACCACAACTACATGAGATCTTATCTATGACAGATCTGAGATGTTGCGAGAGTTTAGGGTACTCAGAGAATCTTCTTCCACTTTGTTGGAAAAATCGCCTGTAAAATCTGGTTACTATCCTCATGATGTGCCAACTGTCTCGCCATCTCTTGGGGTGTCTTCCCGGTAGTCTTCTATCCTCTGATTTTCCGTTGTGAGCCCTTCCAGTTATATGTTCATTCCAACCACTTCTTCTGTCTTTGACCCACCGCACCACGTCCCCAACTTTGCATTTCTCTCTTATGTGGATGTATTCTTATCTATCCCACGTTGTGTATCTTGCGATTGTTCTGAAAGGCTTCAGTTCTGTTATTCTCATTTGCCTCCTTGTGACGGTATTTTCTACTCTAGCCTCAGCTAAATATGTTATCGTCGGTCTGACGCAGGTTTTGTAGATTCTGGATTTACAGTCGATGGTTAGAAGTTGTTTTTTCTCCAGGAAATATATTCTAAATGTCCCGAGATAGTCGCGGCCTTGTCGATTTGTTGTCTAGCATCGTTTTTAAGCTTGCATAGTCGAACTACATCACTTGTTCCGTTAAGGTCTTATTTACTACCAATTTGCATCGTAACGCTTCTCTGGAACTTCTCAGTGCCATAATTTTTGTTGTTGAAATTTGAATACTTTCTGCTGTGTTCTTAAATGTTTAAAGTACTCTTTGATGGTCGTCTTCAGATTCAGCCGCCAGGACTGCATCATCCGCGTAACACAAGATACTCATGAGTTGTAGACAATCACGATATTATATTATGTTTCAGTAGAATTTTCGAAATGGAATCCGTGATATTTTTTAATATATGAAAGGTATCGGAAATTATCGGAAGTCGTTTTGCAATGAAATTCTACGGAAACATAAGATGATTAACACGGTTATCTGTGTACCCTAAACCCTCCCGATATCTCAGATCTGTCAAAGATAAGATTCCTCTAGAAAATCCAAGATTCTACGATATATCATGTCCTCCTCCTTTAGTCTAAATGTCTTGTCAGACATATCGTGATTATGTCTGGCTAGCCAATATATTTGCGATGTTTCTAATAGTGGCACACCAGCGTTATCTGTTAGCTGTTTGTCTTGTAGCTTGCTCCATGTTAGTACCCAACAGCATATCAATCGTATCCATCCAGCGGCTAGGTGATCTTCTGCGTCGTCTTCTTCTTCTTGATTTGCCCTGCACCACAAGTTTCCCCACATTATCAGCACGTGTAATGTTACCAAAATACTTTAGGATGCCAGCAAAGACTGTGGTGGAAAGTCTTTGTTTCAGTTTGACCTCATTAAGGACTGAAGCATTTGCTCGCCGAGCTTTCCACGGAATTCTCAGCATACTTTGCCAACGCCACATTTCAAAGGCGTCTACGGCGCCGATCAGCGGTGCATATAGTCCAGGTTTCAGATGCATACCTGAATATGGAGAATACAAGGATTTTTACTAGATGTATTTTCGTATTGCAACTGATGTCCTTAGATCTCCAAAGCTTTGTGAGTTGAGTCATAGCTGCGCGACACATTTGTATTCCTCGACGTATTTCATCTTCACAGCTGCCGGTATTATTGATCAAAGCTCCCAAGAATGTGAAGTTGCTAACCACCTCATATCAAATAATCATCAGAAAAATATGGACTAGAATTAAAGAACATCGAAGGGCAGCAGGTCTTCGTCACATTTCCAGTTTAGTACGTACCAGCATGAAGCAGGACACCAGATTCTCTTGAATCGGTCACAAATCATTGCAACAAATTTCGACTATTCAGGAGTCCATTGAAATATCTAAACATCACAATAACCTTAATCGTGACACTAGTCCTTACACATACCTTCTACTTGTAAACGTATTGTATCTTGTGGTTATTTCAAATATTATCAAATTTCTTACAAGTGTCAAAGATTAGTATTTACTCCTTGACCCAATTAAATTGAGAAATGTATTACCTTCATCAATAATGTTTGCCTAAAAAAAACACCCTCTGAACGTTTTTCATTTTTTCGCGTTTTAGGGTCGATAGATTACGTAAAACACATTTTCTCATTTCCGTCTGAACGAGGCGATATAAATTTTAAATCTGATGTACGTATACTGCTAGAAAAAGGGAAGAAACCTATGGTTTTTCAACCATACTGGTCAAGAAATAGAGGTTTAAAGGGATGGAGGTTGATTTATTTTGTGGGATTTTGCTGGCATCATTTGTCTTTTTTTTTTGTGCTTGTTTTAAAAAATGGTAATATTAGCTATAATTTAACGTTAGATATGTAAAGGGTGTTATGAAAGACTGATTTTGTCAATTTCCACTTTGTTTTACAAAAACTGTATGACGCATTTCATTATCACCGTAAATTCGTGTGAAACAAAATGTTATCTAAATTGAAGATTGTTACATTTTAATAAGTACCCTAAGGTAAGTAGGTGATAAGAATTATTTCTACGTATTAATGAATATTGATGGAAGTTATGAACTTTAATTGTATAAATTAAGCAAAGGTGAGTAACCATGTATCAGGTAGGTACCTTTCTATTCATTTAAGATTATTTATGCAATTTTAATTCTGTTTATTTCTAAATTTGTGTAAAATTTTAAATTTGTCGTCGAAAAGTTGATTGGATTCTGTTAAATGATTATGGTAAGCTGAATCGGTTTTGTTTTTAAATAACTTCTTTTATACTCTGAAATCCGAACTTCGAAAGAACGACCTGTCTGACCTATGTAACTTTAAGGACAAGAACCACAATTTAACTAAGTTAGGAATGTGGAATCTCTGGCGCAATGACACTATTCAGTATATATCACCACTACACCAAACACTTTATTTTTGCACTCGACGCGCGTTTCGATGATTGACTAGTCAATCATCGTTCCTGATAAAGCTAACATAGTTAGCGAAACGCGGGTCGAGTGTAAAAATAAAGTGTTTGGTGTAGTGGTGATATATACTAAGTAGCACAATTTAACTGATACTCCCCAGATTATTTTTGTTCTATTTTCTTTTCCTTTTGTATTTTTAATAAATTTCTTAACGAGTTCTTTGTTGTAAAAGCCATTATATGTATTTAAGTCGTTTTTATTTTTTTCTGATGTATTACCAAAATAGATTAAGACCTGATATTTTTTATCTGTATCTTCTTCCTTTGGGTATACTAAAGAAATAGCTTTATTTTTTATTTTTTTGTTTAGTATTGAATCTGTGATATCAGGAGAATATCCTTTAATAGCAATTTGTTTTATTAGATTTAATTCTTTATTAAAATCACGTAGGAGACTATAGGTCTAATGGGATCATTTTCTTTATGTAATGTGACTAATGAATAAAGTTGAAGGGGCTGATGATTCATGACTGTTAATTTTGGGATTTGGTTGTCTGATATGATGGTAGAAGCGTTCCCTAACACTGTTCTAATATCTTCCTTGAATTTTTTTGTTGTATTTTAAAATTTGTGTAGGCTGTGTAGTGTCCTACATATCGGCCCCAGCTTACAAACGCGCAAAATTTCTCATATATATTAAAAAACCAACATTAACTTTAAACCAACTTACACAATAAAAAATTCTTTAGAATTAACGAAAAAAATTTCTAACGTCTTTCTTCCAAATAATTTAAAACTTGTATCATTGGACGTTCAAAACCTAGCATACGCCTAGAAGAAACAGTAAAAATCATAAAAACACTTCTAATCAAAAATAAAGTTAATATCGTTATACAAGACATACTAAATTTATTAAACACGAGCCTCAATCAAAATTATTTTTACTTTAATAGTACGTTTTATAACAGTTCAAAGGGTCTCATAATGGGTAGTCCACTTAGACCACTTTTAACAGAAATATTCATGTGTAACCTAGAAAAACAAATACATCAACCAGAGTTAAGTAATCATTCTTGGATTGGTACCGACATGTTAATGACATTTTTGCTTATTTCAACGGTACTGAGCGTCAACTTATGAAATTTTTAATTATATAATCTCAATACATAAAAATATTAAATTCACTATGGAACTAAAAGTCGCCAATAAAATTAATTTCCTTGACGTAACGATAACTAGACATTTCAATAAACACAAATTTTCTATTTTTCACAAAGCTTCACATACAGATACCACAATAAATATAAATTCAGTTCATCCTCTACTCGTACAACACGAATTGATAGCTTACCACAATATGTTGCGTAGACTTGTAAGTGTCCCCTTATCTGTGTGATTTTAATAAAGAATTAAATCTAATAAAGCAAATTGCTGTTAACAACGGATATTCTCCTTTTACCAAAAATTCAATACTGAACAAAAAAAATAAAAAATAAAGCTATTTCTTTAGTATACTCAAAGGAAGAAGATACGGATCAAAGATATCAGGTCTTAACCTATTTTGATAATACATCAAAAAAATTAAGAACCACTTAGATAAATATAATTTCAGCAAAAGAAAACAAAACAGAATAAAACAATCTGAAGTGTATCAATTAAATTGTGGTTTTTGTCCTAGAAGTTACATAGGTCAGACAGGTCGTTCTTTTCAAGTTCGGATTTCAGAGCATAAAAGAAGTTATTTAAAAAAACAAAACCGATTCAGCTTACAGTAATCATTTAACAGAATCCAATCATCTTTTTGACGACAAATTTAAAATTTTACACATACAAAACAAAGAAGTCAAATCAAACCTGTTGGAAAATTTAGAAATAAATAGAATTAAAAAATCAGATATCGTCTTAAATGAACAGAAAGATACCCACCTAACCCATGATAACTCACCTTTGCTTAATTTATACAACAATTAAAATTCAGAATAGATTTCCCAACAATATTCATTAGTACGAAGTAATAATTCTTCTCACCTCCTTACCTTACGGTACTTATTAAAATGTAACAACATTCAATTTAGAAATAATTTTGTATCAGACTACAGTGATAATGAAACGCGTCATACAGTTTTTGTAAAATAAAATAAAGTGGAGGTTGACAAAATCAGTCTTTCATTACATTCGTTATGAATTTCCATCAAGTAACAGCCACAAGAATTCAAAGTTCAAAAAGATATATAAGGGATACTAGAAAGATGTGGCAAGGTGATCGGAGTAAGATAGCTTCCAATATGTTCTTTTCAGGTTTAGCTGTTAAAGTAATCAATAATGGTTGCTAGAACAACTTCATAACTTTATTAATATCATTAATATTATCAAGTAAAGTTGTGAGTAAAAATTATAACCATCTTTTTATGATCATCCGTCTTGTTCTTCTAACCTATATATGAACTAAACAATAATATTTTTTAAGAAAAAAATACTGTTTAGCCCTATGAAACAATCCTTTATTGTATTGTAACTTAAGTTCTCTTAACACCATATATTAGTATTAAAGCTGGACCTCGCAGTTTCTGTTGTTTCTATGTATAAAATTAAACAACAGTAATAATTAGAAAACACAAATGTATATGCTTTTTACATAATAAAGCATCTAATTTATCAAACCTTTTCTACATGAATATTTGTTTTATTTATACAATTTACAATTTATTAATTATTTTCAAACTTTAAATCAATTGAACCAAAGGTTCGATTTTCGTTTTTATTTAAACTATTAGGTGATGCCAATGAAAGTGAATATTGGTCTCTCATCTACAGTTTTAGTACTTTATAGAGTTTTTAACTAGTTCAGATTTAGCCATCTCGTGTATTAAATCGAATGATACAAACCGCCAGTGCATCAAAAATCCTTCCGCTGCAATTTGATTGTCAAAAACAATTTTCAGTATTTTTTTAGTATTTCAACTTAGTTAGCGGAGAAACTTATGTTATATTTTGTTCAGAGAATTTTAAATATAGCAGAGAATAAAACAGATGCAAGCGCAGTTTATTGGTTATACAATATTCTTTGTACCTGCAGTATATGAAAAAGTTTTTATTAAGATCACTCAGTGTATTATATATTTTTTGTATCCAGTAGATTAAATACACATTTTAGTAAATTTTGGAAAAAGAAATCATACATACAAATCTATTTAGTAACAATAAATAACTATATATCCTTCTTATTATAAATTAGATAATTAACTTTATTTTTAATTCTTGACGTGTAATAATTTTCTTTTTTTTACCTATATGTGGGAGAGGGAATATATGCCACCATGCACCCATGGATGTAGAAATTAGCCCCTTAGAAACACGACTTCTTCTATTAGGGGTTATTCTTCAGCGAAAAGTTTCTACCTTTCGGTCACCAATTTTTCAACTGGGAGTAAGTTTTTACAGTTCCATTATAGAAAAGAGTTCTTTTTATGAAAAACCTCCCTTTCTACCCCAGTCATAAAAGTTTTTAGTGTTTCGCTGTAGAAAATGGTTCATTTTTGTGAAAAATCTCCCTTTTCTCCCTTGTTATCGATTTTTTTTCAATTTTTTGTAAGTTTTAAAGGTCTCCAATAGGTTAGCTTGCCTATGTATTTAAGTATATATATATATATATATATATATATATATATATATATATATATATATATATATATATGTTTTGACAGATGTTTTCACAGGTGTAGTAGTAACTGTGTGTCTCGGTTTCCCATGTAGGCTGGCCCTATGTAAAAGGGACCACAGACAAAATCGGAAAACTCCTTAAGAAACACAATATCACAACAGTCTTCAAAACGGACCGAAAAATCAAGGATATCCTACCTTCAGCCAAGGATAAAATCCCGTTAGAAGACCAAGGAGTATATGAGATCCCATGCGGAGACTGTAATTTGTCATACGTCGGTCAGACTATCACATAAATGCAGTTAGACAAAAAACAATAACATCATCGCTTTTTCAACACGTCGCCAAAACAGGACATAAAATTAATTTTGCTAAAACGAGGACTTTAGCAAGAAGTAACAACCTGTCCACAAGAATAGTAAGAGAAGCTATAGAAATAGGAAAAAGGCTCATCAATCTCAACAACCGAGACGACAGTCAACGTTTACCAACTGCTTGGAAAAAAATATTCTTACCAAGTGCAGAATTAAGCCAAAAAACAACACAGAGCCTAAAGCAGAAATAATACAAAAAACACCAGCCAGAATAACACGCAGTCAGATGCACGCGATTGGCCAATCCCAACCAACCAATAAGAACGCCCTGTTGCGCATATAACCAGACGCAATCGAACCGCAGAGCTCAGTCTACTTCGAGATTCCATCACGTAAGCTTTGAAAAAGATGGGTGAGATCCCATTGAAACATCAGCTGTTAAACAATCCTTCTCAGGATATCCAGCCTACACGGGAAACCCGAGACACACAGTTAGCATATATATATATATATATATATATATATATATATATATATATATATATATATATATATATATATATATATATATATATATAGTTGGGCTTCCCAACAAATAAGGTTGCCGCATAAGAGACTTCGCTAAACAGTGCTTTTAAAAGCGACTACACTTCGTCACGATTCCAAAAATACTAATGTTTGATTGAAATTAATGTCTAGATTGGAAAGCTTTCGGAAAATATTTTTTTCAGTGTATTCAAATTTTACACATATAAAAGCATTTTTGAAATAACAGTGCCTATTAAATTACTATTTGATATATAGAAAATGTAACTTGCCAATACTTTGGCGAGTAAAACTTATTCTCTTGAAAATAACATCAGAACAGTTCAAATAACAATGTCAACTATCCGATAAAACTTTCCAAGTCAATAATTCCCTGTTATTGTTTCTAGAAAATCCAGTATTGTTACTTTTATGGAAAAATCAGAATTTATGTAGAAAATCGTTTTTCGTCCAGTAGATATTTGCAAAGGCCAAAAGAATTATATGAAACCCGACGTGGTATTGCATATTTAATCAATTTTATTTATTTTTTAATTTTTAAAAGTTATTATAAAACTATGTCTTAAAATAAACTATTTCTTGTTTCCACCGATGATGATTTTAGAATAATTAAATATGCTTTAAAATAGCAAAAGAAAAATAACAGATGGCAACCAACAAGTTGACTATTAAAGGAGAATTTGAGAAGATCATTGAAGATAGGTAAACTACTTAACCAAGTTAGGAAATATTGAATTTTGAGGTCTAATGTCAAACACGTGTTCAAGAAGAAAATATATTTATTTTCTTCTAACTTGCAAATTAAGAAATATACCGAGCGAAACTATGATTTATCTGGTTATAGCCAAGTGCAGCATGACGGTACAAAAATGCAGTCTGACGATTGTTTGGTGCAGATATTTTGATGACACATTCTTTATCTGGTTACATGGCTAAGAAAACCTCAATGTCGTTTTGGATCAACCTAACCAACTACTACTTCCACCACTACCCTTCCCAAAAACTTTCTGTCATCAACTCTTTAGAATTTAGAAACTTATAAGCCGACTAGTACCTTAAATGGATATTACACTGGTGATATAAGATGGCGGTCATCAAACAGCAGCAGTCCCTTTTCACAAATAACGGAAATATCCGATAAATCCTAATATAGGGAACCCAATACTGTACATATAGCCGGCTTCGCATATTACTTTATTACCGAAGCTTTAATGTCACATGTTACAGGCTTGATTTTTCTTTGATAAATTAACGAAGAAACATCTGAGTGATCCTTAATTAAATCCATAAAATTTCGAGTTAAAATACAGCTTTATTAAATACTCGAGCAATTTTTATCGATGTATAAACAATGGAAATACTCTTTTATTTTTACTGCAAATTTTTCAGAATAACTGACATAGAATAACGTAAAATATTGATATATTTTTTTTCTATTTCTATTCTATTCATTTCTAAGTTCAGAATATTACAAGCACTTACGATATGTTCGATTTTAAATGATAGTATCTAAATAAATATAATTTTATTAAAGAAATAAAACTAGTAGTGTTGGAATAAATTGACGACTTTCAATAATCCAATTATTTCTCGAACACTAGAGTAATTTTTCACTTGAAATTAATTTCATGAAATGCTCCATTCATTTCGAAATAGTTCGTTTCCTTGATTTTTTTCGGTAGTAACTACATGGAAAAAGGCGCGTAATTTTGTTGCCGTTAATAAGGAAACATATATCAGAAACGTCGAGAATTTGCAAATGCAAAATGACCAACAAATAAAGATCCTATGAATGCTATATTCCATGCCTTTCCTCTACGACTATAG
Organism: Pachyrhynchus sulphureomaculatus; assembly: GCA_019049505.1. NCBI lineage: Eukaryota > Metazoa > Arthropoda > Insecta > Coleoptera > Curculionidae > Pachyrhynchus > Pachyrhynchus sulphureomaculatus. The sequence continues at coordinate 164,642,793 of CM032454.1, read as the reverse complement.
TTTCTGAGCCCATACTCTTCATCAGGTAGGTTGGTCATTTTGCATCTGCAAATTCTCGACGTTTCTGTTGTAGTGACCAATCAAGTAACAAACCATATTCCGAAATTTTATTTCGGAATATCGATTTGATTTATCCTTCCTAACAATGTTAGGTTTATATAGTTGAGCAAGCTTTCGAAGTTCGAAATGCTCAACAGATGCACAGTGATTCGGCAAGAACATGCTAGCGGGACAATATTCATGACGTAATTTCCAGGAACCACTGATAACGACTTGTAAACAACCCCCCCATTTAACGAATTCCAAGAATTAATTTGTTTATCACCTCATAAAGGTATCTTATCAGGGGGTCAAAGTAACCCTTATAAGAGAGGTCATTTTCATTTGCAAATCAGTTGCATTTTATGCACGCTTGTGATAACATATTTTAAAATTGGTAGCAAAGTGAAAACGAGGTTTTGGTGATGGAATATTCTGTTGAAGGTATGTACTCTATTATGACTTATATTTTTTATAAAAAATATGTATACTTTTGGTGTAATATCAATTTGTAAATGTATAGATAAATCCAGCAAATTTTACATTAATTGTAAACTTTAAAAGTAGCAACTTTTTTTATCCACATATATCCACCTAGATTTTTCTATATGTAATACCTACAACATTCAGGCACAGATTCATATGTATTATAGACCCCGAAAAGCCCCGAAAATAAATTTATTTTATTTTTTTCAGAACGAGTCGTGACTATGACGAAAATGGAGTTTTTTAAAGAATGCTAAAACATGACAAAACTGAACGAAACAGTGGCATTTTTTATTATATAAGTGAAAAAATTCAATATGTCTGATGTTTCTGACGATTCTCTAAAACGACTCAAAATGAAAATATCAAGCCATTCAGCAAAATTCAATCAAAAGTGGACTTCTTTAAAGTGTAACAAAGAAATGTTTCTAATCAAACATAAAGATTGGTTAGAGGGATCCGGAATCGAAATAAAGATGTGTGTTAACCAGCCGTGCACTTCAACATCATCAGCGGCTCTTTCCGTAGGGCGACCCAGAAAATCATTTGAAGACTCATCAACGAAAACGAAGAGACAGAGAGTAGAAGATCTTTTGGAATCGCGAAGTGCAAGTGAGATTATTACAGCAGCTGAGTTAGCTACTCGAAAAGAAGGGCATCGAAGTGTTGCTAAACAGATCCATAACGTCGCGGTCAGTGAAACTAGAGAAAAGAATAAGTGTTCTGAACAAAGTCGGCAGTTAACACCAGACGAAGCTTTAGCTTATTATGTGGACTCGAAATCGACTTCTCACTCATATAAACAAACAAGAAAATGGTCAATGAAAGTGGGACATCAAGTGTATCCATGGTTTTATAGTTTAGGTAAGTCCAAAGCTTCTTGTTGTCCTTCCGACGAATATATTTCTGTGACTGAATCTCGAGCTGAAATTAAACTTCACGCGATTTTTGATAAAACGGCTGAACGATTAGTTAAAGCTCAGACGGAAGTCATTAGAACTGTGTTACCTCGTTCATATTATACGTTGGTAAGCAAATGGGGCTGTGATGGGAGTTCGGGGCATAGCACGTATAAGCAGAAATTTGAGAACACTAACGCTACAGACGAATTTTTGTTCGTATACTCATTTGTCCCTTTGAGACTGCTTGATGGCGAAACTGTGATCTGGCAAAATCCAAGACCTTCCTCTACTTTATATTGCCGTCCTATTAAGTATATTTTTGCCAAGGAGACAAAAGAGTTTACGAAAGAAGAAACTTCTAAAATTTTAGATGAAGTAAGTCAGCTTCTTCCAACATTATGTAACGTTGCTGGATCTCAAATCTCTGTTAAAACACGATTTGTTGTTGACAATGACTGATGGCAAAGTGTGCAATGCCTTAACAGACACAAGTTCAACACAAAAGTGTTATATTTGCGGTGCCCCCCCCGTCTACTATGAACGAGGAGTCAAAGAAATATCCCAGCAACGAAGAACGCCTTGCATTTGGTTTATCTACTTTACATGCCTGGATCCGCACGTTTGAATGTTTGCTTCACATCAGCTATCGTTTAGAAATAAAAAAGTGGCTAGTCAGGGGAGATAACGACAAAGCTATTGTGAAGCAACGCTCACAAGAGATACAAAAAGTGTTTAAAGATCGTATGGGTCTCATTGTAGATAAACCAAAACCTGGGTATGGTAACACAAACGATGGAAACACAGCACGTAGATTTTTTTCCAAAGCTGAATTGAGCAGCGAAATTACAGGATTAGACGTAAACCTTATTCGTAGATTTCATGTAATTTTAAGAACTTTGTCATCGGGATATGACATAAATTATATAGAATTCGAAAAGTTTTGTGTTGATACTAGAAAATTATACCTTGATCTGTATTCGTGGTATTCCATGCCCGTTACTGTGCATAAAATTCGTGTACACAGCGCGGAAGTTATAAAGTCTTTTCTTCTTCCCATTGGACAACTCTCCGAAGAAGCCCAGGAAGCAAGAAATAAAGACTGTCGTAGATTCCGTGAACGGCACACCAGGAAGCGGTCACGTATTGCCACAAATACAGATCTTTTGAGAATGCTTTTAATTACGTCTGATCCTGTTATCAACTCGTATAGAGAATTACCGCGAAGAAAATTTACTTCTTTGCCATCGGAGGTTCTGCAGTTGATTATCCCACCTTCATTGCCATCCGAAACACCATCAGTAAGTCATCATCACGAATTAAATGAGGAGGATTATTTACTCTCTGAATATTCTACTGAATGGGAGAGCGGTGATGACGACTCATCTGAAAAGAAATAATATTTTGTAAATTAATAAATGTGGGTACCATCATTATGATTTTTTTATTTTTTTCCTAGAAATTTCTTTGTAAACAAACATGATTGTGCTTTTCAAACATAATGAGTAGGTAGACGTATGTAGCTAATTAAAGAACAATTAGCGACAATAGTGAACAAATGAGACACATTAGTAAACCACTTCCGTCTTGCAGCTACATATTTCGATTAATACACATACAGTACACATTTTTTCAACTTTTTCTTTCTTAAAATAGCTTAAGATACCTGGAATATACATAAACAATTGAAATAAGTGAAGAAATAATATTGTCCCGCTAGCTTGTTCTAGTCGAGACACTGTGAGATGGCGCAAGAGTCTATCTTGCCCAACGAGTAGTACCTCGTTTATATAAAGTACCATGATTGCTATAAGCTAACGAGAGTCATTCCAACTTGCTCTCCACGGTACTCCGGTCTTAACGATCGATACCGTTGCCTAAAGCCTACCTGATGAAGAGTATAGGCTCAGAAACTATAGTCGTAGGAGGAAAGGCATGGCATATAGCATTCATGGGATCTTTATTTGTTGGTCATCTTGCATTTGCAAATTCTCGACGTTTCTGCTGTAGTGACCAATCAAGTTACAAACCTTATTCCGAAGTTTTATTTCGGAATATCGATTTGATTCAAACATATCTCTTTTTTATTTCACAATAATTTAAGTATTTGATTCCATCTTCAGATGATGTCCATTATTTTAATAAACGAGTACTCAAGTGTTCTTTTCTGCGGAGATCCCAACACTAAAAACTAGTAGTATTTTTTTAATCGCATAAGAAATATAGCAATACAGAACTACTCAGCAACTATACTATAATATGGGTATTCTTAGGAGGCTTAACACAGCACTTCCTAAACCAGAGGGCCTTACCTAAAGTAAGATATACATAAAATTGATTATACAAAAAAAAAAAACGTTATTTCAAGCTAATTACTTTTCTAAGTCTGGATTTTTAATAAATATGTAACATTAACATGAAAAAAAACCAATTTGTTGGGATAGATTTAAAACCATATCCATAAAGGACAAAAAATTTGGTGCTTATTAAATAAAAAATATAAATATTAGAACTGAAAAAAGAATTGTTCAGTTGATTTCTAAATCGTGGCTGTCAGCGTAATAATCAACTCCTTTCAGATAAAATTTAACTTTGATGAGTTTATTGTTGTTTTAAAGAAAATAGGCGGTTCTCTTTTTGAAATTTAACTGACAAGATTATTAAATTTAGGTTGAAATGTTAAAATTTGTTTTATAAGTGTACAGTCTAGCAATAAAACCTATCAACTGCGGGCTACAGTCAAGAATTTTACGTGAAAAACGTGTTATTTGAACCTTCGGTAATACGCAAATAATACACTCAGTTGTGATCCTATTGTCACAAAGGAGTGGAGAAGGTACAAAAATCGAGTTACAGTCTAGTGTTGTCCAAAGGAGAGAGAGAGAAAGAAGATTGTTTGTATACAATTTTGTTGCTACTCATTGAAAAATACGATGGTGGCTACAAAGCAATGTTTCATCATTTATTGCAGCTGAAGACTGGTCTTCCGGCAATCCAGATTTAAACCTACTAGACTACAGACTGTCGGATACTATAGAAGAAGAGGCTTAATAAACGATCCATCGAAATTAGGAGTCCTTCGAATAAAGTATCGTCTTCAGAACTGCGGCATTTCGGATTCAAAAGGTTATCAATGCATACACAATGAATGAACTATTGAAAGCTTTGTTACGAGAATGATGGCGGACATTTTCAATAATTGTGTATGGTTTTAAAACATTTATAATGTAGTTTTTAAGTAAATATTTTTTACCTCAGTTATATTGGCTACAGAAGTACTGAAAGACTTCGCGGCCAGTAAAAGTAACGCCAATTAGAGGAAATTTACATCAACATTTATTTACTTAAAAGCAAATATAAAAAGTTTTTAAAGATAATGGAAAACCTATAAAGATATGCATCTTTCACAAAGCTCCTACATGCGATCAAAAGTCCCGGCTTTTTGAAGAAAAAACAATATTTTGCCAAAAATCGATTTCGTTCTTTAACATAGTTTCCTTCAAGAGAGATAAACTTATTCCAGTGATATTCCAATATTGGATACCTTTCATATAGTACGATTTGTAGACCTCTCCAAAATAAACGTCAGCTTCCCATTTAATTTTTTTATTTGAGCCAAATCTCTTTCTCTGAAGTCGCTAAGGCAGTTAGTCAAAATTTTACCAAATCCACCATACCACCACTCACACGGCCAGATAATTCCATTGCAACCACACCTGTTGAGAGAGCGAACTTGTTGGCTGAACTCTTTGCTTCACATTCTACTGTCGATTTCCAAGGAAAAACACCACCTACTATTCCCATATTGCAGTCAAGGATGCCCGATGTTGTCTTCAGACAGCGCATCATAAAGCGTATTCTAATGAAGCCAGACACCAAGAAGGCTTCTGGCACTGACGGAATACCTGCCATAGTTCTCAAAAACTGTGCAAGGGAACTAACACCAGTTTTCTGTAGACTTTTTAACCTATCCTACAGAAAAGGAATATTTCCGTCCTGCTGGAAATGTGCCACGGTTCAGCCGATACCTAAAAAAAGGCAAGAAGACCTTGCCAAATAACTACCGACCAGTTGCACTGCTTTCAATAATATCGAAAGTCATGGAAAAGGTTATCAATGAGCATCTTCTAAAATATCTTGAACGATTCAATATTATTAGCGATCACCAATATGGTTTTCGTAAACATAGATCAACAGGAGATCTTCTGACTTATGTAACACATGTTTGGAACAACGCAATTGAACACTTTGGAGAATCTCGAGCGGTTGCTCTTGACATATCCAAGGCATTCGACCGTGTTTGGCACGATGGACTGTTGGCTAAGTTACGCTCTTATGGTATGTCTGAAAGGTTCTGTTTGTGGCTCTCATGTTTCCTCAGAGAGCGTTCTTTACGAGTGGCGGTCGACGGATTTCTTTCTAACACCCTCACTATCAACGCCGGTGTGCCCCAGGGCTCCATACTGTCTCCTACTCTCTTTCTTATTTACTTTAACGATCTGCTGGAAAAGACCGGGAATCCAATCTATAGCTTTGCAGATGACAGTACGCTTGTCTCTTCATTCACCTTGAACGCTCGGACATCGGCTGCTCAGGCGAATATCCGCAGACAGCAGGAGGTCGTTCAACTTAACAAAGACCTGGAAGAAATTCTATCTTGGGGTGACAGTAACCAAGTGGAATTTAACGCTACAAAAACCCAAGCGGCAGTTTTTTCTAAAAAAGTTAACGTTGCTGAACCCGACATAGTTATGTCGGGGCACTCCATTCCCCTAGCATCGTTGGGCGTTAGTTTGGGAGCAAATATGTCTTGGCATGAACATGTTGCAGGCATAGCAAGGAGAGCTTCTCAAAAGTTGGGAATATTATTTAGAACCAGAAAACTTTACACCCCACAGCAACTGTTAATTCTTTACAAAGCCCAAATTCGACCAACTATGGAATACTGCTCCCACGTTTGGGGCTCCGCTCCCAAACATACACTGCATTTGTTGGATTCTGTTCAGAGAAGAGCGGTCCGTCTGATTGGGGACCCGGAATTGACCGGCGGCCTTGATTCGCTGGAACATCGAAGAACGGTTGGCGACTTGAGTCTGTTCTACAAGTATTTTCATGGAAAGTGTTCGAAGGATGTAGCCCGCTTAATTCCTCCCAAAGCGGTGCATGTTAGAAATACACGTCGCGCTGGTGCTTCGCATCCGTATGAGGTTCAGCTTGTTACTCCGCGTACAACGCTTTTCAAGCAATCTTTTATATGGAGAACGTCATCCCTTTGGAATAATTTACCCAGCGCTGTGTTTCCCACCGAGTACAATTTACAGCGATTCAAGAACAACGTGAATTGCTTTTTTCCGCACTCGTGCCGCTCCTGGAGCGCTTTAGGGACTTCCCTGCAGCACGTGTGCTAGACCCGTAAAAAAAAAAAAAAAAAAAAAAAAAAAAAAAAAAAAAAACTTTTTCACATTTAGAGAGAGGTAATAATTGCTGAGGGTCAGATCTGGTGAATACAGGAAGGAACTAATTCATAGTCCAATTTCAACATTGATTTTATACAGTTGTGAGCTGGTTCATTATCTTGATGAAACAATACTTTTTCATAGCTAAATATAGTCTTTTTTCTTGATTTCATCATTCAAATGGTCCAATAAACATTATTCCATGCGCATCCTAAAAAATCCATCTGGAGAAGAATTGGTTTGGAGTCGGCAGCTTTCGGAAGACTACGTGATACGTTTAAGAACAACAATATACCTTTAAGTCTAAAACGAAAAGTATTCGAACAATGTATAATACCAGTCATGACATACGAAGCTAAAACTCTTAACTCTCAAAGTAGCACAGCTTGAAATGGAAAGGTCACTGCTAGGCGTTACAAGAAGAGATAGAATCCCGAACAGAATCATTAAAGATCCTATGAAAAGATATTATAAAACGTATTACGGAACTGAAATGGAGGTAGGCCGGTGACGTGGCGCGCTTGACGGACAATAGGTGGACGAAGAGAATTATTGAGTGGAGACCGCGGCAAGACAAAAGAAGCAGAACAGACGCAGACCACCTAGCCGATGGACGGACGATCTAAAGAGAATTGCCCAGAACTTGATAACGAAAGCACAACATTGAGAGGACTGGAAGAACTTGGAAGAGACCTATGTCCAACAGTGGTCCAGAGAGGCTGAATGATGATAATGATTCCAAAAAATACATTCCAAAACCTCTCCGGTTGATGTTTGTGTGTTTGGACTCTTCGGTCGGCTTCCATGCGGTTCCAGCCGCTCTGGCAACTACCTGTTGGCCTCAAGCGTGTGGTGGTGGATTCATGTTTAGTCTATTGTTACGAATCGATGCAAAAATTCCTTCTAATTACGCCGAAATAATGCGAAACAGCCTTCTGAATCTTCAACACGTTGCTGTTTCTGATCATTCGTGAGTGGACGTGGCACCCATCGGAGACATAGCTTTTTCACAGGCAAATATTCATGCAAACTATGCCTTACGCGTTCTGTTGATATCTTTTTTACTTGTGGTTATTAAGAACAATATGGTAATTTTTTTTTTATGTTCTTTGAAGTGACTGCCTCATTTGGAGGTCTGAAACGTGACGCACTATCAGTGCTTAAACGATCGCATTTAATTTCACTAAACCATCGTTATATAGTTACTTTCGATGGAGCAGATATGCCATAACATTTCTCAAGTCTTTTTTGGATTGTTTGTGGAGATGTTTAATCAAAACGCGAAATTCTTTTTGTGCCATCGTCTTGTAAAAATCAAAAACAGTATCACTCAAACAGCTGTAACTCGAAAATTAATAAAGAAAATCTCAAAAAAATTTTACACGAATCTTCTGAGAGTTGACACTAACTGAATGTCATATTTTTTTGTTTGTGCTGCCATTTCCGAGAAAGCCTCGGGACTTTTTACTCAATGTACGTATTTTAAATTTACTCATTCCTTATTTTTGAATTCACTGCTATAATTTTTACACGAAAAAGAAATAACAGAGTAATGAGTATATTAAAATCGTATTATTTTACTTGAGGCCATTTTTAACTAGCTTTTAATCCATATACGCTGCCAAAACGTTTAATAAAGTGATAATTTCTAAACTGTATTGTCCTCAAATACAATAAAAAATTGCCATGTTAGATCCTTCATCAAAAAAAATCGAAATATCTTGTAAACTACCACTGACTAAATGGTTATTTTCATATATTTTAGACGCTACGTGCCATTCTTATATTCATAGTTGGCAGTTCGCAGTAATTTTCGTCAATACCTACAAACCCAAAGTAACTGACCAACTTCAAATAACAAATCTAGTAAGTTTAAAATACTTTTCTCTAGAAAAAAACTGTTCAGTTAAACCTCCTTCGTAATGATACTGCCTAGTGATAGGTTCTAGGTACATCCCACAATTCGAAATAATCAGGCGGGCTTTGCTATTTATACCTGGCTGGGCCGAGCCATGAGCATCCGAAGATTTGACAGAAAGCCAGCACTATTACTAACACTATCACCAAACCGATTAGCGAATACACTATACACAGGTGCACTAATGCAAACACATAGAGCGTGCGGTGACACCATTTGTTCGGTTCGAAAAGTGTCGGTGCGTAATCTGGCCACTTGATGCGAAGGATCCAGTAGTTGCCTAGGCCAAACCAGGTAATGAGTAGGACTGTAAGGGCCACCTGAAACAAGGAGATATATTGAGGAGAACTTTTAGAATAAAATTAGTGGCATATTAGTATTTTTTTATTTGTCAAACAAAATTACAAACTTAAAACGAGTAAATGAGTATTTAAATTCATAAAAGTTTTTCTGCATTTAAATATATACCAAATATATATACAGGGTATTATGAAAATTGCTTAATATGTTGAAACCTCTTTAACCAAGGGAATTTAAAAATAGCGACCCTCGATTATAACACGTAAGAACTACTTACCGATACCTGTTTTACTATTGCAATCAGATGACTATTTTATTATTTACATGCTTCTAACTAAGTAGCAAACAACTTCTTTCTTTAAACAATGCCTTAAACACAATCCATGTCAGTTATAATATCATATAATGAAAAATTAATTCTCATCTATCCTCAGCGATATCAATAAATCACTCAGGGTACTTTTTACATTAGCAATTTACAATATTTCGTACAAAACATTTATTTTTCCAAAACTTTTACATATGTAAGACGTCTTTAACATTTTATCCATGCGCGTCATGTCGTCTCTCTTCATATCACTCTTAAAACTATTTCTGTACCTTTCATTTAGGCGTTCCAATGGTTATCTCAACTGTGTCAGTGGCTGCGCATTACTTTTTAGAATATCAAATTTAATTTAAATAGGTGTCAGGTATGTCTCCAATTGACGCGAGGAGTCACCCGTTTTAATATATTAAACTCTGAATATATAAATATATGTATATATATATATATATATATATATATATATATATATATATATATATATATATATATATATGTATATGTATATGTATTACGAAACTAGAATTAAATTTTATGATTTTCTGTTTTTGCTAATGCGAAGTACTGTCGTGACAGAAAAGTCAACCTTCGTGGTAATTGCATTACTTTTTACTTTAGGGTCCTTAGTTCATGGAAAATGGTCGATTTCTTGAACTGTTGATCTTATCTGTCGATTCGTTTGCACGATAACTCTCGTGGGATATAAAATATCAAAATCAAATAATATACTTGAGGTAGAAAAGGAACTTACAGTTTTTGAGCAATATCGCATCAAAGGAAGCTAGTGGGGAGATGATATTAATATATATATCCTGATTTTTGATTAATATAATTACAGTGAGACTTTGGCACAATGACACTACACAAAAATAAACAATTTATTTTTGCTGAAGATGAGCGTTTCGCTAACCATATTAGCATCGTCAGGAACGACGATTGACTCAACCATTCCTCCTGACGATGCTAACAAGATTATCGAAACGCTCGTCAAGTGCAAAAATAAAGTGTAGTGGTATTAACTGTTATATTATAATGATAATATATATTTACTTACTTAAATGCAGTACTTATTTTAGAACTACGTGTTTGCAAGCAAAGTAGTAATTTACCCAGTAAATTACTACTACGAGAGATCGTTGAAACGGCATGAAACCGCTCCATTTTTAAACGTTTTATTATAGGCTACGAAAAATGGATTATGTAAGATAATAAGGTGCGAAAATGATCGCGGTCAAAGCATGGTAAAACAGCACAAACGAGGGCCATATTAGGATTAGTGTCAAGGAAGATGATGCTGTGTGTTTGGTGGGATTGCACAGTAAGGTACTACAGCCTTGCCAAACGATTGATCTGATCTCTACTGTCAACAATTATCACTATTACTGCGAATAATTAAACAAAAATGTTGTCTTCCATCAGGACAACGCAAGACTTTTACGACCCGGCAAAACTTAAAAAAAATTGACCGAAAAGTCTTGATGCAGCCACCATACAGCCCAGATATTGAACCTCCCGACTACTAGCTATTTTGGTTTCTGTAGAACGCTGATAATGGTGTAAAGTTGACTTTAAATGAGGCGTGTAGAAATCACTTGCTCGTTCAGAAATACCAAAAGTTCTAAAGTGTTGAGATAATAGTTCTACGAAAAAAATGACAAGAGATCAAAACCGCATGTATTTGATTTAATAAACGTTATTTGAAATATGGAAGAAATTGTTTGAATTTTGACCTAAAAAGGCCCGATACTTTTTCAACAACCCAATATTTTTAAAGCTAAAAAACAGCAAGACATTTTAGTTGATCTAATTGCATTTCATTTAAACAGTACTATTAAAATTGAACCTACAAAATGCCCCTAGATCCAAGCATTTTGTACATTTTATCACTCGGAAGCAGCCTCACCCGACTGCTAAAGTGAATTGCCGCCTTGGTAAGCGCTTCAGCTTTATTAATTTTGCTAATAGTTATTTATGCTACGACGGTAGTATTCTTAGCAGAGGTATTTGCATTTTGCATCTTAACTGACACTAACTTAAAGCCTTCAAAGCTTCCTTATAACCCTTCGTGCATACTGTATATGGTTTACAACGTACATCATTTTAATGAGCAAAGGAGGTTATAATAGACGTTAACAACAAATAAAACTCTGCTTTAACACGATAGTCTGAATATGAAAGCTACTATGTATTGTCAGTTCTTAATATAAGGAATATACTAAAAATATTTATTTTAAAATATTTATAGTAAAAAATACATTGAGAAAAAAAAATATTGTACATTAAACTACAATCCTTGGAAAATTATTTGCTAAAAACGTCACCCAAATGTGATAATAATACGTTTCGGGTACTCTTCTAAGCGAGAGGTGAAATCTTGCAGAATATTTCCTTTTAATTAACATAAGTTTTCAGATACACTTCACTTAAAAATAAAAAAAAGTTCAGGACAAGACGGCATTACTAATGGGATATTTAAGTACGGTAACTTAACAATCAACCACTCAAACCGACGAAATCTTTACCAAAAATAAAATAATAAGTAGAAAACTAGCATTACAATCTTGAATTGTTTTGGCCGATACTTGGTGGAGATCAATTAAGCTTAAGTGAACAGCACAACAACAATTTTTTTCGTTTACTGAAACTCTACATTTATTTTAATATATCGACATGTTTCGCTATCACTGTAGCTTTATCAAGAGTAAATGAACAAGATGGAAAATTTGTTATATATATAACATTCCTACAGGTAAAATACAATAATGTTGGAAATCCCTAATTATACTGTCATACTTTATATTATATGTAGGGAACAAATTAATTAAGAATGGTATTATCGAAATATGTTTAAAAGAGGTGAATTATTTAATTCTAACTGGTCATTTAACAAATAATTAATATTTTTAAGTTTACTGATTTCCAGAGATTCAAGCAAATTTAATTTATAACATTTATTTTCAACATGTAAGTTTAATAAAAACTTTGAAATTTTACATGTTGAAAATAAAGGGTATAAATTAAACTTGCTTGAATCTCTGGAAGTCAATAAACTTAAAAATACTAATTATTTGTTAAACGACCAATTAGAATTAAATAATGCACCTCTTTTAAATATATTTCAATAATACCATTCTTAATTAATTTTTGACCTATAATATAAATTCTTTATGACAATATAATTAGGGATTTCCAACATTATTGTATTTTACTTGTAGGAATCTTATATATATAATAAATTTTCCATCTTGTTCATTTACTCTTGATAAAGCTACAATGATGGACATATTAAAATAAATGTGGAGGTTACCAGTAAACGAAAAAAAATGTTGTTTTAATGTTCACTTAACTTAAGCATTAAAATCTTATTGGCAAGAAAAAAAATAAGAAGGTACCAGCGAAGCGCAAAGGAAGTGTCGTTTTTAGTAGATAAATAAAGGGTCTTCCATTTGGGACTTGACAACTTTGAAATTTCACTGTGAACGCACCCTTAAGTCAATCACCGAACTGTCAACGTCAAAACATTCAGTAAAATCAACATTTTTATCATGGTGAAGTACATGAACGAACAACGTTTACAAATAATTAAAATTTACTACCAAAATTTGGAGTCGGTGACTGCAACTTTAAGAGCGTTAACGCCAATTTTTGGTCGTAATTCTCGTCCCAGTACACAAGCAATTCATAGCCTAGTGAAAAAATTTGAGTTAACATATTCGCTGCTGGATGCTCCCGTGCCAGTGAGACAACGGGTTGGTCGAAGTGGCCAGAATATTGCTGCCGTTCAAGCGTCCATCTCAAACGAACCAAAACAGTCGATTTCACGGCGTTCTCAAGAATTGGGCATCGCTCAGACCATACTATGGCGAATTTTGCGAAAGGATCTTGGCCTGCACCCTTATAAGTTAAAGTTAACTCAAGAACTAAAGCCACTCGATCATATGAAGCGACGTACGTTCTCGAATTGGGCTCTAGAAATGTTGGAAGAAGATGTCCAATTTCATCGCAAAATCATCTTTAGTGATGAAGCGCATTTTTGGATAAACGGCTTCGTCAACAAACAGAATATGCGTTATTGGTTAGGTGAAAACCCTCACTTCATCCACAAAAAATTACTGTTTGGTGCGGTTTTCATGCCGGTGGTGTCATTGGGCCGTTCTTTTTCGTTGATGAAAATAACCGTCACGTTACAGTCAATGGAGATCGCTACAGAGGCATGTTGCAACGTTATTTCTTTGATCAATTGCATGGGCTAGACATTAATGATATATGGTTTCAACAAGACGGCGCCACAAGCCACACAGCGGGTGTAACAATCGACTTACTGCAATCTAAATTCGGTGAACGTGTTATATCGAGAAATGGTCCCGTCGAATGGCCGCCTAGATCGTGTGATTTAACACCTCTAGACTTCTTTTTATGGGGGTACGTTAAATCATTGGTCTATGCTAACAAGCCTGCGTCGTTAGAGGAGCTCAGAGCCAATATTGAAAGAGAGATAGCGGCCGTTTCCGTCGAAATGTGTGGCCGAGTCATCGAAAATTGGGTTCAACGAATCGACCGCTGCAAACGTACCCGTGGTGGACATATGAATGAAGTCGAATTCCATACATAAATGTTTTGATTGTACTTCAAGCCGATAGTAAAATTTTCGAAATGTCTCAAATGGGTTGCGTTTTATTTCAAAAAAAAGTTGTCAAGTCCTTAATGGAAGACCCGATACTTAGTTCAATCCTATTTTTTTACAAAGATATAATAAAATAAGGTAGAAGTGTATGGTACTTAGTCGATCAAGTAAGAACGTGTCCGCGATAATTTATTTTTGCTAAATGCTATTCTAGTGATTCATCAAAAAATCTGTAGAGGGAGCCTTTTTCTACGAAGCATTGAAATCACGTAAAATTCAAAATGAGTCACTTGTTTGCTCGTCGGTTCGAGGCAGTCTTTCTTTCTTTCCATTCAGAGAGGCTTAAAATGACACACATGACAAGCTAAATATATTACTTGCCAAAACGTGGCTCGGTAGGCAAAGTCACTCCGAAAGTCGAAAAACGAATCGTGTCTTTGTTATCACGGGACTCGAAATTGACGCTGCGTCAAGAAGCAGCAAAATTAAGAAAATCGGATTTGAATGTGTCCCATGAGACCAATCGACAACATCTTCGTGCTCTTGCTGTGAAATTACGAAGCACGTTAAAGAAACTTTTACTGGGTGAAAATTACGTCCCGAAGCGTCTCGCTTGGGCCCACGATAAGGTACTAGAGTGAGCCTCACAATCGCCGGACACCAATCCTGTTAAAAATATATGATCCTTTGTAAAGAGAAAGCTCAGAGTAAAGACTCTAAGGACTTTGATACAGTTGTCTCATGAGATTCGAAAAATATGCAAGCATGCCTCGAAGATGCCAGGCGATTATTGATACAGGAGGCAATTGGACAACTTACTAAGGTAATTTTGCCGTTGTTAGCACACCAAAGAATACATTGATGGTAAAAAATGTTCTCGAAACATATTTTTTCAAGAATACAAGCCGACACGTTCTTACTTGACAGACTGTAGGGTTGATTCTAGTGTCACATAAAAAGTATAAAAGTTCTTTGAGTAATATTTTCTATCTTGCCCGTGAATAACACTAATAATTGTCTCAGTTTCTTCCAATATCAGGGGTTAAAAATTTCAATATATTAAACGATTTTTATAACACTCTGGACCAGCAATCTACATAGGTTTAACAGAGAAGAATTACGCAGGTCCCCAAAAAGGGTTGTTTTTGGACAAATACCATATGGAAGACATGTATTCTGATGTTCTGAAACCTACCTTACCACCAGAATGCTCAAAGACTGGAGTGTCTAAAAATAGGTTAAGAAAAAATCTTTTTTACAAAAACCGAGACAGAGTAAATATTTTCTTATTAAATTACATATTCCTATGCATTTTGGTGCTCTAAAACCGAATTTGAAGTTCACTTTGACCTAGGACATCGATATGTTACTACAACCTCAAAAAAAGTCTCACGAAAAAAAAATTGAAGACGGAATTCAGCATTCTGGTAGAAAAGTAGGTTTCAGAACATTAGAATACATGTCTTCCATATGGTCTTTATCCAAGAACAACACCTTTTTTTTTGTAGACCTGTATTATTAGTGTATGTATAAGTAAGTCGCGTTTTCCTACTGATGCCATTTATCAATTTTTTTTTTCAATTGCTTACGATACGATACGATTGGTTCCATTTCACAACTGCCTGTACGTAAAAGTTGCCTTTACAAAAAGTAAAAATACATACACGTCAGGGTAAATGTATTTATTCCCAGATGAACTGCAAGTGTGAAAAATATAAAAATACAAAAATATTTTTGAGGATAGAACATAATAGTTACAATAAGAGTGGAAATGCATATCACACAAGCTGAAATGTAAATAAGTTTTTTATTATTATTTTAGAGTGCGAGTACATTTTATTTTACCGTCAGTGCAACAACCCAAATATATTATGTAAAAATAATGTAGAACATTTATATTTCTTCACCGTAGCATCCGCGCTGGCATACACAGGAAAATGTCATACATTTTTCATTAGACATGTTTTGTGATTTCTGATGTGAGAAGGTTCATGAGGTATTCTACATATTATTTATAGTTGAGTGTTGGTGCAAAATATGTCAAGAGATTTATTATATAACTAATACGAAATGGAAACCTACGGTGATTTTTGGGGTCTAAAAAACTGCTTTTTATTCAAAGACATACTAAATTGCAAAAACTCAATAAAAGCCTGATTAGGCTAAAGAATTTTTAAAAAAATTATATTGAGTTTTTAAAACTGCTCGTATCAATCAATAATTTAGTTAACTGACATAATTGTTTTATTTCCATTTGGTAGTTCAATATGTACAGGGTGAGTCAACGACAGAGTAAAGTTCATTATCTCATTTATTTCAGGAATGACGAAAAAATGTTAGATAAAATAGTTTTAGGGAATGTTAAGGTGCACAGTTTAAAATTATTTTTGAGTATAGAGGATACTTCAAAAAGTGTGACCGATATAACATACGTTTTTTTTTTTAAATGGAACATTCTATTTTCTAATTTATTCTTAAATTCTGCGTAAAATTTTTTAGCTGTTTTATTAATAATGTTATATACCTAAACCTAGTAGTTTTTCGAATATTTCTATTTAAAAAAAAAAATATTAGTTTTCAGTCTTGTAAAAAATTGCTAGTAGCGCCATTGTTTCTAAAGGTGGAATACTCATAATTGGTACGAGCGTTCTATAGAGATAAAAAAAATAAATTTGAGTTAGTTGCTACAGGGTGTTCAAAATAAATTTATGCATTTCGACTATTTTAAATTGTAAAATCTCAAATTTTTTAAATCGCACATCCTGTATATTATTATTTTTCTGATAGATTTTACAAAACCCTCCAACTTTTATTAAGTATGTCATAGACCTATTTCTAATAGTTTTCGATTTATTTTAAATTTTTCGATTTTTACCGTTTTACGCTATAACATAGTTGCCAAGACAAAACAAAAATGTAGGCATTGTCAAATTTTAATATGTCTATTAAGCAAGCACAAACAGTTTAATTTGTTGTAGTAAGTGACGTATAAAGGTAACAGTTATGGATAAATTAATTGATATGGTTTATATACTAGGCGAGGCGGGAAAAAATTGTCTTTTGGCAGTAAGGCTTTACGGAATACCATCTAGAAAATCTTTTCAGTGCTTAATGGAATGGTTTAATGGTAGTAGTAGCATTGAGTATACGAAATCGAAAGTAGTAAACCAGAATGCTACCAATAAGGAAAAAGAAATGGAGATTTTACTTTATGTTGAAGATAATCCCCAGGTCAGCAGCCGTCAACTAGCTGACTTATCTGACACATCCCAATCTACGACTAATCGCACCACGAGCAAATACAAGTATCATCCCCTATTAATGGAACTACACCAAGAACTTCAAGACCGTGATTTTGAGCGACGAGTAAACTTTTATACCACCATGAATAGAGCAATAGAAGCCGATCCAAATTTTTTGTCCAAAATAATGTTTTCTGATGAAGCTACTTTTCGCAGTAATGGAGCAGTTAACCATAACATGCATTATTATTCAACAGTTAATCCCTTTTGGGTCCGGAAAGTTTAAAACCAAAACCATGCGCTTAATGTATGGTGTAGAGTATTAAATTTTCGAATTATTGGTCCATATTTTTTCCGCGAACCGCTTAACGGGCCTAGATATCTAAATTTTTTGTAAAACGAATTACTCCAGCTTTTTGAAGCAGTTGATAACTTTGAAAGAGAGCAAATGTGGATTCAACAAGATGGGGCTCCTGTTCATTACCACCGGTAGTTTTGGGAATTTTTAAACGATCGTTACCCACAAAAATGGATCTATAGGGATAGATTCATTCAGTGGCCCCCTCGATCATGTGACTTAAACACCTTTAGACTTCTTTTTGTGGGGCTACATTAAAGATTGTGTTTATGTGAATTCCCCCACAACACCAGTAGATATGGAGAATAGGATACGGGATACGTGCAGGTCAATAACGCCCTTTATGCTAAGGAAAGTGAAGGAAAATATAGTAAAACGATAAACATGTGTATTCAAGTAGATGGGCATATTTTTGAACATTTATTACAGCATAATATTTAATCATTAGATAAGTTAAAATATATTAAAATTATTATTAACTATTTGTTTATGTTTTCACAATAGCGTAAGTGTATTAAAAGCAAGGGTACAAATTGAAAAATTCAAAATAAATCGAAAATTATTAGAAATAGGTACATGACATACTTAATGAAAGTTGGAGGGTCTTGTAAAATCTATCAGATAAAATAATAATATACAGGGTGTGCCGTTTAAAAAATTTGAAATTTTTCAATTTAAGATAATCGAAATGTATAAATTTATTTTGAACACCCTGTAGCATCTAAGTCAAATTTCTTATTATGAGTATTCCACCTTCAGAAACAATGACGCTACTGGCAATTCCTTACAAAACTGAAAACTAGTATTTAAAAAAAAAATGGAAATATTAGAGAAACTACTAGGTTTAGGTACATAACATTATTAATAAAAAAGTTATACAATTTTACGCAGAATTTAAAAATAAATTAGAAAATAGGAAGTTCCGTTTAAAAAAACATATGTTATATCGGTCACACTTTTTTAAAGCACCCTGTACACTCAAAAATAATTTTAAACTATGTACCTTAACATTCCTAACATTCCGTATTTAACATTTTTTCCTCATTCCCGAAACAAATGAGATAATGAACTTTACTCTATCGTTGACTCACCCTGTACATATATCAAACATATTGGTTCACACTTATTTTGGGTGTACCTAGAAAAGGATTGATAAACTATTGTACTGCCCTCTACTGATACTAAATATGCATTCATATGATATACAATTAATAGTACTTCATAATAATGACCTTATACAGAGCGTTTTGTAATACCGACTCTCACAGATTGATAAGAAAGCACAGAGAAGAAGAGTTGAATAAGTGCTCTTTGTATTATTCGATGATACTCGTATTTTTCATGCCGTCCATTCTCTGATAGATAATAGAGTGTAGTGAGACTTCTTTACTTTCTACGCCGTGAAAGCCTCAAATTGGATTTTATTTTGAAAGATACCTACTGGGATTCTAAAAATTGACAATATTTGGTGCAAATATTATTTTCCTTGCTTGTATTCCTGAGAAAATCACCCTCCAGAATTTTCCTCAGATCAAGAAAAATATAGTTTATGCAGGATAACTCTTGAACTAAATTAGATATCAATTTTAAATTTGGAATAATTAACAATACTTAGACTAGGAATGCAACCTATAGTTTATGAGCGATATTGCTTTAGGGGTAGGGGATGAAATGATCGATAAATTTCATATATTTTCAATATTATTGTTTAAAGCTTTCTTGATTTTCTGTTGGGATAATGAATAAATTTTACGTATAAGGGCTGTTTGGTGCCGTGTATATCATGTTATACGTCTTTTTAAGGTTTTATATTTTATGGGCATAGCACAGCATCCCTAAAGTAATACAAGAGCGACGCGTGTGTGAAAAAAGCGTTAAAACACTACTTCAAAAGGATTGCACGAGGAGTGATAAGCTGAACCTCATACGGATAATAATAATAATAATAATAATAATAATAAATCTTTATTGTCTAACAGATATACCATTTACAAGACAATTAAGCATAAATAACATAATACAAAGGAGATAGAGATAAAAAGAAAAACAAAGTACCAGTATAGAACAAAAGACACAGATAATATAAAAATCACATAGAAATTATATAAAACTGAAAAATTAAAATTAAAATGATACACTTGGAATAAATATCTATACAAGCAACAGTTCATTTTTTAAGCATTTGGCAAATTGCGCAAATGACAGGTTGTTCACGTCAATGTCGTTACAAGTACTGTTGAAAACGCTCATAGCTTAAAACAATGGTGTTTTGATGAGAAAATTAGTTGATGCAGTAGGTAAACAGAAAACAGGGGAGGTTCTGACCAATCTATTAGGAACGTGAAAGTTTACTTGAAATAGTAAGTCAGGAGAGTCAATAAGAGATTTACATAATTTTATAAGAAAACAGACCAGATGGTAATTTCTTCGATTCGTCAATAAAGGTAGCTGAAAACGTTCAGTTATAATGACCTCATTGACACCCCTATCAGGATACACACCATCATATTTTAATATAAGAAATTTGGCAAACTTTCTTTGAATATTCTCTACCTGTTTAATATACTTAGCGTGTATTGGATTCCAAACAACTGCACCATATTCAAGTCGTGAAAGCACATAGCTGGAATATAAAGTTTTTAATGTTTTACTGTTATGAAAACCACTTGAATTACGTATTATGAAACCCAACGTCCTCATCGCAGTAGTGCATATCCAATTAATATGATGGGCAAATGAAAGTTTAGGATCAAAAATAATTCCAAGGTCATTGAAGGTATTACAACGTGTAATATCTTTATTATCCAATTTATACTGGAAGTCGATGGTGCTAAATTTATTCGAGTAAGTCAAAAAGAAGCACTTACCGGCATTCAATGGGAGCCTATTCAACTCACACCATTGCTGTAACGACTCCATATCATGTTGTAATGAAAGGCAATCACTAGAGTCTCTTATGGTGCGGAAAAGCTTAAGGTC
Organism: Pachyrhynchus sulphureomaculatus; assembly: GCA_019049505.1. Lineage (NCBI taxonomy): Eukaryota > Metazoa > Arthropoda > Insecta > Coleoptera > Curculionidae > Pachyrhynchus > Pachyrhynchus sulphureomaculatus. The sequence goes on along the minus strand of CM032454.1, from coordinate 164,622,167 downwards.
GTCAGCAAACAAAAGAAAATTACTAGTTATGTCATCACCAATGTCGTTAATGAAGAGCGAAAAAATTAAAGGTGCAAGGTTGCTACCCTGTGGTGCACCACTTGTGGCACTGAACGTTGAGGATTTATGTCCACGAATTTCCACGTACTGCAAGCAGTTACACAAATAGGACTCGAAAAAAGTAATTAGGTTATTACTGAAACCCAGTCTATCCAGCTTATGTAGAAATATGGAATGGTCAACCCTATCAAAGGCCTTCGAGAAATCATTGTACACAGCATCAACCTGCATTCGTTTGTCCAAAGCATTGCCTGTAAATTGAGCAAAACAAGCCAAATTACTTATTGTACTACGTTTGCTAAAAAAACCATGTTGATTTACAGAAATCAGGCTTTTAACCAGCGCAAAAATACACTGATATACTGACATCTCAAAGACTTTGGCGAATATTGGTAATAAAGATACCGGTCTATAATTAGATATATCATTTGCGTCACCCTTTTTAAATACGGGAATGATTTTGGCCTTCTTCCATACGTCAGGAAATCTGTTCGTTTTTAGAGACAAATTGAATATATAAGATAAAGGTAACAACAAAGCATGAGCACAATCCTTCACAATAAAGCTGGGAATATTATCATGGCCACAAGTAAGTTTATCTTTCAATCCTTTCAATGCCGTTAGTATAGTTTGCTCTGGCAAACAATCAAGAGCGATACATACATTTGAGGTGAAGACATCGTTTTTGGAGACGCGTTCTGACGGCGCACTATATACACTCCCAAAGAAGCCGGCGAATGCATCAGCAATTTTATCCGGCTCAGAGAATTGAAGATTGCCCAACTTAAGCACATCAGGCAAATAAGTTGCTGATTTTTTAGCTTTAATAATGTGAAGAATTAGCGCGACGTGTATTTCTAGCATGCACGGCTCTAGAGGGAATTAAGTTAACTACATTAGTCGAACATTTTGCATGAAAAAACTTGTAGAATAGCCTGAAGAAGCCAACTGTTCTTCGATGTTTCAAGGAATCAAGGTTGCTGGGATCTTCAATCAGGAGAACAGCTCTCTTCTGGATAATATCCAATAAATGCAATGTAGGTTTGGGAACAGAGCCCCAAACATGAGGACAGTATTCCGTCGTTGGTACAATCTGAACTTTGTAAGGCATTAACAGTTGTTATCGAGGGTAAAGCTTTCTAGTTCGAAATGATATTTTCAGCTTTTGAGAAGCTCTGTTTGCTACGGTGTGTCAAGTAAGAACGTGTCCGCGATAATTTATTTTTGGTAGATGCAATTCTAGCGATTTAACAAAAAAAAACGATAGAGGGAACCTTTGTCTTCGACGCATTTTAGTAAAAGTTAAGTCATTTCCGATGTTTGGTCGAAATCACGTAAAATACAAAATGAGTCACTCGTTTGCGTGTCGGTTCAAGGTAGCCTTTCTTTTTTCCCATTCAAAGAGACCTAAAATGACACATTCTGCGGTCGCTAAATATACTAAAAAGTCGGTATCGTTTGTGAAGAAGTGGGTAAATGATTTTAACAAGACGAAAAATGTCGACGACTTGTCAAAACGTGGCTCGGTAGGCAAAGTAACTCCGAAAGTCAAAAAACGAATAGTTTCTTTGTTTTTACGGGACCCCAAATTGGTACTGTGTCAAAGAGCGGCAAAATTAAGAAAATCGGATTTCAATGTATCCCATGAGACCATTCGACAACATCCTCGTGCTCATGTTGTCAAATTGCAAAGTACGTTGAAGAGACCTTTGCTGGCGAAAATCACGTCGCGAAGAGGCTCGATTGAGCCCACGATAAGATACTAGTGTGGCCCTCACAATCGCAGGACGCCAACCGTATTAAAAACGTTTGGTCCCTTGTAAAGAGAAAGCTCAGAGGAAAGGCTATGAGGACTTTGGCTCTGCTGTCGAGCGAGATTCGAAAAATTTGTAGAGTATGCAGAAATTTTCGTCGACAGCATGCTTTGAAGATGCCAGGCGTTTATTGATGCAGGATGCGAACTTACTAAGGTAATTTAGGGAATATTTATTTTATTAAATTTTAGCGGTCATGTTCTTACTTGACAAACTGTACGTATGTGAAGACATATTTGCTCCCACATGAATGCCTAGCCAATTGGGTGACGATGCCAGAGGAATGGCGTAGACCGACATAATTCTATCGGGTTTAGCAACGTTAACTTTTTTAGAAAAAACTTCCGCCTGGATTGTTGTAGCATTAAATTCTACTTTGTTATTTCCAGGTCTTTACTAAGTTAACCGACTTCCTGCTGCCTACGAATATTTGCATGAGGAGCCGATGTTCGAGCATTTAAAATGAATGAAAAAATAGGAGTACTGCCATCTGTAAAGAGAGTATGAAACCTTGGGACACACCGGCGTTGAGGGAGGTATCTGAAAGAATCCATCGACTGTCACTTGTAAAAAACGCTCTCTGAAGGTACCCGAAGGCAATAAATAAAACTTTTCAGACATACCACAAGAGCATAGGTTAGCCAATAATCCGTCATGCCAAACACTGTGGAATGCCTTGGATATATCAAGTGCAGTTTGAAGGGTCTTAACATTGTGTTATTTTCAATTTTGAAACAAGTATGTTACAAAAACAGTATTTGGAGGCGAATATCAGATTTAAAATATCAACTTGTAGTTTTTAAAATAAAGTATTGTTTAGTGTGAGGAAGTCAAATTAACTACTTATTTTGTAAAGAAAATAATAGGTAAATCATTTTACCGATTTATCACTGTCTTGCTCATTATTTTTTCCGCCGATTAAGATAATAAAATAAGAACAATTTAAAATCGTCTTTTCAAAATATTTTAAAAAATGTATTATTTTAAATTGAGACATCCTGTATCTATCTATTTTTTCGACGAATAGAGCTTTTCAATCACGATATAAAATTTGAGAGGTCTGCCTTTTGTGGTTGCCTTTTGATCAATAAAAGAGTGATGATAAGTGGAGCTAAAAATAACATTAAAAAATCACTCTACTAGCCTCTGCAAAAAAACTGGATTGAAAAGAATTATATGTGGTAAAGACAGTAGGGAGGATTCTGTAATTAATTTTAAAAAGTACCATGAAAAAAATAAAACCATATTTTTTAACTTATTCTCGTCGCCTTATTGTGTCTTTTATTCATGTATATTTTTCTTCCAAAAAATAACTCATTATAAAGATGAATTACTAAACTGCAGCCAACTCATAAAACAAGTTAATTAGTAACTTCATAAATATTGTACTTAATAATTATTATAAAGATGAATTAATGACCTGCGACAAACTCATAAAACAAATTATTTAATCAACATCAATCCGGTTTTTTTTCTAGTGTTCTTCGTCTGGTTCCCATTGTCCATCCTCTTCGATCTCCCCAATCTCCGAGTCTTAGACTTCTCTCTGACATTGTCCTCCTCCAAACCATGTCGCTCTTAATCTCCATGTTCTCCCCTTTTCGCTTGGTACTCACTTTAGAACCATCTTTGGTATTTCTATTTCTATTCATTCTTAATACTCCAGCCGATCTTCGCCAATAATCCATTTCGAGTGTTTTTATTTTCTGTTCCAATCGTTTCGTTAATTGCCAAGTTTCACAACCGTAAAACACAATGCTCTTAAATACGGCTTGGTGCTTTCTCTGTGATGTTATGTTCTTCAGAACGGAGTTTAGGTGTCTTATGATCGCCTTTCCTTTACTTAGTCTACTCTCCACTTTTTTTTCCGTTCGTTCTACCAGCTTTACTTATGTTAGCTCTGATATATATATATATATATATATATATATATATATATATATATATATATATACTCTCGAGTTAGCTTCGAGCGGCAGCAGCAGCAAGATCACAGTGTCGAGTAGCAGCAGCAGCAAGAGCACTTGAAAATGCCAAATAAAATTTTGGCGAAACGTCGTGCAAATTCATTGCTAGACGAACGGATTGAAACCCGGAATTTAAATTTATTATATATATATATATATATATATATATATATATATATATATATATATATATATATATATATATATTTAGTTGTAAGTTCCTGTGTATAGTTCCTCCTATACACAAATATTTGGTGTTCTTGCAGTTAAGTGTTAAACCTCAGTTTTTATAATCTTCAAATAGTTTTCTTGTCATAAATTCAAGGTCTTCCTTATCCTGAGCAATAACCACCTGATCATTGGCAAAATGTAGAGTGTACAACGTTATTTCATCGGTCAGCTATATTCCCAATCCTCCACATATTCCTCCATCTTTTTAATGCCTTATTCAGATCATCCCTCAGCCTCTTGCATGCACTGTTGGATATAGACCTCTTCCAGATTCTGCCATTGTCCTCTGTCCTGTGCTTTGTTTGTCCAATTTCCTGCTACTCTGCGTATGTCATCACTCCATCTAGTTGGTGGTCTACCCCTGTTTCTGTTACTTTCCCTGGGTCTCTATAAGTCTTTTTGTCCATCTATTATCACTCATACGGGCTATAGGGCCTGCCCATCTCCACTTGGCTTTAGTGATATATCGTACAATATCCATTAATTTTGTGCTTTCCCTTAATGTTGCATTTGGTATTTTGTCTCTTATTATTACTCCGAGCATTGCTCTTTCCGTCGCTCGTTGGTTAACTCTTAATTTATTTATTGATCGCCTTTGTTAGTGTTAACGTTTCTGCACCGTACATATTTATAGGCACAACGCACTGTTCATAAACTCTTTTCCTTAGACAAGTTGGGATATCTCCCCTGAAGATGCTACGTAGTTTACCAAAAGCTGCCCATCCCAAACCTATTCGACGATAAATTTCGCAAGTTTGTCCTTTCCTAGTCTTATTTCGTGGCCTAAATATTTGTAGTTATAAACCTGTTCTATTTCTTGTTCAACGATTTTCATGTTATTATTGAGTACTAGATTGATCAGGAATTTAGTCTTTTGAAAGTTGATATCCAAGCCAATATTTTCGGACGCCATTTTCAATTCCGTGAGCATTTGTTGGGCTTCATTAAATCTGTCTGTTATTATGACAATATCGTCCGCAAAACGCAAGTGACTAAGATATTCGCCGTCAATATTTACTCCTTTTCTCTCCCAGTTCAGTGTTTTAAATGCCTATTCTAACACTGCTGTGAGAAGTTTAGGAGGTATTGTGTCTCCTTGCCTAATTCCTCGTTCTATTCTAAATATGTCTGTGGATTCATGGAGTTTACCACTTGATGTTGCGTTATTATAATTACGTTCTATCAAGTTAGTATATCTATAATCTATTCTACATTGTTTTAGTGCTGATAGTATTGCCCATAGTTCTACAGTGTCGAAGGCCTTTTTGAAATCTACAAAAATCAGCACAAGTAATTCATTATATTCAACTGACTTCTGAATAAGAGTCTGTCTGTAAGTGATCGTTTGTTCCATATCCGATTCTGAAACCAGCTTG